>CM060312.1:9428011-9433011 GCA_030674185.1 Monoplex corrugatus
AGAAAAAGAAAGGAAGAAAGAAAGAAGAAAGAAAGAACAAAGAAAGAAGAAAGAAAGAAAGAAAGAAAGAAGAAACAAAGAAAGAAGAAAAAGAAAGGAAAGAAAAAAAGAAAGAAGAGAACAAAGAAAGAAGAAAGAAACAAAGAAAGGAAAGAAAGAAAGAAGAAAGAAAGAAAGAAAGAAAAAGAAAGAAGAAAAAGAAAGAAGAAAGAAGAAAGAAGACAAGAGAAAGAAGAAAGAAAAGAGGAAAGAAAGAAGAAAAAGAAAAAGAAAGGAAGAAAGAAGAAAGAAAGAAAGAAAGAAAGAAAGAGAGAAAAAGAAAGAAGAAAGAAAGAAGAAAGAAAGAAAGAAAGAAAGAAAAAGAAAGAAAAGAAAGAAAGAAACAAAGAAAGAAGAAAGAAGAAAGAAAGAAAAAGAAGAAAGAAAGGAAAAACAAAGAGAAGAAAGAAAGAAAGAAAGAAAGAAAGAAGAAAGAAAGAAAGAAAAAGAAAGAAAAAAGAAAAAGAAAGAAAGAAAGAAGAAAGAAAGAAAGAAAGAAGAAAGAAAGAAAGAAAGAAAAGAAAGACAAAGAAAAGAAACAAAGAAAGAAAAGAGAAGAAAAAGAAAGACAAGAAAGAAACAAAGAAAGAAACAAAGAAAGAAAAAAAAGAAGAAAGAAACAAAGAAAGAAAGCAAAGAAAGAAAGAAAAAAGAAACAAACAAAGAAAGAAACAAAAAAAAAGAAAAGAAACAAAACAAAGAAAAAACAAGAAACAAAAAAGAAAGGAAACAAACAAAAGAAAGAAACAAAGAAAACAAAGAAAGAAACAAAAAAGAAACAAAGAAAGAAACAAAGAAAGAAACAAAGAAAAAACAAAGAAAGAAACAAAAAAGAAACAAAAAGAAAGAAAAAACAAAGAAAGAAACAAAGAAACAAAACAGAAAGAAACAAAGAAAGAAACAAAGAAACATCACAGCCTGGCCTTGATGGACGTATACAGCACGGTAGTTTAGATCTGCCATTTTAACGCTGTAGACAACTCTGTAAGGACACCATATATCAGGAAGACAGTTCTTGAATGTTATAATGTTATACGGCTGTGAGGCGTGGACAACAAGACTTTGCGAGCAAAACCTTAACCCTTTCACTCCAAAAACTTAAACCTTTGACTCCCTCACTCTACCTATCAGCTTCAGGAAGCTGGTGTATAGGATGAGGGATCAAAGGGTTAAGTTTTTGCAGTTGGTGGATAGGGTGCGGAAGTTCAAAGTGTTAAACATTGGCCTGTTCGCTGCCCATCGTAATGTTTCCATCATTGTGGTTGGTGTCAGCTCCAAAAGGTGTTCCCCCCTCTACTTTCAGCCACCTTTCTGCTCCTCAGTTCAAGACCTTGCTGATGCATAGGGTTTTGCACAGGCTCAAAGAGTCTGCCAGAAACTTTACTGGCAGATTTCGGCAGAGCGTATATGGAATTGTCCGAGTGAGACGAATCCCTGTTAACAAACTCCAAACTTCTAAAACCATCATGGAGCGCCACCCAAGTTGGGTTTACCCAGACTTCAGAAAGGCAAGAAGGCCAACTGCCGTTTAAGGGGAGGGATTTGGGAAATCAACATATATCCCAATGTTTTATATCAGGGCAGCTGGCTAATGCCCTGCTATTCACGATTTTTAACTGCCGTGGGATCTTGAGCGTGCGCACGTCAGAAAGCACACGGGTCCGACTTGTTTTGCGTCCCCTTTCGAAGGACTAGACGTTCAGTTCGATTTTCCAGTCACACTGAGGAGAAAAGTTGAGGACTAAACAGTTTTGAGTATTCGTTTCAATCTCGTACAATGGACGATACCAAATGTGGTTTAAGCAGCATGGCTCAGATGACAGAGCCATGGATTCAAACTTTGATGTCTTGAGTTCAATCCCAGCTTGCAACATAACAACAGAACAGGCCTGTTCGCTGGCATCTTAATGCTCCAGTTATATTTCAGGGATGTCAGATTGGTGTTTACAGATCCCATCTTCATTCTACTTTCCCTATTTTACACTTTGACCCTAGCCAAAAGACAGAGAAACGATTTTCCATCACACTAGTGACGTCAGTGCATACAGAATTAATTCCGAACTTGGAGACGTCATCGTGAGAAATTAAAACTGAAACTGAAAAACTTTTGTCTTTCTTTTAAATATCTTGCCAGCTAATAGTGTTTTTCGCAAGCTCAAGGACTTTGTCAGATAATTACGGAGGGCCATGATCGCCAACGCCATGCGGCATGGCACGTGATGACGATGATGATGATGAATTATTGTGAGATTTGAGTAGAACGCATATGGAATTGTCCGAGAGCTGTGACTTTGTCTCGAACCAACGCTAAACTAATTATACTGCAGTGTTGAACAGTCTAAAACCAACACCAAACTAATTATATTACAGTGTTGAACAGTGTAAACCAACACCAAACTGATTATACTGCAGTGTTGAACAGTGTAAACCAACACCAAACTGATTATACTGCAGTGTTGAACAGTGTAAACCAACACCAAACTGATTATATTACAGTGTTGAACAGTGTAAACCAACGCCAAACTGATTATACTGCAGTGTTGAACAGTGTAAACCAACACCAAACTGATTATATTACAGTGTTGAACAGTGTAAACCAACACCAAACTGATTATACTGCAGTGTTGAACAGTGTAAACCAACACCAAACTGATTATACTGCAGTGTTGAACAGTGTAAACCAACACCAAACTGATTATACTACAGTGTTGAACAGTGTAAACCAACACCAAACTGATTATACTACAGTGTTGAACAGTGTAAACCAACACCAAACTGATTATACTACAGTGTTGAACAGTGTAAACCAACACCAAACTGATTATACTACAGTGTTGAACAGTGTAAACCAACACCAAACTGATTATACTGCAGTGTTGAACAGTGTAAACCAACACCAAACTGATTATACTGCAGTGTTGAACAGTGTAAACCAACACCAAACTGATTATACTACAGTGTTGAACAGTGTAAACCAACACCAAACTGATTATACTACAGTGTTGAACAGTGAAACCAACACCAAACTGATTATACTGCAGTGTTGAACAGTGTAAACCAACACCAAACTGATTATACTGCAGTGTTGAACAGTGTAAACCAACACCAAACTGATTATACTGCATGTTGAACAGTGTAAACCAACACCAAACTGATTATACTGCAATGTTGAACAGTCTAAACCAACACACAAACTGATTATACTGCAGTGTTGAACAGTGTAAACCAACACAAACTGATTATACTGCAATGTTGAACAGTGTAAACCAACACCAACTGATTATACTGCAATGTTGAACAGTCTAAAACAAAGCCAAACTGATCATACTGCAGTGTTGAACAGTCCAAACCAACACCAAACTGATTATACTGCAGTGTTGAACAGTCTAAACCAAAGCCAAACTGATCATACTGCAGTGTTGAACAGTCTAAACCAACACCAAACTGATTATACTGCAATGTTGAACAGTGTAAACCAACACCAAACTGATTATACTGCAGTGTTGAACAGTGTAAACCAACACCAAACTGATTATACTGCAATGTTGAACAGTGTAAACCAACACCAAACTGATTATACTGCAATGTTGAACAGTGTAAACCAACACCAAACTGATTATACTGCAATGTTGAACAGTGTAAACCAACACCAAACTGATTATACTGCAATGTTGAACAGTGTAAACCAACACCAAACTGATTATACTGCAGTGTTGAACAGTCCAAATCAACACCAAACTGATTATACTGCAGTGTTGAACAATGTAAACCAACACCAAACTGATTATACTGCAGTGTTGAACAGTGTAAACCAACACCAAACTGATTATATTACAGTGTTGAACAGTTACAACAACACCAAACTGATTATACTACAATGTTGAACAGTGTAAACCAACACCAAACTGATTATACTACAGTGTTGAACAGTGTAAACCAACACCAAACTGATTATACTGCAGTGTTGAACAGTGTAAACCAACACCAAACTGATTATACTGCAGTGTTGAACAGTGTAAACCAACACCAAACTGATTATACTGCAGTGTTGAACAGTGTAAACCAACACCAAACTGATTATACTACAGTGTTGAACAGTGTAAACCAACACCAAACTGATTATATACAGTGTTGAACAGTGTAAACCAACACCAAACTGATTATACTACAGTGTTGAACAGTGTAAACCAACACCAAACTGATTATACTACAGTGTTGAACAGTGTAAACCAACACCAAACTGATTATACTGCAGTGTTGAACAGTGTACACCAACACCAAACTGATTATACTACAGTGTTGAACAGTGTAAACCAACACCAAACTGATTACACTGCAGTGTTGAACAGTGTAAACCAACACCAAACTGATTAATACACAGTGTTGAGCAGTGTAAAACCAACACCAAACTGATTATACTACAGTGTTGAACAGTGTAAACCAACACCAAATCTGATTATACTGCAGTATATGTTGAACAGTGTAAACCAACACCAAACTGATTATACTACAGTGTTGAACAGTGTAAACCAACACCAAACTGATTACTACTGCAGTGTTGAACAGTGTAAACCAACACCAAACTGATTATACTACAGTGTTGAACAGTGTAAACCAACACCAAACTGATTATACTACAGTGTTGAACAGTGTAAACCAACACCAAACTGATTATACTAAGTGTTGAACAGTGTAAACCAACACCAAACTGATTATACTGCAGTGTTGAACAGTGTAAACCAACACCAAACTGATTATACTGCAGTGTTGAACAGTGTAAACCAACACCAAACTGATTATACTACAGTGTTGAACAGTGTAAACCAACACCAAACTGATTACACTGCAGTGTTGAACAGTGTAAACCAACACCAAACTGAATTATACTACAGTGTTTGAACAGTGTAAACCAACACCAAACTGATTACACTACAGTGTTGAACAGTGTAAACCAACACCAA
>CM060312.1:9438011-9440511 GCA_030674185.1 Monoplex corrugatus
CTATCTAATCCTATACTGACACCACCAGAACAACAATGATGTTAAGATGGGACAGTGAGAAGGCCAGTTTTTAATGTAACGCGCCCAGGGATTCGAACCCACAACTATTAGCATGTGAATCCGACGCTCAACCAACTGAGCTACTGGGGCCCGCTCCAAACAGGCGGTAAGTAGGTAGGATTTATAGAGTCGTCCCAGACATGAACTGCGTTCAGGATTGTGTACAATTTTTTAACCCTTTGACTCCGTACCCTGTCCATCAGCATCCGGCATTGTCAACCATGCCAGCAAAAACTTAAAACCTTTGACTCCCTCACCCTATCCACCAGCTTCCTGTAGGAAGCTGGCATAGGATGAAGGAGCCAGAGGGTTAAGTTTTTGAGCTGGTGGCGGTGCGGGAGTCAAAGAGTTAACGATCATTGCACTTTGTCAGTTTCATTAATTTTGTGCTCACGTTTTTACCTGTTCCATTTGCTGAACCGGCTTAATAATGTTTTCATCTTGCTGACAGGCAGGGTAGGACGTTAGGACCAGGTCAGCTTATGGGTCTGTGTGCAGGCTTAAGGTGTGTGCCATGATCGTTCGGGATGTTTTCCATCACATGGCACCTGTGACGTTGGTGCATATGGAATTCATTCCGAGTGCAGAGACGTCGTCTTGAGAAACTGAAACTTAATAGTTACAGCGCTGGGACACTTATCACAGTAACGCTATGATGATGACGATGATGATGATCACTCATAAGGAAGATTAGGAAAAGACAGGCAACATTTATAGGCCATTTTATGAGGAAGGGGGATTTGGAGCACCTGGTCACAACAGGAAAGCTGGAGGGAAAGACAGCACCGAGTAGACCCAGGGAGAACATGCTGGACGGACTTGCAGAGTGGCTGGGGACGAGGAGGGTGGGAGAGATGCTTGAGGCAACGAGAGATAGAGACAGATGGAAGTCCGTGATCGCCAACGCCATGCGGCAGGGCACCTGATGATGATGATGATGATGATGATGGAGATGATAATCATGACGCTACGTAGTTCCATTTAGGACTGAGACACTGCCTGACAGGGCTGTTCTCCACGCTTACTATCGTAATGTATCCGGGCGTTAACCAGGCCCGAGAGATACAGACACCTGCGGCGTTGGTCGGGACATTTTTTTTTCTGTCTCATTTTCTACGCCACTTTAATGGCCACAGGAGCTGAAACAGTTTTTACAATGCGATGATGATGATGTCGATGTGGATGATAATCATGATGCTATGGAGTTTTATCTAGGATTGAGACTGCGTGACAGGGCTGTACTCTATGCTTGCTACCATAATATATCCTGGCGTCAACCAGGCCCGAGAGATACAGACACTTGTGGCGTTGCGCTGGACATTTGAGCGACACCCTCAATGACGGATCCGTCAAGTGGCTGAGACTCGACAGTGTGGTCCCAGTCTCCCCAACAAGCACACAGCACGCCCAACTTTGGATAGGAGTCTGTTGGGGTCAAAACAAATCCCACAATGAATTTGACAGGACCGATGGGTGATCTGAACCCAAAACCCCCAATCGTTAAACCGCTACATTGACCGCTACACCACGGCCACTGGCAGCACTGTGTGCATTGTTAACCCCTCGACTCCTGCACCCTACCCACCAACTACAAAAACTTAACCTTTTGACTTCCTCACCCTACCCGCCAGCTTCCTGCAGGAAGCTGGTGGGTAGGGTGAGGGAGTCAAAGGGTTCAGTTTTTGCTTTGCTAGTATGGTTGACAATGCAGGAAGCTGGTGGACAGGGTGAGGGAGTCAAAGGGTTAAGTTTTTGCTTTGCTAGTATGGTTGACAATGCAGGAAGCTGGTGGACAGGGTGAGGGAGTCAAAGGGTTAAGGTTTTGCTTTGCTAGTATGGTTGACAATGCAGGAAGCTGGTGGACAGGATGCGGGAGTCAAAGGGTTAAGCCTGCACACAGACCCATAAACTGACCTGGTCCTGACGTCCTACCCTGCCTGTCAGCAAGATGAAAACATTATTAAGCCGGTTCAGCAAATGGTGCAGGTAAAAAAGTGAGCACAAAATTAATGAAACTGACAAAGAGCAATGATCGTTAAGGGATCGTTTCGTTATGTTTAAAGCCCTACCACTCTCATAGTGTATGAGGACTAGCTATCACAATGTTGGCCAAAGAAGCCTTAACTCTTTCACCGCCAAGTTTCCCCAGAAACGGCACTCCTCAGTGCCAAGTTTATTTTGGGCATGCAGCCAATTTTGCATCGCAGTATGCATTTTTAAAAGCTTATATCTCAAAGACTATTAAAGATTTTCACTTACTTTTTTTTTTAGCTGTGTAAAGGGCAGATGATGTATTATACATGATTGCTTGCTTATATTTATGCGCTTGACTGATTATTCCACAGATAATCTTATTATAAAGAATAACATTTTTATTATACGGTTTATTAGTTGTACTACTGACCTTATTTCGTGAGTTGTGCGCCAGATATCATTATAA
>CM060312.1:9445511-9453011 GCA_030674185.1 Monoplex corrugatus
ATGCACGACTTTTTTTGCGGGCGTGGTCGTGCGTGCGTGTCTGTGGCAGTATGAACATCTTCGCTCAGCAAGTAAAAATAGTTTTTCCCACCCCGCACGATTTTTGTCCGCCCGCACGACAGTCGTGAGTGCCAGTATGAACGTAGCCTTCTGTAGTGAGAATTTTGGCTTGAAAGCCAGATATCCTGGTTGACTGGACACGTGGTACGAGTATAACCCACCAGGCCACACGCTACTTTACAATAGACATACATGAAAAAAAGGTGTGACGTGTACGCTAACGAATAGCTTGCTCAGCATAAAACCTGACCTCGTTTTTTTTTCTTTCTTGTCAACTGACACTGCACTCGTCTTCCCCCCCCCCCCTTAAATCATCCCTCCCCCTTCCCCCTTCCCCCTTCCCCCATTTCTCCTTGAGCTCCCCGCTTCCCGCCCCTTGCTGTGCACTTTCACTGTTGCCTGAACACGCTTTCTCTTCACAGATGTTTAGCTTGTGAAGCGGGGTCCACCCTGTGGTTAATTGGGAAAAGTTAGTCACCGATTTCTCCGCTAAAGGTTGAAAGAACTTCTGTGGTGACAGGGGGTGTGATAGGGGTGGGTTAGCTGATGGTATTCTTCAGTGTTGTGTGTGTGTGTGTGTGTGTGTGTGTGTGTGTGTGTGTGTGTGTGTGTGTGTTGTGTGTGTGTTGTGTGTGTGTTGTGTGTATGTGTGTGTGTGTGTGTGTGTGTGTGTGTATGTGTGTGTGTTGTGTGTGTATGTGTGTGATGTGTGTGTGTGTGTGTTTATGTGTGTACATGCGTGTATGTGTGTGTGTTGTGTGTGTGTGTATGTGTGTGTGTTGTGTGTGTATGTGTGTGTATGTATGTGTGTGTTGTGTGTGTGTGTGTGTGTGTGTGTGTTGTGTGTGTGTGTGTATGTGTGCAGGTGTGTGTGTGGGTGTGTGTGGGTGTTTGTGTGTATGTGTGTGTTGGTCTTGTTTGCGTGCGTGCGTGCGTGCGTGCATGCGTGTGTGTGTGTGTGTGTGTACGCGCGCTCGCGTGTGTGGTGTTTGTGTGTATCTGTGTTTGTGTGTATGTGTGTTTGTATATGTGTGTGTGTTTGCTTTTGTGTTTCTCTCTCTTTGCGCGTGCGCATGTGTGTGTTTGTGTTTGTGTGTGTATGTGTGTGTTAGCATGTTTACGTGCATGCGTGTGTTTGTGTGCATGCGTGTGTTTGTGTGTGTCGTGCGCGCGCGCGCATTTATATGTATGTATGTGCGTATTTGTGTGTGCATGTGCGTCTGTCTTTGACACAAAAACGTGTGAACGGAAGTTTCTCAGAGTTGGAGTTTCTGTTATGATTTTTGTAAAAAGGCAGATTGTTAGAATGGTCTGACCATCTTGTTTATCATTCAATTCCCTTGTCTTGAACGGTGGTCTGTCTATATAATAAGATCCAATGGCCTTGCTGAATCAAACTACATTGGTATGGCCATATGGCAAGACCCATGTCCCGAGCTCTTGTAAGGTAGCGCTAACCCAAGGAAGTACACATGGAGGCACAACCAACTGCTTCAAGAGATCGCACAAGCGATCAGCACTGCGACCAGCTCTGCCAGTGGTGAAAAAAAATTGCCACCAGAAGCTCCAACAAACTTCTACACGGCAGGAGGCAGGACAATGTGGTCTGAAAAAAATGTGACATCCAGAGCAGGGAAACAGGGTCTGCTTGATGAAGCGGACGACTGGGAGTGCACAGCAGATCTCCCGCAACGAAAAAAAAACAAACACACACACACACACACACACACACACACACACACACACACACACACACACACACACACACACACACACACACACACACACACACACACACACACACACACCCCCAGAAGTCATCAGTAAGAGTGTCATGAGACTGGACATACGCTAGTAGTTGTCCGCTCCCATTTATCCAAACAAGTAATTCTAATCGAGCTAACTGTACCATACGAAAGTAGACTACAGGAAACCCATATCTACAAGACTGAAAGTATGCCAGTGTAGTCAGCAACTTGAGGACATTTGGCTTTCAAGCCAAAGTCCTCGCCATAGCGGTTTGATCAAGGGGGATGATATGCACATCAGCCTATAATCTCATGAAGCAGCTCTCGATTTCGGGGAGAGAGAGGACCACAGCCCTAAAGGCAATGACAGAATCAGCGGAAAAAAGCTTCAGCTGGATCTGGACCAGGAGGAACGAAAGCTAACATCACAAGGCTTAAAATTCCCCCCATATGTTGTTGGTGACCGATAGCCAAGTGGTTAAGATAGCCGCCACAAGGATGACTTTGCCTTGAAAAACCCCACCACCTAGGTTTAATTCCAGGTCGAGGACAAAAAACAAACAAAACAAAACAAAACAAAAAAAAAAAGAACAAAAAAACAAAACAACAACAAAAAAATGTCACAACCAAAATGACTGGACGATTATGACCCCACCCCCCACCCCCACCATTGTAATGACCACATGAACTGGGACAATTCTTTACGGTATTGTGATGATGATAACGATGAGGATGAATAGAATTCCTTCCAGGATTTAGACTGCGTGACAGGGCTGTACTCTTAACTCATAATTCATCCTGGCATCAACCAGGCCTATGAGATACAGACACCTGCGGTGTTGGTCAGGGGATTTGAGCGGCACCCTCAATGCCGCATCCGTGACGTGGATGATACTCGACTGTGTGGTCCCAGTCTTTCCAAAGATCACACAGCACGCTCAACTCTGGGTAGGGGCCAAACGGGGCACAAAACTCCCACAATGGCCGTCACAGTACTGATGGGGATTCGAACCCGTGGACTATCAAGATGGGTAGTGAACAGGCCAGTTTTATATGCGGGCTACGATTGAACTCGAGACCTCAGATCTGGACTCTCCATCATCAAAGTCAGCAAACTAATCTGCCACGCACGATACCAAACATTTTGATTTTTTTTAATTTGGATTTATACATCGCTAAATCCATGTCTGACATTAATGCGAAATTTATTTTCAGTGATCTTTCCTCTGTCTCTGCCTGCCTGTCTGTGTTTTCTCTCTCGGTCTGTTTCTCGGTCTGTCTGTCTGTCTGTCTGTCTGTCTGTCTGTCTGTCTGTCTCGGTCTCTCTCTCTCTGTGTTGTGCGGGCCCCAGTAGCTCAGTTGGTTTGAGCGTCGGATTCACATGCTAATGGTTGTGGGTTCGAATCCCGGGGTGCGCTATATTAAAACTGGCCATCTCGCTGTCCCATCTTAACATCATTGTTGTTCTGGTGGTGTCAGTATAGGATTAGATAGGTCCCCCTTCCCCCACTTCCCTGGGATGGTTATCCCCGTCGGCCATATCACCTGAGGTGGGTGTCGACGTAAAACCTCAACTCAATCAACTCAATCAATCTCTCTCTGTGTCTCTCTCTGTGTCTCACTCTCTCGGTCTCTCTCTCTCTCTCTGTGTCTCTCTCTTTCTCTCTCTCTCGGTCTCTGTCTCTCTCTTTCTCTCTGTCTCTCGGTCTCTGTCTCTGTCTCTGTATCTCTCTCTCTCTCTCTCGCTGTCTCTGTCTCTCGGTCTCTGTCACTCTCTCTCTCCGTCTCTCTGTCTGTATCTCTCTCTCGGTCTCTCTCTCTGGGTCTCTCTCTCTGTCTCTCTCTCTGGGTCTCTCTCTCTGTCACTCTCTCTCTCCGTCTCTCTGTCTGTATCTCTCTCTCGGTCCCTCTCTCTGTCTCTCTCTCTGGGTCTCTCTCTCTGTCACTCTCTCTCTCTGTCTGTATCTCTCTCTCGGTCTCTCTCTCTGTCTCTCTCTCTGGGTCTCTCTCTCTGTCACTCTCTCTCTCTGTCTCTCTGTCTCTCTGTCTGTATCTCTCTCTCGGTCTCTCTCTCGGTTCTCTCTCGGTCTCTCTCTCTCTGTCTCTGTCTCTGTCTCTCTAAATATCCGTCATACCACACCGTTTCACACTCAGGTAGCTAAATTGTGTACTAACGAAAATGTGGATGTCATTTTCAATTACAATAAGTTTATATGTCATTTTATATTTCATGTGATGTAAACGGCGTGAGTCAATGGATGACGTAACTGGCTAAATGTCTGTTTTTGTGGTAATGCATTTGAAGGAAAAAATGACTGTATGTGTGTGAATGATTATGAAGCTAAATGTTGGTACAGTGTGTTGTGTCCCTTACGTGTGTGTTTATTCAGTATCATTGAGACACGATTCCATTCTTAAATTAAACGAGTTGGTTTCAATACGACATTTGCCCGTATCATCATCATCATCATCATCATCATCATCATCATCATCATCATCATCATGTGCCCTGCCGCATGGCGTTGGCGACCATGGACTCCAACCATCTCTATCTCTCGTTGCCCCAGCATCTCCCCCCCCTCCTCATCCCCTTCCACTCCGCAAGTCCGTCCAGCATTCTCTCCCTGGGTCTACCTGGTGCTCTCTTTCCCTCTAGCTTCCCGTTGTGACCAGGTGCTCCAAATCCCCCTTCCTCATAAAATGGCCTATAAATGTTGCCTGTCTTTTCCTAATCTTTTTCAATTGCCCGTATACGTTTGATATTTGATGTATTGCAATTACCTAGTCTGCCTAGTGTCTCTCTTCTCTCTCTCTCTCTCTCGGTCTGTCTGTTTGTCTCCCTCTCTCTCTCGCGTCTGTCTCTCTCTCTCTCTCGTCTTCGTCTCTCTCTTCTCCTCGTCGTCTGTCTCTCTCTCTCTCTCGGTCTGTCTGTCTCTCTCTCTCTCTTCGTCTGTCTCGTCCTCTCTCTCTCTCTCTCTCTCTCTCGGTCTTCTCTCTCTCTCTCTCGGTCTGTCTAGGTCTTCTCTCTCTCGGTCTGTCTAGGTCTCTCTCTCTCTCTCGGTCTGTCTAGGTCCTCTCTCTCTCTCGGTCTTCTGTCTCTCTCTCTTTCGGTCTGTCTGTCTCTCTCTCTTCTCGGTCTGTCTGTCTCTCTCTCTCGGTCCTTCTCTCTCTCTCTCGGTCTGTCTGTCTCTCTCTCTCTCCGGTCTTCTGGTCTCTCTCTCTCTCTCTCGGTCTGTCTAGGTCTCTCTCTCTCTCTCTCTCGGTCTGTCTAGGTCTCTCTCTCTCTCTCGGTCTGTCTGTCTGTCTCTCTCTCTCTCGGTCTGTCTGTCTCTCTCTCTCTTCTCGGTCTGTCTAGGTCTCTCTCTCTCTCTCGGTCTGTCTGTTCTCTCTCTCTCTCTCTCGGTCTGTCTAGGTCTCTCTCTCTCTCTCGGTCTCTCGTCCTCTCTCTCCGTCTGTCTGTCTGTCTCTCTCTCTCGGTCTGTCCAGGTCTCCTCCCTCTCTCTCTCGGTCTGTTCAGGTCTCTCTCTCTCTCTCTCTCGGTCTGTCTAGGTCTCTCTCTCTCTCTCCGGTCTGTCAGGTCTCTCTCTCTCTCTCTCGGTCTGTCTCTCTCTCGGTCTGTCCAGGTCTCTCTCTCTCTCTCTCTCTCTCGGTCTGTCTAGGTCTCTCTCTCTCTCTGTCGTCTGTCTCTCTCTCTCGTCTGCTAGGTCTCTCTCTCTCCTCTCTCTCGGTCTGTCCAGGTCTCTTCTCTCTCTCTCTCTCTGTCTCTCGTCTCTCTCTCTCGGTCTGTCCAGGTCTCTCTCTCTCTCTCTCGGTCTGTCTAGGTCTCTCTCTCTCTCTCTCGGTCTGTCTCTCTCTCTCGGTCTGTCCATCGTCTTCGTCTCCTCTCTCGTCTTCTCGGTCTTCTTCTCTCTCGTCTCTGCTCTCTACTCTCGGTCTGTCTAGGTCTCTCTCTTCTCTCGGTCTGTCTCGTCTCTCTCTCTCTCTCTCTCTCGTCTCTGTCTCTCTCAGTCTTCTAGTCTCTCTCTCCTCCGGTCTGTCTGTCTTCTCTCTCTATCGGTCTGTCTAGGTCCTCTCTCCTCGGTCTGTCTAGGTCTCTCTCTCTCTCTCTCGGTCTGTCTAGGTCTCTCTCTCTCTCTCTCGGTCTGTCTAGGTCTCTCTCTCTCTCCGGTCTGTCTGTCTTCTCTCTCTCTCTCGGTCTGTCTCGGTCTCTCTCTCTCTCGGTCTGTCTAGGTCTCTCTCTCTCTCGGTCTGTCTTCTGTCTTCTCTCTCTCTCGGTCTGTCTAGGTCTCTCTCTCTCTCTCTCTCGGTCTGTCTGTCTCTGTCTCTCTCTCTCGTCGTCTGTCTAGTCTCTCTCTCGTCTGTCTGTCTCTCTCTTCTCTCTCGGTCTGTCTAGGTCTCTCTCTCTCTCTCGTCTGTCTGTCTGTCTCTCTCTCCTCGTCTGTCTGGCTCTCTCTGTCTGTCTGTCTCTCTCTCGGTCTGTCTAGGTCTCTCTCTCTCTCTCGGTCTGTCTAGGTCTCTCTCTCTCTCTCTCTCGGTCTGTCTAGGTCCTCTCTCTCTCTCTCTCAGGTCTGTCTCGGTCTCTCTCTCTCTCTCGGTCTGTCTGTCTTCTGTCTGCTCTCTCAGGTCTGTCTAGTCTTCTCTCTCTCTCTCAGGTCTGTCGTCTGTCTGTCTCTCTCCTCTCAGGTCTGTCTGGTCTCTCTCTCTCTCTCTCGGTCTGTCTGTCTGTCTCTCTCTCTCTCGGTCTGTCTGGTCTTCTCTCTCTCTCAGGTCTGTTCTGGTCTCTCTCTCTCTCGGTCTGTCTTCTGTCTGTCTCTCTCTCTCGGTCTGTCTGTCTGTCTGTCTCTCAGGTCTGTCTTCTCTCTCTCAGGTCTGTCTGGTCTGTCTCTCTCTCTCTCGGTCTGTCTGGTCTCTCCTGTCTTCTCTCTCAGGTCTGTCTGTCTGTCTTCTCTCTCTCTCAGGTCTGTCTGTCTGTCTGTCTCTCTCTCTCAGGTCTGTCGTCTGTCTGTCTGTCTGTCTCTCTCGGTCTGTCTGGTCTCTTCTCTCTCTCTCTAGGTCTGTCTGCTGTCTGTCGTCTCTCTCTCTCGGTCTGTCTGGTCTTCTCTTCTCTCTCAGGTCTGTCTGTCTGCTGTCTTCTGTCTCTCTCGGTCTGTCTGTCTGTCTGTCTGTCTCTCTCAGTCGTCTGTCTGTCTGTCTGTCTGTCTCTCTCAGGTCTGTCTGTCTGTCTGTCTGTCTGTCTCTCTCAGTCTGGTCTTCTGTCTGTCTGTCTCTCTCTCTCGTCTGGTCTGTCTGTCTGTCTTCTCTCTCAGTCTTCTGTCTGTCTGTCTGTCTTCTCTCTCGGTCTGTCTGTCTGTCTTTTCTGTCTCTCTCAGTCGTCTGTCTGTCTGTCTGTCTATCTATCTGTCTGTCTGCCTGTCTCTTTCTCTGTCTGTCTGCCTGTCTCTCTCTCTCTTCTTTGCAGTATGCTTATGTTATCTGTGTTGAGGGGCTAGCTGTTAGACAGGTCCAGCTGCACTAATGCTGATATTCTTTAGTAATAAAACGTTTTGAAGTTTGAACATTGAAGTTCTCTCTTCTTCTTTCTGTATAATAAATATCTCTATCGATCTGTCTGTCTCTGTCTCTCTCTTCTCGCTGTCTCTGTCTCTTCATATCTCGTCGTGTCTTTTCTTCCTGGCTATCTATTCTTATGTCT
>CM060312.1:9455511-9468011 GCA_030674185.1 Monoplex corrugatus
AATAAAAATCCCTGTCCCGATCCGTGAATGGCACCAATGGTCTAGGTGCTGGTCTGTTGAGGGAATCTGAAGTTTTGTTCAAGAGGGATTCATCGCACTCGGACAATTCCACATGCGCTCCACCCAAATCTGCTGAGCAATTACCTGGCAGACTCACTGAGCCTTGCGGAAAACCTATGCGATGGCAAGGTCTTGAACTGAGGAGCGGAAAGGGGAGGAGAGGGGAGGGGGAAGACCTTTAAAGCAGTAAGCTGACACCACCAGAATGATGGAAACATTCAGATGGGCAGCAACAGGCCAGTGGACCTATCAAACAGTAAGCTGACACCACCAGAATGATGGAAACATTCAGATGGGCAGCCAACAGGCAGTGGACCTATCAAACAGTAAGCTGACACCACCAGCGATATGATGGAAAAATTATATATAAAGATAGGGGGCAGCCAACAGGCCAGTGGGACCTATGTAATACCAGATATAACTTGATGGGCACCAACAGCAGTGATGGGATAACATTAAGATGGGCAGCCAACAGGCAGTGGACCTATGAAACATAAGCTGACACCACCAGAATGATGGAAACATTAAGATGGGCAGCCAACAGGCCAGTGGACCTATCAAACAGTAAGCTGACACCACCAGAATGATGGAAACATTAAGATGGGCAGTGAACAGGCCAATGTTTAATGTTGCGGCTGGGATTGAACTCAAGATATTAGACCTGATGTCCATGGATCTGTCCACCCACCCCCCCCCCAAAAAAGAAAAGAAAACAAAAAAAAAAAACCACACACACACAAAGAAAAAAACACACAACCACCCACACACCCAATACCACCACCACCACCACCACAAAAAACAACATAACAACAAGACAACAAAACAAACAAACACCCCACCCCTTCCCAGCACGCAATTAAAAAAAAAAAAACGGATCAGACGATGAATCGAGGTCCATGTTTGGCGTAACGTTAAAGATTTCATGGCAACGAAAGGATTTGTCCCGTGACAAAATTCTGTCTGGAAATGGACTTTCGTAAGGTAAATAGAAATACACACAAACACACAAACAAACAAAAACAAACAACAACAAAACACTACAAAACACACACACACGCACACACACACACACACACACACACACAACACACACAACACACACACACACACACACAGACAACCCCCACCCTACCCCCTTACAACAAAAGACCCATATCATGACTTAGGAAACAACCCCCCAAAACCCTGCCGTCTTGTCTTGTCCTGCCGGACCGCTATTTCAGTCCACATTGTGTATAAACTTCCTGTGTTTTATCAACAACACGACACCAGACAGATCTCACAGTTTTGGGCAAATCGGATGATGATATCACAAAAAAGCCACAACATACCATTTCCTGTTTAAAAGTCCCATAATCGTGGCATTGTTCACTAATACTATAGAATGGACTAGTTCCAGGTCGAACGTCACACACTGCACTATGGTACTGTGTGTTACCGTAATTATTGTCAGAATTATTCACAGAGGACACACACTAGCGTACCACCCCTCCTTCCTTCACCTAGCTAGTATGGATTAACCTACTAATACCAAACAACCTACCACGTGCCAACAACTTACTAGGGAAGACAGTCTGGGAAGGCACGGGGTAACAGGGATAAGCTTTGTCGAACTCTGATCTTGGGGTCATGTGTTGTTACTGTATATGTGGGTACACTGCCAATAATATTACTCACACATACACACACTACATCAATCACAACACATACACATATATATATAATATATAATACCACATAAATTAAGATCACATGCACAAAAATTCATAACTCAAAATAAGATAACAATGGTTGTGTTGTGATTTAATTATGTTGTAGTTGGTGACATTGTCCTTGTTGTGGTATTGTTTGTGGTGTACGTTTGGTTCATGTGTGGTGTATGTTTGTTGTGTTTTATGAGTCTTGAAATACAACATTGATATGTTATCTGTCAAAATTTGATTCATTTTTAACTGTATACATGCCATGGATTCTACTGGCTACTTCATTCCAGCGGTCTCTTTTTAGGTCATCGTACCAGCGTTTCGTTTGTGCTACCTTCTTTGGCGCCATTTTGCCCTTCTAATGCCACAGAATGGCAAGATGTTGATGCATCTGGAGTGCGTGGAATGGCTTGGATTCCACTAGTGACACTGCGTACCAGGGTTGCTAATCCTTACATCGAACTATCTGGCGTCACCAGTCTGGTTCAGAACTGCTGATTGTGCAGGAAGTCGTGATCCTCATGCACCGTGTGTGGATGAGACCGATTGTTCCAGTCTCCCAAGAGCCGCGGCCACCACTCTGTGAGGAGCCGGTTAGAGCCGAATCCCAAAGATTCTTTAAGGGACTGGTGGGATTCAGTACCACGCTTCAGTGTAGGTGTCTTGGGTGCAAGCGAAGGCGCACCGGGTATCATGTTGAACCTCAGCTTTTATAGTAGCATTGGTGTCAATAATTAACCTTTCGCACTCCGTACCTCTCCTGCGTCCGCTTGTACATGTCAGGGTAAGCAACCTTCAACCTTTGACCGACTCGTCCACTGCTGCTGTCACCACTGGAGTAGTGATGCAGTAAAGGCGTTAAGTTTTTGCATCCGTGGATGGGGCTGGAGTAAGCGGTTAAGTTGTCTGAAGTTAAGGAGGTATACCTTTGATAGGACCGTTTCGCTAATAGTGACATTGTGCATTATTTTCTATGCAACTAGAATAGTGTTTAATTAACGGAAACTAGTTCGTCAATTGGGCTTTGTCATGCAATGAACAACTTCACGTCGGATACACTTCAACGACACCACAATCTGCGTCTTTCATGGACCCCCCACTGACAGTGAATCACATGACAACTACCAACGACACACACTGAACCCCCACACATCCATGGCACACATACTGACACACATAACACTCACGCACCCACTCAATCAGCTCAACTCACGTGACCATACTCAGAATCAGCCACTACTGGGAATGTCTCTTATAAAGCCAAGCAAGAGACAGCATCTCACACATAAACAGCAGTGCTTGCACGTGCATAATGGTTTTTCCATCTGGCTTGTGCAATGTGTTCAGGCAGAACGGTCCAAAACAAGGTCCTTTTTCGCAAGTTTCCGCTTTTCCGTTTGCGGCCAAGGTCAGTAGTAGAGAATCCCGTGCAATTTTCGCACTAACACAACATCGCCCACTTACAGCTGAACAAGAATTCATAACAATTTGGCTGGACTGAGAAATAAATAACAGTAGCGAACTGACTTTATTACGCACCTGTTTTCTCATAGTGATCCTTAACTTTTTGTGCGTAGCTTATATACATACACACACACACACACACACACACACACACACACACACACACACACACACACACACACACACACACACACACACACACACACACATATATATATATATATGCCTTCTTAATGACCACAGAAGTGGCACAGTTTTTTTTTTACAATGCAATGATGATGATGTCGATGAAAATGATGACCATGATTCTATGGAGTTCCATCTAGGATTGAGACTGCGTGACAGGGCTGTGCTGTACACTTACTATCATAACATATCCTGGCGTCAACCAGGTCTGAGAGATACAGACACCTGTGGTTCTGGTCAGAAGACTTGAGCAGCATCCTCAGTGACGCATCCGTGAAGTGGATGAGACTCGAATATGTGGTCCCAGTCTTCCCAATGAGCCCGTAGCACGCCCAACTCTGTGTAGGAGCCGGTTAGAGCCGAAAAATCCCACAACGATTTTTAAAGGGACTGGTGGGGATTCGAACCCACAGCCTTCCAGTCGGTAGTCCGTTGCGTTAACCACCACACCACGGCGACGGGTTTCATTTCATGTTTTGTCGGCGTCTGCTTTTAGTAGTAGTGATTGAAAGTGTATTAATTAACCCTTTGACTCCCGTACTCTGCCTGTCAGATCCTGCATTGTCAACCATGCTAGCAAAGCAAAACCTTAACCTTTGACTCCGTCATCCTGTCCGCCCGCTTCCTGCAGGAAGCTGGTAGATAGGATGAGGGAGTCAAAGGGTTAAGTTTTTGCATCGGTGGATAGGGTGCGGGAGTCAAAGGGTTAATGTTTTATTTCTGTAAAGTTCAAGGAGCATGCTTTGATACGGACCGTTTTCGCTACATCAGTGACATTGTCATTAATTTTCTTCTCTGAAAATAGAATAATAATGTGTGTTTAATTAACGAAACTAGTCAGATACAAATTGGGCTTTGTCAAGCGTATACAAACACACACACACACACACACACACACACACACACACACACAACACACACACACACACACACACACACACACACACAACCACACACACACACACACACACACACACACACACACACACACACACACACACACATACACACACACACATACACACACGCACACACACATACACACACACACACACACACATACTCACACACACACACACCACACACACACACACACACACACACAAAACACACACACACACCACACACACACACACACACACACACAAATAGACAAGACCAAAACGAAAACGAAAACGGAAACCAAACCAAACCAAACCAAACCAAACCTAAAAGTACAAAATTTAGGATAGAAACAACAGGCGGAAAATTTAACCAGTCGCCGTGGTGTAGCGGTTAGCGCAACGGACCACCAACTGGAAGGTGGTGGGTTCAAATCCCACCAGTCCCTTCAAAAATCATCGTGGGATTTTTCAGCTCCAACCTGCTTCTATCCAGAGTGGAGCATGCTATGGGCTCCTTGGGAAGACTTGGGACCAACACAGCCAAGTCACATCCATTTCACGGATGCATCAATGAGGGTGTTGCTCAAATCTTCTGACCAGCACCACAGGTGTCTCTATCTCTCGGGTCTGGTTGATGCCAGGATATATTATGATAGTAAGCGTAGGCTACATCCCTGTCACGCAATGTCAATTTTTGCAGGAACTCCGTAGCATTATGATTATCATCCTCATCGTCGTCGTCGTCGTCGACATCGTCATCGTCATCGTCATCGTCATTGTCATCGTCATCACCACCACCACCACCACCACCACCATCATCACCATCACCACCACCATTACCATCACCATCACCATCATCAATCATCAATCATCAATCATCAATCATCAATCATCAATCATCACCCATCATCATCAATCATCATCCATCATCATCCATCAATCATCAATCATCACCATCATCATTCATCATCATCCATCATCATCCATCATCATCAATCATCATCCATCATCATCAATCATCATCAATCATCATCAATCATCATCAATCATCATTCATCATCATCCATCATCATTCATCATCATCAATCATCATCCATCATCACCCATCATCATCAATCATCATCAATCATCATCAATCATCATCAATCATCATTCATCATCATTCATCATCATCCATCATCATCAATCATCATCCATCATCATCAATCATCATCAATCATCATCAATCATCATCCATCAATCATCAATCATCATCCATCATCATCCATCATCATCCATCAATCATCATCAATCATCATCACCCATCATCAATTTATCAATCATCAATCATCAATCATCACCCATCATCATCAATCATCATCCATCATCATCCATCAATCATCAATCATCACCCATCATCATTCATCATCATCCATCATCATCAATCATCATCAATCATCATCCGTCATCATCAATCATCATCAATCATCATCAATCATCATCAATCATCATTCATCATCATCCATCATCATTCATCATCATCAATCATCATCCATCATCACCCATCATCATCAATCATCATCAATCATCATCCATCATCATCAATCATCATCAATCATCATCAATCATCATCAATCATCATCCATCATCACCATCATCATCAATCATCATCAATCATCATCCATCATCATCAATCATCATCAATCATCATCAATCATCATTCATCATCATTCATCATCATCCATCTCATCAATCATCATCCATCATCATCAATCATCATCAATCATCATCAATCATCACCCATCAATCATCACCCATCATCATCCATCATCATCATCAATCATCATCAATCATCATCAATCATCATCAATCATCATTCATCATCATCCATCATCATCAATCATCATCAATCATACATCAATCATCATCAATCATCATCAATCATCATCAATCATCATCAATCATCATCCATCATCATTCATCATCATCAATCATCATCAATCATAATCAATCATCATCAATCATCACCCATCATCATCAATCATCACCATCATCATCAATCATCATCAATCATCATCAATCATCACCCATCATCACCATCATCATCAATCATCATCAACCATCATCAACCATCATCAATCATCACCCATCATCATCAATCATCATCAATCATCATCAATCATCATCAATCATCATCAATCATCATCAATCATAATCAATCATCATCAATCATCATCCATCATCAATCATCATCAATCATCATCAATCATCATCAATCATCACCCATCATCATCAATCATCATCAATCATCATCAATCATCACCCATCATCATCAATCATAATCATTCATCATCAATCATCATCCATCATCAACCATCAATCATCACCCATCATCAATCATCATCAATCATCATCAATCATCATCAATCATCATCAATCATCATCAATCATCATCAATCATCATCATCAATCATCATCATCATCAATCATCATCATCAATCATCATCAATCATCATCAATCATCATCAATCATCATCAATCATCATCAATCATCATCAATCATCATCAATCATCATCAATCATCAATCATCATCATCAATCATAATCATTCATCATCAATCATCATCAATCATCATCAATCATCATCAATCATCAATCATCATCAATCATCAATCATCATCAATCATCAATCATCATTATCAATCATCATCATCAATAATCATCAATCATCATCATCAATCATCATCATCAATCATCATCACTGCATTAAAAACACTGAGCCCAACGAGCCCACAACATGCCCAACTCTGGGTAGGAACCGGTTGGAGTACGATGTGAGACATAAGCACTACACGGGCGGACTCCTTAAAGAACCTCTTCAGAGACGTCCCACCTGACGCAATTTTCCAAATTTTAATAATAATAATAATATAATAATTACAATATTTATATAGCGCAAAATCTTGATAAAATCAAATCTAAGCGCTGAAACACACACACACGCACGCACGCACACACACGCACGCACGCACGCACACACACGCACCCACGCACACACACACACACACACACACACACACACACACACACACACACACACACACACACACGGCTATAAATGGGGAGAAAGAATAAAAACAATGGAAAATTTTAGAGAGCATATTATATACAATTATATATTGCAATGTGATTCCCCTCCGAGTGGAGACAGGCTGCAGAGGGGATTGAGTGAGGTCAGGATTTTACAAGAGATCAATAGATTTCACCTGATATGATTTTATGTCTGAGTATGTTTTTCTTTAGTGATATTTTTAGACTTGTAAGGTTAACGGTGAGCATGGGTTTTAACTTGTCTTTTGTCTTAATCTGGTCATCGTTTTTTGACGTGGTGTTAGCCCTGATATGGCTCTAGAAGTCGGCTGGTCTATAAGCAATATGAACTTGAACCGGTTAGAGTGGAAAAATCCCACAATAATTTTGATTCAAGGAACTAATGGGGATTCGAACCCACAACTTTCCAGTCGGTAGTCCGTTGCCGTAACCACTACACCACTGCGACTGGTATCGCCATGATTCTTTGTGTAAACCGTCCGTGTTAGTACCGCATGGAGTCTGGTGTTTGGAGTTTGTTCAAGACGGATTCGTCGCACTCGGACAATTCCATATGCGCTCCACCCAAATCTGCTAGCATTTGTCTGGCAGACTTCCTGAAACTGTGAGCACAAAACCATAAGCACTGGCAAGGTCTTGATATGGAGAAGGTGGTGGATGGGTGGGGGTGAGGGGTGGGGGTGGGGGTGAGAGGTGAGGGGTGACAGAGATTTATGAAACGCTAAACCAAAGAGGTTATAAATACATGTAGAAATTGGTCTTTTGCGCTAAACTGACACTATCCACCAGAATGACGAAAACATTATAAGATGGACAGCGAACAGGCCAGTTTTTAACCCTTTGACTCCCTCACCCTCTCCAGCAGCATCCTTTATCGACATCAGTGATAGCAAAGCAAAAATTTAACCCTTTTACTCTGTCACCTTATCCACCAGCTTCCTGGATAGGGTAATGGAGTTAAAGGGTTAATTTTTTTTGCAGGAAGCTTGTGGATAGGGTGAGGGAGTCAAAGGGTTAAGTTTTTCAGGAAGCTGGTGAATAGGGTGAAGGAGTTAAAGGTTAATTTTTTTTGCAGGAAGCTTGTGGATAGGGTGAGGGAGTCAAAGGGTTAAGTTTTGCAAGAAGCTGGTGGATAGGGTGAAGGAGTCAAAGGGTTAAGTTTTGCAAGAAGCTGGTGGATAGGGTGAAGGAGTCAAAGGGTTAAGTTTTTGCAGCTGGTGGATAGGGTGAAGGAGTCAAAGGGTTAAGATTTTGCAGCTGGTAGATAGAATGCAGGAGTCGAAGGGTTAAGTTTTGCAGGAAGCTGGTGGATAGGATGAGGGAGTCGAAGGGTTAAGTTTTGCAGGAAGCTGGTGGATAGGATGAAGGAGTCGAAGGGTTAATTTTTTGTAGCTGGTGGATAGAGTGCGGGAGTCAAAGGGTCAATGATTCAGGCTAAGATATAGATAGGAATGAAGAATAGGGAATAGTAAGTGACTCAACGCCATAAGCTTTTCTATAAATCGTACCTACACACGCTGGTGAGACCTGCGGATTCTACCTAAATTATGGATTCTATTGTATGTAATTATTATGGCATTGTCTCACCTGTCACTGTCGTGTCATCCATGCAGTCCCTACTGTGAAATACACCTGCCCTCACTGGGTCTTACCTCACGTAATACTCCCCGGACATTCACATGGAAATCTCTACCGCTTGGGGAGAAGAGCGGCAGAATGGTTCAGACGTTCGCCTGCCAATAACTTAACTCGAGGTTCCAGGGTTCGCTCCCCGTAAAGGCCTCGACTTTTCTCCTCAGTTTGACCGGAAAATCGAACTGAACGTCTAGTCCTTCGGAAGGGAACGAAAAACGAGTCGGACCCGTCTGCCTACCGGCTGCGCACGCTAACGATCCCACGGCAGTTGAAAATCATGAAGAGCAAGGCATTGCCCGGCTGCCTTGGTATAAAACATTGGAGAGATAGGTTGATTTTCCCAGGTCCCGCCCCTTAAAGACCAGTTAGCCTTCTTGCCTGTCTGAAGTTTTGGTTAAGAAAAAAGTGAATATGAATATGAATTTGAAGGGAGGGAGAGGGCCTGCCACCTCACTCCCCTACGACCCCAGGGTTATGGAATTATCTAGGTAGGACCTCAGGACCTGGCCAGCTTATGGGTTTATGTGCAGGCTTAAGGCTTGTGCTGTGATCATTCTGGATCTTCTCCATCACATGGCACTTGTGACGTTAGTGCATATAGAATTCATTCCGAACGCGGAGACGAAATTGAAACTGAAACGGAAATCTCTACCACCACAAAACAGGTGGGACACAGGTTTTTACAGGGCTGGCTGGCTCTTCTGAGAGATCCCCCCTCCCTCCCTTCCTTCGTCCCTCCACACCACCACCACCCTGTCCCCGTTGCTATTCCAGGCAGCAGATCTACACGGGTGAGTTCTTAACACAGAGCGAAACGATCGTTTTCGGGAACGAAAGAACTTTTCCTTTGAAGGAGTTAACCTTTTGACTCCTGCACCCTGTCAGCGGGCCTCTGTAGCTCAGTTGGTTTGAGCGTCGGATTCACATGCTAATGGTTGTGGGTTCGAATCCCGGGGTGCGCTACATTAAATCTGACCTTCTCACTGTCCCATCTTAGCATCATTGTTGTTCTGGTGGTGTCAGTATAGGATTAGATAAGTCCCCCATTGCCCCCATTTTCCTGGGATGGTTATCCCCGTCGGCCATATCACCTGAGGTGGGTGCTGACGTAAAACTGAATCAAATCAAAATCAAATCAATCCTGCACCCTGTCCACCAGCATCCTGCATTGTCAACCATGCGAAAAAAACCAAAACCAAAAACGCAACCCTTTGACTCCCTAACCCTATCCACCAGCTTCCTGTAGGCTTATCTCCCCAAGACCAGCGTGTTTTTGTTTCATAGTAGTGTTGTCTTACCGAAAAGTTGCTGTTTAGTTTTCTTTCAGAGTAGACAGTTCTCTCTAGTAAAAGGCCTGTGGTTTTTGCTTGCTATTTGTCTTTGTCTTTCTGCTTCTTTGTTCTTATAATTGCAAGGGAGACAATCTTACTTTCACTCTGGAGCTGAGGGAGTCAAAGGGTTAAGTTTTTGCTTTGCTAGCACGGTTGACAATGCAGGATACTGGTGGGCAAGGTGCGGGAGTCAAAGGGTTAAGGTTTTGCTTTGCTAGCATGGTTAACAATGCAGGGTGCTGGTGGACAGGGTGAGGGAGTCAAAGGGTTAAGTTTTTGCTTTGCTAGCATGGTTAACAATGCAGGGTGCTGGTGGACAGGGTGCGGGAGTCAAAAGGTTAAGATGGGGCAGCGAACAGGCAGTGTTTATGTTGTGGTCTGGGATCTGAACTTGAGACATCAGATCTTGAATCCACGATTCTATCATATACCTAGTCCAATTCCAGCTTGCAACATAGAAGTTGGTCTGTTCACTGCCCATCTTAATACTCATTTTCACGACTTTTCCAGTGCATAAGTTTGTTTGTGTGTGTGTGTATGTGTGTGTGTGTATGTGTGTGTGTGTGTGTGTGTGTGTGTGTGTGTGTGTGTGTGTGTGTATGTATGTGTGTGTGTATGTGTATGTGTGTGTGTGTATGTGTGTATGTATGTATGTGTGCGCGCGTGCGTGCGTGCGTGCATGCGTGTGTATATGTGTGTGTATTTTGGCAGGCTGAAGAACTCTGCCAGGTGATTACTGGCAGATTTGGTTGAAGCACCTATGGAAGTGATCGAGTGCGATGAACACCTTTAGAACAAACTCTCACAAATCTAGCAGGCTGGCTATGATGACCTTTGCTGCTATCGATCCACAGAAACATGTTACCTACATCACAACAAGTTAAACACATAACTACACATACAACATCACTGTAGTCATGATGGCCAATGGTAGTCAAGTGGGTGAATGTCGGATTTCCAGTCGGAACGTCCTGAGTTCCATCCGCTCAGACACCTCCACCTGGTGAGTTTAATGTGCAGATGTTTCTGACCTCCTAGGTGGACGTATGTGCAGACCTACCAATGGCTAAAACCCCTAAGTGTGCGTACACATACAGAATATCAATTATGCATGTTAAAGATCCTGTAAGTCATGTCAGTGGCTGGTTTATGGAATCATGAAAACACCCAGCATGGACGCCTATCGAAGACGAAGTATGTAGGCTATGCAGCAATATACTGCCTGCAGAGTGTGCACAATAACAACATACATACACGCATCCGAGAAAACCAGTATGCTACAAACAAACAGACAGACAAACAGACAGACAGATAAACAAACAAACAGACAAACAGACAGACAAACAAACAGACAGACAAACAGACAAACAGACAGACAGATAAACAAACAAACAGACAGACAAACAAACAGACAAACAGCCAGCCAGATAAACAAACAAACTAAAAGCATACATGCAAACACACAAACGAATAAACGAACGAACAAACAAACAAACAAACAAACGAATAAACAGACAAACAAAAAACAAAAAACAAACAAACAAAGAGACATATAGGCAAACGAACAAACGAACGAACACGTATAAAAGAACGAACGAACGAACGAACGAACAAGCAAGCAAGCAAGCAAGCAAGCAAGCAAGCAAGCAAGCAAGCAAGCAAGCAAATCTGTATTACACTATGTAGCTTGTAAATATGTAATGGACAGTGAATCTAAATAAATCTGGAGAAAAAGCGCTATACAAAAATGCTTTGTTATAGGTTTCATCACTATTACGATGATTATTATTCTTATCATCATCATGATGATCAAAATAGACTTAAAGACTACTCTATAGCTCATTTACCTTTATTCTGCGAGAAAAGAAATGTTAAACAATGCATGCGAACAACGAACATTTAGCAGCCGATCCTCTTAACATTATGCCAAGTATATCCACTCCATTGCTTAACGACAATCACAGAATCTGGCGGACAGACCTCTCAGGCTTTAAGGAGCCTCTCTCTCTCATACGTTACCTCCGTTCTCTCTCACTACTTGCTGAAAGAAAGTCTTCTGTGCTTTTGGCCCAGCAACGTGGAACTCTCCCAGTGTCTACAAGACAAAGCTGTCGTCTGCTTACTTTCAGACTAATACCCACAAAACG
>CM060312.1:9473011-9478011 GCA_030674185.1 Monoplex corrugatus
TACACAAAGACTATCACGTCAAATATTTTAAAAAGCAAGAAAGTGTAAACTATTTTCGTCATCTCTTTTGACAGAGACAGCCCTAAAAGGAAAGAAGGAGTGATCCCCCTTCTTTCACGACCCTATCTAAGGCAGTACCTCTGTGCTTTCAGACGTTCAACGTCCGTTCTTTCGTTCCTACAGTTTTTTTTAAAATTTTAAGTCCTACCACACTATGCGTATTTGAGGATAGTTGTAAGATTTTTTTGTTTGAAAAAAAAAAAGCCTTAGAATATTGCGTCCCCCTCAATTGACAGACTGAGCCCTAAAGGCGTGGAGGAATGGAGACCATTAACCCTTTGCTTTCAAACATTGCGTTCTGTAGAGTTTAACCTTTGACTCCTGCACCCTATCTACCAAGTGCAAAAACTTAACCCTATGCTTCCCTCACCCTATCCATCAGCTTCCTGCAAGCTGTGGATAGGGTGAGGGAATCAAAGGGTTAAGTCTTTGCTTCGCTAGCATGGTTGATAATGCAGGATGCTGGCGGACAGGGTGCGGGAGTCAAAGGGTTAAAATCCTACCACTCTAAGAGTATATGAGGACTAGCTAGAAGAATATTGCCAAAAGAAACTTTAAAGCTTTTGGATGACCTCGACGATCTTTGCTTTCAAACGTGGATCGTTCGCTCATTTATTCTGCAGTCTGGGATTGACGAGAGATGTCGATATCAGATCTTGCATCCACCGCCCTATCAACACAGCCAGACTGCTATCAGCACGACGAACCCCTCCACCACAAATCCAAATCCAAATCCAAATCAGACCTGTGCCAAGCCGAACGGTCGATGGAAACGTTTCCCTTTCGCCATAACCAGCTCCCCAAACACAAGAGAGCGAGAAGGAGAAGGGAAGTAACTTTTTGCCCTACGATGGGTCCACGATGTCTCAGTGGGCTCGTCATCTCGCGTTCATTTTGACCTGTGCCATTTTCGCTCTGGCGTGCCATTTTTATGTTGGTATCTTGTTTCTATTCTGACAACACGAGTCAAATAATAATAATGATAATGATAATGATAACTCAAATGCTAATAATGCTAATAGTGATAATACTAGTAATAATAATAATAATGATGGTTATAACAATAATGATCTCGTTAATAACAATGATTATAGTGATGATAATCACAATAACAAAAATAATGACGGATAACAACGTCAAAAACACCAACATAATAACAATACTACTACTACTACTACTAACAACAACAACAACAAAACAAATAATAATAATAATAATGATAATAATAATGATGATGATGATGATGATAATAATAATAATAATAATAAAAAAATAGAATAATAATTAATGATAATGATAATAATAATAATAATAATAATAATAATAATAATAATAATAATAATAATAATAACAATCCCACAGTTGTGTACCACAATGTAGCCATACCCTGGAGCTGTTTCTCTGAATAAGAAGGGAGATAACAAGGAGCAAGCCACTCACTCCAACATGCACACACACAGCACACACACGCTGATTGTATGCTAATGATACGCAGATTCTATTTCCTTCGAGTGGGGTCATAGGTCAAGACTGCCGTCTGCTTCTTTAGCTGGTTTTCGTTCGTTCTCTCTGTCTGTCTGTCTATCTGTCTGTCTATCTATCTATCTGTCTGTTTGTCTGTCTGTCTGTCGGTCGGTTAGTATATCTATCTATCTATCTATCTATCTATCTATCTATCTATCTATCTATCTATCTATCTATCTATCTATCTATCTATCTATCTATCTATCTATCTATCTGTCTGTTTTGTCTGTCTGTCTATGTATGCATGTATGTATGTACATGTATGTATGTATGTATGTATACGTATGTATTATATATGTATGTATGTATGTATGTATATGCATGCATGCATGCATGTATGTATGTACGTACGTACGTACGTGCGTATGCATGTATGTATGTATGTATGTACGTATGTGTGTGTGTATGTATGTATGTATGTGTGTATGCGTGTATGTATGTGTGTGTATGTATGCATGTATGTATTATGTATTACGTATGTATGTGTGTGTATGTTTGTATGTATGTATGTGTGTATGTATGTATGTGTGTATGTATATATATGTATGTATGTATGTGTGTATGTATGTCATGTATGCATGTATGTATGCTGTATGTATCAATGTGTGTGTATATATGTATGTATCAATGTGTGTATGTATGTATGTATGTATGTATGTATGCATGTATGTATGTATGTATGTATGCATGTATGTATGTATGTATATATGTATGTATGTATGTATGCATGTATGTATGTATGTATGTATGTATGTATCAGTCTGTCTGTCTATGTCTGTCTGTCTGTCTGTCTCTTTCTCTTCTCTCTCTCACACACCTTCCCTCTCCTCTTTCTCCTCCTCCTCCCTTCTGCCTTTGTCTTCCTCTCCCCCTCCCCCCCCACCCCCGCTCTGTCTTCAAGCTGGCGAGATGGTCAGTTGGCAGATTGTGGACTAAAGATCTTGTGTCTCAAGTTCAATTCCAGCCCGCCACACAAACATTGGCCCGTTCACCGCTCATCATGATGTTTCGATCGTTCTGGTGATGTCAGCTCAGTGTCTCTCGTTGGTCATCCTCTCCCCAGCCCACACACAAACACACATCATTTCAAACCCAAATACTATCAAGAGTAAGCTTCAAACTTTTTTGTTTTGAAGAAAATAAATACCTCCAAAAGAAACAAACAGGGACATACACAGACAAGGAGACAAAGAAAGAAAGAAAGAAAGAAAGAGAAAAAAATCAAAAGTGGAGGATGGTGGAGATTTGGGTGTTCATATTATACAGACTTGAGCTCGAAATGGAGTTTGAACACTCGACCCCGTCCATCAGACACACACACACACACACACACACACACACACACACACACACACACACACACACACACACACACACACACACACACAACACACACATACACATACACACATACACATACACACACACAAACACACACACACACACACACACACACACACACACACACACACACACACAACACATACACACACACATACACACACACACAACCACAACACACACAACACACACACACACACATAACACACACACACACATACACACGCACAGCACACACATACACAGCACGACAATACACACGCACGACACATACAACAACAAACACGACACACACACAACAACCATACACACGCAGAGAGAGAGAGAGAGAGAGAAGAGAGAGAGGAGAGAGACAGACAGACAGACAGAGACAGAGATAGAGATAGAGACAGAGACAGACAGACAGAGACAGAGATAGAGACAGAGACAGACAGACAGAGGGGAATCCCAAGAGAACGAATAGAAGAGAGAGAGAGAGAGAGAGAGAGAGGAGAGAGAGAGCGAGAGAGAGAGAGAGAGAGAGAGAGAGAGAGAGAGACAGAGAGACAGACAGACAGAGACAGAGACAGACAGAGAAAACAACAATTGTAGGGAAACGAAACAAATCAACCTGAAAAAAAAAAAGTTTAGGCGAACCGAACATAAGCAAAACTTATGTAGAGCAAAACGAAGTGCAACTCTCCCCCACCTTCACTTACCCCCCACCCTCACCCTGCCCCTCCACCCCCTCCCTGAAACATCCAACACCACCCTCCCTCCTCCCAACATTCATCCACTATCCCTTTGAAATCCATGTGATCGCCAACCTGATCAGTCCATTCACAAAATCGTCATTGTCCAATAAGAAAGAAAAAAAAGAAGGAAGGAGGTTTATCCTAGCCCTGGTATAAACCAATCACAGGGACTTGATGGGACACGAGTGTTGTTCTGCTCAAGGGAGAGAAAAAAGACAAGAGACAAGACAACACTATAAATAGGCTGAGCCAGCTTTGAGCTGTGGATTCTATCACTGACTGTAAGCAGAGTATATATATCTCGAACCAACCACCACGCACACACGTGGAGACTGTCGTCTCTCTTGTGGGCTTGGCTAGTGCAGAGTATATTACTAGTGCGTAGCTTTTTGCCCGACTTTGTGTCTTGATGTGAAGCTATGTGGTGCGTGTTACGAACCTGTGTGAGTGTAGTGAAGTTTACTACTCCTCAGTTGTGAAATCATTTCCAATAAGCTGGTGTTTGCAGTGTCGTGCTTGTGGCGACTTTCAAGTGTGTTTCTTTTCTTTTTTTTTTTTAAGATTTAGTTTCTTTTTTTTGGTTTTATTTTTTCCTCCTTTTTCTTTTTTTTGACTTGTGTCCACGCACGCATTGGTTCACTGGAAGGAGGAGCAGACACAGTGTGTTTACCGGTGATTTTGTGACATGTGAGTTGGCTTTTTCTTTTCCTCTATTTTCACTTATGTTCGTTGTGTATGTAAGCTGCTTTACATTAATTACAAGATTTAAAAAAAAATTTTTTTTTACGGGCGGTTACACTTGTTTCGGATTGCAAGTTTTTCTAAAGAATATTTTTCAGGTATTTTTTTTTTTTTTTTTGCACATACGTGTGTGTGTGTGTATGGACGTTGTTTTGCTGACTTTGTGTAAATCGAATGTTATCCAAAACATGTGTGACTGCTCGCGTTCAGGCAAACAGGAACCAAAAAAAAACAAACAAACAAACAAACAAACAAACAAACAAAAACGAAAAAAGAATAAAACGCGTATTTATGCCTAATACAACAAGACAAGACAGGCGCAAGTTTTCGGCCAACTGGCCTTCGTCAAGCGTAAGATCACAAAACAAACAAACAAAACAAACAAACAAACAAACACCAGATACAAAAATTAGGAGAAAAAGCTAAACTTCCCTTCTGCTCCGTCCAGTGTGAGAAAAGGAGTAGGCCTATGTTGTTTAAAATACACGAGTTTATCGTTTTGCAGATTGGTTTATCATTGATTTTCACTTCGATCTCCGTGTGTTTACATAGGCCTTGGCCTGCAGATTTCGATTGAGTAGCTGTGGGACTTGGCGACAG
>CM060312.1:9483011-9485511 GCA_030674185.1 Monoplex corrugatus
GCTGACACCACCAGAATAACGGAAGCATTGAGATGGGCAGCAAACTGGCCAGTTTTTTCTTAATTAATGTTGCAAGCTGGAAGTGAACTTAACTCTTTCACTCCTGCAGCATGTCCATAATGCTGCAGAAACTGAATCTTTTCACTCCCTTGCCCTGTCCACCAGCTTTCTGCAAAAAAAACAACAAACCCTAACCTTTTCACTCCCTCACCCCCTCCACCCAGGAAGCCGGTGGATAGGGTGAGGAAGTGAAAGGGTTAAGTTTTTGCTTTGCTGTCATGGTTGACAATATATGATGCTGGTAGATAGGGTGAGGGAGTCGAAGGGTTTTAAGGTGTCACTGAGAGACGTGCAGGCACCTGTGACGTTAGTACATGTATATGAAATTCTTTCCGAGCGCGGAGACGTCATCTTGAGAAACAGAAACTGAAACTGAAACTGAAAGCGAAGTTAGTCAAAGGGAGCCAATCAAGGGAGGGAATTTCTGACGGTCCTCTCGCGCTAACCAAAGCTAACCAACCGCTAAGTTAGCAAGGCTTTAAGGGTCTCTAGAGGTGTTAGCGTACACTCACAGAAACTAGCAGTAGTAGTATCTAACGGTAGGGAAAGAGCGGTCATTGCTTCTTAGCGCCCACCAGACGAAGTGGTCAGCCCTCTTTCACCGGACGGTAGAGTGCTGTGATCTGTAGACCAGTCCACCTGTTCTCTTTGGTAGAGTTCTGTGATGGTAACCTTTAACCTTTTGACTCCCGCACCTTATCCCCCAACTGCAAAAACTTAACCCTTTGACTCCCTCACTCTAGGGTAAGGGAATCAAAAGGTTAAGTTTTTGCTTTGATATCATGGTTGGCGACGCAGGATGCTGGTGGATAGGGTGAGGGAGTCAAAGGGTTAATTTTTTTGCTTTGCTAGCATGGTTGGCAACGCAGGATGCTGGTGGAGAGGGTGAGGGAGTCAAAGGGTTAATTTTTTTGCTTTGCTAGCATGGTTGGCGACGCAGGATGCTGGTGGATAGGGTGAGGGAGTCAAAGGGTTAATTTTTTTGCTTTGCTAGCATGGTTGGCGATACAGAATGCTGGTGGATAGGGTGCGGGAGTCAAAGGGTTTAGTCTGGCATTTTGTGTTAGAAGTTTTTTTTTAACACTCGAGTGGACTCTTCACTGGGACAGAATTAAAAATGGGACAAAATGTTATTGATTACTTTAACGAACCGACCGCTGTGTGAGTTTTTATAGAATGCCAGTTTAACCCTTTGACTCCCGCACCCTATCTACCAACTACAAAAACTTAACCCTTTGATTCCCTCACCCTATCCACCAGCTTCCTGCAGGAAGCTGGTGGATAGGGTGAGGGAATCAAAGGGTTAAGTTTTTTGTTTTGCTAACATGGTTGGCAATGCAGGATGCTGGTGACCGGAGTGCGGGAGTGAAAGGGTTAAGGGATTTTCATAATGGTTTGGCACAAACGCAACCCACGTGTTTTTCTACCTCGTCTTTGTTTCAATCTGGACATTTTTGTCCGTGCAGGCTATCATACTATAGGCTATATCTATGTGTTGATTTAATTTCGGGGTGTTGTTAAGTGTGTGGCATATTGAAGGTAGGATTTGGATTAAATGGATTGCGTAAAGTATTTGTTTTCACTTTTTTTTTTTCTCAGAAATTGCACGAGTTTCCCCACGCGTTCCGCCATCTTTGATTTGCTAGATTTGCTAAGTAAGATAGTTTCGTACACACGCTCGCCCTGATTAGCTGGCCGCTAGAAGTTAACAAGAAACACCACGAATCTGGCTTTAGCTTGATTTGCTAAAAGACATTCGCCTCAGATCGTGACTTCAATTTAGGTTTCAGTTTCTTAAGATGACGTCTCCGCGCTCGGAACGAATTCCATATGCACTAACGTCACAGGTGCATGTGTATGGTGATCATGGCACAAGCCTTAAGTCTGCACATAAACTCATGAGCTGGCCAGGTCCTGAGGCCCTACCTAGACGACTGTTTTACCTTGTCTATGTTTTATGCTGGTATTGTATCAGCCTTCGTGACTTCGTGACTTCACAGCTAACCAGAAGAACCACCCAGACCACATAAAGTCAAAGTTAGAGAAGAACAGGCAGTGAAGTTTGAATCTTTCCTTCCTATTTGTTGTTTGTTTGTTTGTGATCTTACACTTACGCTTGACAAAGGCCAGTTGACCGAAAATTTGCGCCTGTCTTGTCTGGTTGTATTAAATACGTGTTCTGATTCTATTTTTGTGTTTTTTTCCCTTCTGGTTCCTGTTTGCTTGAACGCGGGCTGTCACACTTGTTTTGGACTTTGTCTGTCTGTCTGTCTGTTGGTGAATCTCTGTCTCTGAATCTGTGTCCGTCTCTCCCGTTCCATAGGCCGGGTAGGATCTTAAGTCCTTACCAGTGTGTGGGGCTTATGTGCAGGCTTATGGTCTTCGCCATAATCGTTTTTGAATCCTGTCCATCACATGGCACCAGTGGCGTCAGCGCGTA
>CM060312.1:9490511-9493011 GCA_030674185.1 Monoplex corrugatus
CTTAAAGATAGATTGCAGAACAGAAACATGTCAAAAATGTTTGAGGCAAAACATGTGACCCTCACGTTACGCGAAAGACAGATAATGTATCCTCAGAAGAGATGGACAAGTGTAGCGTTAACCCTTTGCCACTTGCACCCTATCTACCAACTGCAAAAACTTAACCCTTTGACTCCCTCACCCTATCCACCAGCTTCCTGCAGGAAGCTGGTGGATAGGGTGAGGGAGTCAAAGGGTTAAGTTTTTGCTCTTCCAGCATGGTTGACAAAGAAGGATGCTGTTGGACAGGCTGCAGGAGTCAAAGGGTTAAGTCAGTCTGATAGTCATGGCCACACCTTTCATCCTGGACTTTCGGTCCGATTGTTCAATGATTGAAGTACTTGTCCATCGCCTGCAGTATAAGTTTAACTCTTTCACTCTTTATCCTTGTTTTGACTGGCCATGATTCACCAGGTAGACCCAGGGAGAAAATATTGGACGGACTTGCAGAGTGGCTGAAGACAGAGAGGGTGGAAGATGTGCTTGTGGCAACAAGGGATAGATACATATGGAGGGCCATGATCACCAACGCCATGTGGCAGGACACATGTTGATGATGATGACTCTTTATCCTTTGCTATCAGAATGTATATACGACTTGGAGTTTACAGATTGTTCAAGAGAGATTCATCGTACCCGGGCATTTCCATATGCGCGTATCCAGATAATTACTATCAGGTTCTTGAGCCTGCACAAAGCCCTAAGCACTGGGAAAGTCTTAAAATGGGGGGGTGGGGTGGGGGGTGGGAGTGAAACAACCTATGAAAAACTAAGCTAACACCACTAGAATGACTGGAGCTTAACCTTTGACTCCCTCACCCTGTCCACCAGCATCCTGCTTTGTCAGCCATGAGAGCACAGCAGAAACATGACCCTTTCAATCACAACCTGTCTACCAGTTTTCTGCTGGAAGATAGTTTGATTGGGGTGAGGGAGTGAAAGGGTTAATTTATCAGCTTATGGAAAAGCTGCAGGGGTGAAACGGTTAAAGGTAGGTAGCGAAATCAGTCACCGTGGTGCTGTGTTAGCACACCGGACTGACAACACGAAGTTTCGGTTGATTTTTTCGTGGATTTTTCAGACTCAACCGGCTCATACCGGGATCTGAGCGTGCTATGGGCTCATTGGGAAGACTGGGACCACACAGTCGAGTCTCGTCCATCTCAGCAATTTGTCATTGATTGTCTTGCTCAAATCTTTCTGACCAACACTTCAGGTGCCTGCATCTCTCGGGCTTGGTTATTGCCAGGATTTTATGACAGTAAAATGTAGAGTACAGCCCTGTCACGCTGTCTCAATGCCACATGGAAGTCCATACCTTCAGGATCATGATCCTCAATGTCATGAAATCTTCAACTAGCATAGCATCGTGGTTATCAAGCCAGTCGTCTTCATCGTCATAGCGTTGTGAGAAATTGTTCCGTACTGAGATTCTGTGCCCAGCATATTGGCATTGAAATTGGGATGACTTGAAAAACAAAACAAAACAAAACAAAAAAACAAAACAAATCAAATCAAATCCAAAGCAAGTGCGACCTCCCGCGTTCGAGCAAACAGGAACAAGAAAAACACGGAAAAAGAATCAGAACGCGTATTTAATACAACCAGACAAGACAGGCGCAAATGTTCGGCCAACTGGCCTTTGTCAAGCGTAGACGTAAGATCACAAACGAACAAACAACAAATACAAAAATTAGAAGAAAAAGACTGAAACTTCTCTGCTGCTTTGTCCATGAGTAGAAAAGGACTAAACTGAAAACAAAACAAAGGTTTGGTTTGGTTTGGTTGTTTTACGTCGACACTCACCTCAGGTGATATGGCCGACGAGAATGACCATCTCAGGAAGTAGGAGAAGGGGGGGGGGGGCTTACCTAATCCTATACTGACTCCACCAGAACAACAATGTTAAGATGGGACAGTGAGAAGGCCAGTTTTAATGGGGAGGGGGGGGACTTATCTAATCCTATTCTGACTCCACCAGAACAACAACGATGTTAAGGTAGGACAGTGAGAAGGCCAGTGTTAATGTAGCGCATCCCGGGATTCGAACCATCAACCATTAGCATGTGAATCCACGCTCAAACCAACTGAGCTACTGGGGCCCAAGCCAAAGTCTGCAAACATGCCGTTTTTATCCTTCAGGCTGGAACATCAGATGTAGGCAGGCTCCAGTTAGCTGAGTTGGTTTGAGCATCGGATTCACATGCTAATGGTTGTGGGTTCGAATCCCGGGGTGCGCTACATGAAAACTGGCCCAATCTACTGTCCATCTCAACATCATTGTTGTTCTGGTGGTGTCAGTATAGGATTAGATAAGTCCCCCTTCCCCCACTTCCCTGGGATGGTTATCCCCGTCGGCCATATCACATGGGGTGGGTGTCGACGTAAAAACTGAACCAAATCAATCAATCAATCAATCAATCAATCAATCAATCAATCAATCAATCAATCAATCAATCAA
>CM060312.1:9495511-9498011 GCA_030674185.1 Monoplex corrugatus
GGAGAGAGGAGAGAGAGAGAGAGAGAGGAGAGAGAGAGAGGTTCTGAAGACACAAAAGCTAAATAGGAAGCCAGAGAGCGAGAGAGAGAGAAGGAGAGAGAGAGAGAGAGAGAGAGAGAGAGGGGGGGGGGGAGGGAGAGATTGAGACACACACACATACACACAGATCTATCCCGAGGACATACACGTAACAGCAGCCATTCAATAAACAGAAAGAAAAGAGACGGGAGGTCAGGAAGGGAGACAACTATTAGCGGTGAAGTACTTCACTGACTTCCCACGTTAACATTTACATGTAAGGTGGCGACGCAGATTTTCCACACCTGTCAGTTTTGGGCCAGCCTTTGAATGGAACTCCGGGAGAGTTGGGGGACCTGGAGGCGTTCTGTTGTTCCTCGCCAAGAGTCATTCGGTCTTCCTCTCTCACGTCTTCCTTCAGGTGTCGTCCAGTGAAGGGCAGTCCGGGTGATGCTATCCCGCTGTCTTGGGACCATGGTGCCAAGTCCATCGTCTGTGGACGTTGACAGTGTCCATACTGTTTTGATTGCAATTGGCAAGGAGTTGTTTACTGCAGATCGTGTCGGGTCAATGCGACTTGTGTGAATGTTCGGGGGGTTCTTTGTGTGGAAGGATGATAGTTTGGTAGGGTCAGTCTTCTGTCATCCTACAGCATTGTGAGATGTAAATGTAACATAGGGGCAGAAAGACCGGGTAAGAGAAAGACGGAAAAGAAGAGAGATGGATAAAAAAGGAGAGAGAGAGAGAGAGAGACAGAGAGAGAGAGAGAGAGACAGAGAGAGAGAGAGAGAGACGGAGAGACATAGACATAGAGAGAGATAGATAGATCGATAGAGAGAGAGAGAGAGAGAGAGAGTGAGACAGAGGGAGAGAGAGAGAGAGGGATAGAGAGAGAGAGAGAGGGAGGGAGAGAGAGAGAGACAGAGACAGTAAGAGAGACACAGAGAGAGACAGAGAGACGGAGACAGAGAGACAGAGAGCGAACCAGAGAGCGAACCAGACAGCGAGAGAGAGAGAGAGAGAGAGAGAGAGAGAGAGGAGAGAGAGAGACACACACACACACAACACACCACACACTCACACACACACACACAAACACACACACACACTCTCTCTCTCTCTTTCACACACACACACACACAGACACACACACAGACACAGACACACAGACACACACAGACACACACACACACAGACACGCACACACACACACAGACACACACAGACACACACAACACACACACACACACACACACACACACACACACACACATACACACACACACACACACACACACACACAACACACACACAAACACACTCTCTCCCTCACACACAGACACACACACAGACACACACACAGGCACACACACACACAAACACACACTCTCTCCCCACACACAGACACACACACACACACACACACACACACACACACACACACACACACACACAGAAAGATATCCCCAGGACACAAACAAGATAACTACAAACAACAACCACATACTGAACAATCATAAAAACAAACAGAAACTGCCAGGGGTGGTATTTTGAAGTAGAGTAAAAGCTGGTACAGAGTTGTTAAGACTTTCTACGACTTCACCCAACACTTTTGAACTTTGAAACCTGTCTGTAAACTTGATGCAGAACTTGGACTGAACACGCATTGCGTAACGTTTCAGTTTACGCGGGCTTGTTGAGCTCAAGATCTTAGTGTCTCGTGTTCAATCCCATCCCGTAGAATGAACGTTGGCCCGTTCTCTACTCGTCTTAAATTAACCCTTTCACTCCCGCACCCTATCCGCCAGCTGCAAAAGCTCAGCCGTTTCACATACCCACCCTATCCTGGCGGATGGTAGGGTGAGGGGAGTGAAAGGAGGCTGGTGGATAGGGTGAGGGAAGTGAAAGGAAGCTGGTGGATAGGGTGAGGGAGGTGAAAGGAGGCTGGTGGATAGGGTGGGGATGGTGGATAGTGAAGGATAAGAGCTGGTGGATAGGGTGAGGGAGTGAAAGGAGCTGGTGGATAGGGGGATGAAGGGATGGTGAAGGGAGGGAGTGAAAGGGTGGTGGATAGGGTGAGGGAGTGAAAGGAGGCTGGTGGATAGGGTGAGGGAGTGAAAGGTAGGCTGGGTGGATAGGGTGGTAGGGAGTGAAAGGAGGCTGGTGGATAGGTGAGGGAGAGTGAAAGGAGGCTGGTGGATAGGGTGAGGGAGTTAAAAGGAGGCTGGTGGATAGGGTGAGGGAGTGTGAAAGGAGGCTGGTGGATAGGGTGAGGGAGAGTGAAAGGAGGCTGGTGGATAGGGTGAGGGAGAGTGAAAGGAAGCTGGTGGATAGGGTGAGGGAGAGTGAAAGGAGGCTGGTGGATAGGGTGAGGGAGTGAAAGGAAGCTGGTGGATAGGGTGAGGGAGTGTGAAAGGAGGCTGGTGGATAGGGTGAGGGAGAGTGAAAGGAAGCTGGTGGATAGGGTGAGGGAGAGTGAAAG
>CM060312.1:9510511-9533011 GCA_030674185.1 Monoplex corrugatus
ATTCCATATGCACCAGCGTCATAGGTGTCATGTGATGGAGAAGATCCAGAATGATCATGGCACAAGCCTTAAGACTGCACACAAAGCCAGTAGCTGGCCAGGTCCTGAGGTCCTACCTAGATAGTTCCATAACCCTGAGGTCGTAGGGGAGTGAGGTGACGGAGACTTCAACTTTTCTAGGGGCCAGCATCACGAGGGCGGCGCATCCTCTCTCCCTCGCTTCAAATACATATTCATATTCATTGGTCTTCAAGGGGTGGAACCTGGGAAATCAACCTATCTCTCCAATGGTTTATACCAAGTCGGCCGGCCAATGCCCTGCTCTTCACGATGTTCAACTGCCGTGGGATCTTTAGCGTGCTCAGCCAGAAGACACGTAGACTTTCACTCAGTGCACATGACCTACAGAACTGAAAAAGGCAGGCAGGCAGGCAGGCAGGCAGGCAGGCAGGCAGACAGGCAGGCAGACAGGCAGGCAGGCAGGCAGGCAGGCAGGCAGGCAGGCAGGCAGGCAGATAGATACGTTCGTCATCTGACATCCATCTCCTATCCATTTCGTTCCGTTCCGTTTCGTAGCGTAAAGTGTAAAGTCCTACCACAGTGTATACGATGGCTTTCGACAAGAATTGTTTCTAAACAAGCCTTGTCGGGATTTCTTACCGACAAATGCCTATCAATTATCATCAGGAAGAGAGTTCTTGATTGTAGTATAGAACCGATACTGTTATACAGTTGTGAGACGTGGACAGTCAACACGCAAAGCCGGAACAAGATTGAGGCAGCCGAGAGAGATGTGGTTTCTAAGAAGAATGTTGAGAGTTCCATGGACAGCAAAGAAAACAAACGAGACAGTCTTAATGGGAGGCAGATACAAGAAGAGTATTCATAAAGAAGATTAGGAAAAGACAAGCAACATTTATAGGCCATTTTATGAGGAAAGGGGAATCAGAGCACCTGGTCACAACAGGAAAGCTGGAGGGAAACAGAACACCGGGTAGACCAGGGAGAAAATACTGGACGGACGTGCAGAGTGGCTGAGGACAAAAGGGTGGAAGATGTACTTTCAGCAACAAGGGATAGATTGGTATGGAGGGCCATGATCGTCAACGCCATGTGGCAGGGCACATGGTGATGATGATTGTCAGATTCCCCTGCCTGTTTGACAGTCACAAACTCAATCTTCTTTCAGGTCTGCCATTTTGTCTAGCAGGTATTTCCCCCTCTGTGTGCCCACCCTTTTGTCCTGCTCCCCTCCTATCCTCCCCCTCCCTCCCTGTGTTTGTTTTGTGCCCTTGAGTTTTGGTCACTGTCAATGAATAAGTGAATGCTGAGAATGCGCGCTTTGATTTGATTTATACACCAAGAGTCGATGCCGTACGAATGTCATCATTGTTATCAGAGACCTGCTTTTTGCCGATACTGCTGCCGTTACTTCACATACTCATCAAGCAGTTGACGATGGTATGCCTTCAAGCTTAGCCATGATATGGCTCTACGCAGTCGGCTGGGCTTTAAACAACAATAACAGTAATAACGATGTCTTCAAGTTAGACTTGCAGGAAGACAGAGATTGATGACTATCGAATAGACGGGGGCAAATCGTTCCTGTCATCAAACACAAAGGCCACTTGCACGGCCGCCATCTTTACCTCTCCGGCAAGATCCTCTCTATGCTACCTAGCCTTACCTAGCGAATACCTAGCTACGCTTGCCGCTAAGTGGAACAAAGAAACGCTCCTACCTAGCGTGCTTCGCGAAAACCTCGCTTATTTAGCGTGCAAGGAACAGACATCAGATTTTGAGTCCACAACTCCGTTACTATTCTCCGAACCACACCACACCACACCACACCACACCATAACCACACCACACCACACCACACCACACCACACCACACCGCACCGCACCATACCACCCCACACCACTCCACACCACACCACACCAAACCACCCACACCACACCACACCATACCACACAACACCACACCAAACCACGCCAAACCAAACCACTCCACTCCACACCACACCACACCACACCACACCACACCACACCACACCACACCACACCACACCACACCACACTAATACACAAAGAAAATAAACACAGCAACAAAGACATATAAACGTCCATGTTTATTGCATTGTTCTTACTGTCTCATGGGTTTATGGGTTTATATGTGGACTGGTATTTATATCATTTCTTGTTGGAATTGATTTTTTTCTTTTGCTTTCAGCTTCAGTCCCACGACTTGAGATCAGAGAGAGAGAGAGACAAAGAGAAGACGATCGAGGATCTGTGCAACTGTGTAAGTAATTGTTGGAACAGACAGTCGCACACACGCAAGCACACACACACGCAAGCACATACACACGCATACACACACACGCATACACAAACACACACACACAAACACACACACAGACACAGACACACACACACACACAAACACCAAAGCAAAGCAAGCAAAGCAAAGCAAAGCAAACCAAACCAAACCAAACCAAAATCAGCAACAGGCACACAAACCAAACCAAAGCAAAGCAAACCAAAGCAAACCAAAGCAAACCAAAGCAAACCAAAGCAAACCAAACCAAACCAAACCAAACCAAATCAAACCAAGCCAAACCAAACCAAACCAAACCAAACCAAACCAAAGCAAACCAAACCAAACCAAACCAAATCAAACCAAGCCAAGCCAACCAAACCAAACCAAACCAAACCAAACCAAACCAAACCAAACCAAACCAAACCAAAGCAAAGCAAAGCAAAGCAAAGCAAACCAAACCAAACCAAACCAAACCAAACCAAACCAAACCAAACCAAACCAAACCAAACCAAACCAAACCAAACCAAACCAAACCAAACCAACACAAACCAAACCAAACCAAACCAAACCAAACCAACCAAACCAAACCAAACCAAACCAAAATCAGCAACAGACACAAACCAAACCAAAACAAACCAAACCAAACCAAACCAAACCAAACCAAACCAAACCAAAACCAAACCAAACCAAACCAAACCAAAACCAAACAAATCAAACAAACCAACAGCACGCACACAAAACAAACAAAAACAAAAAAACAACACAAAACAAAACAAACAAACAAACAAACAAACAAAATCCTGCAGCCCAAAGAAGGTTTAAAACTCCCACCCCTAAGTCATCATCATGACAGCTGAACCACGTATAGTTGGCTAGCTTGTTCACACAGAAGGCAGCACACGAGTCCCAGTCTTTGATTATATATTATATATACTGATATTAACAGTGATACCACCAACTGCTTCAGTATCACTGTTACGTGTTTTTAAGTCAGTGTGTCGGGCTGTGTGTCTGAGTGCTGTTTCACTATCACTGTCACGTGTGTAAGTCAGTGTGTCGGTCTGTGTGTCTTTGCTGGCTGTTTCAGTATCACTGTTACGTGTGTAAGTCAGTGTGTCGGTCTGTGTGTCTTTGCTGGCTGTTTCAGTATCACTGTTACGTGTGTAAGTCAGTGTGTCGGTCTGTGTGTCTTTGAGTGCTGTTACAGTATCACTGTTACGTGTGTAAGTCAGTGTGTCGGTCTGTGTGTCTTTGAGTGCTGTTACAGTATCACTGTTACGTGTGTAAGTCAGTGTGTCGGTCTGTGTGTCTTTGCTGGCTGTTTCAGTATCACTGTTATGTGTGTAAGTCAGTGTGTCGGTCTGTGTGTCTTTGAGTGCTGTTACAGTATCACTGTTACGTGTGTAAGTCAGTGTGTCGGTCTGTGTGTCTTTGCGTGCTGTTTCAGTATCACTGTTACGTGTGTAAGTCAGTGTGTCGGTCTGTGTGTCTTTGAGTGCTGCTTTCAGTATCACTGTTACGTGTGTAAGTCAGTGTGTCGGTCTGTGTGTCTTTGCTGCTGTTTCAGTATCACTGTTACGTGTGTAAGTCAGTGTGTCGGTCTGTGTGTCTTTGAGTGCTGTTACAGTATCACTGTTACGTGTGTAAGTCAGTGTGTCGGTCTGTGTGTCTTTGCGTGCTGTTACAGTATCACTGTTACGTGTGTAAGTCAGTGTGTCGGTCTGTGTGTCTTTGAGTGCTGTTACAGTATCACTGTTACGTGTGTAAGTCAGTGTGTCGGTCTGTGTGTCTTTGCGTGCTGTTTCAGTATCACTGTTACGTGTGTAAGTCAGTGTGTCGGTCTGTGTGTCTTTGAGTGCTGTTTCAGTATCACTGTTACGTGTGTAAGTCAGTGTGTCGGTCTGTGTGTCTTTGAGTGCTGTTCAATATCACTGTTACGTGTGTAAGTCAGTGTGTCGGTCTGTGTGTCTTTGAGTGCTGTTACAGTATCACTGTTACATGTTTAAGTCAGTATGTCGGGCTGTGTGTCTTTAGCTTGCTGTTTCAGTATCACTGTTACGTGTGTAAGTCAGTGTGTCGGTCTGTCTTGTGCTTGCTGTTTCCTTTTTTGTTCACGTCTTGTGGTTGTCAGCGGTGACCTTGTTCTGCTGGACTTTGATCGCTTCGTTCATAAATGTCACTGGCTCTTCCTCTCTGCCCCCCACCCTTCACCCCCTTCCACCCCCCCCTATACCTCTTCAGTTGCAGACTTGACAGTGTAATGTGTTACCACACCGTAGGGGTGAATGTCTGAATGTCTTCCTTGTCTCTGACGTCTCTCAGTTAACCCTTTCACTTCCTTGTCCTATCTACCAGCTTTCTAGCAAAGCAAAAACTTCACCTTTTTTTTTTACTTCCTTATGCCATGCCGCTAAAACGTCTGTGCTTAACACGCAGTGTGCGTAAATGAGTGTAAAGAACAGGCCACACAGGAATGATTTATGATGATGATGATATTGACCATTCACACTCTCCTTTTCTTTTCTTTTCGTTTTCTCTTTCTGTGGGTCTGTAGTTCCTTAGATAGGTGTTACAGTGATGATGGATGACGATGACGATGACGATAACATCATAGCAATAATGTAAGCTACTGCAAAAGAAAAACAAAAACCCTGTCTGAATCTGAGTCTGAATGTGTGTCTGAGCATTTTTGAGGCACAAAGAAGCTCAAAGGCAGAGGAAGAAGAAGACATGCTTGTTTGGCGTGGTTGTGACCTTGACAATAAAGCAAGGTCGTTGTTAGTAATGAGGGCTGGTTGGCGTAGAGGTACAGGCACGTGATCGTGCCACGAGTTGAAGTCTCCGGAGAGAAACGTTACGTACAAGTCTCCAGTCCAGCCAGCTGGGAACGGGTACCTGACCCTTTTTGGGTCAGACAAGGTAAGTCAGAGAGGGAGAGGGGATGGATCACGCCATCACGAGGCTGGCGTCCTGAAAAGTGCAGACCTGTACCATCATACTTCTCTACAGGGTTGCTGGGACAACCTTTGACCTTTTGATAGTCTTGATACATGTCAGTGACGGCATACAATGTGATCGTTTCCAGGCTGGTACATGCAACAGACGTTGGTGACGACAGTGGCGGAGGGAGCAGAAGGGGGCCATGGTGTTGTTCAACTCGACAGATGGTGACATGGAGGTCAGCCCCCACGACGACCCTCTGAGTCACTTGAACCCGACCTTTGACCTCCAGGGACTGCCAATGGAAAACGTGATGACGATGGACTGCAATTGGCTGAACGAGGAGTACGCATACTCGCTGGGCCGGGCCGCCGACTTACAACGGACCTCCACAGACGGATGGGGATCCGTTCTTAGGACTGGCTGGGGACTCCCACATGAAGCCTCAGCATTACCTGCCGTCGCCACCTATCTCTTCTTTTGGGGACGCTTTGTCCGATATAAATTTAGATTTCATCGACATTCCTAACATCCTGTCTTTCGGGAACATTGGGCAGCAGTGCCAGCAGCAGCAGCAGCAGCAGCAGCATTGTCAGCAGCAGCAGACACATCCTCAGGGTCACCTGTCTCAGCACAGCACCGACTCTTTCTTCAGCAGTTCTTCACACAGTCCACTCAGCAGCACGTCCACCCTGAGTTCCCTGAACGACACGGACAGTCTGCTGGAGAGCAAAGACTTCCTCTTTCTGCCCGATGACCATGCACAGGGCGGCAGCTTCATGGAGACAGACAGCAACACGGGTTCCTGCTCTTTCCATTTGCTGACTTCTTCCGCTGACCCCAGCATCCCTAACCCCTCCATCCCTGCCACACCACCACCACCGCCACCACCCACCAGCAGCAGCAGCGGCGGCAGCACGGGCTTGCAAGGCGGCATGTGACCAACAGTTACCTGAACGTGCTGGGCGTGGACCTGCAATTGTTTCCCACCATGTCCCGGCCCCCGCACTCCTCGGCACCATCCACCCCCACCCCCACCCCATCTTGCCGTTCCTTCTTCCAAACACGCCCCGCCTCCTATCCCGGCGCCCCCACCCCCGTGGTCCAGAGACGGGTGGGCAAACCCAGATCTCTGCTGACCCCGGGCACCCTGCGAGGACCCGGTGTGCAGGTGAATGTGCGGCCCCTGCCCCACGCCATGGGCGCCCGACACCAGGCAGCCACCACCGCCGCCAAACCTCACCAGCCCTTCCCGGCGGCCCTTCGTGTGCCTCCAGGCAGGGAGGAGAAGATCTACCCGTGTAACTACCCGGACTGCGAGAAGGTGTACAGCAAAAGCTCGCACCTCAAAGCTCACCTCCGACGCCACACGGGCGAGAAACCGTTCGCGTGTACCTACGAGGGCTGCGTGTGGAGGTTCTCCAGGTCGGACGAGCTGGCGCGCCACAAACGCTCGCACTCCGGGGACAAGCCATATCAGTGCCAGAAATGCTCAAAGTGCTTCGCCAGGTCTGACCACCTGTCCAAGCACACCCGGGTCCACCTGAGAAACGAGATGCGCAAGCAAAACGAGCTGCACAGACAGAGCTCCTAGTTCCTAGGAAACGTTCATCCAAGTTTGTCTGTAGGCTGCAACTTGTCACAAATAACTATGACGATGATAATGTCGATGATAATGACGATGATAATGACGATGATGCTTTATTTTTCATTGGTTATAACTTCAAAACAAAAGGTCACTTTTCAGTTTTGTCATTGCCAATCTAGAAACATATATTTGCTTGGAAAGTTTTGTTTTCTCTCTGTAAATACAACACACACAAAAAAAGAATCAATATATTACATAAGGTGAACAGAAATCGACACAAGGAAATGGAGGAGGAGGAGGAGGAGGAGTAAGAGGAGGATGAAGGAGGAGATGAACAGTAGGTTTAAAGGGTGGAAAGGAGAGAACAGATTTCAAGTAGTGTATATATATACTGCCACCACCACTACTACCACCATTACTACTACTGTTACTACTGCTACTTCCACTTCTCCTCCTCCTCCTCCTCCTCTTCTCCTTCTTCTCATTATGTGAAGAGACATTTGGACGCCGCACTACAGAATTGTGCAACAAATTCATCCAGCTCTATCGGTTGTGTGCCAAAACCTGACCTGGGTCTCCACCACCACCACTACTTACTAATACTACTACTACACCGACAACTACACAACAATAATAATAATAATGATTATAAAGAAAATAATAAGATAATAGTAATATTAACAATAACAATTATAAATGAAAACAACAAAAGTAGATTTTGGGGAGCGAATTCCATAGCTAGCAGCGCACCACCTAACGATCAGCTACTTTTAGACATACATATGTCTTGTCAGTTCTTGGACGGGCGGGACAATCTTCAAGTGACCTTGTCGTGAACTTGACCTTGATCTTGAGGCAGCTTCAAGCCAGAGTAGAGGCAACCACGCTGGACGGACAGTGGCTGTGCATTGGGCTCCGGTCTTCGGCTGCTTGCAGCTCTCCCGACGTCTGTAGGCGTGTTGTGCCTTCCGCGTGCGTGCACACAAATCTGTGTTAGAGTGTGGTGGGTATTTGGGTGGGGGTGGGGGTGGGTGTGGTGTGGTGGTGGTGGAATGAGAGAAGAAATGTGTGTGTGTATGTGTGTGAATGTACGTGTGTGTGTATTTGTACGTGTTTGTCTGTGTGTGCGTGTGTGTGTGTGTGTGTTGTGTTGTGTGTGTGTGTGTGTGTGTGTGTGTGTGTGTGTGTACGTCGTGTGTGTGTGTGTATGTGTGTGGTGTGTGTGTATGTGTGTGGTGTGTGTGTGTGTGTGTTGTGCTGTGTGTGTGTGTGTTGTGTGTGTGTGTGTGTGTGTGTGTAGAAGAGAGAGAGAGAGAGAGAAGAGAGAGAGAGAGAGAGAGAGAGAGAGAGAGAGAGAGAGAGAGAGAGAGAGAGAGAGAGAGAGAGAGAGAGAGAGAGAGAAATATACCCGTTTTTTTTTTCACTTCCATAATTATATTATCACCATCACTTGTTCATGAATTGCACAAATGGTTACATTCCCTCATGTGTATAACTGGAAAATTGTTGTATTGCATTGTATGGTATTGTAGTGGTATTGTATTGTATTGTACTTCTAGAACTGTCAGGCTGCTGGTTTTTATCTTTAAACCCTTTGACTACCGCACATTGTCCAGCAGTATCCTGCATTGCCAGACATGCTAGCAAAGCAAAAACTTAACCCTTTGATTCCCTCATCCTATCCACCAGCTTCCTGCAGGAAGCTGGTGGATAGGATGAGGGAATCAAAGGGTTAAGTTTTTGCAGTTTGTAGATAGGGTGTGGTAGTCAAAGGGTTAATAACAGCTACAGTCTTGCAGGCTGTCGGTTTTTATCTTAATAACTGTTACGGTCTTGCAGGCTGTCATTCTTGTGTTGGAAAAGAAAAAAGTAAAGAAAAGGAAACAAAAACAGAACCCCCCCCCCCCCTTCACCTGACATTAACAGTAAACAGCTAATAGTTTAAAAAGAAACACAGGATCTAGAGACTAAAGAAGTTCCTCTGTGAGAAAAATCGCTCTGTTTGAGAGCAAGTACACAACATATATTTGTGGCTTATACCACTCGAAACAGAAATGTTAAATCACACACACACACATACACACACACACACACACATACGCACGCGCGCGCGCACGCAAGCGCGCGCATGCACGCACGCACGCACGCATACACACACACCACACGCATACACACACACACGCACGCACGTACGCACGTACGCATGCACGCAAATCTGAACTGAGTAAGTTAATGAACTGTGCTTTCAGCCTATGTACATCAAAACTGCCATCGTCAATCTGAATGTATCATTGCACACACACACACACACACACCACACACACACACACACACACACACACACACACACACACACACACACACACACCACACACACATACACACACTTACACACACACACTTACACACACACTTACACACACACATACACACAAACACATACACACACTTACACACACACACACACACTCACATACACACACACACCACAACCACACACTACACACACACCACACACCACACACACACACACACACACACACACACACCACACACACACACATGAGATCCTTTATGCCTGGTGTGGGTCTTCATGTGGGATAGTAGACATACTGGTCCTTTATCACCTGGTGTGGGTCTTCATGTGGATAGTAGACATACTGGTCCTTTATCACCTGGTGTAGGTCTTCATGTGGGATAGTAGAGATATTGGTCCTTTATTGCCTGGCGTGGGTCTTCATGTGGGGTAGTAGACATACTGGTCCTTTATCATCTGGTGTGGGTCTTCATGTGGGATAGTAGACATACTGGTCCTTTATCACCTGGTGTGGGTCTTCATGTGGGATAGTAGACATACTGGTCCTTTATCACCTGGTGTGGGTCTTCATGTGGGATAGTAGACATACTGGTCCTTTATCGCCTGGTGTGGGTCTTTATGTGGGATAGTAGACATACTGGTCCTTTATCACCTGGTGTGGGTCTTCATGTGGGATAGTAGACATACTGGTCCTTTATTGCCTGGTGTGGGTCTTTATGTGGGATAGTAGACATACTGGTCCTTTATCACCTGGTGTGGGTCTTCATGTGGGATAGTAGACATATTGGTCGTTTATTGCCTGGTGTAGGTCTTCATGTGGGATAGTAGACATACTGGTCCTTTATCACCTGGTGTGGGTCTTCATGTGGGATAGTAGACATACTGGTCCTTTATCACCTGGTGTGGGTCTTTATGTGGGATAGTAGACATACTGGTCCTTTATCGCCTGGTGTAGGTCTTCATGTGGGATAGTAGACATACTGGTCCTTTATCACCTGATGTGGGTCTTCATGTGGGATAGTAGACATACTGGTCCTTTATCACCTGGTGTAGGTCTTCATGTGGGATAGTAGACATACTGGTCCTTTATCACCTGATGTGGGTCTTCATGTGGGATAGTAGACATATTCGTCCTTTATCACCTGGTGTAGGTCTTCATGTGGGATAGTAGACATACTGGTCCTTTATCATCTGGTGTGGGTCTTCGTGTAGGATAGTAGACATACTGGTCCTTTATCACCTGGTGTGGGTCTTCATGTGGGATAGTAGAACATACTGGTCCTTTATCACCTGGTGTGGGTCTTCGTGTGGGATAGTAGGCATACTGGTCCTGTATCACCTGGTGTGGGATAGTAGACATACTGGTCCTTTATCACCTGGTGTTGGTCTTCATGTGGGATAGTAGACATACTGGTCCTTTATCACCTGGTGTGGGTCTTCACGTGGAATAGTTGACATACTGGTCCTTTATCACCTGGTGTGGGTCTTCATGTGGGATAGTAGACATACTGGTCCTTTATCACCTGGTGTGGGTCTTCATGTGGGACAGTAGACATACTGGTCCTTCATTACCTGGTGTGGGTCTTCATGTGGGATGGTAGACACACTGGTCCTTTATCACCTGGTGTGGGTCTTCATATGGGATAGTAGACATACTGGTCCTTTATCACCTGGTGTGGGTCTTCACGTGGAATAGTTGACATACTGGTCCTTTATCACCTGGTGTGGGTCTTCATGTGGGATAGTAGACATACTGGTCCTTTATCACCTGGTGTGGGTCTTCATGTGGGATAGTAGGCATACTGATCCTTTATCACCTGGTGTGGGTCTTCATGTGGGATAGTAGGCATACAGTTCATTTATCACCTGGTGTTGGTCTTCATGTGGGATAGTAGACATACTGGTCCTTTATCACCTGGTGTGGGTCTTCATGTGGGATAGTAGACATACTGGTCCTTTATCACCTGGTATAGGTCTTTATGTGGGATAGTAGACATACTGGTCCTTTATCACCTGGTGTGGGTCTTCATGTGGGACAGTAGACATATTGGTCCTTCATTACCTGGTGTGGGTCTTCATGTGGGATGGTAGACACACTGGTCCTTTATCACCTGGTGTGGGTCTTCATATGGGATAGTAGACATACTGGTCCTTTATCATCTGGTGTGGGTCTTCATGTGGGATAGTAGGCATACTGATCCTTTATCAACTGGTGTGGGTCTTCATGTGGGATAGTAGGCATACTGGTCCTTTATCACCTGGTGTTGGTCTTCATGTGGGATAGTAGACATACAGGTCCTTTATCACCTGGTGTGGGTCTTCATTTGGGATAGTAGACATACTGGTCCTTTATCACCTGGTGTGGGTCTTCATGTGGGATAGTAGACATACTGGTCCTTTATCGCCTGGTGTGGGTCTTCATGTGGGATAGTAGATATACTGGTCCTTTTTCACCTGGTGTGGGTCTTCATGTGGGATAGTAGACATACTGGTCGTTTATCGCCTGGTGTATGTCTTCGTGTGGGATAGTAGACATACTGGTCCTTTATCACCTGATGTGTGTCTTCATGTGGGATAGTAGACATACTGGTCCTTTATCACCTGGTGTGGGTCTTCATGTGGGATAGTAGACATACTGGTCCTTTATCGCCTGGTGTGGGTCTTCATGTGGGATAGTAGATATACTGGTCCTATATCACCTGGTATAGGTCTTTATGTGGGATAGTAGGCATACTGGTCCTTTATCACCTGGTATAGGTCTTTATGTGGGATGCAGACCTCTTCTGGAAGCACATCTACTTGCAGAAACACATACAGACATCAGAAATAAGTCATTTTATCCGTGGGCCTCAAAGGTTACATCAGGGAACCTTTGTTGTTGCTTTTGACCTGACTTAGTTTTGTCGGTTTTTATTAGTTGTCTTCTGGTCAAGGCCAGTTGGCCGAAAATTTGCTCCTATTCTTTGTGTATAAATTAACCCATTGACTCCTTCACCCTATCCACCAGATTGCAGCATTATCAGCAAGGACAGCAGAGCAAAACCTTAACCCTTTCACTCCTTGATCCTTGCAAGGAAGCTGGTGGACAGGGTGAATGAGTGAAAGGGTTATTTTTTTTGCAGCTGGTTGATAGGGCGCCGGAGTTAAAGGGTTAAATGAGTGTTCTCATTCCATTTTCGTGTGTGTGTCTTGTCCATCACTATTGGTCACACGGTCATCTGGCCTTTCTTCCATACCATAAACCATGTAGGATGTGGTTGTATGTATATGTTTTAAAGTATTCTTCGGATCTTCCAGACCAAACAGTGCCTCAGCATATCTTGTTGAATTTTGACCACAAACTCCGATCCAGTTTTTTTTTTTTATTTCAAGTCAAATCATTTACATTCATAGAGCAAAAGAGTGTGGTGTGATTACGTTAGCATGTCCTTGGTTGATGTGTGGGGACGTCATTGAGAGGGCGGGTGATTACGTCATTGTGACTCTGACATCATCCTCAACTGACAAGGAACTTCATCATCGTCATGGCGGTGTTTTGAAGGATGTGTCCCGCATTGTGAAATATCTTTTACATACTCAGCAAAGAGCAGAGTTGGAAATCTGCTCACGCGAAACACTTGTCATGCATGAAAACTTTGCTTGAAGAATGGTGTCCGGGTGAAAATGATGACCAGGCGAGTATGATGACCATGTGTAACTATGATTGTGTGTAGATCATATCATGGCCATGTGCGAATTTGACCATGTAGGAACACGGCCATGCGCGGATCATGACCATGTCGGAATATGGCCGTGTGTGATTGTGACCCATATGTGAATGTGACCATGTGTGAATATGACCGACCATACGCTCACATCATGATGCAGTCGACAGTTCGCCTTACTGTCTGGTTTTGGACTGTGGCTACGCATTCTTCGAGATTTTTTTCCCCTTTTTGTTTTAATCTATATACTGTTTTAGTAGCCAGATTCCTTTACTCACCTCCCTTTGTTTTCTGCAATTTACATTTTTTTTCCAAAGGCAACACTAGACAGTTCATTGGACATGGATGTACATCATTGTCAGTGAAAAGTAATGGCCATGACAATGGTTGGTCCACTTGTGGGCTAGGTGACACTCATGTCTGTCGATCAAGGCAAAAACCAGACACTTCTTCTCTTTTTGACCTCTGTCTGTCCACACAAACCCACACAGACTGGAGTCAGACTCCAAAAAGCGTGCATGTTTGTGTACATGATGGCGAAACGAACTGAGCGCTTGTTTCATGTGCCTGTGTATGTGGTTAAGTCGATTGAGAACCTATTTCACGTGCCTGTGTTTTGTGATGATGCGATGAGCTAAGAACTTCACTGAAAGTGCCTGAGTATGTGGTTAAAATGGATTTGGAACCGATTTCATATGCCTGTGTATGTGATAAAACGATTTTAGAGCCAAATGCATGTGCCTGTGTATGTGGTAAAATGATTTGAGAGCCAATTTCAAGTGCCTGTCTGTAACATTCCATAGGGCATCAGTTGTACGTTATTTATTTATTGCGCCAGATTGAAGGCGGAAATCCAAAACAAATGGACATTTATTGAACTGTATTGCTTGCATGGTTTGTTTGACGTTTTCATGAGTGTTGATTTTTTAAATACATATATATTTTTCACTCAACATTTTGTATAGTTTTGATTCTGTTTATAAGTGAGTCAAAACAATTGTGACCGCTAGCGTTGAAGCAAATAGGAACCAAAAAGGGGACCTTCCCCACCCCCACCCCCACGAAAGTAGAATCAGAACGCGTATGTAACATAAGGAGGCAAGACTGGCGCAACTGTTCGGCCAACTGGTCATTACTAAGCGTAATACCCATGGAAGGTCTACACTAATACAAGTACACTATAATACCCATGGAGGGTCTACACTAATACACTATAATACCCATGGAGGGTCTACACTAATACACTATAATACCCATGGAGGGTCTACACTAATACAAGTACACTATAATATCCATGGAGGGTCTACACTAATACAAGTACACTATAATGTCCATGGAGGGTCTACACTAATACATGTACACTATAATACCCATGGAGGGTCTACACTAATACATGTACACTATAATACCCATGGAGGGTCTACACTAATACATGTACACTATAATACCCATGGAGGGTCTACACTAATACATGTACACTATAATACCCATGGAGGGTCTATACTAATACAAGTACACTATAATACCCATGGAGGGTCTACACTAATACAAGTACACTATAATACCCATGGAGGGTCTACACTAATACATGTACACTATAATACCCATGGAGAGTCTACACTAATACACTATAATACCCATGGAGGGTCTACACTAATACACTATAATACCCATGGAGGGTCTACACTAATACATGTACACTATAATACCCATGGAGGGTCTACACTAATACATGTACACTATAATACCCATGGAGGGTCTACACTAATACATGTACACTATAATACCCATGGAAGGTCTACACTAATACATGTACACTATAATACCCATGGAGGGTCTACACTAATACATGTACACTATAATACCCATGGAGGGTCTACACTAATACACTATAATACCCATGGAGGGTCTACACTAATACACTATAATACCCATGGAGGGTCTACACTAATACACTATAATACCCATGGAGGGTCTACACTAATACACTATAATACCCATGGAGGGTCTACACTAATACACTATAATACCCATGGAGGGGTCTACACTAATACACTATAATACCCATGGAGGGGTCTACACTAATACACTATAATACCCATGGAGGGTCTACACTAATACACTATAATACCCATGGAGGGTCTACACTAATACACTATAATACCCATGGAGGGTCTACACTAATACACATAATACCCATGGAGGGTCTACACTAATACACTATAATACCCATGGAGGGTCTATACTAATACACTATAATACCCATGGAGGGTCTACACTAATACACTATAATACCCATGGAGGGTCTACACTAATACACTATAATACCCATGGAGGGTCTACACTAATACACTATAATACCCATGGAGGGTCTACACTAATACACTATAATACCCATGGAGGGTCTACACTAATACACTATAATACCCATGGAGGGGTCTACACTAATACACTATAATACCCATGGAGGGGTCTACACTAATACACTATAATACCCATGGAGGGTCTACACTAATACACTATAATACCCATGGAGGGTCTACACTAATACACTATAATACCCATGGAGGGTCTACACTAATACACTAAGCGTAAACGTGAGCATCAAAGAACAAATATCCAAACAACAAACAAAACTTAGGAGAACAACTACAAATCTTCCCACACGACAAAAAAAAAAAAAAAAAAAAAAAAAAGGAAAGTTGATGAACAGCAAAACTTCCTATTCCTATTGCTTCCTACTCGACAAACACAACCAAAAAAAACAAACAAAAAAAAAAAAAAAGAAAAATGAAAAGTAGAAAAAACAGCAAAATTTCCTATTGCTTCCTACTCGACAAATACAACAACAACAAAAAAGAAAAAAAAAAAGAAAAAAAGAAAAGAAAAGGAGAAAACCAGAGGGACGTGTTGCTGTTTTTATCTTAATGTTTGCATTGTTGTTTGATACTTGTTCTCTGTTGCCATATGTCAACGTGTGACAAAGGCCAGTTGGCCGAAAATTTGCGCCTGTCTTATCTCATTGTATTGAATACATGCTCTGGTTCTATTTTGGTGTTTTTCTGGTTCCTGTTTTCTGAGTGTTTGCAGAGTGAGGAAAGACTGGTGGTCATAGCGATCTTTGTATTAGTGGACATTGGTGATTACCGTGACGTGAAGTGTCTTTTAAATGAAACTTTTCATTCACTTATCCTATTCATCAGCTTCCATAAGCTTCCTGCATAGAGTTAGTGGAAGCTGGTGAATGGTGGCTAGGGCTGGTGGTGAAATACTGAGTGTAATTTACAATGGTCCTGGTCTCAAAAATCAATGTGTAGAGAGTTGGATAGAAAATAATATAATTATGGAAGTGAGTCTCAGGATGGCACCAGACCCCATTGGGATGTTGCAGTACCTGCTTCTTCTTCCTTCACTGCAGGCAAAACGCAAGGGGACGTTCAATACAAACATCTTGTGGTTAGATTAGAGAAACAAGAAAACACACAGCATGTAAGCAACAGCAATTTTGAAAAATGGCTTTCAACTAATAACTTTGGAAAATGTGTAAAATTATTTTACTGGAAAAGTCACGTTGGAAAATACGTAACATTATTTTATTGGAAAAGTAACGTTGGAAAATAAGTAACATTATTGAAAGTAACCTTGAAAGATAAGTAACATTATTGGAAAGTACCTTGGAAGATAATAACATTATTGAAAAGTAACCTTGGAAAATAGTAACATTATTGGAAAAGTAACCTTGGAAAATAATAACATTATTGGAAAAGTAACCTTGGAAAATAAGTAACATATGAACGTAACGTTGGAAAATAAGTAACATTATTGGAAAGTAACCTTGAAGATAAGTAACATATTGAAAAGTAACCTGGAAAATAGTAACATGATCAACATTGTTATCGATACAGACATGCTTTAGAGCATTGGAACATCCTCAAAACCCTCTTTGTGTGGCACTCAAAGAAATAAGGGGCAGTCCAGGTCCAACAAGGACAGTCGTGGATGAGGCAGGCTGAAGAATCAGTTCAGCTCTGGAGTTCAATCCTAGCTGGAACATTACAGACTGGGCGCTTGGCTTACCCATCCTAATGCTCTAATCATTTTGCTGGTGTCACCTGACTGTTTCATGGAACCCTTCCCCATTTCAAGACCTTGCCAGCGTACAGGGATTTGCCCAGTCTCGAGGAGTTCTGTCAGACAGTTATGGTGGATTTAGATGGAGCTCGGACGGATTTGACCAAGCGATAAATCCCTCTTGATTGAACTCCAAACTGCATTACTTTTAGAGGATGAGGATTCTGTATGGCTGAGGAATTTCGTTGAATAGAACTATTGGTGGGGAGATGTTTCTCGATAAAATGTAGATTATCACACTGACAGGTCACTTGAAGGAGACACAAGACTGTATTTTGATGATGTAACACAGAATCCAGAAACCGGCAAGAACCTGAACCGTCAAACCCCTATCCTCACCATCGCAGGTTGATATCATTCGCCATGATTACTGGAGGTCCCCCCCCCCTCCCCACTTCCCCCAACTTGTCATTCGTGGTGTTAGCGCATATGGAATCATCCCAGCTCTGTAACGCCGCCTTGAGAAAACTGACCTTTGTCCAGAGGTGGTGCTGTGGCCAGGAGTGATGTGGCGTACGGGCACTGACCACTGGAGCCACTCACAGGTAGGACTGGACATTACGTGTAATCTGTGTATACGCTTGCATTTAGAGTCGTAGCTTGGCTTGCTTTTTCGTTGGCTCTACTGCTACCAGTGTTATTTAGCAAGTTACAATACAATGTCACACAATACACAACAATACGATACGAACCAATACAACACCATCTGATACGGTGCAATACAACGAAGTGCAATTCAGTATAAAGCAATCTTCGTTTCCTTCAATCGCATGCCCAGAGTGATTATCTAGGGGAAGGTGAACCGGAGAAAACAGCATCAGAAAGGATCCTCCATCTCTGTCTGTGGGACACAGCAACAAACAGTTCCGACATACTGAGCTTGGGCCAGTCTTTGATAGGCTATTGACCACCCAGCTCTTCCTGTGTCCACCTCAGTGATGGCCTTCTTCAGGGTGTCCTGAAGGATGGTCCTGGACAAAGTGTCATAGCGGGTGGCTGACCAAACTATGTGAACTGGCATCGTTCCAAGGTGCCCGAAACAGTTCCTGTGTTTCCAAAATGCAATAATTCTGTGTTGACCCAGTTTGGGAATTTACACTTTTATTCCCTGACCCTGTCTACCAGCTTCTACCAGTTTCCTGCAAGAAGTTGGTGGACGGTTAAGGAGTCAAAGGGTAAAGATTTCCTGTTAGGGTAAACATGATCGGTGCTGTGACCTCTGTTAACCTACATGTCTTTGAAAACTACATTCCAATGACAGAGACTAGACGATACGACATTGCTTTCTTTTCATCTTTTTGTTGTACAAATGAGTCATGATTCTTTTTATAAATGTCTTTTGTAATCTTTTATAATGACTCTCGCACGTTTTTTATATCTCGCATTTTCATTATTATCGTTGTGTGTGTGTGTGTGTGTGTGTGTGTGTGTGTGTGTGTGTGTGTGTGGTGTGGTGGTGTGTGTGTGTGTGTGTGCGTGCGTGCGAGTGTGTGTGTGTGTGTGGTGCGTGTGGTGCGAGTGTGTTGGGTGTGTGTGTGGTGTGTGTGTGTGTGTGTGTATGTGTGTGTGCGCGCGCGCTCGCGCTCGCGAATGATTTCATTTGATATCATACCACGTTTTTTTTCGCATTGTTTGTGTGTATCATTTTTTTTCAGGTCTGAATCATGTATCGTTCCTCTCTGTATTTGATCCGTATGTCTTGTATCGTTCCTCTCTGTATTTTCACCGTATGTCTTGTATCGTTCCTCTCTGTATTTCACCGTATGTCTTGTATCGTTCCTCTCTGTATTTCACGTATGTCTTGTATCGTTCCTCTCTGTATTTCACCGTATGTCTTGTATCGTTCCTCTCTGTATTTCACCGTATGTCTTGTATCGTTCCTCTCTGTATTTCACCGTATGTCTTGTATGTTCTCTGTGTATTTTCACCTATGTCTTGTTCGTTCCTCTCTGTATTCACCGGTTGTTTTCTTGTATGTTCTCTCTGTATTTCACCGTAGTTTGTTATCTTTCCCTCTTATTTCACGTATTTGTCTTGTATTGTTCTTCTGTATTTCCGTATGTTTGTATCGTTCCTCCTCTGTATTTAACGTATGTTGTGTATGTTCCTCTCTGTATTTCACGTAATGTCTTTGTAGTTTCAGTGGATTTCATCATTTCTTTTGTTTGAGATATGGAACCGAATTCTTTGTTCACTCTTTGTTTATTATCAATGGTGATTGTTCTGAGCTTTGTTGACGTTCTTTCCTTATAATCATGTCAGTATTTCATCTCTTAGATATGTTCTTTTGTCCCGTTATTGTCATCATTCTTTATATTTTTTTTCATTGTTCTGTATTGCATGTGGTGCAGTTTTGTAAATGACTTAGATTACACATTGCGACTTCATCATCATAGTGTAGTGTATATTACAGAAAACTGGTCACAACACAACAATATGATAATAACACAATCAGAAAGAATGAAAAATCAAAGAAAAAAAAGAAACCAAAGACTTTGTGTCCTTTTTCGTCTTATAGATTTGTTTTTGTTTCTTGTCTCTATATACAAATGGATACATTTTAACAGCAACACACACACACACACACACACACACACACACACACACACACACACAACACACACACACACACACACACACACCACACACACACCACACACACACACACACACACACACACACAACACACACACACACACACACACACACACACACACTCACACACACACACACACACACACACTCACACACACACCACACGCACAACACACTACGCACTCACAGACTGAACGCAAGCACGCAACAAACACTGTTATCGATACACATGGTGGAATCGTTACTGTAAGTTAACAGTTTTCACACATAACACGCTGACATTTCAAGTAATTGGTTACACTGAATCCTGTTCATATGCTGATCATTTATACATTCTACACACATCACACGTGCACACAGACACACAGACACATTACACACATGTACCCCACCCCCCCCCCCCACAAATACAGAACATATGCAGCTATCAGTAAGCAAGCTGAGAAGAGAAGAGAGAGAGAGAGAGAGAGAGAGAGAGAGAGAGAGAGGGAGGGAGAGAGGAGGAGGAGGAGAGAGAGAGAGACAGAGACAGAAAGAGAGAGAGAAACAGAGAGAGCCCAGAGAGAGAGAGAGACACAGAGAGAGAGAGAGACACTATACTACCCATGGAGGGTTACATATAATACACTATAATACCCATGGAGGGTCTACACTAATACACTATAATACCCATGGAGGGTCTACCTAATACACTGTAATACCCATGGAGGGTCTACACTAATACACTATAATACCCATGGAGGGTCTACACTAATACACTATAATACCGATGGAGGGTCTACACTAATACAATATAATACCCATGGAGTGGTCTACACTAATACACTATAATACCCATGGAGGGTCTACACTAATACACTATAATACCCATGGAGGGTCTACACTAATACACTATAATACCCATGGAGGGTCTACACTAATACACTATAATACCCATGGAGGGTCTACACTAATACACTATAATACCCATGGAGGGTCTACACTAATACACTATAATACCCATGTAGGGTCTACACTAATACACTATAATACCCATGGAGGGTCTACACTAATACATGCACACTATAATACCCATGGAGGGTCTACACTAATACAAGTACACTATAATACCCATGGAGGGTCTACACTAATACACTATAATACCCATGGAGGATCTACACTAATACACTATAATACCCATGGAGGGTCTACATTAATACAAGTACACTTTAATACCCATGGAGGGTCTACACTAATACACTATAATACCCATGGAGGGTCTATACTAATACACTATAATACCCATGGAGGGTCTACACTAATACACTATAATACCCATGGAGGGTCTATACTAATACACTATAACACCCATGGAGGGTCTACACTGACACACTATAATACCCATGGAGGGTCTACACTAATACACTATAATACCCATGGAGGATCTACACTAATACACTATAATACTCATGGAGGGTCTACACTAATACACTATAATACCCATGGAGGGTCTACACTAATACAAGTACACTATAATACCCATGGAGGGTCTACACTAATACACTATAATACCCATGGAGGGTCTACACTAATACACTATAATACCCATGGAGGGTCTACACTAATAGACTATAATACCCATGGAGGGTCTACACTAATACAAGTACACTATAATACCTATGGAGGGTCTACACTAATACACTATAATACCCACGGAGGGGTCTACACTAATACACTATAATACCTATGGAGGGTCTACACTACTACACTATAATACCCATGTAGGGTCTACACTAATACACTATAATACCCATGAAGGGTCTACACTAATACATGTACACTATAATACCCATGGAGGCTCTACACTAATACACTATAATACCCATGGAGAGTCTACACTAATACACTATAATACCCATGGAGGGTCTACACTGATACACTATAATACCCATGGAGGGTCTACACTAATACACTATAATACCCATGAAGGGTCTACACTAATACATGTACACTATAATACCCATGGAGGCTCTACACTAATACACTATAATACCCATGGAGAGTCTACACTAATACACTATAATACCCATGGAGGGTCTACACTGATACACTATAATACCCATGGAGGGTCTACACTAATACACTATAATACCCATGGAGGATCTACACTAATACACTATAATACCCATGGAGGGTCTACACTAATACACTATAATACCCATGGAGGGTCTACACTAATACACTATAATACCCATGGAGGGTCTATATTAATACACTATAATACCGATGGAGGGTCTACACTAATACACTATAATACCCATGGAGGATCTACACTAATACACTATAATACCCATGGAGGGTCTACATTAATACACTATAATACCCATGGAGGGTCTACACTAATACACTATAATACCCATGGAGGGTCTACACTAATACACTATAATACCCATGGAGGGTCTACACTGATACACTATAATACCCATGGAGGGTCTACACTAATACACTATAATACCCATGAAGGGTCTACACTAATACATGTACACTATAATACCCATGGAGGCTCTACACTAATACACTATAATACCCATGGAGAGTCTACACTAATACACTATAATACCCATGGAGGGTCTACACTGATACACTATAATACCCATGGAGGGTCTACACTAATACACTATAATACCCATGGAGGGTCTACACTAATACACTATAATACCCATGGAGGGTCTACATTAATACACTATAATATCCATGGAGGATCTACACTAATACACTATAATACCCATGGAGGGTCTACACTAATACACTATAATACCCATGGAGGGTCTACACTAATACACTATAATACCCATGGAGGGTCTACACTAATACACTATAATACCCATGAAGGGTCTACACTAATACACTATAATACCCATGA
>CM060312.1:9535511-9540511 GCA_030674185.1 Monoplex corrugatus
TTTTGTTTTATACATGTCAACGTCAGCCAGACGATTACTTGTAGATTCGGGTGGAGCGCATACGGAATCGACTGAGTGCGATGAATCCTTGTGAAACAAACTCCAACCCCAAATCGCTTGTTGCTGTACACATAACACAGACACGTAGAGAGTTTGATAGAGTGACGAATACTGTTCAGTGACAGACAGTGTTCATTCCTGTTGGCGATATGTCAAGAAACAGCAGATAATCATCTGTACACACACACACACACACACATACTGTATGGGACTTACATATGTAGGCCATTCTCTCTCTCTACCCAAGCGAAAAATGGGGAAAACCAGACATGCAGTCAGATGTGACGTGGGGGTTCGACAGGAGGCCAACGAAGCATGGAAAATGGACAAGAACTCACTGATAGATCTGTCCCCCCTAGACATTTTAACATTCATCTTGCTGTTCCTCGTGTCACATTTTGTGCAGTAGGTCAAACAACATCTTGTGGGCCTGTCTATACTTCTTCATCTTCTAATTCCACATTTATGTCTTTTGGTATGACTGATGAGATGTGGCCATAGACATGGATAGGGAGACAGGCAACTAGCTCTGTCACACTATAGACATGAATAGGGAGACAGACATCTAGCTCTGTCACACTATAGACATTGATAGGGAGACATGCAACTAGCTCTGTCACACCATAGACATGGATAGGGAGATAGACAACTAGCTGTCACACCATAGACATGGATAGGGAGACAGGCAACTAGCTGTCACACTATAGACATGGATAGGGAGACAGACATCTAGCTCTGTCACACTATAGACATGGATAGGGAGACAGACATCTAGCTCTGTCACACTATAGACATTGATAGGGAGACAGGTAACTAGCTCTGTTACACCATAGACATGGATAGGGAGACAGGTAACTAACTCTGTCACACCATAAACATGGATAGGGAGACAGGTAACTAACTCTGTCACACCATAAACATGGATAGGGAGACAGGTAACTAACTCTGTCACACCATAAACATGGACAGGGAGACAGGCAACTAGCTCTGTTACACCATAGACATGGACAGGGAGACAGGCAACTAGCTCTGTTACACCACAGACATGGACAGGGAGACAGGCAACTAGCTCTGTCACACCATATATATGGATAGGAAGACAGGTAACTAGCTCTATCACACCACAGACATGGATAGGGAGACAGGTAACTAGCTCTGTCACACCATAGACATGGATAGGGAGACAGGTAACTAGCTCTGTCACACCATAGACATGGATAGGGAGACAGGTAACTAGCTCTGTCACACCATAGACATGGATAGGGAGACAGACATCTAGCTCTGTCACACTATAGACATTGATAGGGAGACATGCAACTAGCTCTGTCACACCATAGACATGGATAGGGAGATAGACAACTAGCTGTCACACCATAGACATGGATAGGGAGACAGGCAACTAGCTGTCACACTATAGACATGGATAGGGAGACAGACATCTAGCTCTGTCACACTATAGACATGGATAGGGAGACAGACATCTAGCTCTGTCACACTATAGACATTGATAGGGAGACAGGTAACTAGCTCTGTTACACCATAGACATGGATAGGGAGACAGGTAACTAACTCTGTCACACCATAAACATGGATAGGGAGACAGGTAACTAACTCTGTCACACCATAAACATGGATAGGGAGACAGGTAACTAACTCTGTCACACCATAAACATGGACAGGGAGACAGGCAACTAGCTCTGTTACACCATAGACATGGACAGGGAGACAGGCAACTAGCTCTGTTACACCACAGACATGGACAGGGAGACAGGCAACTAGCTCTGTCACACCATATATATGGATAGGAAGACAGGTAACTAGCTCTATCACACCACAGACATGGATAGGGAGACAGGTAACTAGCTCTGTCACACCATAGACATGGATAGGGAGACAGGTAACTAGCTCTGTCACACCATAGACATGGATAGGGAGACAGGTAACTAGCTCTGTCACACCATAGACATGTATAGACAGACAGGCAACAAGCTCTGTCACACCATAGACATGGATATGCAGGCAAGCAACTGGTTCTGTAAGACCATAGACATGGACAGAGAGACAGGCAACTAGCTCTGTCACACCATAGACATGGATAGGGAGACAGGCCACTAGCCCTATCCATGGACATGCTTAGAGAGACAGGCCACTAGCCCTATCCATACACATGGATAGACAGACAGGCCACTAGCCCTATCCATAGACATGCTTAGACAGACAGGCCACTAGCCCTATCCATACACATGGGTAGACAGACAGGCCACTAGCCCTATCCATAGACATGCTTAGAGAGACAGACCACTAGCCCTATCCATACACATGGGTAGACAGACAGGCCACTAGCCCTATTCATGGACATGGGTAGAGAGACAGGCCACTAGCCCTATCCATACACATGGGTAGAGAGACAGGCCACTAGCCCTATCCATGGACATGGGTAGAGAGACAGGCCACTAGCCCTATCCATAAACATCCTTCGAGAGACAAGCCACTAGCCCTATCCATAGACATCCATAGAGAGACAACCACTAGCCCTATCCATGGACATGGGTAGAGAGACAGACCACTAGCCCTATCCATAGACATGCATAGAGAGACAGGCCACTAGCCCTATCCATAGACATCCATAGAGAGACAAGCCACTAGCCCTATCCATACACATGCATAGAGAGACAGACCACTAGCCCTATCCATGGAAATCCATAGAGAGACAAGCCACTAGCCCTATCCATACACATGCATAGAGAGACAGGCCACTAGCCCTATCCATGGACATGCGTAGAGAGACAGGCCACTAGCCCTATCCATGGTCATACATAGAGAGACAGGCCACTAACCCTATCCATAATGGGTAGAGAGACAGGCCACTAACCCTATCCATAATGGGTAGAGAGTCAGGCCACTAACCCTATCCATAATGGGTAGAGAGACAGGCCACTAACCCTATCCATAATGGGTAGAGAGACAGGCCACTAACCCTATCCATAATGGGTAGACAGACAGGCCACTAACCCTATCCATAATGGGTAGAGAGACAGGCCACTAACCCTATCCATAATGGGCAGAGAGTCAGGCCACTAACCCTATCCATAATGGGTAGAGAGACAGGCCACTAGCCCTATCCATAATGGGTAGAGAGTCAGGCCACTAACCCTATCCATAATGGGTAGAGAGACAGGCCACTAACCCTATCCATAATGGGTAGACAGACAGGCCACTAGCCCTATCCATAATGGGTAGAGAGTCAGGCCACTAACCCTATCCATAATGGGTAGACAGACAGGCCACTAACCCTATCCATAATGGGTAGAGAGACAGGCCACTAACTCTATCCATAATGGGTAGACAGACAGGCCACTAACCCTATCCATAATGGGTAGAGAGACAGGCCACTAACCCTATCCATAATGGGTAGAGAGACAGGCCACTAACCCTATCCATAATGGGTAGACAGACAGGCCACTAACCCTATCCATAATGGGTAGAGAGACAGGCCACTAACCCTATCCATAATGGGTAGAGAGACAGGCCACTAACCCTATCCATAATGGGTAGAGAGACAGGCCACTAACCCTATCCATAATGGGTAGACAGACAGGCCACTAACCCTATCCATAATGGGTAGAGAGACAGGCCACTAACCCTATCCATAATGGGTAGAGAGACAGGCCACTAACCCTATCCATAATGGGTAGACAGACAGGCCACTAGCCCTATCCATAATGGGTAGACAGACAGGCCACTAGCCCTATCCATAGACATCCATAGACAGACAGACAGACAGACAGATATCTCTGTCACACTCTGATCACCTCGGCATGTCTAGGGGCGTTCCATCACAAACGTCAGTTCAGTTTTGTGGACATTTTCTATAAACAGGAAAACGATAATCAGTCCACTAACCGACAGTTGTGAACAGAGAAATGTACGATACTAAAAATGCTGAAAATGTCCCAAATATCTGTCGTTTTTTCTAATTTGCCCTTGCCTGAATGCTGGGTGTTTTCACGTTTCCACAAGCCAGCCACTGACATGACATGACTTACAGGATCTTTAACGTGCGTATTTGATATTATGCATGCGTATACACACAGAGAGACAGGTTCAGACACTGGCAGGTCTGCATACATGTTGGCTTTAGGAGAACGGAAACATCTCCACCCTTTACCCACCAGGTGGCGGTGTCCAGACGGATTGAACCCTGGAGTTTCTGAATTGAAATCCTACGTCTTACCCACTTGACAAGCGCACCTGATATATACTAATAGGAGCAAATTATCGCATATGTGCTGTGATAGCTACTCTGTTGGAAAATGAAGTTTCATTTGAGTTTATTACATTTCTGTAAAAAGAGCTGTTGCAAGACTGGTATTGAAAGTTTTTTCTTTATTTTAAATCTTGGACGATACTATGCAGTATTTTGAAAAACAAAGTTTCATTTTAGTTCGTTATATTTCTGTGTAAAGATCTGCCTCGAGGCGGATTTTTCGTTTCTTTTAAAAAGCACGGACGATATAATGCAATTGATTTATTTGGACGTGTCTTCATGATAAAGTTTTACAGAAAATAGTCACAACAATTTAAATGTTTGATCAGAAAGGACCATACTGTACTCAAAGCAAAAAACCACTAAAGGGAGGTAAGACAAGGTCGTTCTCCATGCAGAGTCAGATGATACAAAAAAAAAAAAAAAAAAAAAAAAAATCGAACACACACACGCTGATAATAAGCAGACTACGCGTGGTGGGTAAAAACTGTGATGATGACGATAATGATAGCGGCGAACAGGTCCAGTGGAGGTCAGAGGGCAAGAATTGAACCTTGGCCCTCACAAAATGTACCCTGCAAGATGCAGTGGTATGTGGAAACTATGTGCCCTTGTCCTGTACTTAGCTGACAGGTGACGGGTACGTCGTTGACCTACTTGTACCACACGTACC
>CM060312.1:9545511-9550511 GCA_030674185.1 Monoplex corrugatus
CATGCATACACACACACACACACAGAAGCACACAGATACAGATACAGACAGACAAACAGACAGACTGAGAGACACACAGAGAAGCATACACACACAGACACAGACAGACAGACACTAGACAGACAGACACACAGAAGGATACAGACAGACAGACAGACAGATAGACAACAGACACAGAGAACAGACACAGAAGCACACAGACACAGATACAGACAGACACAGACACACACACAGACACAGACAGACACACACACACACACACACACACACACACACACAGACACACACACACACACACACACACACACAGAGATAGGTGCAGGGGTAATAAGAGGTTCACCATAGGCAGACACAAGTCCCGGAGTGGTAAAATATGGAGACAGCAATAATGACAACCTTTCACACTGACTGGAAAAAATAACTTATAATTGACCCAACTCTTAGATCACACACACACACACACACACACACACACACACACACACACACACACACACACACACACACACACACACACAGCATACACACACACACATACACAACACACACACACACATAATATACACTCGAAACTACACACATACTCATAACACACACACACACAGCACAATACACAACACACACACACACACACACTACACACAATGCACACACACTCACTATCGTTGCACACTCACAGACACAAGGAATCACAACACAGAACACAACACACATACTCACAACACAGCCGCCACACACACACAGACTACAGAGAACACACAACACAAACACACACACACAGGATACATATACACAAGAAACAGAGACACACATACACACACACACGCACACATACAAATACACAATGTTACACTTATACAGAACACATGCACTCAGCACACAACACACAACACACACACACCACCACACACACACACAACACACACACACAAACAGACAAACACACACACACACACACAACATGCATACACAATGTTAAACTTGTGACACAAATGCACTCACACACACACACACAAACACACACACACAAACACACACACACACACACAACACAACACACACACACAACACACACACACCACAACACACACACACACACACACCACACACACACACACACTCACATATATACACACACACACTTATGGAATTTCCCAAACAAAATGTACCTCTTTGTCATCCACAGGTGCAAATTTTCTCATGTCCAATTGTGAACTCTAGTTTTGTGTTTTGTTTGTTTGTTTGTTTGTCTGGTTTTTATTCTTTTGTTTTCGTCCTCTCTGTTTCTTCACAAAAAGGAAATGTTTCATATCGAATGGAAAGAGGGAAAAGTGCGTCGTCCTGTGTGTGTCTGTTTGTGTGTGTCTGCGACAAGACGTATTGATAACAAAATAATGATGATATACATAACTACTACTACTACTACTATTACTACTGCTACTACTATTACTACTACTGGCTGCTGGTGCTGGTGCTGCTACTATACTACTACTAATGACGATGATGATGATAATAATATAACACCACCACACCACCACCATCACCACCAATAATGATAATAACAACAATAATAATGACAATGACAATGGTAATAATAATAATATAATAACAAACAACAACAACAACAACCACCACAACAACAACAACAAACAAAATATAACAACAACAATAATAATACATAATGATAATAATAATAACAATAATAACAACAATAATAATAGACAATAATAAAATAACAATAATAATAACAATAACATAAGACGAAGAGAAAAAGACACTATGACACTACTGCACTACTATTACTGCTAGTGCGCTACTACTACACTACTGCTACTGCTAGCTACTATTTCTCAACTACTACCACTTCTACTGCTACTACTACTCCTTCTCCTAGTAATAATAGTGATACTTACAAAGCACCAAACCTTGATATACAAACGAAATCAAGCGCATACTATCATCATTCACAAGAACATTCACTCACAGAACTCTTCAGCTGGCCGTTGAGATGCCAGGAAGGCGACAGTTAGGATAACGTGAAACCAAGGTCAAGGTCACACGGACAACAACATCGTCATCATTATCACTATCATCGTCATCGTCATCGTCGTCGTCATCGTCGCCAAAAAAAACAAACCCTGTCACTCCATCTCACTCCAGAACGAAAACTACACAGCGTCATCACAGTCATCCCCATTGTCAGGCGGGGGGAGGGGGGGGGGGAGGGGAGGGGAGGGGAGGGGGGATTCTGTCATGTCAGGGCGAGTTAATACAGAAACAAATCAGTTGTGTGTGATCAACCTTTATGTTTATTTACTTCATATATATATGTTCCTTTGAAGATCAAGATCCACAGATACACATTGTTCATTATACATGAAACCAATATTAATTCCAGTCACAGTGATAAATCATCGTGATCAATATCATCGATGGTAAACATAGCTGCGTAGGGCTTCAGGACCTGGCCAGCCATGGGTTTATTTACAATCTTAAGGCTTGTGCCATGATCACCATACACATGGCACCTGTGACATTAGTGCATATGGAATTCGTTCCGAGCACGGACACGTCATCTTGAGAAAGTGAAACTGAAACTGAAACTGAAACTGAATCTCCACTGTCATCACCATATAGTAGAAGGCCTCCGTCAGTCGGCGTCGACTGTGGATAGTGCGCCTTAAGATCATGTCTCCAGGCCGCAAGCCAGGGCGTGGTGATATGGAGGACAAGCTGTTGCCCATACAGCAGGTCCCCCCCCCCCTCTCCACACTGTTGATGGGACCAAAGGAACGGCAAAGGCCGGTACAGTCTGGCACCAACAGTGTCGCAGGAATTGCCAGAACGTTGCTGAAATCAGCAGCAGACCGCCTTAGAGACTCCAGCTCCGGATTTTGTCCTCGGGGTTTAGTCCCGAAGCCTTTCCCGTGACTGGATATGGTGCAATGCAGCATAGGTTTGAGGTCGGAATTTTCAGTCTCCTAGATGAGATTAGGAAAGACAAGCGTAATCTACAGGCCATTTTATGAGGCAAGAGAAATTAGAGCACCTGATCACAACAGGAAAGCTGGAGGAAAAACTCACCCCATCAGGTAGATCCAGGTAATACCTACATACCATACCATACCATACCATACCATACCATACCATACCATACCTACCATACCATACCATACCATACCATACCATACCATACCATACCATACCATACCATACCATACCATACCATACCATACCATACCATACCATACCATACCATACCATACCATACCATACCATACCATACCATGCCATACCATACCATACCATACCATACCATACCATACCATACCATACCATACCATACCATACCATACCATACCATACCACCATACCATACCATACCATACCATACCATACCATACCATACCATACCATACCATACCATACCACAGGGTACGATACGATATGATACGACACAAATGATACGATACTACACTATTTTGTCAGTCTTTCAGAGTCAATTTCAAAGTAATGGAGATAGACAAACATTGACTGCCGACTCTTCAGAAAATTTGCTTGTGAAAATAGCGATAACAACATGGCCGGAATTTTTCAGAAGGAAGTTGGAAGAAAACTAACTTGAAAATCGTGGTCGGGCTTTGATGTCTTTTGTCAGGGAATCTGGCTGGTAAACAAGAGAACTGGGGTAAAAATCGATTGTCTGATAGCAATGTAGGCCTATTGCCATTTCTGTTATTATTTTGGAGGACAGCGAAGAGCTAGCTGGTAGCCATCACGCGATATTAGATGTGGTAGTGCCGTTATCTGGATTTACATTTTCTGGCAGTTTGGCCGGCTGTGATCATAACGCCGTAGATTCCAGATTCGGTATGTCTCGAGTTCAATCCCAGTCTGCAACATTAAAAACTGACCTGTTCGCTGCCAACATTAACCCTTTCACTCCTGCACCCTGTCCATCAGTATCCTGTGTTGTCAGCCATGCTATCAAAGCAAAAACGTAACCCTTTGATTCCCCCACCCTGTCCAAGCTGGTGGATAGGGTGATGGGGTCAAACAGTTAAGTTTTTGCAGTTGGTGGATAGGTTAGGGGAGTCAAAGAGTTAATTTTTGCAGCTGGTGGACATGGTGCAGGAGTCAAAGGGTTAAGTGTTTGCAGTTGGTGGACAGGTTGGGGGAGTCAAAGAGTTAATGCTTCAATCATTCTTGTGGCGTCAGCTTAATGTTCTCTTCATCTACGTCTCGTTTCATTTCAATGGCCTCGCAAACGCGTAGGGTTTTATGCAGGCTCAAGGACTCTGCCATATAGTTGCTGGTAGATTTAGGTGGAGCGTGTATGGTATTGTCCCAGTCCGATGAATCCCTCTTGAACAAATTTGACCTCTAAACTCAAAAAAAACTGAAAAAGAAGCATTAGCTTTGCTGAGAAGAAAAGATTGGTATGAAACGACATCCATATTGATGTTCTACCTTTTCCCATCCCACACAGCATCGTTTGTCTGTCTGGCCAAAATTATTGACTTGCCATCGTGCCTTTTTGTATATAAGCCAGCAACGAAGGTCCACCACTCCTGTCTGTCCGTAGCCGGAATAGCATGTGTGTTTCAGAGCCTTCAGTTCTCATTTCTGTCCTTTGTCACTAGGTGTTTCAGGGCCTTCAGTTCTCATTTCTGTCATTCGTCACCAGGTGTTTCAGGGCCTTCAGTTCTCATTTCTGTCCTTTGTCATTAAGTGTTTCAGGGCCTTCAGTTCTCATTTCTGTCATTCGTCACAGTGTTCAGGCTTCATTCTCATTTCTGTCTTGTTTGTTTCAGGGCCTTCAGTTCTCATTTCTGTCATTCGTCACTAGTGTTTCAGGGCCTTCAGTTCTCATTTCTGTCATTCGTCACCAGGTGTTTCAGGGCCTTCAGTTCTCATTTCTGTCATTCGTCACTCAAGTGTTTCAGGGCCTTCAGTTCTCATTCTGTCATTCGTCTAGGTGTTTCAGGCCTCAGTTCTCA
>CM060312.1:9558011-9563011 GCA_030674185.1 Monoplex corrugatus
GGATGAGATCTGTACAGTCAGTATTTTCTGTTATTATGTCTTATTGTTCTGTGTGTACTGACATAGTTATACTTTGGCTCCCTCACCCTGTCCACCAGCATCCTGCATTGTCAACCATCTAGCAAAGCAAAAACTTAACCCTTTGACTCCCTCACCTTATCCACCAGCTTCCTGCAAGAGATTAAGGAAAAGACAAGGAAGATGAATATGAATAATGAAAATAATTCCAATCCATTAGTATAAGAAATCATAGTACTGTGATACAGTCCCACTCCACACCATAACAGTTGGTTGTTCCATACCCATTTACACTAACGCTCTGATCATCGTGCTGGTGTCTGTCTTTCCTGGGTCCCCCTCCCCTCCCCTACCCCATTTCAACATCTTCTCAGCACTTGGACTTTTACGCAGGCTCAAGGCGTCTGTCAGATACCGGCAAAATGTGAGTGGAGCATAGTGAATCGTGTGAATACGACCAAGCCTTCATGACAAAACTCCACACTACAACTGTGTAAAATACAATATGAATCACAATCCAGTCCCCCATCCCCACCCCATCCCCAAACAAGAATGATAAAATCATGACAAATGTTTCAGTAATCAGAAAAAAGACACGGAAAAAAAAGAAGACGTATTTATTACAACAAGACAAGACAGATGCCTGCTTGTCTGTTGTATTAAATACGCGTTCTTTCTTTTTTTTTTCCTGGTTCCTGTGTGCTTGAACGCGGGCAGTCACACTTGTTTTGGATTAAATATTTCATTCTTACATCACTTCCATGGGACAGGGTCCATGTGATAGCATAACCTTTCTTGCAGTTTCAGTTTTCATGCAGTGTCAGTCATGATCTGAATAGTCTGACTTTTTGTGTGTGTTTGAGTAGGGGGGGGGTGGGGGGGGTCATCACACTTACGGAGATTTTCTTTGATCTCATCTTTCTGGTTTGTTGTTGTTATTGTTATTGTTGTTTTTGTGTCCTATTTTGTACTCCACCTTAATGACCACAGAAGCTAGCACAGATTTTACAGTAGGATGATGATAACAATGATAAGGATGATAATCATGATGCTATGGAGTTCCATCTAGGATTGAGTTGCATGACAGGGCTGTACTCTACGCTTACTTCATAATATATCCTGGCGTCAACCAGGCCTGCGGGTACAGACACCTGCGGTGTTATTTACAATAATAAATTAAGTAATAATTTATATAGCGCAAAATCTTGATAAATCAAATCTAAGCGCTGTATTCCACCTTATTCAGATTATTAGCAACACCCTCAATGACGCATCCGTGAAGTGAATAATTCGATTGTGTAGGTCCCAGCCTCCAACAAGCACATAGCAAAATAGCACATAGCACATAGCACATAGCACATAGCAACCTTAAACTCTCATAGGAACCGTTGGAACAAACAACAACAACAACAACAACAACAACAACAACAACAACACAGAGAGATTCGAAGGGACTGATGGGGATTCGAACCCACAACCTTTTATTCACTTATCCGTTGCACTAACCACTACACCATGGTGACTGTTGAATAGTTTGGACTTAAATTCAAGGTCTCTAAAAGAACTAAGGCAGACTCTAACATTGCTGGCACTAAGACCAGACTCTTTGAGGGCTGGTAGAACAACAGCGACAGAAAAGGCCTGGCTACATTCTAGGCAATAGGATGGAGGGTAAGATTGTTGTATAATGAACAACCTCCATTAACATAGTTGGAACACCAAGGCCCACCCACACCTAGTGGTGTCATGTCTTAAATCGTATCTGTTACAGAAAATCAACGAGTCGTCGTATAACTTGCACCGTCACCACCTATCACCATTGTCTTACAAATCCCCAGTCACTGCATACCACAATTGTACTACAAATTCCCCAGCCATCGCATATCACTGCTGTCCCATGATTCCCCAGTCATCCGGTATCAATGTTGTTATGGCCAATAGACTGATAGCAGAGGGCTTGTGTGGATCCTCCAGGTGTCATCATCAGCATCTCAGGTGTGGCAGACAATATACTGGGGGCTTACCGTAGTCTTCTCGTGCGCTGATAACTGACTGTTGGGTCCACCCTCTGTGGAATCGTATGGCCCGGGTAGAAGAGCCACTCCTGGATTTGGGCAATCCTGTTGTCCTGGGAAAGGTTTGACTCCTGTATTTGTGGCACGCCGTTTTATTTGAGGTCAAACAGTGCAGTGAACTACTACTACCACTACTCCTACTCTACTGCAACTTACTGCTGCTAACTACCATACTACCTATACTACACTACTACTCACTACTACTACTGCATAACTACTATCTAACTACTACTAATACTATACTTACTACTCTAACTAAAATAATGCTCATACTCTCTACCACTACTACTACATACTCTACTACTACTACTACTACTACTATACTACTATACTATCTACCACTACTACCACACTCACTACTCCTACTCTACTGCAAATACTACTACTACTACTACCACCACACTACTACTACTACTACTACTACTACACACTCCTACTCTACTGCAAATACTGCTACTACTACTACTACTACTACTACCACATATACTACTACTACTGCCACTACTACTACTACCACACTCCTACTCTACTGCAAATACTGCTACTACTACTACTACTACTACTACTACTACTACCACACTCCTACTCTACTGCAAATACTGCTACTACTACTACTTACTACTACTACTACTACTACTACTACCACTATACTACTACTACTACTACTAATGATAATAATAATGATGATGATAATCATAATCCTAAATACAATAATAGTAATCATAATGAATAATAGTAATCATCATCATCGTCGTCGTCGTGGTTGTCATCATCATCATCGTTGTCGTCGTCGTTGTCGTAGTCGTCATCATCATCACACCACCACCACCACCACCACCACCACCACCACCACCACTATCATCATCATCATCATCATCATCATCATCATCATCATCATCATCATCATCATCATCATCATCATCATCATCACTACATTCCTATATGGTAAAAAGTTCGTATCAAAAGCATGTTCTTTACTCTGTCCACAGTAATGTATCATCATTTACAGTTCACACAGTACTAACAGTAGGAAACATGTGGACATACATTAACACAGCAAGTATGGACAGTTCATCAAGTATGACACCAGGCAATCAGATAAAATCACAAACAGATAGGCCTACGAGGAAACACCAGTCACGATGAATGCATCTGTTTAAAAATCCCTGGTTTAGGTCAGTTTCAGCGAAACCCTTTCTCTGTCTCACTCACACACCACAACACACACACACACACACACACACACAACACACACACACACACACACACACACACACACACACACAACACAACACACACACACACACACACACACACAATATATATATATACACACACTTTTCCTTCTTGTTTCCCAAGACCTCAGAAAGACAAGAAGTCTAATTGGCTTCAAGGGGACGGGCCCCTGGAACTAAACCTGTCTCTCCTGTATCTATCAGCATGGCTCAAAGACTGCCAGGTAATTGCTGGCACATCTGGGTGAAGGGCGTATGGAACTGTCCTACTTCAACAAATCTTTCTTGGACGAAGTCCAAACCCATTAATGGTTCATCATCACCACCATCATCATCATCATCACCACCACCACCTATCATTCATTCATCATCATCATCATCATTCATCATCATCATCATCATCATCATCATCATCTCATCTATCATTCATCATCATCATCATCATGTGGCCTGCCGCATGGCGTTGGCGATCGTGACCCTCAATACGAATCTGTCTTTTGCCGTAGCAAGTACATCTTCCACCCTCTCTGTCCTCAGCCACTCTGCAAGTCCGTCCAGTACTTTTCTCCCTGGGTCTACCTGGAGTTATCTTTCCCTCCAGCATTTTTAATTTCTCTTGCCTCATAAAATGTCCTATAAATGTTACTTGTCTTTTCCAAATCTTCTTCATTAATGTTCTTGCTGTGTCTGCCTCCTTCAAGACTGTCTCGTTTGTTTTCTTTACTGTCCATGGAACTCTCAACATTTTTCTTAGAAACCACATTTCTGTTGCCTAAATCTTGTTTTGACTTCGCATGCTGACTGTCTCAAAAAACTGTACAACAGTATCGGTTCTATGTAACATTCATGAACTCACTACTGATGTTAGTTGACAGAAACTTGTTGGTAACGTTTTTCATCATTAATGGTTAGACAGTGGTAAATCGTCAAAGTTTTTTTCTGTTCCTCTGAAGGTTTGAAAGAGGGAATCAGTTTTAGCTTGCGACTTTGTTTCTAAAGGAGAAGAGTGGCAGAATGGTTTAGACGTTCGCCTGCCATAACTAAACTCCAGGTTCCAGGGTTCGCTCCCCATAGAAGCCTCGACGTTTCTCCTCATTTTGACCGGAAAATCGAACTGAACATCTAGTCATTCGGAAGGGGTCGGACCACGTGTGCCTTCTGACTGCGCACACTAAAGATCCCACGGCGGTTGAAAATCGTGAACAGCAGGGTATTGCCTGGCTGCATTGGTATAAAACATTGAAAAGATAAGTTGTTTACCCAGGTCTCACATTTTGAAGACTAATTAGCCTTCTTGCCTTTCTGAAGTCTTGGTAAAAAAAAGTGAATATGAATATGAATTTGAAACGAGGGAGAGGGGATGGTCGCCGCCCCTTGTGGACTGGCCCAGGAAAAGTTGAGGTCTCTGCCACCTCGCTCCCCTACGACTCAGGGTTATGGACTATCTAGGCAGGACCCTCAAGACCTGGCCAGCTGATGGGTTTATGTGCAGGCTAAAGCCTTGTGCCGTGATCGTTCTGGATCTTCTCCATCAAAATGGCACCTATGACGTTAGTGCATATGGAATTCATTCCGAGCGCGGAGACGTAAATTGTGAAAAAATGAAATTGAAATTGATACTTTGTTTCTAAATCAGACTCGTTGAAGGGAAAACCCAACAAAAAGATGAAGG
>CM060312.1:9568011-9575511 GCA_030674185.1 Monoplex corrugatus
AGACAAGTTTACGCTGTGTGGCTAGTTGTGTTGTGATTCAGACCTGTAATTATTTATCTATTTATCTGTTCTTTTCTTTCAAGATAAGATACACAGATACACATGTCATTTATATGTTACCAAGACTGTTTTGTTATAGACTGATACAATACTAGTTAAAAAATGTAGGCTAGGTAAAACACAGGCTAGATAGGACCTCAGGACCTGGCCAGCTCATGGGTTTATGTGCAGGCTTAAGGCTTGTGCCATGATCACAATTCACATGGCACCTGTGACGTTAGTGAATATGAATTCATTCCGAGTGCGGAGACGTCATCTTGAGAAACTGAAACTGAAACTGAAACTGAAATAGAGTTTGTTCAAGAGAGATTCATGGCAATCGGTAATTCATTCGTGCTCATTCAAATCTGCTGGCATTTATCTGGCACACTTCCTGAGCTTGCGCAAAACCATATGCGCTGGCAAGTCTCGAATAATTTTTTTTTGTTAAGAAAGGAAGATTGTAAGAATGGCTTGAACATCTTCGGTTTTTCTTCCCACTGTTGGGAAAAGCTTGGGTGGGAACTTTGTGTGGGGAAGGAGGTTTACACGCGCGGGCAGGGCGTGGGACTATTATGGGATAGACGGCAGGGTGGACAAGCCAGGGCCTTGTGTGTGTCCTGCCCAACACAGATGGGGGCATGAGTGTAAGTGGACATTTATGGACCTTGTCTGCATTCCTCAGCCATCAGCGGCAATTTATCCCTACTCACAATTTCTACTGAAGCGAGAAAACTTCCCCAGAAGTCGTACATTGCTACTGTAGCTTCCCACAGTTGATAAAAAAAAAGCAGATTCTCGAAATAATACACTTCAATCGTTCCCTGTGTGAGTTTTCCACCCCAAGTAATAGCTAATATGAATAGTTATGAAGATTTTGACTTGTTGCATTTCCAACTGGTTTATTTTGTTAACATGTCTTTTGTGAACATTTTGGATAATGTATTAAACGTATGTAGAAAGAAAACACAATATTACTGTGTCGTTTTCATGCATGACTTAGAAATCTTTTAAAGGTTTTGGAACCAGAAGAACAAGAAAACCAATATAAGCGCGTATCCAACGAGACAAAACAAAACAAGCGCAAATTTTCGGCCAACTAGCCTTTGTCAAGCGCGAACGCACGGTCACAAACAGATCACAGACACCAAACAATGGATAATAAAAACGGGACTAAAAACTTCCCTGCCGCCTCGTCCAGTGGGTAAGAAAGGTTTTGGAAGTTTTTATACGTTGTAGTACAGTTGTGTTACTTTTAACGTCATTTTGAAGTTTTTGACTGGCTTTCTTTATGCACCCACCAACCGTCTCGCTGTTTATTTCAGTTGTAGTGTTGACAGTTCAGGCTTGGTTCTATGTCGCAGGCCAGCGCTGCTTGAATTTTCAGTCCGGAATTTGTTCAAAAGGCGTTCATGACTCTCAGACAATTCCATATGCTCTCCACACCAATCTGTAAATGATTACATGGCAGATCCTTGAGTCTGCGCAAAATCCAATGCACTAGCAAGGTCTTGGAATAGGGAGGGGGGAGGGGGAGCGGGATTTATGAACACTAACCTCAAAGCGCAAAGTCAGAACAAAATTGAGGCAGCTGTAATGTGGTTTCTGAGAAAAATGTTAACAGTTCCATGGACAGCAAAGAAAACAAACGAACATTGTTGAGAGAAGCAAACACAAGAAGAACATTAATGAAGAAGATTAGGAAAAGACAAACAACATTTATAGGACATTTCGATGAGACAAGAGAAATTTGAGCACCTAATCACGACAAAAACGCTTGAGGGAAAGAAGAGCTCTAGGTAGATCCAGGGAGAAAATACTACTGTTGCAGAGTGGATGAGGACAGAAAGAGTAGGAGACATACTTGCAGGGCAAAAGATATATTCGTGTGGAGGGCCATGATCGCCAACGCCATGCGGCATGGCACATGATGATGATGATGCTGACACCACAGAATGATGGAAACGTTAAGATGGACAGCAAACAGCCAGATTTCAATGTTGCAGGTTGGTACTGAACTCGAGAGTACATATCTCGAATCCACGGTTAATAACGGCCAAAACTCGAAAATCCTTTGCTGGAAGCTTACAGGTCAGCAGTCTCACCTTTCTCACCTGTCGGCGTCACCGGGTTCGGTGTTGACCGCTGCACATCTGGACACCACCATCTCCCTCCAGACCGCTCTGTCTTGACTTTTGTGGACAATTTCTTGAATATTTAGGCCACTGATATTGGTTATGTTCTCGATGTATGAGATTGGAGGTCTGTGTATTTTCCTTTTTGCCACTGTTTTTCCTTGAAAGATGGTTGCCATGAGGTCTGTGTTCTTGCTGCGTGACACATGGCCAGTGTATTTTAGTTTTCTCTTCTTGATGTCTGCGAGCAGTTTTTTTGGTGGTATCAAGTTCTTCCAGGACACTTTCATTGGTTCTTCCATTTGACACGTAGAAATCTCCGATAAAACCACATCTCTGCTGTCTCAATTCTTCTGCAATCAGTTTTTCTCAGAGTCCAGGCTTCGCAGCCATAAATCATGACTGGCCAGATCAAACATTTTTTAAGATTAACTTTCAGGCCTATTGGTATGTCTCTGTCTTTCCAAAAAATCCACAGTAGTGACTCCAAAGAGACAAACATGGCCTCGGTGTCGGCTTTCCACGGTAGCTCACCTGGGTAACGACCCTCGTTTGTTTCTGTTGGCCCAAGCAGTGTTTTGAAACAAGTACAGCCTACACGGACATGCCCTTAACCCTTTAACTCCCACCTCCCTTCCACCAGCAACACTTAACCCTTTTGACTCCCTCGCCTTATCGGCGGGAAACTGGTGGATAGAGTCAGGGAGTCGGAGGGTTAATTGTCCCAGCCGCCGTCTGCGTCACGTACCTGCCTTCATTCATAACTCGCCCTTCTCTTTTTCCATACCTCTCCCCATTCTCTCCCCCCCCCCCCCCTCCCCCCACTCTCCTTCTCGCTAAGCTCGCCACTGTCTTCAGAGTCCCGTTTGAAACTCGCAACGACCTTTGACCTTTGCCTCGCGTGACCTTTGTGACGGGTCCGGGACATCACTGCCACCTTGCGGGACCAAGAAAGAAAAATGTCGGAGAGGATGGTTTTCCTCTCTTCTCTCTCTCCTCTCTCTCTCTCTCTCTGTGTTTGTGCTCTCTCTCTCTTTTCTCTTCTCTCTGTGTCTGTCTCTCTCTCTCTCTCTCTGTCTTCTCTCTTGCTCTCTTTGTGTCTTCTTTCTCTCTCTCTGTCTTTGTCTCTCTCCTTTCTCTGTCTTCTCTCTGTCTCTGTCTTTCTCTCTGTTCTTTTCTCTTCTCTGTGTCTCTCTCTCTCTGTTTTGTCTTCTCTTGTCTTCTCTCTCTCTGTCTCTTTCTCTCTTCTGTTTCTCTCTCCTCTGTCTCTCTCTCTGTCTTTGTCTCTCTGTGTGTCTGTCTCTCTTTTTCTGTCTTCTCTCTCTCTCTGTCTTTCTCTCTCTCTCTGTCTTCTCTCTCTATTTCTGTCTCTCTCTCTCTTTGTCTCTGTCTCTCTTTCTCTGTCTCTCTCTGTCTCTGTGTGTGTGTTCTGTGTGTTGTGTCTCTATCTCTATCTCTGTGTGTCTCTCTCTGTGTATCTCTCAGTGTGTCTCTCTCTGTGTCTCTCTCTGTGTCTCTCTCTGTCTCTCTTGTCTCTCTCTGTCTCTCTTTCTCTGTCTCTCTCTGTGTCTCTGTCTCTCTCTGTCTCTCTCTCTGTCTCTCTCTGTCTCTGTCTCTCTCTCTCTTTCTCTCTGTGTCTCTCTCTCTCTCTCTCTCTCTCTCTTCTCTCTGTGTCTCTGTCTCTCTCTGTTCTCTCTCTCTGTCTCTCTCTCTCTCATACACACACACAGACATGGCTAGATTTCCCCCGCCACTCTCCCTCCCCCTAACTCCCTCTCTGCACCCCCCCCCCCCCCCCGTTGGCCTCTTCTTCGGTTTGTTTTTGTTCTGTCTTGTCCGGTTTGAAGTGGTGTTTGCAGAAATATTGTAAATCCACCTGACCAGCATTCTTTGGCAAAGCTGGCAACTTCTTTCTTGTCGGTTTCGTCGTCTTCTTCTTCACAGCACACACTGGTCTTGTGAGGGCAGCTTGGCTCTTGTTTTTTTTTGTGTCACAACACTTAAAGTTTGACTTTATTTATCCTTGCATTTTTGGTGTGTACTGAATTGACTGTGATTTGTGTGTTGTTGTGTGTGGGTATGTGGGGGGAGGGGCTATGTTTGTGCGTGTGTGTTTGTGTGTGTGTGTGAGTGTATTGTGTGTGTGTGGAGTGTGTGTGTGTCTTCGCTGTCTTCTATTCGTAGTGTGTGTCGGCGTTGTGGGTGTGTGTGTTTGATGAATAATCAATGGTGAGGTGTGAAGTGAAGAGAGAAAGAAAAAAAAGAGACAGAGAGGAGAGGTGTGTGGTGTTGGTGCAAGTGTGTGTTCTTGGTTGTGTGTTGTGTGTTGTGTGTGTGTGTGTGTATGTGGTTTGGGGTTGTGTGTGTGTTGTGTGTGTTTGTGTTTGTGTGTGTGTGTGTGTGTGTGTGTGTTGTGTGTGTTGTTGTGTGGTGTTAGTTGTGGTGTTGTTGACTGTGTGTGTGTGTGTGTGTGTGTGTGTGTGTGTGTGGTGTGTTGGTGGGGGGGGGGGGGGGTTGTGTGTGTGTGTGTGTGTTGTGTGTGTGTTGTGTGTGTGTGTGTGTGTGTGTGTGTGTGTGTGTGTGTGTTGTCTGTGTTGGGTGTTAGTCTGTGTGTGTGTGTGCGCGCGTGTGTGTCGTGTGTGTGTGTGTGTGTGAGTGAATAAGTCAATGAGTGAGAGAGAGTAGAGTAGATAAGTGAGAGAGAGAGAAGAGAGAGAGACAGAGAGAGAGAGAGAGAGTGTGTGTGTGTGTTGTGTGTGGTGTGTGTGTGTGTGTGTGTGTGTGTGTGTGTGTGTGTGTGTGTGTGTGTGTGTGTGTGTGTTGGTGTGGTGTGTGTGTGTGTGTGTGTTGTGTGTGTGTGTGTGTGTGTGTGTGTGTGTGTGTGTGTGTGTGTGTGTTGTGTGTGTGTGTGTGTGTGTGTGTTGTGTGTGTGTGTGTGTGGTGTGTGTGTGTGTGTGTTGTGTTGTGTTGTGTGTGTTGTGTGTGTGTGTGTGTGTGTGTGTGTGTGTGTGTGGTGTGTGTGTGTGTGTGTGTGAGTGTGGTGTGTGTGTGTGTGTTGTGTGTGTGTGTGTGTGTGTGCGTGTGTGTGTGTGTTGTTTGTGTGTGTGTGTGTTGTGGTGTGTGTGTTGTTGTGTGTGTGTGTGTGTGTTGTGTGTGTGTGTGTGTGTGTTGCTGTGTGTATGTGATGGAAGGAATTTGTCCGCTGCTTTGATGGTGTTGTACCTTGTTGCGTTGTGGGTTGTTTATAAAGTGTTAAACATGATAGAAGAATTTGCCTATGGTACTTAGTTTGGAAGGTCTGTGGATGCCTATTGTCAAGGTCAGCGGATTGATCAGGACCGGATATTGAACACAACACCACAACACAACAGCAACAACACAAACAACACAACAACACAACAACAACTACAACAACAAATGCTGTTTATGATCACTTTTTGAGAAAGGGGTATAAACAGTATATCTTAAAAAAACTTTTTTGGCCAATATTTGAAGTCAGTTTTCACACTAGTTATTCTTCTTTTCACGCTGTGGCAGTCTACCAATGTTATGTGTCACATCAAGTTTTATTTCAGCTGAAACTTTTGCAAGGTCAAGTGACCTCGAGAAATACAATGTCTGGATGCTCTGTAATAATGTTTCTGTAGAAATAGAAATTTATCAAGAGGATAAGTTGCATTTGAGTAGAGTAAATATACAGCACAAAATATAAAAACACGATACAAGTTATATACTCGTTTTTTTAGTCAATCACATGATGCAGTGAGAATGACAGAGACAGAGAAAGAAGGAGAGAGAGAGAGAGAGAGAGAGAGAGAGAGAGGAAGAGAGAGACGGAGCGAGAGAGAGAGAGGGAGAGAGAGGGAGGGAGAGAGAGAGAGAGAGAGAGAGAGAGAGAGAGAGGGAGGGAGAGAGAGAGAAGGAGAGAGAGAGGAGGGAGATGAGAGAGAGAGATGAGGGAGGAGAGAGAGAGGGAGAGAGAGAGAGGGGGAGAGAGGAGGGAGGGAGAGGAGAGAGAGAGAGAGGGAGAGAGAGAGGGAGAGAGACAGAGGGAGGGAGAGAGAGAGAGAGGGAGGGAGAGAAAGAGAGGGAGGGAGATAGAGAGAGGAAGAAGAGAGAGGGAGAGAGAGAGGGAGGGGAGAGAGAGAGAGAGACAGACAGACAGACAGAACAGAGAAACAGAGAAACATAGACAGAAAGATAAAGACAGACAAACAGAGAGAGAGAGAGAGAGAAAGAGAGAGAGAGAGAGAGAGAGAGGACAGACAGACAGACATACATACATACAGACAGACAGACAGAAAGAGAGAGAGAGACAGAGACACACAGAGAGAGAAGGAAAGAGAGAGTACAGAGAGAGACAGGGATAGAGACAGAAACAAGCAGAGAGAGAACACTCATAATTAGCACCGGAGGACCCTGTCTCTGACCTTTGTAAAGTGATTTCAGTACTATATGCCAAATGTTATACGTTTGTCCCAACTTTTATGTCGTTGTTCATGTTATCAAACTTATATCTTGTCTTCTAATCTAGTTGTGTTTTCAGTTGAATGCTATCATCAGCTGTTTGAGCTCATAACTGTATGTTCGTCTCGTGTCTCAGGTGCCATCATCAGATATGTGTATAATAGAACTGTAGACTTTTTGAGATTCATTTATCCATTTAGAGTTGTAACTTGATATCTTATTTCGATGTAATTGTTATTCCTTTCCTACCATATGGTCAGTTTTCGTATCTCTGTTTTGTGTAAGTTAATTAGCTTTTATAACATTTCAGCAACCTGTAATGGCTGAAAAAATACCAGCCAACCAACCAACCAACCTCTCAACCAACCAACCAACCAACCAACCAACCAACCAGCCAACCAACCAACCAACCAACCAACCAACCAGACAGCCAACCAACCAACCAACCAACCAACCAACCAACCAACCAACCAACCAGTCCCCTCCCCCCCCCCACCCCCAAAAAAAAATAGAAAGAGAGAAGCCCTATCATTGCCATTGTATTTCTGAATGTATTTTCCATAAACTACCGACCGTTCCACCGCCATTTCTCAAAGAGAAACAAGAAAACAAGAACAAGAACAAGAACAAGAACAAGAACAAGAACAAGAACAAGAACAAGAACAAGAACAAGAACAAGAACGAGAACAAGAACAAGAACAAGAACAAGAACAAGAACAACAAAGACCATCCATAAAAATTAAAAACAACACCAACAACAACGACGACGGCAGCGACGACGACAACGTCACAACAACAACAACAACAACAACAACAAAACAACAACAACAACAACAACAACAACAACAACAACAAGACG
>CM060312.1:9580511-9588011 GCA_030674185.1 Monoplex corrugatus
ACTCTTCTTGACCATGCATCCTCTGACATTTATCTACCTGTTCTATTGATTATTAATTTTATTATGCACAATTATAGTCTGCTTGTGTTTACACAGTGGATCTACCCTGTGACCTTCAGGCTCGAAAGCGTTGCCGCAACTCAACTTCTCTTTCATTGTTGTCTGCATACGATTTTATTATTGAACATTTATTTTTCTTCAGAATTTTGCCTGGAACAAGTCCCTTGTTGCCTTGAGTTCTTTGACGTGTGCAGAGTGCGTGCTGCACACTGGATCTTTGACAGACAGACATAAAAGTTTCACTTTCAGTTTCTCGAGATGACGTCTCCGCGCTCGGAACGGATTCCAGGTGCATGTGTATGGTGATCATGGCACAAGCCTTAAGCCTGCACGTAAACCCATGAACTGGCCAGGTCCTGAGGTCCTACCTAGACTATGTTTTACCTAGTCTATATTTTATACTGGTATTTTATCAGCCTTCAGCTGGAATAATCTTGGTTACATGTAAATGACACGTGTAATGGACATAAAAGCCATACACAGCGTAGAACCTCAAGACACTGCCAGGCTTCAAGGCCTATGCCATGACCATTTTGGATCTTCTCTATCACACAGCATCACTGGCGTCACTGCATGAAGACTTTAATCCGAGCGCAGAGACGTTATCTTACGAAACAGAAACTGAAACTGAAACTAAAACCGGATCTCCGTGTATCATATTCCCGTTTGTCCAAACCATTGTGGGATTTTCCCGACCCAACCGGATCTGTCCCCAGAGTTGAACGTGCTATGGGGTCAGCGTGAAGTTGGAGACATCACAATGGAGTATCATCCATTTCACACATGTGTCCTGTGACTCAGCACCAGCTTTAAGATGATGGGAGAAAGAAATGTTGTGCACTCACCTTACGACTTGAAATCACAATACTAAACAGGACACCAACTGGTTTCCGCGTGTGGGTCTGTAACAGGGTACAACAACATACGGACACGTTTACAACAAGGAAAAAACACAGGCCTCAAGTGGAGGGAACATGTATTATTTCTGTCTGTTAAACATGTGTTTATGTTGTTTGTGGTCCCTGTTGAAGGTCAGAAGGCGGCTCAGTGACAGGGCGGGACCTGGTGGCTGTACGTTACATTAAATGGCTATGCCCCGAGATTTGTCATCTTATATTCATATTCATATTCTAATTCATTTCTTTTTTTTTTGTCACGATGGATTTTATTACATAAACTCGGTCTACTCTCCCTGTGAAGAGCGCGCAGCCTCGGCGCAGCGCCGCTCATTTGTTTAAAAACCAAGACTTGAGAAAGGCAAGAAAGCTAATTAGCTTTCAAGGGGAAGGACCGGGGAAATCAACATCTCTCTCCAATGTTTTATGGCAGGGCAACAGGGCAATGCCCTGCTCTTCACGATTTTCTACTGCCGTGGGATCTATTAATGTCGCAGCAGAAGACACACGGATCTGACCCGTGTTTCGTCCCCTTCCAAAGGACCAGACGTTCAGTTCGATTTTCGTTCAAACTGAGGAGAAAAGTCGAGGCCTCAATAGGACACGAACCCTGGCAGTGAACTCTGAACCATCTACCACCTTTCTCCCCATCTTGCCATTCGGTTTAATAATAATAAAATAAATAATAATAATAATTACAATAATATTAATATAGCGCAAAATCTTGATAAAATCAAATCTAAGCGCTGAAACAGACACACACACACGCACGCACGCACACACACGCACTCACGCACACACACACACACACACACGCGCGCACCACACCACACACACATACACACACACACACACACACAACCACACACACACACACACACACACGCACACGGCTATAAATGGGGAGAAAGAATAAAAGCAATGGAAAATTATAGAGAGCATATTATATACAATTATATATTACAATGTGATTCCCCTCCGAGTGGAGACAGGCTGCAGAGGGGATTGAGTGAGGTCAGGATTTTATGCAGAGGAGAAAAGGTGAGTTTTGAGAGCGGACTTGAAGGAGACAAAATTTAGGTTGCTGACGGACTGAGAGAGGAAGTTTGTTCCAGGAGAGCGGACCAGAAACAGAGAAGGCTCGTGGACCATAGGTATAGAGCTTAGTGCGTGGAAAGCGAAAAGTCAGAGGATCGGAGGCAGAGCGGAAGGTACGTGAGGGAACATAGATCTCAAGTAGGCTTGACAGGTAATTTGGGGGCTGCTTATTGAGGCTTTTGTAAATAGGGTGAATGGTGACTGGGTCTGAATGGGTCATGCAGCGCATGGACAGCCCCCGTTAGCTTGGTGGGATGGTTGCAGCATGGAGTCGGAAGCTGGAAGGTGATTGTCTGGATGGTGGTGAGTATTGTTGCTGTGGGTCCCAACGGCATCTTCAGGTGTTTTTGTTTGTTTGTTAACTGTTGACACAACCGGTGGAACATGTCGTATATCTGTTTTGTGAACATGTCTGTATGCTTTGTGTGGTCCTTTCTGAAGATGGGAAAGTGGACACTGGAAGCATCTTGTCTTGTCTGTGTCTGTGTCTGTGATCAGCGCTACGTGAAGCCCTGAGGTAAGTAGTACATTACTTTTTTTTTAATCAGTTTTCTGCGTCACTTTTTTCTTACACCAGATGTGACCTCAAGACTTGACTACGGTTTTGAGGACCCCACATCCACCTAGTTTTAGGACGGCTGTACCATGTTGATCTTACACCAGCTGACTCCACCTCTCACGGTTGTGCGCGAGTGCCTAGGACTAGGAAGAGTTTTGGAGTAGTGGAGTTCATTGAAAAGGGAATTCACAGCATTCGGATAATTCCATAAGCGCTCCAACTAACCCGCTGCCTCTCATTTGGCAGACTCTTTGATCCTGCGCAAAACTCTAAGTGTTGACAGAGTCAAAAAGAAAATCTGTCCAGTCCAGTCTCTGGTCGTGTCTGTCCGTGTCTTTTTGTCTGTCTGTCCCTTCTCCTTTTTTTTCCCTTTGTACCTTTCATAGATGACTGTGTGAGTCCACTGAATCTTGTGACATGACCTACCATCTCAGCTTTCTCTTTTCGTCTTGTGTTTATTGCGTGTGCGGTTGCTCTGTTGATAGAACCGTGGACTCAGGATCTGACATCTTGAGTTCAATCCCAGCCCGCAACAATAAACATTGGCCTTTTGCTGTCCGTCTTATTGTTTACATTGTTCTGGTGGTGTCGCTTTAGTGTTTCATAGGAGGAGAAGAAGAAGAAGAAGAAGAAGAAAAGAGAGAGGGGAAGAGGAAGAGAAGGAGCAGAGCTTTTAAATTTATTTTTTATTTTCGAGGGTAGTGGCACATGAAAGCGCATTGATTCTTTTCCATCCAGTCTTCAACTACAGAGGGTCTGCACCAACACAAATACACTACAATGGTCATGGGATTATATATATATATATATATATGTATGTATGTATGTATGTATATCAGTACAAATGAACTATGATAGTATAAAGACAACAGAATAGATATAAATTGTAAGTAATAATTCAGAGAGAGAGAGAGGGATAGAGAAAGAGAGAGAGAAGAGAGAGATAGAGAGAAAGAGCGAGGGAGAGAGAGAGAGATAGACAGAGACAGAGAGAGAGAGACAGAGAGAGAGAAGAAGAAGAAGAAGGAGGGAGGAGGAGGAGGAGGAGGAGGAGAAGAAGAAGAAGAAGAAAAAAAAAAAAAAAAAGAAACAAGAAGAAGAAGACAAAACCAGCCGAAATATTATGTCATATAGATGATTGCATTAATTGATTCCTAACCTAGTGCAGTTCAGTCTGCTTTCTCACCACGTCACACACACACACACACACACACACACACACACACACACACACACACACACACACACACACACACACACACTCACACACACACACACACACCACACACACACACATACACACACACACACACACACACACACTCATCTCTCTCTCTCACAAAGTCCAGTCTGCTTGCTCATAATACATTCAGAGAATGATTCACCCAGTCAATTATGAACACACACACACATACACAAAGAGAGGGACACAGACACGCCCAAACAGACACAGATACACAGACACACAGATACTCAGACACACATCAATACACATACAGAGACACTGACACAGACACACACACACACACACACACACACAGACACTCACACAGACACAGACAGACACACAGAAAAGACAGACAGACAGACAGCAGACACACACACACACTCTCCTCTCTCTCCCTTCTTCTCTCTCTCTCTCTCTCCCCATCTCTCACATACTTCAGTTTGCTTGCTCATAACCATGTCAGTGATTCACACAGTAAATTATGAACATACACTCAAACACACACACACGCTCTGACTCTCTTTCACGCACACAAATACACAACACACACACGCGTGCGCGAACACACACACATTTGCATACACATAGACACACACACACACGCAAACACACAGACAGACCGACAGATAGATAGATAACCACACATACGCATACACGGTCACACATACATCCCAAACACATACACACAGAAGCATACTCACACACACACACACACACACACAGACACACACACGCACACAAAACACACACACAGACAAACGCACACACAGACACACACATACACACACACACATACAGAAACGCACATACACAACATCACACACACAGACACACACACACACAAACACACACACAGACACACATACACATACAGACACACAGACACACACACAGACACAGACACACATACACATACACACTTACAAACACATACGCCAACACACACATACACTCACAAACACACACACACAAACACACACACAAACACACACACATGCGCACACACATACACACATACACACACACACACACACAAACACACACACACACACACACACATACGCACACACACACATACACGCACACACACAAACACACACACTAGAAACAGCAGTAAGCCCCAGTAATATAATGACCTGTTTCCGATGAAGGAACACAGTTAGCTTCTGTCTGTACTACAGTCATCCACACACACACACACACACACACACACACACACACACACACACACACACACACACACACACACACACATACACACACACATACACACACACATCACACACACCACACACACATACACACACACATTCATACATACATAGACACACACATACATAGACACACACTCACACATACATAGACACACACACACATACACACACACACACGCATACACAAACATACATACATAGACACACACATACATAGACACACAAACACACACATACACCCACACATACACACAGGCAGACAGACAGACACACACATACACACAAACACACAGACAGACAGACAGACAGAGACAGAGACACACACAGACACACGCACACACACACACACAAACACACACACACACACACACGAAGACATACATACACATACACAGAGACACACATGCACACACACAGACACACACACACACACTCACATACACACAAACACACAGACACACACATATACACACACACATACACACACACATACACACAGACACGCACACACACAGACAGACAGAGAGAGAGAGAGACAGACAGATAGACAGACACACACACACACACACACATACACAGACACATATGTGGCCTATAGCCCCCTGTTTACATCAAGGGGCACTGTCATAATCGGCTGGCCAGCCATTTCTCATTTCTTTGCCGGCAAACTTGCAGGTAATGCCACTACGACAAGAATTCTGCGTCTTGGAAAATCTGAGATCCTCAGACACTTAAGATCATACCTTCATAAACAAAAAAACAAAAAATCTGAGTCATCATATCATCGATCGTCTTACTCAGAAAGTAAATTAAATTTTTAGGGGGAAAAAAAAAAGGAAAGAAATGCACACGAAAGGAAAAAGAAGAACCAGCACCAATCAGACTAACATTGTAGACTGTTGTATCAAAATAATGCTGCGCAGACTGCTTACAGCGTGGGATGGAAAGTGTTTGGGCCTTTTCTGACTCAGAGATCAAAGACTTTTGAAGAAATGGCAAGGACAAGTGGAGGGATGGTGGAGAGTAGTGTGGTGGGGAAACAATAATTTGTTGTTGCTGTGGGGGTTGTAGTGGTATTATTGTTTTATTTTCTATTTCCTTTTATCTCTTTGTAATCGGGGTGGGTGGGGGGATGGTTGGAAGATGGACAGGGGGGGGGGGTTAGTGTGATGGAGACGATAAATGGTATCTGTGGGAGGATGGGGGGTGTGTGTCGAGTCGGGGTGGGGGGTTTCTTTGATGTTCTGTGATGTGGTTGTGAGGGGCTTTGTAATGGTCAGTTGGGGGGGGGGGGAGGAGGCTGGATGTGCTTTTCATCCATTTCTAGGGCGTTTTTGTTTTGTTTTGTCTTTGTTTTACCCCAGGTGGAGTCTACATTTCATTACATTGTGGCCAGTGGTGTTTCAGTGATGGGTTGATACAAAGACAGACATAAAACCGTACACTAGGGTAGGACATGAAAACATTTCCCGGCATAGGGCTTGTGTGAAGGTTTATGCCATGATCATTTTGGATCTTCTCAATTCAGTTTCAGTTTCTCAAGACGATCTCTCCGCGCTCGGAACGAATTCCATATGCACTAACGTCACAGGTGCCAGGTGTATGGTGATCATGACACATGCCATAAGACTGCACATAAACCCATGAGCTGGCCAGGTCCTGAGGCCCTACTAGACTTGTTTTTACCTAGTCTATATGTTATTCTGACATGTATCAGCCTATCACTGGAATAATCCTGGTTACATGTAATGACATGTGTATCTGTGTATCGTATCTTCAAATAAAAGAACAGATATATTAAGTAAATAAATAAATAAATAATTAAAGGTCTGAATCATAACACAACTAGCTTATCTGTATAAACTCGTCTCACATGACAGGAAGCCCCCCCCCCCCTCCTCAGTCAATGCACAAAGCCTCAGCTGTGTATCAACTAGTGAAGACAATGTTTTCTTAATCCTAGCCCCGCCAGTCTGTCGTTCACTTCTGAGGAAGGAAAAGAGGTCCTTCTCCATCACATGGCACATGTGACGACAGTGCATGTGGAATGTATTCCGAGCGCAGAGACGTTATCCTGAGAAACAAATGATTGTAGTCACTCAACAAGTGGAATGGGGTGTTTGACCCTGTGGTTAAGCCATGTGTCATTAATGTGAGAAACTCCAGTTTGAATCCTAGTCGGAAAGCTGTTTGTTTTCCCCGTCCATTGGGCTTTGGGTGATGGTAAATGTACTCACACAATACATGTACAAACAACACCAGACACAATACATGTACAAACAACACCAGACACAATACATGTACAAACAACACCAGACACAATACATGTACAAACAACACCAGACACAATACATGTACAAACAACACCAGACACAATACATGTACAAACAACACCAGACACAATACATGTACAAACAACACCAGACACAATACATGTACAAACAA
>CM060312.1:9593011-9603011 GCA_030674185.1 Monoplex corrugatus
CAGATGCCCTCTCTGTTCTCCAGGCCCTGAAGAATGACTCAGATGCCCTCTTTGTTCCCCAGGCCCTGAAGAATGACTCAGATGCCCTCTCTGTTCTCCAGGCCCTGAAGAATCACTCAGATGCCCTCTCCGTTCTCCAGGCCATGAAGAATGACTCAGATACCCTCTTTGTTCTCCAGGCCCTGAAGAATGACTCAGATACCCTCTTTGTTCTCCCGGCCCTGAAGAATGACTCAGATACCCTCTTTGTTCTCCAGGCCCTGAAGAATGACTCAGATGCCCTCTCCGTTCTCCAGGCCCTGAAGAATGACTCAGATGCCCTCTCTGTTCCCCAGGCCCTGAAGAATGACTCAGATGCCCTCTCTGTTCTCCAGGCCCTGAAGAATGACTCAGATGCCCTCTTTGTTCCCCAGGCCCTGAAGAATGACTCAGATGCCCTCTCTGTTCTCCAGGCCCTGAAGAATGACTCAGATGCCCTCTTTGTTCCCCAGGCCCTGAAGAATCACTCAGATGCCCTCTTTGTTCTCCAGGCCCTGAAGAATGACTCAGATGCCCTCTTTGTTCTCCAGGCCCTGAAGAATGACTCAGATGCCCTCTTTGTTCTCCAGGCCCTGAAGAATGACTCAGATACCCTCTTTGTTCTCCAGGCCCTGAAGAATCACTCAGATGCACTCTTTGTTCTCCAGGCCCTGAAGAATGACTCAGATGCCCTCTTTGTTCTCCAGGCCCTGAAGAATGACTCAGATGCCCCCTTTGTTCTCCAGGCCCTGATGAATGACTCAGATACCCTCTCTGTTCTCCAGGCCTTGAAGAATGACTCAGACGCCCTCTCTCTTCTCCAGGCCCTGAAGAATGGCAAACTCCCTCAACTGACCAAGACCTTCCAGCAGGTCAGATGAACCAGAAGAGTAGTCCTCCAGTGGATCCCCGTTAATTGTGGTATATAATACCAGGAAAGGAGACCGTAGTTGAACTAGCAAAAAGAGGAGCCCAGAAAGACCAACCAGACAACAGCGTCAGCCACAGCGAGAAGCGGAGCATGATCAGATCACTCCGTAAGCCACAGACAGAAAGGGACGACAACCATCTTTTGTCCAGAGAGCAGCAAGCAATACTGTGGAGGCTCTACACCTCTACACCAGCCACAATCGACTGAACACCCAAATAAACCACAAATTCAAACTGAAGCATTCACCAGCCTGCCTCTGCGGTCAAGAAAATCAAACAGCTAAACACATGTTGCAGTTTTAGGCAGAGAGACAGTGAAACATGACAGGCTACAATTCCTCTGACAGCAGAGCTCCATAACAGCCGGAAGAACCGGGACACATTTATCACCAGTTGTGACCTGAGGCCCGTTTCTTACACGCTAGGTAGGCGAGGTTTTCGCTAAGTACGCTAGGTAGGAGCGTTTCTTTGTTCCATCTAGCGGCATATTCACTAGGTAAGGCTAGGTAGAATCGAGAGGATCTTGTCGATAAGGTAAAGATGATGGTCGTGCAAGTGGCCTTTTGCGTTTGATGATGACTCCGTCTTCTGTTGTGAAATAAATGTGGACTGGCTACAAATTTACTCCCGACTCACGTCCGTTTCATATCACACTTTCTTTTCTCGCCCTCGCCACTAGCGCGCTAGCATGCTAATGTATAAGAAACGGGACCCCGACCATTGAGATCGCGAACAGAAGTCACTCAAGCGTGTGGTCTGCCTGTATGTCTGTCTGCCTGTCTGTCAACTGGCAAAATCAACTGTCTTTACTTATCATGAAATTATGTAGATTCTATTGAAGCGTTTCTTACCAAGCTGGCGCAGCACGCTCTGTTTAACACCTCAGTGATGTATGCCACGGGCTTCACGTAAAGCTGCTTGTGTCAGGGCCCATACGTCTGACTTCACCTGGCCATCAAAGTTGAACTGAAGATTGTTTTCCCTTTATTAAACAGGTGGGAGACAGTCGTTAAACAGTTCCTGGTCCAGTCTGTGTAGATTAAAAAAAAAATCAAAATGTTGTTAGATGAATGTGAATTTGAGTTGATCAAAACTTTACCGTATAACATTCTTGTTTTCTCACTGTAACATGTGAACAAGGTTGAAACAATTTTTTTTCGGAAAATCGTAACACTTAAAACAATTCTTCTTCACGTGTGAAAGTAACGAAATAAGACGAGTATTGTATAGTCAGGTTTTGATCAACTCAATTTTTCATTCATTTCACAAAGTGTAGCTGGAAAAATGATAGAAAGCACTATGGCACTTAAAAAACAAAAAGAAAAAACAAAACAAAAACAAAAAAACAAAAAACAAAAACAAAAACCCCGAAATCTAGAAGTCACTCCAAATCAAGGTGAATTCGAAACAAGGGAGAAAAAAAAAAAAGAGAGAGAGAGAGAGAGAGAGAGAGAGAGAGAGAGAGAGAGAGGAGAGAGAGAGAGAGAAAAGAAAGAAAGGAAAAAAAGGAATGAAAATACAGCTACTTTTGCTTACGAAGTTTACGAAGGATTCCATAGTAAAGAAGAAACCTTTGGTGTAGCTATTGACCTACAGGATGCGTAAAGTCAGGTTCATTTCAAATTGCTCATGGAACTGCTTTAAACGACATGGCGTCAGCATCATAGATGGCTTGTCGCTACATTCCAAGAAAGAATGATAGTTTCCACAACTCAGAGACTGGTGTTATGCACCTTACAAACTCTCCTTGGGACTCCCTGAAGAATTGGAACTTTCTCTAGTCCTATACAACATCTACACAAAAAGACTTGCTGATTTAAATATCAATGGACAGTCCATGTACTCATATTTTCCGATCATGGGCTCATCAACAAGACAGGTAAGTGTGCACAAGAAAGAAACAAAGCAGTCCACTAACAGCGGAACAAAGTAGATCAGTGGTGTCAAGAAATTAAATCATCAGTCAAACCTGCCGAAGCAAAAATACTGTTCTGCACTCTTGATAACAAAACAGCTGGGAAAGACATTCCACAAGTTACATTCATGGGAACCAATAGCAGACCACCTGCGCTATCCTAAAATCAGTTTTGACGGAATGTCACCTTAAAAAAACATGTGGAAACCATAACACTCAATTTAAAAAAGAACTGTCCATTCTTAGACCAATGACAACCAAAGGCAGTGAACAACGCCATCTTTTTCAGCTATACCAGGCTGTAATACACAGTAAAATGGACCATGGACTTAACAACGTTAAATCACAGACAGTGATGTGAAACAAAACTGTAATACACAGTAAAATGGACCATGGACTAGAACGTTCCTCACAGACAGTGATGTGAAACAAAGCTGTAATACACAGTAAAATGGACCAATGGACTTAACAACGTTTCACAGACAGTGATGTGAAACAAAAGCTGTAAATACACAGTAAAATGGACCATGGACTTAACAACGTTATCACAGACAGTGATGTGAAAACAAAACTGTAATACACAGTAAAATGGACCATGGACTTACAACGTTTACACAAGACAGTGATGTGAAACAAAAGCTGTAATACACAGTAAAATGGACCATGGACTTACAAACGTTGATCACAGACAGTGATGTGAAACAAAACTGTAATACACAGTAAAATGGACCATGGACTTACAACGTTTCACAGACAGTGATGTGAAACAAACTGTAATTACACAGTAAAATGGACCATGGACTTACACACGTTTCACAGACAGTGATGTGAAAAAACTGTAATACACAGTAAAATGGACCATGGACTTAACAACGTTATCAACAGACAGTGATGTGAAACAAAACTGTAATACACAGTAAAATGGACCATGGACTTAACAACGTTGTCACAGACAGTGATGTGAAACAAAACTGTAATACACAGTAAAATGGACCATGGACTTAACAACGTTGTCACAGACAGTGATGTGAAACTAAAGCTGTAATACACAGTAAAATGGACCATGGACTTAACAACGTTATCACAGACAGTGATGTGAAACAAAACTGTAATACACAGTAAAATGGACCATGGACTTAACAACGTTTCACAGACAGTGATGTGAAACAAAACTGTAATACACAGTAAAATGGACCATGGACTTAACAACGTTATCACAGACAGTGATGTGAAACAAAACTGTAATACACAGTAAAATGGACCATGGACTTAACAACGTTTCACAGACAGTGATGTGAAACAAAGCTGTAATACACAGTAAAATGGACCATGGACTTAACAACGTTTCACAGACAGTGATGTGAAACAAAGCTGTAATACACAGTAAAATGGACCATGGACTTACAACGTTTCACAGACAGTGATGTGAAACAAAACTGTAATACACAGTAAAAATGACCATGGACTTAACAACGTTATCACAGACAGTGATGTGAAACAAAACTGTAATACACAGTAAAATGGACCATGGACTTACAACGTTGTCACAGACAGTGATGTGAAACAAAACTGTAATACACAGTAAAATGGACCATGGACTTACAACGTTGTCACAGACAGTGATGTGAAACAAAACTGTAATACACAGTAAAATGGACCATGGACTTAACAACGTTTCACAGACAGTGATGTGAAACAAAGCTGTAATACACAGTAAAATGGACCATGGACTTACAACGTTGTCACAGACAGTGATGTGAAACAAAGCTGTAATACACAGTAAAATGGACCATGGACTTACAACGTTTCACAGACAGTGATGTGAAACAAAACTGTAATACACAGTAAAATGGACCATGGACTTACAACGTTTCACAGACAGTGATGTGAAACAAAGCTGTAATACACAGTAAAATGGACCATGGACTTACAACGTTATCACAGACAGTGATGTGAAACAAAGCTGTAATACACAGTAAAATGGACCATGGACTTACAACGTTATCACAGACAGTGATGTGAAACAAAGCTGTAATACACAGTAAAATGGACCATGGACTTAACAACGTTATCACAGACAGTGATGTGAAACAAAGACTGTAATACACAGTAAAATGGACCATGGACTTAACAACGTTATCACAGACAGTGATGTGAAACAAAGCTGTAATACACAGTAAAATGGACCATGGACTTAACAACGTTATCACAGACAGTGATGTGAAAACAAAACTGTAATACACAGTAAAATGGACCATGGACTTAACAACGTTTCACAGACAGTGATGTGAAACAAAACTGTAATACACAGTAAAATGGACCATGGACTTAACAACGTTGTCACAGACAGTGATGTGAAACAAAAGCTGTAATACACAGTAAAATGACCATGGACTTACAACGTTGTCACAGACAGTATGTGAAACAAAACTGTAATACACAGTAAAATGGACCATGGACTTACAACGTTGTCACAGACAGTGTACTGGAAAAAAACTGAATACACAGTAAAATGGACCATGGACTTAACAACGATATCACAACAAGTGATGTGAAACACAAACTGTAATACACACTGAAAATGGACATGGACTTACAACGATTCACAGACAGTGAATTGAAACAAGCTGAATACACAGTAAAATGGACCATGGAGCTTAACAACGTATCACAGACAGTGATGTGAAACAAAAGCTGTAATACAAACAGTAAAAATGGACCATGACTTACAACGTTTCACAGACAGTGATTAAACAAAGCGTAATACACAAGTAAAATGGACATGACTTTACTACGTTGATCACAGACAGTGATGTGAAACAAAGCTGTAATTACACAGTAAAATGGACCATGGACTTAAACAACGTCTATCACAAGACAGTGATGTGAAACAGCTGTAATACACAGAAAATGGACATGGAATTACAACGTTCACAGACGTGATGTGAAACAAAACTGTATCACGTATGGACCATGACTTAACAACGTTATACAGACATGTTAAACAAAAAGCTGTAATACACAGTAAAATGGACCATGGACTTAACAACGTTATCACAGACAGTATGTGAAAACAAACTGTAATACACAGTAAAAATGGACCATGGACATAACAACGATATCACAGACAGTGATGTGAAACAAAACTGTAATACACAGTAAAAATGGACCATGGACTATTACAACGTTATTCACAGACAGTGATGTGAAACAAACTGTAATACACAGTAAAATGGACCATGGACTTAACAACGTTGTCAAGACAGTGATGTTGAAACAAAGACTGTAATAACACAGTAAAATGGACCATGGACTAACAACGTTTCACAGACAGTGATGTGAAACAAACTGTAATACACAGTAAAATGGACCATGGACTTACAACGTTTCACAGACAGTGATGTGAAACAAAACTGTAATACACAGTAAAATGGACCATGGACTTACAACGTTTCACAGACAGTGATGTGAAACAAAACTGTAATACACAGTAAAATGGACCATGGACTTACAACGTTGTCACAGACAGTGATGTGAAACAAAACTGTAATACACAGTAAAATGTGACAGGATTACAACGTTAATCACAGTACAATGTGAAACAAAAACTGTAATACACAGTAAAATGGACCATGGACTTAACAACGTTTCACAGACAGTGATGTGAAACAAAACTGTAATAACACAGTAAAATGGACCATGGACTTAACAACGTATCACAGAACATGATTGAAACAAACTGTATACACAGTAAAATGGACCATGACTTAACAACGTACAAGACATGATGTGAAACACAAACTGTAATACACAGTAAAATGACCATGGACTTAACAACGTTTCACAGACAGTGATGTGAAACAAAGCTGTAATACACAGTAAAATGGACCATGGACTTACAACGTTGTCACAGACAGTGATGTGAAACAAAACTGTAATACACAGTAAAATGGACCATGGACTTAACAACGTTATCACAGACAGTGATGTGAAACAAACTGTAATACACAGTAAAATGGACCATGGACTTAACAACGTTCTCACAGACAGTGATGTGAAACAAAGCTGTAATACACAGTAAAATGGACCATGGACTTAACAACGTTATCACAGACAGTGATGTGAAACAAAAGCTTAATACACAGTAAAATGGACCATGGACTTAACAACGTTGTCACAGACAGTGATGTGAAACAAAACTGTAATACACAGTAAAATGGACCATGGACTTAACAACGTTGTCACAGACAGTGATGTGAAACAAAACTGTAATACACAGTAAAATGGACCATGGACTTACAACGTTATCACAGACAGTGATGTGAAACAAAACTGTAATACACAGTAAAATGGACCATGGACTAACAACGTTGTCACAGACAGTGATGTGAAACAAAACTGTAATACACAGTAAAATGGACCATGGACTTACAACGTTGTCACAGACAGTGATGTGAAACAAAACTGTAATACACAGTAAAATGGACCATGGACTTACAACGTTGTCACAGACAGTGATGTGAAACAAAACTGTAATACACAGTAAAATAGGACCATGGACTTAACAACGTTATCACAGACAGTGATGTGAAACAAAACTGTAATACACAGTAAAATGGACCATGGACTTACAACGTTGTCACAGACAGTGATGTGAAACAAAACTGTAATACACAGTAAAATGGACCATGGACTTACAACGTTGTCACAGACAGTGATGTGAAACAAAACTGTAATACACAGTAAAATGGACCATGGACTTACAACGTTGTCACAGACAGTGATGTGAAACAAAACTGTAATACACAGTAAAATGGACCATGGACTTAACAACGTTTCACAGACAGTGATGTGAAACAAAACTGTAATACACAGTAAAATGGACCATGGACTTACAACGTTGTCACAGACAGTGATGTGAAACAAAACTGTAATACACAGTAAAATGGACCATGGACTTAACAACGTTTCACAGACAGTGATGTGAAACAAAACTGTAATACACAGTAAAATGGACCATGGACTTACAACGTTGTCACAGACAGTGATGTGAAACAAAACTGTAATACACAGTAAAATGGACCATGGACTTACAACGTTCTCACAGACAGTGATGTGAAACAAAACTGTAATACACAGTAAAATGGACCATGGACTTAACAACGTTGTCACAGACATGATGTGAAACAAACTGTAATACCAGTAAAATTACCATGGACTTAACAACGTTTCACAGACAGTGATGTGAAACAAAACTGTAATACACAGTAAAATGGACCATGGACTTAACAACGTTGTCACAGACAGTGATGTGAAACAAAGCTGTAATACACAGTAAAATGGACCATGGACTTAACAACGTTTCACAGACAGTGATGTGAAACAAAACTGTAATACACAGTAAAATGGACCATGGACTTAACAACGTTGTCACAGACAGTGATGTGAAACAAAACTGTAATACACAGTAAAATGGACCATGGACTTAACAACGTTGTCACAGACAGTGATGTGAAACAAAACTGTAATACACAGTAAAATGGACCATGGACTTAACAACGTTGTCACAGACAGTGATGTGAAACAAAACTGTAATACACAGTAAAATGGACCATGGACTTACAACGTTGTCACAGACAGTGATGTGAAACAAAACTGTAATACACAGTAAAATAGACCATGGACTTACAACGTTGTCACAGACAGTGATGTGAAACAAAACTGTAATACACAGTAAAATGGACCATGGACTTACAACGTTGTCACAGACAGTGATGTGAAACAAAACTGTAATACACAGTAAAATGGACCATGGACTTACAACGTTGTCACAGACAGTGATGTGAAACAAAACTGTAATACACAGTAAAATGGACCATGGACTTACAACGTTGTCACAGACAGTGATGTGAAACAAAACTGTAATACACAGTAAAATAGACCATGGACTTACAACGTTGTCACAGACAGTGATGTGAAACAAAACTGTAATACACAGTAAAATGGACCATGGACTTACAACGTTGTCACAGACAGTGATGTGAAACAAAACTGTAATACACAGTAAAATGGACCATGGACTTACAACGTTGTCACAGACAGTGATGTGAAACAAAAGCTGTAATACACAGTAAAATGGACCATGGACTTACAACGTTCTCACAGACAGTGATGTGAAACAAAACTGTAATACACAGTAAAATGGACCATGGACTTAACAACGTTATCACAGACAGTGATGTGAAACAAAGCTGTAATACACAGTAAAATGGACCATGGACTTAACAACGTTATCACAGACAGTGATGTGAAACAAAACTGTAATACACAGTAAAATGGACCATGGACTTAACAACGTTGTCACAGACAGTGATGTGAAACAAAACTGTAATACACAGTAAAATGGACCATGGACTAACAACGTTATCACAGACAGTGATGTGAAACAAAACTGTAATACACAGTAAAATGGACCATGGACTTAACAACGTTGTCACAGACAGTGATGTGAAACAAAACTGTAATACACAGTAAAATGGACCATGGACTTACAAAGTTGTCACAGACAGTGATGTGAAACAAAACTGTAATACACAGTAAAATGACCATGGACTTACAACGTTGTCACAGACAGTGATGTGAAACAAAACTGTAATACACAGTAAAATGGACCATGGACTTAACAACGTTACACAGACAGTGATGTGAAACAAAACTGTAATACACAGTAAAATGGACCATGGACTTACAACGTTGTCACAGACAGTGATGTGAAACAAAACTGTAATACACAGTAAAATGGACCATGGACTTACAACGTTGTCACAGACAGTGATGTGAAACAAAACTGTAATACACAGTAAAATAGGACCATGGACTTACAACGTTGTCACAGACAGTGATGTGAAACAAAACTGTAATACACAGTAAAATGGACCATGGACTTACAACGTTGTCACAGACAGTGATGTGAAACAAAACTGTAATACACAGTAAAATGGACCATGGACTTACAACGTTGTCACAGACAGTGATGTGAAACAAAGCTGTAATACACAGTAAAATGGACCATGGACTTACAACGTTGTCACAGACAGTGATGTGAAACAAAACTGTAATACACAGTAAAATAGACCA
>CM060312.1:9628011-9630511 GCA_030674185.1 Monoplex corrugatus
CAGGCCAGCTCATAGTTTCTGTGCAGGTTTGTGCCATGACCATTTTGCATTTTCACCATCACATGGCACCAGTGGCGTCAGAGCATATGAAATTCATTCCAAGCGCGAAAACGACATCTTGAAGAACCTGACACTCACGATCTTGCCAGCGCTTAGGGTTTTTCGCAGGCCTGGGGAGTCTGCCGTATAATTGCTGGCAGATTTGAGTGGAGCGCATATGGAAGCCCTGTCGAAAAAAGTCCCAACAATCTGACCTCTATGAAAAGTCACTCATTGGTGTAGTGGTTAGCGCAACGGACTAAGGAGTGGAAGGTTGGGGATTCGATTCCCCATCAGTCCCACGGCGCTGGCGATAATGGCCGTCCACGCGAATCTATCCCCTCTCGCTACAAGTACATCTCCCACCCTCTCTGTCCTCAGCCACCATGCAAGTCCGTCCAATATTTTCTCCCTGGGTCTACCTGGTGTCCTCTTTCCCTCCAGCTTTCCTGTTGTGTCTAGGTGCTCTAATTCCCGTTTCCTCATAAAATGTCCTATAAATGTTGCTTATCTTTTCCTAATTTTCTTTGTTAATGACCTTCTTGTGGCTGCCTCCTTCAAGACTGTCTCGTTTGTTTTCTTTGCTGTCCATGGAACTCTCAACATTCTTCTTAGAAACCACATTTCAGTTGCCTCAAATTTGTTCTGACTTTGCGTGTTGACTGTCCACGCCTGACAATCGTACAACAGTATCGGTTCTATTAACATTCAAGAATTCTTTACGTGGAAGTATGTGAGAGTTATGTCACGTGGAAATGCACGCTTGTTAGTGTTTGACCGTTTATAATGCACTGTTATGTTTAAATATATGTTTATTCAAATTCAAACGAACAACACCAGAAAACAAACAAACAAACGCACTAACTAACGCACTAACTAACGCACTAAACAACTAACTAACTAAACTAACTAAATAAACTAACTAACTAACTAACTAACTAACTAACTAACTAACTACTAACTAACTAACTCACTCACACTAACTAACTAACTCACTCACTCACTAACTAACTAACTAACTAACTAACTAACAAACTAACTAACTAACTAACTACTCACTCACTAAAACTAACTAACTAACGCACTAACTAACTAACTAACTAACTAACTAACTAACTAACTCAGTCACTCACTAACTAACTACTAACTAACTACAACTAACTAACTAACTATCACTACAACTAACTAACTAACTAACTAACTAACTCACTCACAACTAACTAACTAACTCACTCACTCACTCACTCACTAACTAACTAACTAACTAACTAACTAACTAACTCAACTAACTAACTAACTAACTAACTCACTCACTAACTAAACTAACTAACTAACTAACTAACACAATCAAATCAAGAAAAAACAAATAAACAAATAAACAAACACATATACACACATACACACACATACACACAAAACACACACACACACCCTAATATCAGCTAGGGTATTTCAAGTCATGCCTACCCTGTTTACGTGTGTATGCTACATTCAGAAATATCTACCTTAAAAAATCGTAAAGCGATGACGAAGCAGAAAAGTAAAAAGAAACCATGTCATTACTTTTGTCTTTCAGCACACATACAGACAGACAGACACACACACACAGCCACACACACACACACACACAAAGATACACACACACACACACAGCCACAATACACACAGACACACACAGACACATATACACACACAAACGCATCACACAGCACACACGCTCACATACGTGATACACACACACGCACACAGACACACGCACAGGCAGACACACACGCACAAACATACAACAGGCACACACACATACACACACATACACAGACAGAAACACAGACAGACAGACACACACACACACAAACACAAACACACAGACACAGCTAGACACACACAGACACACAGACACGCACGCACACACACACCACACACACACAACACACACGCACGCACGCACGCACCACACTACACACACACACACACACACAACCACAACCATAACCATACACACACACAAAACGCAAAGAGTGAGAAAGGGAGAAAAAAAAACACACGCAGAGAACCACATACATACAAACAGATTTACAAACATAGACAGTACACACACACACACACACACACACACACACACACACACACACACACACACACCACACACACACACAACCATAACCATACACACACACAACGCAAAGAGTGAGAAGGAGAAAAAAACACACGCAGAGACCACTTACAAAAATTACAAACATAGACAGCTACACACACACACACACACACACACACACACAACACAACACACCACACACACACTACACACACACACATACACACACAACACAAACAAACAGCACACTTATCACACAAACAAACAAACAAACACACACACAAACAAATTCAACCCCCCGTCTAATATCATCATAGTGAAAAGACATAAAGTCAAAGAACGAACACTCAACCCCTCCCTACTAAA
>CM060312.1:9643011-9648011 GCA_030674185.1 Monoplex corrugatus
CGACAAACTTGCAGGCAACGTCCTACAACAAAAAAATTCTGCATCATGGAAAGTCCCAAGTCCCAGGATGCTTAAACTCATACCTTCGTGAATAGAATGTGAGTCATTATATCACTGATCGATTTAATCAGAATGTGAGTCATCATATCACTGATCGTTTTAACCAGAATGTGAGTCATCATATCACTGATCGTTTTAACCAGAATGTGAATCATCATATCATTGATCGTTTTAACCAGAATGTGAGTCATCATATCACTGATTGATTTAATCAGAATGTGAGTCATCATACCACTGATCGTTTTAACCAGAATGTGAGTCATCATATCACTGATCGTTTTAACCAGAATGTGAGTCATGACACCACTGATCGTTTTAACCAGAATGTGAGTCATTATATCTTGCCAGCACCCTGAAGAAAGCAGGTCTGCGGGTCAAAATCTTCGCCATAGAGGTCGGGGCAAGAGGGTTTGTGGGCACCTCCGCTTATGATCTCATGAAACAACTCGCCATTTCTGGGAAGAAGAGGACTAGAGCCCTTAAAGCGATGGCAGAGGCAGCAGAAAGGAGCTCAAGCTGGATCTGGGCAAGGAGGAACCAAAAAAATGAACTTCATAAGGATTAAATTCCCTACAGATGATGTGTGCCCCGTTAGCACATTGGTAAAACCGCGTACCGCAGTTCTGAAGCGCAGAATCGCCCAGGTTCGATCCCCGGCGTGGGAAAAAAAAAAAAAAAAAAAAAAAATAGACAACAGCAGAAGGGCATCCAGGAGTCATGACCTGGATGTGGCCCGGCCCCCCGAGAGTGTAAGGAATTCAGGGCCGAAACACTTGTCTAAAGGGGGTTACTTCTCTGAAGACCTTCTGTTGTCTAGCTCTCCCTAGAGTTTCTTTCTACCTGCACATGGTCAGTCCATTGACTTCCGGGAATAGTTCGGAGGACATTCGGGAAAGACCGAAGGACACTGGGAAAGACTAGATCTGCGGGCTTTGTGGGTTGGCTTCCCACCTTGCCTTTGATAACATGCCACGAAAGATGCTCCCAGGATTCACCGAAAGGGGGAGAGAATGATGAATCCATCGGCACTGACTCCATCACGACTGGAAACGCACAACGGACCATGATTAATGACCAGTTGGAATTTCCGTGTGCGTGTGGAAGGAGATTCACCACCAAACGCGGCATGAAGATCCACAGGACAAAAATGGGCTGTTTGAAGACACATACGAACCAGCAGCAGCGCACTGCGATAGCAGGTGAGACGTTGGATGACCAAGGCCAGGAATTAAACCATAGTGCCGAGGACATCCACGCTGACGGTTCTGATGCGGATTTTGCACAAGCTCTTAACGCCAAACGTGGAAAACTCAAAAAATAGACAACAGCAGAAGGGCATCCAGGAGTCATGACCTGGATGTGGCCCGGCCCCCCGAGAGTGTAAGGAATTCAGGGCCGAAACACTTGTCTAAAGGGGGTTACTTCTCTGAAGCTTTCCATAGAGTTTCTTTCTACCCACTGATCGTTTTAACCAGAATGTGAGTCATCATACCACTGATCAATTTAATCAGAATGTGAGTCATTATATCACTGATCGTTTTAATCAGAATGTGAGTCATCATACCACTGATCGTTTTAACCAGAATGTGAGTCATTATACCACTGATCGTTTTAACCAGAATGTGAGTCATCATATCACTGATCGTTTTAACCAGAATGTGAGTAATCATACCACTGATCGATTTAACCAGAATGTGAGTCATCACATCACTGATCGTTTTAACCAGAATGAGAGTTATCATATCACTGATCGTTTTAACCAGAATGTGAGTCATCATATCACTGATCGTTTTAACCAGAATGTGAGTCATTATACCACTGATCGTTTTAATCAGAATGTGAGTCATCATACCACTGATCGTTTTAATCAGAATGCGAGTCATCATACCACTGATCGTTTTAACCAGAATGTGAGTCATCATACCACTGATCGTTTTAACCAGAATGTGAGTCATCATACCACTGATCGTTTTAACCAGAATGTGAGTCATCATACCACTGATCGTTTTAACCAGAATGTGAGTCATCATACCACTGATCGTTTTAACCAGAATGTGAGTCATCATACCACTGATCGTTTTAACCAGAATGTGAGTCATCATATCAATGATCGTTTTAACCAGAATGTGAGTCATAATATCACTGATTGATTTAATCAGAATGTGAGTCATCATACCACTGATCGTTTTAACCAGAATGTGAGTCATCATACCACTGATCGTTTTAACCAGAATGTGAGTCATGACACCACTGATCGTTTTAATCAGAATGTGAGTCATCATACCACTGATCGTTTTAACCAGAATGTGAGTCATCATACCACTGATCGTTTTAATCAGAATGTGAGTCATCATACCACTGATCGTTTTAATCAGAATGTGAGTCATCATACCACTGATCGTTTTAACCAGAATGTGAGTCATCATATCACTGATCGTTTTAACCAGAATGTGAGTCATCATATCAATGATCGTTTTAATCAGAATGTGAGTCATCATACCACTGATCGAATTAAACAGAATGTGAGTCATTATACCACTGATCGTTTTAACCAGAATGTGAGTCATCATATCACTGATCGTTTTAACCAGAATGTGAGTCATCATACCACTGATCGTTTTAACCAGAATGTGAGTCATCATACCACTGATCGTTTTAACCAGAATGTGAGTCATTATACCACTGATCGTTTTAACCAGAATGTGAGTCATCACACCACTGATCGTTTTAACCAGATGTGAGTCATCATATCACTGATCGTTTTAACCAGAATGTGAGTCATCATATCACTGATCGTTTTAACCAGAATGTGAGTCATCATACCACTGATCGTTTTAACCAGAATGTGAGTCATCATACCACTGATCGTTTTAATCAGAATGTGAGTCATGACACCACTGATCGTTTTAACCAGAATGTGAGTCATTATATCACTGATCGTTTTAGCCAGAATTTGAGTCATTATACCACTGATCGTTTTAACCAGAATGTGAGTCATTATATCACTGATCGTTTTAACCAGAATGTGAGTCATTATATCACTGATCGTTTTAACCAGAATGTGAGTCATCATATCACTGATCGTTTTAATCAGAATGTGAGTCATCATACCACTGATCGTTTTAACCAGAATGTGAGTCATTATATCACTGATCGTTTTAACCAGAATGTGAGTCATCATATCACTGATCGTTTTAACCAGAATGTGAGTCATTATATCACTGATCGTTTTAACCAGAATGTGAGTCATCATACCACTGATCATTTTAACAAGAATGTGAGTCATTATATCACTGATCGTTTTAACCAGAATGTGAGTCATTATATCACTGATCGTTTTAACCAGAATGTGAGTCATTATATCACTGATCGTTTTAACCAGAATGTGAGTCATTATATCACTGATCGTTTTAACCAGAATGTGAATCATTATATCACTGATCGTTTTAACCAGAATGTGAGTCATTATATCACTGATCGTTTTAACCAGAATGTGAGTCATCATACCACTGATCGTTTTAACCAGAATGTGAGTCATCATACCACTGATCGTTTTAACCAGAATGTGAGTCATTATATCACTGATCGTTTTAACCAGAATGTGAGTCATCATATCACTGATCTTTTTAACCAGAATGTGAGTCATCACATCACTGATCGTTTTAAACCAGAATTTGAGTCATCATATCACTGATCGTTTTAACCAGAATGTGAGTCATTATATCACTGATCGTTTTAACCAGAATGTGAGTCATCACATCACTGATCGTTTTAACCAGAATGTGAGTCATTATATCACTGATCGTTTTAACCAGAATGTGAGTCATCATATCACTGATCGTTTTAACCAGAATTTGAGTCATCATATCACTGATCGTTTTAACCAGAATGTGAGTCATTATATCACTGATCGTTTTAACCAGAATGTGAGTCATCACATCACTGATCGTTTTAACCAGAATGTGAGTCATCATATCACTGATCGTTTTAACCAGAATGTGAGTCATTATATCACTGATCGTTTTAACCAGAATGTGAGTCATCACATCACTGATCGTTTTAACCGGAATGTGAGTAATCATACCACTGATCGATTTAATCATAAAGTGAGTCATCATATCACTGATCGTTTTAACCAGAATGTGAGTCATCATATCACTGATCGTTTTAACCAGAATGTGAGTCATCATATCACTGATCGTTTAAACCAGAATGTGAGTCATTATACCACTGATCGTTTTAACCAGAATGTGAGTCATCATACCACTGATCGTTTTAACCAGAATGTGAGTCATCATATCACTGATCGTTTTTACCAGAATGTGAGTCATTATACCACTGATCGTTTTAATCAGAATGTGAGTCATCACATCACTGATCGTTTTAACCAGAATGTGAGTCATTATACCACTGATCGTTTTAACCAGAATGTGAGTCATCATATCACTGATCGTTTTAACCAGAATGTGAGTCATCATTCCACTGATCGTTTTAACCAGAATGTGAGTCATCACATCACTGATCGTTTTTACCAGAATGTGAGTCATCATACCACTGATCGTTTTAACCAGAATGTGAGTCATCATACCACTGATCGATTTAATCAGAATGTGAGTCATCATATCACTGATCGTTTTAACCAGAATGTGAGTCATCGTATCACTGATCGTTTTAACCAGAATGTGAGTCATCATATCACTGATCGTTTTAATCAGAATGGAATAGTTAGTTAGAAGAAGTGGCTGAAAATTTGACATGAAAGAAAAAACAAACGCCATTACAGCACGACTTGTCGTGTCCTTTGTACTGTCAAGACTTGACTATTGTAATACAATTCTTCCAGGTCTCCCATCCTTTCCTATTAAGCGCCTTCAGAGAGTACAGAATAGTGCAGCTAGGCTGGTTTTCAGAAAGCGAAAGACCACCTCAGCAACCTGCCT
>CM060312.1:9675511-9678011 GCA_030674185.1 Monoplex corrugatus
ATGCACACCTCCACACCCACCCACTCACACGTACGCACATACGTATGCACACGCACGCGCATCCACACGGACATACCCATTCACATCCGTCTAATATCACTTATAGTGAAAAGACTTTAAATCAAAGAACGAACGAACGAACCCATTCACACACAAGTTCGCACACTCACACGTACATACATACACACACACACACACGCCCACACGCGTAATCCAGCCCCCCCCCCCCCCAAAAAAAAAACCAACCCCAACAACAACAAAAAAACAACAACAAAAAAACAAACAAAAAACAAAAACAAACAAAAAACAAAAACAAAACAAACAAACAAAAAACAACCGTAAGTTAACCCTGAATTAAAGATAATAAACAACCAAACAATAAGAAGAAGAAGAAGAAGAAGAAAACGAAGAAGAAGAAGAAGAAGAAGAAGAAGAAGAAGAAGAAGAAGAAGAAGAAGAAGAAGAAGAAGAAGAAGAAGAAGAAGAAGAAGAAGAAGAAGAAGAAGAAGAAGAAGAAGAAGAAGAAGAAGAAGAAGAAGAAGAAGAAGAAGCAGAAGAAGAAGAAGAAGTAGAAGAAGAAGAAGAAGTAGAAGAAGAAGAAGAAGAAGAAGCAGAAGAAGTAGAAGAAGAAGAAGAAGAAGAAGAAAGAAGAAGAAGAAGAGAAGAAGAAGAAAGAAAGAAGAAGAAGAAGAAGAAGAAGAAGAAGAAGAAGAAGAAGAAGAAGAAGAAGAAGAAGAAGCAGAAGAAGAAGAAGAAGAAGAAGAAGAAGAAGAAGAAGAAGAAGAAGAAGAAGAAGAAGAAGAAGATGATGATGAAGAAGTAGAAGAAAAAGAAGTAGAAGAAGAAGTAGAAGAAGAAGAAGAAGGAGGAGGAGGAAGAGGAGATGAAGAAAGAGGAGGAGGAGGAGGAGAAGAAGAAGAAGAAGAGTGAGAAGGAGGAGGAGAGGGAGGAGATGAAAAAGTATAAGAATAAGAATAATAATAGCAACAGCAGCAGGGAGAAGAGGCCGACACGCTGAGCCTGCAGGAGAAACTGCAGAAGAGTTATTTTATCCTGGGACTAAACTTCAAGTGTGACGACGAACGAGAAGAAGAAAGAAGAAACAAGAAGGAAAAATACGCACAGAAAAAGAAAAGAAACAGACAACGGATAAACACCAAAAGGAGGTAAATATATGTGTACACAAACATTGAAGTTACGAGATAAACAGAGTGAAAAAAAACAAACAACAAACAAACAAACAAACATATAAACAAATTAATAACCAGTCCACAACCTAAGAAAGAAAGAAAGAAAAGAAAAGAAAGAAAAGAAAGAAAAAAAGAAAGAAAAGAACGAAAGAAAGAAAAGAAAGAAAGAAAGAAAAGAAAGAAAAGAAAGAAAAGAAAAGAAAAGAAAAGAAGGAAAGAAAGAAAGAAAGAAAAGACAGAAAGAAAGAAAGAAAGAAAGAAAAGAAAGAAAGAAAGAAAGAACGAAAGAAAGAAAGAAAGAAAAAAAGAAAGAAAGAAAGAAAGAAAAGAAGAAAGAAAGAAGAAAGAAAGAAAGAAGGAAAGAAAGAAAAAAAAGAAAGAAAAGAAAGAAGAAAGAAAGAAAGAAAGAAAGAAAGAAAGGAAGAAAGAAAGAAAGAAGGAAAGAAAGAAAGAAGGAAAGAAAGAAAGAAAGAAAGAAAGAAGGAAAGAAAGAAGGAAAGAAAGAAAGAAAGAAGGAAAGAAAGAAAGAAAGAAAGAAAGAAAGAAGGAAAGAAAGAAAGAAAGAAAGAAAAGAAAGAAGGAAAGAAAGAAAGAAAGAAAGAAAGAAAGAAAAGAAAGAAGGAAAGAAAGAAAGAAAGAAAGAAAGAAAAGAAAAGAAAGAAAGAAAAGAACGAAAGAAACAACAACACCAATTATTATACCATCAAAAATAGAATTGATCGTGATAACTTTGTCATTCACAAAGTCACCTGAATGACCGTCAGTTAGTCAACACCACACAATATGACAGATTATGCATTGTTATCATTCACAATCACAGCAAATGGCCACAGCAGGGAACAATGATCACTTGATATGTAAGTACAGCTTAGATAAACTTGAGTCTACGTGAATCACAACACATTGCACAAAGCATAGGTACCCACGCACGTGCTCACACACACACACACATAGACAGAAATACACACAGACACAGACGCACGCGCGCGCACACACACAGACACATGCACACACAGACGTACACAACAGAGACACACAACGCACACACACACACAGCAAAGAGTACTTGCGCTCACACAGACACAGATACACACAGACACAGGCATACACACATACACACACGCATATATATATGCATATGTATATACCTATATATCTGTATCTATATCTGTTGTGTGTGTGTGTGTGTTGTGTGTGTGTGTGTGTGTGTGTGTGTAGATAGACAAACACTCACACACATACACAAACACGTCAAAGAAACACATAAGCAGATACCCACATAAGCATACACAGAAACGTAGGCATAGACA
>CM060312.1:9698011-9703011 GCA_030674185.1 Monoplex corrugatus
ATGTTTACATACCTCCAGCAACTCTCTGCTGTCACGAAAGACTCAATCAGTAAGATTTACAATGTACTATAAGCAACGTTAAATATTCTATGTCAGTTGACATATTGAACAGAAAATGCTTAACCTACCCAAAATGTTTTACGAGGTTTGCTAAGTACACAATAACCGTAACTCATACGACAAGAACAGAGTTGTGACATCTTTTTTTGTATACATCTATGGCTCTCATGCGTAGTTGTCGTTCTTGAGAAGAAAATGGGTGGCAGGGTCAAGGTTCACGCGCGTGCCAGTCATTTAAACACAAAACAGAGGTTTCGATATTCAGATTGTTGTGTGTGTGTGTGTGTGTGTGTGTGTGTGTGAGAGAGAGAGAGAGAGAGAGAGAGAGAGAGAGACAGACAGGCAGACAGACAGACAAGAGGGAGAGACAGACAGACAGAGACAGAGGGAGGGTGCATGTGAGGGGAGAGAGAGAGAGAGAGAGAGAGAGAGAGAGACAGACAGACAGACAAGACGGAGAGACAGACAGACAGACAGAGACAGACAGAGACAGAGAGACAGAGCAGAGACACACCGAGAGAGAGAGAGAGAGACAGAGAGACACAGAGAGAGACGACACGCACAGAGAGAGAGAGAGAGAGAGAGAGAGAGAGAGAGAGAGAGAGAGAGAAAGAGAGAGAGAGAAAGAGAGAGAGACAGAGACAGTCAGAGACAGAGAAAGAGAGAGAGAGAGGAAGAGAGGAAGAGAGAGAGGAAGAGACAGAGACAGAGAGAGAGAGACAGAGACAGAGAGAGAAACAGACAGACAAACACGACAGATAGAGAGGCAGACAGACAGACAGACAGGCAGACAGACAGACAGACAGACAGACAGACAGAGGGTACATGGATGTTTACAAAAACACTTTTGATTCAATGGAACATTTGTTGCCCTCTGAAGCAAACAGTCAGCTGAAATTCACTTAAGGCCAATTAAGACCAGAAGCCATAGTAATGCTGTTTGAAGTTTTTACCTACTTTCACATCAAACATTTCAAACTCACACAAAGAAAAAAAACCAGGATATGATTACAGACATGTATCTATGGGAAAAAACAACAACAACAACAACAACAAAAACAACAAAGAAAGAAAGAAAGAAAAAGACAAGCCATTCTTACAAACCTCGGTTTTAATACAAAAGTTATTACAGAAATCCTAAATTTTATTCTTCTCAAGGTCACCGTGTCTTTAACCCTTTGACTCCCGCATCCTATCCACCACTGCAAAAACTTAACCCTTTAAGTCCAACACCCTATCCACCATCTTCCTCCAGGCAGCTGGTGGATAGGGTTGAGGGAATCAAAGGGTTAAGTTTTTGCTTTGTCAGCAGGGTTGACAATGCAGGATGCTGTTGTGCAGAGAGCGGGAGTCAAAGGGTTAAATACATAGAATTAAAGGGGTTGGCATGGAATCAAAAGGGTTGTTTGTGCTTTGCTAGCAGGGTTGACAATGCAGGATGCTGGTGGACAGGGTGCGGGAGTCAAAGGGTGAAACATGCATCAGATGAAATAAAACGTAACACGAGGCGATGGCATTGGAAGACTTTCACAAAATTGAACAAAAAAAAACACAATGGAAATATTTGTCATAAGTTCCTATGAAACTGCTGTTGACACGCCTTCCTGAAAAAGTGCTGATTCTGAGTTATTTTTTTCTTTGTGTGTTTTTCAGCTTCTCGCCATAACAGCGAAAATTACGCATCTGCGGCTTTTCAACGGTCCAAACCTATGACCTATAGTTGACATAGATCCATTCAGATATAGCTGAAAATGTCTTGTAAGCATATTTCGAAAAAGATACACAAACAGGCAGATGCACACACATCACGACATAAATAGATATATGCACACACACACACACACACACACACACACACACACACACACACACACACACACACACACACACACACACACACACACACACACACAAAACACACACATACACATACACACACATACATATGCACTCACACACACACAAAAGACACACAAACACTCACGTGCATACTGCTCACACACACGCACGCTCGCGCACGCACGCGCGCACACACACACACACATATATATATATGTATATACATATACATATATATATATATATATACACACAGACCATAAATACACAAACACTCACGTGCATACTGCACACACACACGCACACACACACCCACACTCACACACAAACAGAAAGATTGACAGAATGAGAGAGAGAGAGAGAGAGAGACAGAGAGAGAGAGAAACAAAGAAAGAAACAAACAAAGAATCAAACTAACAGACAAACAAACAGACAAAAACACACATGCCTCTAGATCGACATAAAATAATCTCCCTTCTTTATTTCATTTTATTTTTTTTTAAGACAGATGTGAAAACCTAGCTAGCATTGTGTTGAGCGAAGCCTACACGCTATAATACAATTCTTACAGCATAGTCATTGCAACAGGTCAGTGGAGGGGAAAGTCAAATAACCAGGTCAACTGTTGAAAACTTGTACACACTGCTGTACATGTATATTATGACGTAGGACATTCTAGTGCCTGCAGGAAAATGGGGGAATTTATTGAGGTCATGCTGTGGTTGGCGTTGCATGTGTGTGTGTGTGTGTGTGTGTGTGTGTGTGTGTGTGTGTGTGTGTGTGTGTGTGTGTGTGTGTGTGTGTGTGTTCGTTCTTTGATTTAACGTCTTTTCACTGTAAGTGATATTAGACGGGGGAGGGGGGGGGGGGGAGGGGGAATAAAAAATGAACAAAATAATATGTAGAATGATAGTTGGACGGGTTGGATTTGGGCAGAGGGAAGACAGAGGAATAAGATATTAGTAGGTGGGAGAACAGTAAAATGGAACGAGAACTTAACACTAACAATTAACTTCAACAACGTGAAGGGAAATGGTAACACTAAAACACAAACCGAATAAAGTTAAAGTAATGCATTAACAGGACTGTGAACTAATGATTCTGAAATTTTAACTAACAAAGATTGATCTGATGTAATTTTTTGGAAATGATTTTCAGAATACTTTTGTTGAGTAAACATTTTCGGTAAAAAAATGAACGTAGCATTTTGCAGTAGAATAAACAGTGAAACAGTGTGAACTGTTCGCCGCAAATACACTTGACATTTTTACAATATTTTGTTTTCAATGCGTTCAGCTGAATACGAAAACAAACAGTAACAATCGATCTCAAATGATACTGCAATTTTTTACATACATTTTGAACGGTAAGTTTTATCATTGTGACACAAACTGTTCATTTGAATGTTCATGAAATCGAGTCCATGAGGCTGATTCGAGCAAGTTGCAAGCTTCTTTTACGGAGGTATGAACATGTAATTCTATAGCATTATCAGAATTCTGGGCGCCTTGCTTAGCTGCTCTGTCAACTACTTCGTTGCCGTGAAGACCAACGTGAGAAGGCACCCAGCATAAACTGATATCTGTACCTTTGACCCTTAAACGATGTATAAGATGATTTGCCTCTGTAATTAAATCAGGTCTTGTGTCGGCATCAAAAGACCGTAAGGCATATAATACAGATTTTGAGTCAACAAAGAGAACTACTTTGAAAGACATAGGTTTGAGATTTACTAGATAATGCAATGCTTGATTAATAGCGACTAATTCCGCTGTAAAGATAGATATGTTTGCCCCAACGAAAAATGACTTTTTTATTTTAAAATTTGGAACATAAAACGCTGCTCCAACACATTTATTTGCTAAGACTGATCCATCGGTAAAAATGTGAAGGTGGGTACGGTATTTTTCATCGATGTATTCTCTTGCTGTTGATATCGAAATGTTGACGTTTTCAGATTTCTTAGCGTCTGTATAATCAATATCAAAAGAGGCTTTTTGCATTTCCCATGTAGGGATAGGCGTTGTTGATGGTGTCTCAGCTATTTCATCCATATTTATGTTAGTCTGTTTGACCAAGTCAGATATGTAAGTTGCAACAGTCATTTGTGATGAAATGCTTTTTGCTCGCTTTGGAAAGTCAACATCAGACCTGATTTTAATTTCCTTACTCACAAAATTGTCCGTTTGTGAAGTAGTTCTAACTGCAAATTTTGCTGTCGCTAGCTCACGATAGTTGTTCAGAGGCAGAATTCCAGCAACTTTGTACGTTTCCAGATTAGAGGCATGAGTAGGGACACCTAGAGCAATTTTAATACTTTTGCAGTCTAAACTTTGTATCTTTTTTAATAAATATTTTGGTGCACCGAAGAACACTTCTTGCGCATAGGATAATTTAGATCTTACAAGTGCTGTTGATAGATGAATTAGTATGTTCGTATCCATTCCCCAAGGTAATCGGCTTATTATCTTTAGAAAATTTATGGCTTTTCTTACCTGTTTGTAATGTAACACTTCACCAAGCAATCTGAAAGTAGGCAAGTTACTTAAAGTACCACCAGAATTAAATAGCATCATGTTAGTTTTTTCCCGCTGACAACGACAGACCATTTTCTAACGTATAGTTTCCAAGATTATCAAGATCAGATTGATACAACTTCCTAATGTAATTCTGTGCTCTCTGTGGAGTTGTCTTTTTTAAAGTAATATTCATCCAGATACATATATCATCAGCGTACTGTGCCAAAACAACACGATTTGAGGGTGCTTTAGGAAGATCCTGTATAAGGATATTAAATAAAAGCGGTGCTATCACTGAACCTTGTGGAATTCCCATATCAAGATGTCGTGAAGTAGAATAACTAGTTCCCACTCTTGCCTGAATAGTTCTATTGGCTAAAAAAGACTTAATATAATCATACATATTGCCAGATAAACCAATAGATTTCAGCTTGTACAATAAACGCGTATGCCAAACTTGATCGTAAGCTTTTTTCACATCAAAAAATGTAGTTAAAAGACTTTTTCTGCGGGCAAACTGTTTCTTGATGTGAGTAGTAAGTTTAACCAGGTGCTCAACTGTAGATCTCCCTTTTCTAAAAC
>CM060312.1:9713011-9720511 GCA_030674185.1 Monoplex corrugatus
CATCAGCATCTTCATTACCATTGTCATTATTTTCATTATCATCTTTGTCATCGTTGTCATCATCATCATCATCGTCGTTGTCGTCGTCATCATCGTCGTCATCGTCATCATCGTCGTCGTTCTTCCCCTCTTCATCACTGTCATCGTCGTCGTCGTCATCATCATCATCAGCGTCGTCGTCTTCGTCGTCGTCAACATCATCATCATCATCATCGTCATCCAATCCAGTAACCAGTTTGGTCGTTCAGAGATATTGATTGGACAGCATCAGACAGGATCCTCCATCTCTGTCTGTGGGGTACAGCAACAAACAATACAGACATACTGAGGTTGGTGTAGTCTGTGATATTGACCACCCAGCTCTTCCTCTGTCTGTGGGGTACAGCAACAAACAGTTCAGACATACTGAGGTTGGTCCAGTCTGTGATATTGACCACCCAGCTCTTCCTGTCTGTGGGGTACAGCAACAAACAGTTCAGACATACTGAGGTTGGTGCAGTCTGTGATATTGACCACCCACCTCTTCCTCTGTCTGTGGGGTACAGCAACAGAACAGTTCAGACATACTGAGGTTGGTGCAGTCTGTGATATTGACCACCCACCTCTTCCTCTGTCTGTGGGGTACAGCAACAAACAGTTCAGACATACTGAGGTTGGTGCAGTCTGTGATATTGACCACCCACCTCTTCCTCTGTCTGTGGGGTACAGCAACAGAACAGTTCAGACATACTGAGGTTGGTCCAGTCTTTGATGTTCACCACCCAGCTCTTCCTCTGTCCACCTCGGTGACGGCATTCTTCCAGGGTGTCCTGCCATGACCAAACCATCCAAGACTGTGTCGTCTCAACTATGCCAGAAGCAGTTCCTGAGAGATCAACACACCCCCCCCCCCCGCATTTGTTTTATAATAATCAAGAAAAACTTGTGTTTTGTTGCGTTGTTGTTGTTGTTGTTGTTGTTGATGATGGTGGTGTTTTTCCTCCTGAGCTGCAGTTTATTTCACGGTGAGATACATGTTGTACAGTGTCACTTGATAACAACAATTTTATCTGTATAGCACAGATAGTCCATGTCAAAAGCGTGCTGGTTGCACTTTGCAGTCATTAGTACATTTTGTATGATGATAAAAGAAAACCTCAAAAAGTAGAAGCACTGTATTGTATTGTATTGTATTTATTGTAATTGTATTGTATTGTAGTGTTGTGTACTGTAGTTTAGTGCGGTGTAGTGTGTTAGTGTAGTGTAGTGTAGTGTAGTGCGGTGTGGTGTAGTGTAGTGTAGTGTAGTGAAGTGTAGTGTAGTGTAGTAGTGTAGTGTGGTGTAGTGTAGTGTAGTGTAGTGTAGTGTAGTGTGTGTGTAGTGTAGTGTAGTGTAGTGTTAGTATAGTGTAGTGTAGTGTGGTGTAGTGTAGTGTAGTGTAGTGCAGTGTAGTGTAGTGTATGTAGTGCGGTGTAGTGTAGTGTAGTGTAGTGCAGTGTAGTGTAGTGTAGTGTAGTGCGGTGTGGTGTAGTGCAATGTAGTGTGGTGTGGTGTAGTGTAGTGTAGTGTAGTGTGGTGTAGTATAGTGTAGTATAGTTAGTGTAGGTGTAGTGTAGTGTAGTGTAGTATAGTGTAGTATAGTGTAGTGTAGTGTAGTGTAGTGTAGTGTAGTGTGGTTTAGTGTAGTGTAGTGTAGTGTAGTGTAGTATAGTATAGTGTAGTGTAGTGTAGTGTAGTATAGTGTAGTATAGTGTAGTGTAGTTAGTGTAGTATAGTGTAGTGTAGTGTAGTGTAGGTGTAGTGTAGTGCAATGCAGTGTAGTGTAGTGTAGTGTAATGCAGTGTTGTGCAGTGTAGTGTAGTGTAGTGTAGTGTAGTGCAATGCAGTGTAGTGTAGTGTAGTGTAGTGTAATGCAGTGTTGTGCAGTGTAGTGTAGTGTAGTGTAGTGTAGTGCAATGCAGTGTAGTGTAGTGTAGTGTAGTGTAGTGTAGTGTAGTGTAGTGCAATGCAGTGCAATGCAGTGTAGTGTAGTGTAATGCAGTGTAGTGCAGTGTAGTGCAGTGTAGTGTAGTGTAGTGTAGTGTAGTGTAGTGTAGTGTAGTGTAGTGTAGTGTAGTGTAGTGTAGTGTAGTGTAGTGTAGTGTAGTGTAGTGTAGTGTAGTGTAGTGTAGTGTAGTGTAGTGTAGTGTAGTGTAGTGTAGTGTAGTGTAGTGTAGTGTAGTGTAGTGTAGTGTAGAGTAGTGTACTGTAGTGTACTGTATTGTACTGTACTGTAGTGTTGCGGTAAAGCCATCACATCATTTTAACGTCTCCTTTCTCGTATTAGCACCGATCATCACTCCGTGAAGAGTCATTGGAGCGACGCACTAAAAAAGCTGTCCACCAGATAGCCCAGCTCTGAATGTTGAGTACCTGGGTCACTGCAAGTAGTTTCTCAGTCCATTCTGCAATACTGTCAACCCAAAGTTTTTGCTGTGTTCCCCTCCATCTCTCCCTGCCTCAATAGTTCCCTGGAGGACTGATTTAGAGGATCATTGCACCTTGCCACATGGCCATACAGACATAGTTTTCTTTCTTCTTAACAGAAGTCAGCAGATCTTCATACCCAACAATCATCATCATCATCATCATCATCATCATCATCATCATCATCATCATCATCATCATCATCATCATCATCATCATCATCATCATCATCATCATCATCAAGTGCCCTGCCGCATGGCGTTGGCGATCATGGCCGTCCATCTGTCTCTATCTCTTGTTGTCTCAAGCATCTCTTCCACCCTCCTTGTCCCCAGCCACTCTGCAAGTCCGTCTAGTATCTTCTCCCTGGGTCTACCCGGTGCTCTCCTTCCCTCCAGCTTTCCTGTTGTGACCAGGTGCTCCAATTCCCTTTCCTCATAAAATGGCCTATAAATGTTGCCTGTCTTTTCCTAATCTTCCTTATGAATGATCTACTTGTGTCTGCCTCCATCAAGACTGTCTCGTTTGTTTTCTTTGCTGTCCATGGAACCCTCAACATTCTTCTTAGAAACCACATCTCGGCTGCCTCAATCTTGTTCTGGCTTGTTCATACTACGTTCAAAATACCGGTTCTCGTCCGATCACCCAAGTTAAGCAACATCGGGCCCGGTTAGTACTTGGATGGGTGACCGCCTGGGAACACCGGGTGCTGTTGTCAATCTTTTAAAGCGCATAAGGTTGTACGCAGGCATCGGAAGTCTGTCAGATAATTGCTGGCAGATTTGGGTGGAGCGCATATGGAGTTTTCCGAGTATAGTGAATCCCTCTGGAACAAACTATAAACAGATTTATACTAATCATCGTGACATAAATGCATACATAAACATACACTATTTTCATATTCATAATATAATGAAATAGACTAAAAAAATCTTGTTACAATGAACGTCCACAAAACTCATGTTCAATATTTACAGTAAAATCAACTAAAATTCTGGGTACAATGAATGCAACAGCCTGCATTATAAATTTTAATCATGCAATTAAAAAACGAGACATACATATGCATCATCATCATCATCATCATCATCAGGTGCCCTGCCGCATGGCGTTGGCGACCATGGACTTCCAACCGTCTCTATCTCTCGTTACCCCTAGTATCTCCCCCACCCTCCTCATCCCCAGCCACTCTGCAAGTCCGTCCAGCATTCTCTCTCCCTGGGTCTACCTGGTGCTCTCCCTCATACACATACATAATATCACAAAAAAGTGCTAATCTGACAGTTATGCCTGTGCATAGCAATGCATTCGCACACAGACCACTGCTTAACAGTTTCATCCAAAAAGCGATGTGTGTGTGAAGGACGATTTGAAGCACCAGTAAGCAGAATAAGTATGAAAAAATGTGGACAAACTATAAACTACAAACATAATCATGGTTCAGTGTGCCGGTTGAAGGCTCGGCTACACTTGTTTATTGATGACATGATCAGTGTGTCTGATGTTTGGCGTCTGGCGATAACACCTCATTTGCATGGCTGGGATTCAATTAACACAGATACCTTAAGTCAGGTGTCCCCCCCCCCTCCTCCATCCACCCTGCCTCATGATTATCGTGTGGACACGTGCTGAGGACACAGACACACCGTGACTTTTCTGTACCCCCCAGGTATATAGGTGATGATGACATTTGATATGAAAACTGTGTTAATAAAAACAGTATGATAGTGAGGGGACCGATTAGCAAAGTACAGTAAGTTTATTGTTACTGCCTCCAAGAGAGGTATGATAGGGCTGTTTCCTTTGCAATGATGCAAACAAGCAAACAAACAAACAAACAAACGAACAAACAAACAAACAAACAAACAAACAAACAAACAAACATATAACCAACCAACCAACCAACCAACCAACCAATCAACCAACCAACCAACCAACCAACCAACCAACCAACCAACCAACCAACCAATCAACCAGCCAACCAACCAACCAACCAACCAACCAACCAACCAACCAACGAGACAGATAAAATAGACCTTTGATTGGACAAAATAAAAAAAACAACAACACACACACGCGAAACCAAAACACAAAATAAAACAAAACACAAACCTTTGAGGAGGAGAACGCATGAAAATGAAATCAATAGAAAACAGAGAAAAAGACAAAAGACTGCCGAGGGTTGAGGAGCTGGAGGTCATTGTCTTCTTCTTTTTCATCGTCATCTTTAACTTCAACATCATCTTCATCTCTATCTTCATCTTCATAGTTATATTCATGTTCATTTCTTTTGTCACAGTAGATTTACGATGTGAAACTCAGGCTACTTTCTCCTGTGATAGCATGTCGCCACAGTCCAACGCCACCCAATTTTTTTTATAAAAACTTTACAAAGGCAAGGAGGCGAATTGGCCTTGAAGGGGAGGGGCCTGGGAAATCAAACAATTTCTCAAATGTTTTATAATAATAATAATAATAATAATGTTTATTTGTATAGCGCATATTCCATATAAAAACATGCTCACCAGCGCTTTACATTTCGCAAGAAAGGCAAAAGGTGATAAAAAATGTTCACAATTACACACACAATAAGATAACAACAAACATTAAAGTTATACAAGTAAGAAGACACATAAGAAACCACAGAATATTAAAATTTAAACACTGACTATACAAACAAAGATTTGAAAAAGTTTCTTAAAGTATTTCAGTCTCTTTCCCACTCAATTTCTCCCCTATCCCTTCCTCAGCTGTACACATACAGTGATACACACACATGCTCACTCAAGCACACACACACACACACACACACACACACACACACACACACACACACACACACACACACACACACACACACACACACACACACACATACATACACACATGCACGCACACACACACCTTGCTCTATAGGCCCTTATACAAAATACTGTTATACAGGCAGGAGAGATTAGTCTGATGACAGACTTGCAAACTAAGGCTCTTCAGGTTAGATGAGTTTGAAAGAGTTGGGTTTTCAGGTGCCGTTTGAAGGTTGAGAAACACTTAGTTTTTCTGAGAGACAGTGGTAGAGAGTTCCATACATTTGGGCCAAAGACAGAGAAAGATTTTTTACCAAAGGTGTCTAGAGAGAAGCGAGGAACAGTCAACAGTGAGATGTCAGAAGAGCGGAGCGTTCGAGAAGGTTTGTAACCCTGCAGGAGGTTGGCAAGATAGGATGGCATGTTCTCGTGATAGATACACTGAAAGCAGAGACAGGCAACTTTATATTGAATCCTAGCCTTTACCGGGAGCCAATGAAGTGTTCTAAGCAGAGATTTTGCACTCTCACGCGATTTTTGCACTCACACGTTTTATACCAGGGCAGCCGGGCAAAAGCCCTGCTCTTCACGATTTTCAACTGCCGTGGTATCTTTGGTATGCGCAGGCCAGAAGGTACACGGGTCCGACTCCTCTTTTGTCCCCTTCCGAAGGACGAGACTTTTAGTTTGATTTTCCGGTCAAATCGAGGAGAAAAGTTGATGCCTCAACGGGAAACGAACCCTGGAACTTTGAGTTTAGTTATTGGCAGGCAAACATCTGAACCATTCTGCCACTGTTCTCCTTAACCCTTTGACTCCCGCACACTATCCACCAACTGCAAAAACTTAACCCTTTGATTTCCTCATCCTTGTTACTAGCTTCCTGCAGGAAGCTGATGGATAGGGTGAAAGAATCAAAAGATTAAGTGTCTGCTTTGCTAGCATAGTTGACAATGCAGGATGCTGGTGGACATGGTGCGGGAGTCAAAGGGTTAAAGATTGAACTTCATAAGACTGCTTCCCTAGATTACAAGAATATATGTTCCTTATACGTTTTCTTCCGAGTTCTTTCTTTTACCCATCCTGGGTTGTCTATTATTTGCTTAGATGATGTCTGTACATTGTGAAGAGTTCTGCTACCATAATTTTGGGTCATCATCATCATCATCATCATCATCATCATCATCATCATCATCTACCCTGCTGCATTGCGTTGGCGATCATGGCCCTCCATATGTATCTATCTCTTGCTCCCGCAAGTTCATCTTCCACCCTCTCCGTCTTCAGCCACCTGTTGTGACCAAGTGCTCCAATTCCCCTTTCCTCATAAAATGGCCTACAAATGTTGCCTGTCTTTTCCTAATCTTCCTTATCAATGATCTTCTTGTGTCTGCCTCCATCAAGACTGTCTCGTTTGTTTTCTTTGCTGTCCATGGAACTCTCAACATCCTTCTTAGAAACGACATATCGGCTGCCTCAATCTTGTTCTGGCTTTGCTTGTTGACTGTCCACACCTCACAAAGGTTTGGGTGGAGCACATATGGGATTGTCCGAGCGTGACGAATCCTTCATGAACAAACTACAAAGTCTAAAAGTCTTCTGGACTGCTCCTCAATCCCCATCAGTCTTTGTTCTTTTGTTTGTTTCTTTTTTTCTTTTTATTTCATTTTCTTGTTCTGTCTTCTCCAAAGGTTTCTGTGTGGTTCTGTATTTCAGACCACCCTGCTTATTCTGTTGAGTAAAACGTCTGTTTTGTCTGTTTGTTGTTTGTCTGTCTGTCTGTTCGTAACTTTGCAAGGGGGAACAACATCCCCATGGGGTTGCCGGGGGGCTCTTTCAGTATAAATAGTATTCCCACCTGGAAATTCTGTGCTAGAAATGTCCTCTTTTCTGTCACTCTCTTGGTTTCTGCCTTGTGCCTTTGCTTTCTGTCATTTCTTCCTATCATTTTCTGCCTTGTTGGTTCGTTCATCTGTATGTGTTCGATAAAGTCTTATGTACTTTTTCTTAGGATTGATAATTTGGTACATGTATTATGTGCATCTTTGGCTCTAAGGAATTATGATATGCAGAAGCGGTTTCATACATTTTAAGGCCATTTTTATATGTATGTTTTAGTGTCTTTTGTTATGTTTATATTTGTATTTATGTATGTTTTTTTTAATCCTCTGCTGATAAATCGGACGGAGTGATCAACACCAGGGGTATATCCTTACATTATGTGCGAGAATGCATTGACATGTGTATTTAA
>CM060312.1:9733011-9740511 GCA_030674185.1 Monoplex corrugatus
ACAGGCAAGGTTTAGTTTTATATTGTGGACTAGGATTGAACTCGAGATGTCAGATCTTGAGTCCACGGCTCTATCAAAAGAACCAACACACAAGAAGGACAACCTTTGACTCTCCCTACTCCAACCACCCCACCACTACCACCATCACCACCACCACCTTCACCACCACTACCACCATCACCCACCTCGGAAAAGGTAGAGGTGTCTACGACCTGACTCATCTACTTAGAGTTCAGAGTTAGAGGGAAATCAATGAGTGTATGTGTAGATTGTTTAGATGTGCAGATAGAAATGCTGGAGTTGGTTTGGGGTCAGGCAATTTCATGGTCTGATGCTGATGGTTTCCTCTTTGCCCTGTGGTCTGGTGTGGTATCTTCTGTCTGTGTGTTTTGTTTGTTTTGCTTGTTTGTTTTGTTTTGTTTTGTTTTGTTCTGCTGTGTGTGGTAAGATGATGTGTCATCCAAAGTGGTGATGACTTTGGTGGTGCATCTGCGTTCATGTGTGTGTGTGTGTGTGTGTGTGTGTGTGTGTGTGTGTGTGTGTGTGTGTGTGTGTGTGTGTGTGTGTTTGAGTATATATATATATATTTGTGTATGTGTGTGTGTTTGTGTTTGTGTGTATATGTTTCTTTGTGTTTGTGTGTGTGTTTGTGTGTGTGTATGTGTGTGTGTGTGGTATGTATGTTTGTTTGTGTGTGTGTGTATGGTGTGTGTGTTGTGTGTGTGTGGGTATGTATGTGTTTGTGTGTGTGTTGTGTGTGTATGTGTTTTGCGTGTGTGTGTGTGTGTGTGTTGTGTGCGTGCGTGCATGTGTCTGCTGTGTCTGGTCTGTGTATGTGTATGTGTATGTGTATGTGTGTGTGTATTTGTCTATGTTTGTGTGTGTGCGTGTATGTGCGCGTACGTATGACGGTGCAAAATTATTTGTTTGCGTTTATGAGTTTCTTGCTCAAGAGAGAGAGAAAAGAGAGAGAGAGAGAGAGAGAGAGAGAGAGAGAAGAGACAAACAGACAGACAGACAAGACAGAGACAGATAGACAGAGAGACAGATAGACAGAGAGACAGAGAGACAGAAGACAGAGAGACAGAGACGACAGAAGAGAGAGAGAGACAGACAGACAGACAGAGACAGATTAGACAGACAGACAGAAGACGAGAGACAGAGAGAGAGACAGAGAGACAGAGACGAGACAGACGAGACAGAGACGAGACAAGAGATAAGACAAGAGAAGATAGAGAGAGACAGAGAAGAGACAGAGCAGAAGAGAGTGAGAGAGAGAGAGAGAGAGAGAGAAGAGAGAGAACAGAAGAGACAGAAGACAGAGAGACAGAGAAGAGACAGAGCAGAGACAAAGAGATAGAGAGACAGAGAAGAAGAGTAGAGAGAGAGAGAAAGAGACAGAGCAGAATGAAGGAGGAAGAAGAGAGAAAGAGAGAGAGAGAGAGAGAGAGAGAGAGAGAGCAAGAGAGAGAGAGACAGAGAGAAAGAAAGAGAGGCGACCATTTCTTCAAACTTAAATATGCAGACCAGTAACAAAAACTATGCAATCAAGCAAGCAAGCAAGCAAGCAAGCAGCAAAAAACAAAGCAAAACAAAACAAAACAAAAAATACATAAAAAGCAAACAAGCGAGCTTACAAGTGACAAAAAAAAAAAAAAGAACACAAAAAATCAAATAAACAAATACATTTACATCAAAACAAAAGAAATACACTTGTTACTAGTTATGGAACAAACGCTGAATACATTTTAAAATATCTTCAGTTAGGTAACAACTCAACACACACACACACACACACACACACACACACACACACACACACACACACACACACACACACACACACACACACTCACACACACTCACACACACACACATACACACACGGCGCGCGACACGCACACACACACACACACACACGCACATACATGCACACACACACTACACACAGCACACACACACACACATACAACACACTCACACACACACACACACACACACACACACCACACACACACACACACACACACACACACACACACACTGAATAAATGCTAATACAATCAAAACATGAAGATTAAAAAAAAAAATTTTTGGTGCACAAGTTACTGATTTTGATTGTACTTCGATGATTAATTCATCCTCCTTCTCCTCCTCCTCTTCCTCCTCCTCCTCCTCCTCCTCATCATCATCATCATCGTCGTCGTGTGCCTTGTTAAATTACATTAGCGATCATGGCCCTTTATGCGAACTAATTTTTGTCGCTGCAAGTGTATATCCTATCCTTTCCTGTCCCCCCCCCCCCACTCTGCAAAAATGTGTTCAATTTTGTTCCTGCGTCTACCTGTGCTCTTTTCCCTCTAGCTTTTCTGTTGTGACTAGGAGCTCAAATTTCTCTCGCCTCTAAAATGTCCATAAATGTTTGCTAGATCCCAATCTTCTTCAGTAAGGTTCTTTTTTGCGTTTTTTTTTTTCTGCCAAGACTGGTTCGTTTGTTTTCTTCGCTATCCATGAAACTTTTTAACATTCTTCGTAGAAACCACATTTCAACTGCCGTCATTGTTCTGACTTTGCTTGTTGATTGTCCAGGCTTCGTATACGTGCAATAGTTCATACACAGACAAACACATGCAACCTGATCAGCTTGAAGTTGCGGATGCGCTTGCATACACACGATCATACTTTTCTTAGGTAGGCATAGATAAGCCTGCACACAATCAACTAATCTTGAAAGTGAGACTTGATATCACTGTGTGTCATCACGCAATACCTGTAAACACAGGTAAGTTGTTGTAAAGACGATGAAAGTGATACACGCGTACAGATCAATCAGCCTTCACCTTGGCGTAACGTGAAACCCCTTAGCTTGCACAATCCAACCTCGTTGAACGAGATGTAAACTCCAACAAGTTTTAACCCTTTGTCTCCCTCATCCTGTCCACCGGCTTATTCCACTGCCTTGGGACGACGCCTCGTACGATGGAATCAAGGAGAGAGAGTGAGAGAGAGAGAGAGAGAGAGAGAGAGAGAGAGGAGAGAGAGAGAGAGAGAGAGAGAGAGAGAGAGGGAGAGGATCGGATTACTACATAGTGCCAGGACTGCAGGAAAACGAGTGATTGGACAGACTATCAGATGTTCATTGTTCACTTCTCACCTGTCTCACCTGTCGGCGTGTCCGGGTTCAGTGTTGGCCGCTGCACTCTGTGACACCGCTACTCCCCTCCAAACGGCTCTGTCTTGACTTTTGTGGTCAACTTCTTGAATATTTAGGCCATGATGTTGGTTATGTTCTCGTGTATGAAATTGGAGGTCTGCCTTTCTTCCTTTTTGCCAAGTTTTTCCTTGAAAGATGGTTGCCACAAAGTCCGTGTTCTTGTTGGTGACACATGGCCAATGTATTTTAGTCTTCTCTTGTTGATGTCTGCTAGTAGTTTTTGGTGGTATCAAGTTCTTCCAGGACACTTTCATTAGTTCTTCTGTCTGTCCATTTGACACGTAGTAGTTTCCGAAAATACCCACATCTCTGCTGCCTGAATTCTTTTGCAATCAGCTTTTTCTGGGAGTCCAGGCTTCGCAGCCATAAATAATGACTGACCAGATCAAATATTTTATAAGTTTGATTTTCAGGTCATTGGTATGCCTCTGTTTTTTCCAGAGATTGTTGATCTAATGAGATTAAATCCTCTGTGAAACTTGTGCTCATGTTAACATTGACAGTTCATTATTAACGCAAGAAGTTGATCGGTAGAGTGCGTATGCTTTATGTTGGTTTGTGCTTTTTGTTTGTTTGTTTGTTTGTTTGTTGTTTTTTATCAGTTATTTTCCACTGTAGTCTAGACTGCACTGTAGATGTTAATCACCTTTTATCTGCCCCAGTGGAGTGGAAAGGAATCTTTGATGTTAGTTTTCGTCTTATGTTTGATGAAAAAGATGATGTGTGATTTAGTCCTGTATTTCTCTCTGTCTGTCTGTCTGTCTGTCTTTGTCTCTGTGTCTCTATCTCTGTCTCTGTCACTTTATCTCTGTCCTGTCTCTCTGTGTGTCTTTTTCTCTCTCGTCTTTCTCTTCTGCCTATCTCACTCTCTTTCTGTCTCTCTCTCTGCTTTCTGTCTCTCTGTCTCTTGTCTGTTTCTCTGTCTCTTTCTGTCTGTCTCTGTCTGTTGTCTATTTGTCTGTGTCTCTCTGTCTCTGTCTGTCTTCTTTTCTGACTGCCTGTCTGTCTGTCTCTTCCTTCTCTGTCTGTCTGTCTCTCCCTCTCTGTCTGTTTTCTGTCTCATTCTGTCTGTCTCTGTCTGTCTGTCTGTCTATTTGTCTGTGTCTCTCTGTCTCTGTCTGTCTGTCTCTCTTTGTCTCTGACTGTCTGTCTGTCTTTCCCTGTCTGTCTGTCTGTCTGTCTCTCCCTGTCTGTTTGTCTTCTCTGTCTCTCTGGTCTCTGTCTGTCTGTCTCTGTCTCTGCCTGCCAGTTGTCTGTCTGTCTGTCTGTCTCTCCCCACCCTCTCTCTGTCTCATCTACAGTTCTGTAATTAGCAATCATTTCTTCTTGTTTCTTTGTGGGTCCTGTCTTGTTAAAAACGTATCGGATCGTGACTTTAACTTGGTTTTAGTCTTGCTGTGTGTGTGAAGAATGTAGTTCTGGCTTCTGCTGCTTGTTAGCTGAGTTGTGTCTTTTTTATTTCTTCAATTTTATTTCCATCAGTTGTTGGTTCTCTTTTTTCCTGATGTGAATTTTACAACTCTCTCTTTTTCCTCAGCTTGTGGAGATTTTTGTTTGTTTTGTGTTTTGATACATTGTATGTCTTCTGTTGATCGCATGCGTTGTCTGGTGCACGAGAGCGCCTTGATTTGAATTATCGAGATTTGGCGCCATATAAATACTGTTATCATATCAATCATCATCATCATCATCATCATCATCATCATCATCATCATCACCATATCATCATCATCATCATTATTATTATTATATTATTGTATCCCCATAGTCTATTTTCCCATGGTAATTTAGGTAGTTTAGATGCTACCTGTAGCAAAATTTACTGTGGTGGCGATGGTGATGTCTGGTCTAAGTTCTTTCACGTTCGTCTTTCAAGCTTAATTAGGAGGCAAAGGGTGAACTTCTCATCTCTCTCTCTCTCTCTCTCTCTCTTTCTCGCTTGCTCGCTCTCCACCCCCCACCCCCCCCCCACTCTCTCTCCTTCGTGCAATAAAACAATGGCGGATAAGAGAGAAAGTTGACTAGGGTCAAATGATAAGCAGACGGGACAGGTCAAGTTTCTTTCTCGTATCAACCGGCGACAGCGCGCGCGCAGTCCAATTGACGAGAGCGCGTGAGTGAAATCGACACTGCTTGCACCAACAACACTCGCCGGACGCGTTCGGACCTGTGCCTGTTCGAATTTCTTTGCCGCACCAGCGGCGCGCGTGTCCACACACATACACACACACACACACGACGTAAAATCAAAGAACGTACATACACACACAGATCTCTGTCTTAGTCTCTGTCTCATCTGTGTCTGTCTGTCTGTCTGTTTTCTCTCTCTCTCCGTGCCTTTGTCTCTGTCTGTCTCTGTCTCTCTCTCTACCGGCCTCTCTCACTGTCTTTGTCTCTCTGTCTCTCTCTGTGTCTATGCCTCTGTGTCTGTGTCTGTGTCTGTGTCTCTGTCTCTGTCTCTGTCTCTCTGTCTCTGTCTGTCTGTCTGTTTGTCTGTCCGTCTGTCTGTCTGTCTGTCTGCCTCTGTCTGCCTCTTCGTCTCTGTCTCTGTCTGTCTGTTTGTCTGTCTGTCTGTCTGTTTGCCTCTGTCTCCTTTCCTTTTTTCTCTGTCTCTTTCTGTCTGTCTGTTTGTCTGTCCGTCTGTCTGTCTGCCTCTGTCTCTCTGCCTCTTTGTCTCTGTCTCTGTCTGTCTGTCTGTCTCTCTGTCTGTCTCTCTCTCTCTCTCTCACTATGTTAGGATAATTAGATATGATCTTAATGTCGTATTTCTACAAGATGTAGTTTAACTTTATTAGAACGAAGGCTAGATGTATAAATACTCATTCAAGGGTTTACTTTATTACTTTCGTACATAGAGAAGTGTTTATCTTAGCGTTTTTTGAGTCTGTCTGTCTGTCTCTCTTCTCTATCTCTGTCTCTGTCTCTCTTTTCTTTGCTGAACAAATCGATAAAGATAAGTGCTAGGTGTGATTGAGAAATGCACGCGTATACATACATTTACATGCACACACAGACACGCGCGCGCGCACGTACACACACACACACACACACACTCACATACAGTACGTGCACACACACTCACACACAGGCACACACACACACACACACACACACACGCGCGCGCGCGCACCACACACTCACTCACTCACACATACACACACACACAACTTACACACATATGCACACAAACACACTGACGCACGTACACGTATAGGTCGCGCGCGCGCGCACACACACACACGCACATAAACACACTGACACACGTACACACGCGCGCGCGCACACCCCCCCCCCACACATTCACACATGCACACGCACACAAACACACTGACACACGTACACACACACACACACACACACACACACAATACGCACGCACACAAACACACATGACACACTTCACAGCGCGCGCGCGCACACACCCCCACACATACACACACGCACACGCACACAAACACACTGACACACAGTACAACACACACACACAAACACACACACACACACACACACACACACACACTACACCAACTCAACACCTTAACCACACACTAACACTGATAAAGTGCCCACACAGCACCCCACCTCACCCTACCCGTTATTTTCCATGCATCACCACAACAGGCACGCACACAAACCACATCCTATTCGCTCTCCTGTCTCTTCCAGCTCTCTCTCCACACTCTCGACACCACATCATCCCACACTCATCATTCTCCATGCACTTCCTCTGCTCCTTCCTCCCCCTCCTCATCCCTCTCTCCTCGCCCTCTCCCTCCCTTCCTCGCTCCTCCTCCTCATCTCATCCCCTCCTCTCATCCTCTCTCTCTTCTCTGTGTCCCTTCCCTCTCCTCTCTGTTCCTCTCTCCTCTGTCTCTCTCTTTTCTCTGCTTCTCCCTTCTTCTTCGTCCTCCCCTCTGTTCCTCTCTGTGTCTCTCTCTGTTCCCCTTCCTCTCCTCTCTGTCTCTCTCTCTGTCTCGTCTCTCTCTCTCTGTGTCTCTGTCTCTCTTGTCTCTCTGTGTGTCTCTCTCTCGTGTTCTCTCTGTGTCTCTCTCGTTCTCTGTCTCTCTCTGTCTCTCTCTCTCTCTGTCTCTGTCTCTCTCTCTCTGTGTCTCTGTTCCTCTCTGTGTCTCTCTCTCGTGTCTCTCTCTCTGTTCCTCTGTCTCTCTCTCTCTGTCTCTCTTTGCCTCTCTCTGTGTCTCTCTCTCTGTCCTCTCTCTCTGTTTCTCTCTGTGTCTCTCTCTGTGTCTCTGTCTCTCTCCTGTCCTCTCTCTCTCTGTGTCTCTGTC
>CM060312.1:9760511-9763011 GCA_030674185.1 Monoplex corrugatus
GATGATGATGATGATGGTCATGATGATGATGATGATTATGATGGTCATGATGATGATGATGATGGTCATGATGGATGATGATGATGATGATGATGATGGTCATGATGATGATGATGATGGTCATGATGATGATGATGATGATGATGATGATGATGATGATGATGATGATGATGGTCATGATGATGATGATGATGATGGTCATGATGATGATGATGGTCATGATGATGATGATGATGATGATGATGATGATGGTCATGATGATGATGATGATGATGATGATGATGATGATGGTCATGATGATGAATGATGATGATGGTAATGATTGATGATGATGGTCATGATGATGATGATGATGATGATGGTCATGATGATGATGATGGTCATGATGATGATGATGATATGGTCATGATGATGATGAATGGTCATGATGATGATGATGATGATGATGATGATGATGGTCATGATGATGATGATGATGATATGATGATGATGATGATGATGATGATGGTCATGATGATGATGATGATGATGGTCATGATGATGATGATGGTCATGATGATGATGATGATGATGGTCATGATGATGATGATGGCCATGATGATGATGATGATGGTCATGATGATGATGATGGTCATGATGATGATGATGATGATGGTCATGATGATGATGATGATGATGATGATGATGATGATGATGGTCATGATGATGATGATGGCCATGATGATGATGATGATGGTCATGATGATGATGATGGTCATGATGATGATGATGATGATGATGGTCATGATGATGATGATGATGATGGTCATGATGATGATGATGATGATGATGGTCATGATGATGATGATGATGATGGTCATGATGATGATGATGATGATGGTCATGATGATGATGATGATGATGATGGTCATGATGATGATGATGATGATGGTCATGATGATGACGATGATGATGATGGTCATGATGATGATGATGGTCATGATGATGTGATGATGATGATGTCATGATGATGATGATGGTCTGATGATGATGATGATGATGATGATGGTCATGATGATGATGATGGTCATGATGATGATGATGATGATGATGGTCATGATGATGATGATGATGATTATGATGGTCATGATGATGATGATGATGATGATGATGGTATGATGATGATGATGATGAGATGATGATGATGATGGCCATGATGATGATGATGATGGTCACGATGATGATGGTGATGATGATGATGATGATGATGATGATGATGATGATGGTCATGATGATGATGATGATGATGATGATGATGGTGGTCATGATGATGATGATGATGATGATGATGGTCATGATGATGATGGTCACGATGATGATGATGGTGATGATGATGATGATGGTCATGGTCACGATGATGATGATGATGATGATGATGATGATGATGATGATGATGTTGATGGTGGTGATGATGATGGTGATGATGGTGATGATGATGATGATGATGATGATGATGATGATGATGATGGTGATGATGATGATGGTGATGATGGTGATGATGATGATGATGATGATGATGATGATGGTGATGATGATGATGGTGATGATGGTGATGATGGTGATGATGGTTATGATCATGATGATAAAAATAATAATGATGATGATGATAATACTAATACTAATTATAGTCATAATAATAATGCTACTACTACTACTACTACTGCTACTGCTACTACTACTACTACCACCACTACCGCTGCTGCTGCTGCTATACTTTTACTACTACACTACTACTGACGATGATGATGAAGATGATGAAGATGATGATGATGATACTACTATTAGTACTACTACTACTACTGCTGCTACTACTACTACTACAGTAACTACTACTACTACTGATGATGATGATGATGATAATGACACCACTACTACTACTACTACTACTACTACTACTAAATAATCATGATCATCATCATGTGTCTTGTCGTTTAACATTGGCGATCATGGCCCTCCATGTGAATCCATCTTATGTCACTGCAAGCATATCTTCTACCCTTAATGTCCCCACCCACTCTGCAAAACTGTCCAAAATTTTCTGCCTGGTTCTACCTGGTAGTGCTCCTTTTCCCTCCAGCTTTTCTGTTGTGATTAGGTGCTCAAATTTCTCTTGCCTCATAATATGTCCTATAAATGTTGCTTGTCTTTTTTCCAATCTTCTTTTATGTTCTTTTTGTGTTTGCTTTTTTCAAGACCGCCTTGTTTGTTCTCTTTGCTGTCTATGGAAAAGTTGACATTTTTCTTAGAAATAACATTTCCGCTGCCTCAATCTCGATCTGAATTTGCGTGTTGATGGCCAGGGAAATGGATAATTAAAAAAGTTGTTATTTAAGGAATTATCTCTAACACTTCAGCTCTGTGTATCGGTCAACAAAATTGAATCGAAAGAATAAAATAAATATTTTCTATGCTGTCAACGTTTTGTGGTTTTTAAAATAAGAGTAGAAGTGATGCAAAAATG
>CM060312.1:9768011-9775511 GCA_030674185.1 Monoplex corrugatus
AATAATAATAATAATAATAATATAATAATAATAAAAAAAATAATAATAATAAAATGAATGATAATAATAATATAAATAATATAATAATAAAAATAACAATAACAATAACAATATAAAATAAAAAAAACAACAATATAATAATAATAATAATAATAATAATAATAATAATATATAATAATAATATATAATAAAACAACTAACAACAATAACAACAACAACAACAATAATAATAATAATAATAAAATAATAATAATAATAATAATAATATGAAAACAATAACAATAACAATAACAACAACAACAACGACAATGATAATAATAATAATAATAATAATAATAATAATATATATAATAAAAAAATAATAATAATAATAATAATAATAATAATATATAATAGTAATAATGCACCGGACGTGTGTATACACGTTGCTTTGCCCACACTATGCAGTCGGTAAGTTGCTGCACATTCTGCGTATTCCATCTTCAGTGGGCGTACACACCGGGTGTTTTCATGTTTCCATCAGCCATCCAACACTGACATGACTCACAGGATCTTTAACGTGCGTATTTAATGTTCTGCCTTCATATACACGCGAGTACGGTTCAGGTATGAAGAGACCTGCACATGTGTTGCTCTGGGAGATGGGAAAAATATCTGCCATGTATTCACCTGGCGTTATCAGTTAGGATTGAACCCACACCTTCCGATAGGAGTTCTAGTGTTTTAACCACTTGACTATCGTGTTGTCACACACTGTGTCATGAAGTTGGTCGTTCTTCGTAATTTGTTTACATGACGTTTTCTTTGATCATACACTTGATTAACCCTTTCACTCCCGCACCCTGTCCACCAGCAACCTGCGTTGTCAACCATGCTAGCAAAGCAAAATCTTAACCCTTTGACTCCCTCACTCTATCCATCAGCTCCCTGCAGGAAACTGGTGGATAGGGTGAGTGAGTCAAAAGGTTAAGTTTTTGCAGTTGTGGATATGGTGCGAGATTCAGAGGGTTAAATCACAGGAGTGAGAGAGCCAAAGGGTTAATTGCGTCACACATTTTGTTCCGTTTCGTTTTAATTGTAATATAAGAACTGTTAAGTCCATACTCTGCTTTGTTTTGTTCTTTGTTCTCATCTAAATTACCGGACAGATGAAGAGATAGAAAAACGATACATATATTATATACATATAAACTTTCAGACTTTATGTCGCTCGAAAATGTCCAATGTTCTTGTCATTAACCCTTTGACTACCGCACCCTGTCCACTACATCCTGCATTGTCAACCATGCTAGCAAAGCAAAATCGTAACCCTTTGACTCCTTACCCCATCCATCAGCTCCCTGCAGGAAGCTTGTGGATAGGGTGAGGAAGTCAAAGGGTTAAGTTTTTGCAGTTGGTGGATAGGGTGCGGGAGTCAAAGAGTTAAAAGCCAGTAATTCAGGCAGGCAGTGAACCACGATAGATGGAATGTACAATCAAACAACAGAGCTAAAACAACAATCTTAACTATACAGCCACCACTCCATCAGTCCATCCATCACAGTTTCAGAGTTTATAAAGTTCAGAGTTCATCGTATTCGACCAATTCCATACACACACCACCCAATCTGTCATTGTCACTAGCAGACTCCACTCTGTAAGCCTGCGCAAAGCCTATGCACTGGCAAGGTCTGGAACTGGAAGGATAGGGGGTGGGGGAGGTGGAGGGATCCCTCCATCAGAGTCAGTCTTAGAGTTCCAAGTTCTCACACTCGGACAAATCCATATGCGCACAACCATCTATCATCTATTATCTAGCCTCTTCTTGAGCGCGCAACCTATGCGCTGAAAAGGCTTGTAACTGGAAGGGTTAGGTTGGAGGAGGAGCGGAGGAGGGTACAGGGATCTATAAAAGGACTAAGCTGATCACGAATGATTAATAAAGCATTATGATGGGGCAGCAGCGAGCAGACATTTTTTTTAAGTACAGGCTGGGATTTAACCCGAACACGATCTTTGTGTTCACGTCTGTCAAAAACCAACCAATTCTCATTAAAAAAAAAAAAAAAAAAAACAGAAAAAGGAAAGTACGTGGCGCGCCCTATATTGAATTCAGAAGAGATGTGTTGTGAGCGTGGGCCACTTAAGAAAAAACCATATGCCTACGTTCTAACAATACGCTCTGACCACTGAACTATTCATATTCATTCTTTTGACACGGTGGATTACCATGTGAAACCAGTGCTCTCTCATTTGAAAGCGCGTGGCCGCAGTGCAGCGCACCAATTTTTGGGGGGGGGGGGGAGGAACAAGACTTCAGAAAGACAGAAGGCTAATTGGCCTTCAAGGGAGGACCTGAGACATCAACTATCTCTGTTTATACATGGGCAGCCGGGCGAAGCTTGCTACTCCGATTTCAACTGCCGTGGACTTTAGCGTGCGCAGACAGAAGACACAAGGGTCCGGCTCGTTTCGTCTCTTTGAAGAATTAGACGTTTAGTTCGATTTACAGTCAAATGAGGAGAAGTCGAGGTCTCAATGGAACGAACTCTGGAACTCGAGTTTAGTTATTGGCAGGCGAACGTCTGAATCAGTCTGTATCTTTCGCCATTAATGGCCACTTAAAAAACAACAACATCGAGCAGACAAAACCATGCCTTCTGAGATTGAACCCAAACCTTGTGTTAAGATCACGAGCTCTAACAAGTGAGCTAATGTCCACTCAGAACAGAGGAACGACACGAACACAACAATAGGGAACGCTGTAGAAACAGTAGAAAAACAGTGATACTAAATCTGTATCCATTTCTGCTCATGTAGAACCACTTCCAATGTTCTTTTAGAGAAATCAATATTCAACAATGAAATATTACATACACATAATTTGAAATGATGTACTATTATATACATAGATGATAAACAATGATAAATATATGATAGACGCATTTGAAATGATAATGAAACAATGAAAAATATTTATACACATAAACTGAAATCATAACATTATACACAGTTAATATTCAGTGATATACTATTATATATGTACATAATGTACAATGTTTAATACCATACATAACGATACACACATGACGTGACAGTGCATTGTCAATGGAACAGAAATTGATACAGACAGAATCAGAATTGTTTGTCTCCCAAGAAAGACAGAGACTTTCTAAAACAAGCAAAAACCATAAACACAGAAGGAAAGAGAAAGATCAGAAGAAACCTCCTCCCGAAAGAGATTACAGCAGACCAAGAACATTACTTTATTTAAAAGAAAAAGCCAAAAACAAAACCAACAAATCAAATCATGGACAACGACAATAATTATCCTGCTCTCGAATCTGCCAACGCTCCCCCCCCCCCTCTCCTCGCCCTTTTCAATCACACACACACACACACACACACACACACACACACACACACACACACACACACACAGAGAGACACACATACACAGACACACACACGCACACACAGACACACATACATGCACACACACAGACGCACACACACACACACACACACAAACACACACACAATCACACACACACACACACACACAAACACACACACAAACACACACACATACAAACACACATACAGACACACAGACACATACAGACACAGACACACAGACACACAGACACACGCAAACACACACACACAAACACAAACACACACACACATACAAACACACACACACAAACACACACACACAGAAAACACACCACACACACACACACACACACACACAAACACACACACAGAAACACACACACAGAGACACACACACATACACACACACACAAACACACACATAAAAACACACAGACACAAACACACAGACACACACAAACACACACACAGACACACACAGACACACAAGCACACACACAGACACATGCACACATACATACACACATACACACACATACACACAGACACACGCAAACACACACACACACACAAACACACACACATACAAGCACACACACAAACACACACACAGAGAAACACACACAAACACACACACACACACAAACACACACTCAGAGACACACACACACACACACACACAAACACACACACACACAAACACACACACACACACAAACATACACACACACAACACACACACGCACACACCGCCCAAAACAGTCACAGTCCAGTATATCAGTTTTGACACAGCCAGGTGCGGTAGTTCAGTGAGTAAAGACGTCAGACTGTCAACTGGAAGATCCTGGGTTCGATCCTGCCTGGGTACGTCCCGCCTGGTGGGTAAAGGGTGGAGATTTTGCCCATCTCCTTGATCAACATGTGTGCACACCTGTTAGTGTCTAAAACCCCCTTCGCGTGTATACACGTAGAACATCAAGTACGCACGTTAACCCTTTGAATCCCGCACCCTATCCACTAACAACAAAAACTTAACCCACTGATTCCATCATCCTGTCCACCAGCTTCTTGCAGGAATCTGATGGATAGAGTGAAGGAATCAAAAGGTTAAGTTTTCGCTTTGTAAACATGGTTGACAAAGCAGAATGCCAGTGGATAATGTGCGGGAATCAAAGGGTTAAAGATCCTGTAAGTCATGTCAGTGTTAGGTGGCTTATGAAAAACGCGAACACAACCAGCATGCACGTCCCACAAGGTGGATTATATAGACTGTGCAGCAACATACCACATGCACAGTGTGGGTAAAACTACGTGCATACGTACATCCAAGAAAAATCGGAAACAGCACTCCCGTCAACATAAAAATTGTTTACACCCATGTCTGTACCTAAATCCCTTCGATCCCTTCAATACTACGCGAAGAATCAAAAGTGGCAGCAACGCTCTTGGTGAGCTCTCTCTGTGTCTGTCTGTCTGTCTGTCTGTCTGTCTGTCTCTCTCTCTCACACACACTCTCTCTCTCACATCTCTCTCTCTCTCTCTCTCTCACACACACACAAACCAGTCACATGCCAAATACCAATGTCAATTTAACTCCAAACACACCCAAACACGCCGACCAACCAAACAAAAACAACCCCCAAACCCTCAACCCTCAACCCCTCCACACCCCCACACCACACCAAATCCAGCTCCGACAACTCCGCTAATCAGTAGCTAAGCGAGGAATCAAAATTGGCCGTGACACTCTTGGGGTAAGTCCTGATGGAGGAGTAGGTGGAGGTGAGGGTACCGGGCAGGGAGTAGGGCCTCTCGTACAGAAAGTCCGTATCCACGCTGTACCCGTTCCGCACAGCCGACTTCTTGGCCAGGTCGTACTTGAGGCGCGACACCATCCGCACCTTGGGCACAAACACCACCAGCAGCAGAGCGGAGGCCGTGGCCAGGATGCCCACCGAGGTCACCAGGGAGGCGTGTGGAGAGGGAGGAGCAGGAGGGTGGGGAGCCAGACGAGCCACAGCACCACCGTCATCCAGATGCCGGCCAGCAACAGCCTCGCCTCGCCCATGTTCTTCTTCTCCTTGCGCACGTGCAGGCTGTAGAGGGCGCACAGCGACAGGAGGAAGAGGACGAAGGTCAGGTTGAGGGTCAGGTGGTGTGGCGTGAAGTGGCACGAGACCTTGACCAGCTGGTCACGTGGGTCCAGGGTCTCCTGCAGGAAGGGGCCTTTGTAGATCCACCACTGGACGCTGATGGACACCTGTGTGTGGACACATATAGATGTAGTGTGGTGTAGTGTGGTGTGGACACATACAAATGCAGTGTAGTGTAGTGTGGTGTGGTGTGGTGTGGTGTGGTGTAGTGTAGTGTGGACACACAGAAGTGTAGTGTGGTGTAGTGTGGTGTAGTGTGGTGTGGACACATACAAATGCAGTGTAGTGTAGTGTGGTGTGGTGTGGTGTGGTGTGGTGTAGTGTAGTGTGGATACACAGAAGTGTAGTGTGGTGTAGTGTGGTATAGTGTGGTGTGGTGTAGTCTGGTGTAGTGTAGTGTGGTTTAGTGTGGTGTGGTGTGGTGTAGTGTGGTGTGGTGTAGTGTGGTGTAGTGTGGTGTAGTGTGGTGTGGTGTAGTGTGGTGTGGTGTGGTGCGGTGTAATGTGGTGTGGTGTAGTGTGGTGAGGTGTAGTGTGGTGTGGTGTGGTGTAGTGTGGTGTGGTGTGGTGTGGTGTGGTGCAGTATAGTGTAGTGTAGTGTGGTGAGGTGTAGTGTGGTGTGGTGTGGTGTGGTGTGGTGCAGTGTAGTGTGGTGAGGTGTAGTGTGGTGTGGTGTGGTGTGGTGCAGTGTAGTGTGGTGAGGTGTAGTGTGGTGTGGTGTGGTGTGGTGCAGTGTAGTGTGGTGAGGTGTAGTGTGGTGTGGTGTGGTGTGGTGCAGTGTAGTGTGGTGAGGTGTAGTGTGGTGTGGTGTGGTGTGGTGCAGTGTAGTGTGGTGAGGTGTAGTGTGGTGTGGTGTGGTGTGGTGTGGTGTGGTGTAGTGTAATAGTGTGAACACATACAGGTCTTGAAACAGACAAGGCGAGGAGAGCAGGAGCTATAACACGTGACATCACCAGATTTTTTTTTAAAAGGATCTTCGCACTCAGAGAGGCTACCTTTGTGCTCACCTTTTTTCCGTCCCATTTGCTACGCCATCTTAATGGCCACAGAAGTTGGGATATTTCTGTTTACAACGCGATGATGATGATGTTGATGAGGATGATAATTATGATGCTATAGAGTTCCATCAAGGATTGAGACTACGTGACAGAGCTGTGCTCTACGCTTGCTATCATAATACACCATGGCGTCAACCAGGCTCGAGAGATACAGACACCTGCGGTGTTGGTCAGAAGATTTGAGCAGCACCCTCAGTGACGCATCCCTGAAGTGGATGAGACTCCACTGTCTGGTCCCAGTCTTCCCAATGAGCCCATAGCACGCCAAACTCTGGGTACAAGCTGGTTAGAGCAGAAAAATCCCACAATGATTTTTGAAGGGACTGATAGGGATTTGAACCCACAACCTTCCAGTCGGTAGTCCGTTGCATTAACCACTACACCACGGCGACTGGTGACACCACCAGACTTACTGGAGCAGAGAGAACGCAACGGTTGTTTGGTTCTTTCGAGAAGAGCCCAGGACTCAGGATCTGATATCTCGAGTTCAAACCCTGCTCGCAACGCTAAAAACTGGCCTGTCCACTGCCCATCTTACTGTTTCCATCATTCTGGTGGTGTCAGCTTAGTGTTTGATAGGTCCACTGGCCTGTCCACTGCCCATCTTACTGTTTCCATCATTCTGGTGGTGTCAGCTTAGTGTTTGATAGGTCCACTGGCCTGTCCACTGCCCATCTTACTGTTTCCATCATTCTGGTGGTGTCAGCTTAGTGTTTGATAGGTCCACTGGCCTGTCCACTGCCCATCTTACTGTTTCCATCATTCTGGTGGTGTCAGCTTAGTGTTTGATAGGTCCACTGGCCTGTCCACTGCCCATCTTACTGTTTCCATCATTGTGGTGGTGTCAGTTTACTGTTTCATTGGTTCCTTTCACCCATCCTCATTTCAAAACGCTAGTAGAGTAAAGGGTCT
>CM060312.1:9780511-9793011 GCA_030674185.1 Monoplex corrugatus
CAGGATGTAGGCGTGACTCCAGGACATCTCGTTGAACACACTCAGCATGGCGTCCACCGTCACCTGATCTGGGGAGTTGGAAGAATCTTTTCTGGTTTTCATCCCGTGTGGAGAAGTGACCGACGCCATCTTGTTCAAACCACGAACCGTGTCTTTCAGAACAGTGGCTGTGTCAAAGGTGTCCTGAAGAACATAACCCACAACCTGAGCCGGGCTGAAGAACACCGAGTCCTCTCCTTCACCGTCAACCTGCACGTCCCGCTCACAGGATTCAAACTGCCCCAGGTTGTGCAGAGCGGTGGCCAGGTTGGAGCAAGAGTCCAACAGGACTCCGCCAATCTTGATACCTGGCAGAAGACTGGAGTACCTCTTCTGGGCCGTGTCCAGGGCAAAGAGAAAAGCCTGCTCCACTCGCTTCTCCTCAAGCGCCTCCACGAAGTCTCCGCACGTGAAGGACTCACGGCCAGCCTGGCGAATAGGGAACACGCCGGCGATCAACACGTCCCCTGGAATGGCCACCACGGGCCGGTACACTCCCGGCACTGGACTGGGTGGATGGGACTTGATGAGTGAGCTGGGGGACCTCTTCGTGGAAGGGCTTTGTGTGGAGGGTGGGTGAGCGTGTGACAGGTTTGTGGGTGTTCTTGGGGTGGATGGACAGCTGAGACATCGGGGACACCAGCCCGGGCACCGTGAGGTCGGGAGGGTCTGGATGCTGACTCTGTTCATGTGGACTCTGGACTGCAGGTCCACCTCACCAATCTGACAGAACAGATGAGACATGAAGACAGAGGTACAGTGAACTGCAGTAATCAGCACAGACAGACAGAACAATAACGAAAGACACAAGGCACATGAAGGAGAGCAAATAGCCAAATGATCTGTCACACCCAAACAATAGTATTTCACCATTGATATTAGTCAACTAGCTGACAATAGGCAGGCAGAGAGAGAGAGAGAGAGAGAGAGAGAGAGAGAGAGAGAGAGAGAGAGAAGAGACAGAGACAGAGAGAGAGAGCAGAGACAGAGACAGAGAGAGGGAAGAAGAGAGAAGAGAAGAAGAGAGAGAGAGAGAGAGAGACAGAGACAGAGAGAGAGAGAGAGAGACAGAGACAGAGAGAGGAGAGAGAGAGAGAGGAGAGAGAGAGAGAGAGAGAGAGAGAGAGAGAGACAGAGACAGAGACACGACAGACAGAGACAGAGAGATGGAGAAGGAGGAGAAGGGGTCATCATTAAGCATCTCCACTTCCAGTTTAACATTACTTTGTGTGTTTATATCTCTTTCGCTTGGAACCAGTAGGATTGATTTCCCCTGACCACCATAATTATATGTAATATCGAGGATGGTATCGACATCGAATTCCAAAGGCAAAAAACATGCTCGAACGCAATGAACATAAAAATGTTAGATGGCACATACACACGCACGCACGCGCGTGCACACACATGCACGTGCATACAAATACACACACTTATATACAAACACAGACACACAGACACACACACGCACTTACAGACACACACACATATATATACACATGGAAAAAAGTTAAGCAAGCCCAACATTTTTGCGCTAAGGAAGCGATATAATACTGACAAAAAGAAAGCAACGCTCAAGTTCACAAAATGGTCTTTATTACATGAAAGTATGACACTTGCATAAGACATAAACAAAAGAAATATGGTTCTGTGTTTGACAATTCACGTCAATAACATTGAAGACAGATGTGCATAATTTTTGGTTAAAAAAACGTGTCATGTTGAGTTTGGAAATAACGATTTCATACAGTTGGTCCAGAAATTAATAGTGGTATGAAACCAACATTTTACGTGTCCAGGTAGCATAACAGCAAACAAAAGTCAATACCGGGTGTATCCTCCCTGTGCATTGATGACTGCCTGAACCCTACGTCTCATCCCTCCGGTGAGGCGTCGGATCTGCTGAATGGTGAGCTGCTGCCACTCCCGATGCAATGCTGCTTCCAGTTCATGGAGATTTTGCAAAGGAGGGTCCAGTGACTGTATTCGACGGCCAAGCAAGTCCCATACATGTTCCAGCGGATTGAGGTCCGCACTCATGGCAGGCCATGGTAATGTTGTCACCGCCTCTTGCTGGAGGTATGCTGCGACTGCTCTGGAACGATGAGGCCTGGCGTTGTCGTCCATGAACACAGGTCTGGTGGCTAATGGGTGGTCGTCAAAATGAGGCACAACAGCTGGCTGCAGGACCTCCCGGATGTAGCGATCTCCTGTCAAGTTGCCACGAATGGTCACCAGGTCCAGTTTTGCAGTCGTGGGAGATGCACCCCCAGACCATGATGGAGCCTCCGCCGTGAGGAACAGTTGGTGTGATGTTCCTTGCAGCATAAGCTGTGTTGGGCTGCCTCCATACTCTCGCTCTCCCATCGGTAACATGGAGTAAGAAGCGGCTTTCATCTGACCAATGGATCTTCCGCCAGTTCCTCAGGTTCCAGGCTTCGCAAGACACAGAGCAAACGTAATGTGATGAGTCTGTGAGAGTGGACGCTGATGACCCTTCTTGCTCAGCTTAGCTCAGAGCGATTTCTAACAGTATTGTGACAAAGCGATTTGGTAAGCACTGCGTTCAGAGGGATAAGAGGATGCATGTGCCGTACCAGACGTACGCGCCCTGTTCAGCGGGTAGTAACGTGGTTGCCTCTCTGCCGTCCACTTCACAGTGTTCGTTACAGCATGTTTCGTATCAATCGGCTTGATTACGACTTGGATATCCAGTGACGATCTGAGCTTTGCTGCCTACCATAAATCTAATGTCCAATAATTTGCACGTGGTTTCTGACATTCCTTCGTTCCATTGTAGGACAGTACTAAGTAAACTGCCTCAACACGCAAGAACTTGGCGAGCAAACTTCATTTGGCGAGATTGATGCAGTGCTCGGCACGCCACTGGCCAGTGCCATCACTGTCACACTGGCATTTCAAATCATCACTATGATACACTTCCAAAATGACATTGTGCCAGTAATACTTACAAACTGTACAGAGACAAAGCACTCCATGTATATAAGCAAATCCACCAGTTCTACACAACTCCCCAACACTACTTCTACTCCCACATAACACGCTAACACCGCCTTCACTATCACCATCACCATCACCTTGACCAGCATCATCACCATCATCATCATCATCACAATCACCACTCACCATCACCATCACCTTGACCACCATTATCACCATCATCATCACAATCACCATCACAATCACCACCACCATCATCATCACCACCTCACCATCATTATCACCATTGTCATCACCATCACCTTCACCACCAACCACCACCACCACCACCACCTCCACCACCACCACCACACACCACACCACCACCATCACCATCACCATCACCATCTCTACCTTCACTCTACTCCGGCCTCGAACAGCGAACACGTCCAGCTCAAAGTCCACCACAACAGAACCATCCTCCTCCTCCCAGCCCACCACCATCCTCTCCTTCAGGTCCCCCACGTCCACCATGTCCCCCATGGCTCTGCACACCCCTCCACCCTCCGGACACACCCCCTGTACACGTCATCAAGTGACGTCAGCAGACTGTCCACCGCTAGGGGCAGGAGGGCCAGTCCCTTGAGGTGCGGAGAGCGGTTGGTGTACACTTTCTGCAGAGTCCCGCGCCATGGATCCTGGTGATGGCGAGATGTGGGGAACCGGAACGAGTCTGGGACCACCGCTGCGTCACGACGGCAGTCCCGATGGCGTAGGACTGAGGCGTCACGTAAGTCACGTCAGATTTCCCAAAGGCATGAACACGTACTTCAGCCTGACGCTGGAATTTTTAGCATACACCATTTCCAAATGCTCAGAGTGGTCGGATGGTCGGTCAAGAACACCACAGCCAAAGGATCGCAATATTCTAGAAGGAGCTTGGCTGATATCATTTCCGTGGATGAGAATCTCATCAGCGACACACAGATCTTTTGCTCGTAGAAGCTGAAGGAATTTAGATCGGTGGCTGTATGTGTCAGAAACCACCACTTTCAGATAACTCCAGCGAATCTCCTTCAAAACGTCAGTCATACGTTCAAGATACATGAGGTGAGACTCGGAGGACAAGGAGAACTCATCATCAGTGACTGTCATGACTGGTTTGGGTGAGTCTTCCTGAAACGCTCCGTAGTTTTTGAAGTCCACGTAGGCGACGACGCGTGAAGGCTGGATGACCTTTGGCTTGGCCCGAAAAGTCTGTGTAAGATGGTGTGACATGTGTCCACGTCTTTCAGGATGGAGAGGACGCGAGTTTTACTACCACACGTATCCAGCACCACACCCTCCACACTGACGTTGGCCAGAGCGTCCTTGTGTCTGTCTCTGAACGTTTCCAGACTAGTGAGGAACCAGTTGGCCGCTTCCAGACCTTCAGAATTCTCCACGTTGCACTCTCCCTCTCCCCTCCCTCCTCCTCTTCCTCTTGAGGCCGGCTGACCGGGAACAGGCCTACGATCAACAATGACGTCTCCGCCATCGGTGATGACGTCATGACTTTCTGCGTTGACGTCGCTTCGGGAACGCAAACGTCGCAGATATGACAGTTGACGTCACAGGTTTTGTTGAAGTTCCTCTTGAGGAGAAAATGCGGGAGAGCCAGGCTGGCGAAGACATCTATGACTCATCGTTGACGATTCTCCGTTCTCCCAGACGATGACGTCATAACTTTCTCTGACGTCGGCGTACGTCTGCTGATTGACCTTCCAGGACCTGTCTCCAGAGGAGGCTTGCGTCGTCTTCTTCCGAAGACACGTTGGCTGACGATGTGAAGGGGCTGTTTGTGTACCGTGCCATGAAGACCGCCACATGAGCAAAGGCATCAGACACAGCTTGTAGTGCCAGCGTTGTGCCGCTTTTCAGCTGACAGACACTGCCAGGGGAAGACACGTTGTTGTTGTTGTTGATGTTGTTGTCGTTGTTGTCGTTGTTGTTGTTGACGTAGAAGGAAGTACACAGAGTAGCGTTCAGTGGGTGTGAGAGACCCGTGAAACTGAAAAAAACAAAACGGGTAGTTTTGTGTATGGCGTTGTATTGATGCTTTGAAGAGAATATTTGGAAAAGAACACGCACATCAAGGCACATGCATGACGTGCAACACAACCGCAACAACACACACACACACACACACACACACACACACACACGCACACACAGAGAACACACCACACACACACACACACACACACACACACACACACACACACACACAACACAACAAACACACACACACACACACAGAAACGCACACAACACACACACACACACACACACACACACACACACACACACACACACACACACACACACACACACACACACACACACACACACAACACACACAAAACAACAGCCATACACACATCCCACACACACACACTCACAACCAACACGAAAACAAATTCACACCCGACACCTCACACACCACACCCCACGAAAGGGAAAAAAAAAGGTAAAAAAGACGGATAAAAAAAAAGACCAAACAAATAAACAAAAACAACAACAAAGAAAACAAGAACAGGAAGAAAAGTCAAATCAATACCCAATGCACATTTTTCATTATCAGATTTTCAATGCTTGTTTCAGCGTTCGGATGATTCCATATGTACCTACATCATAAATGCCACGTGGTGGAAAAACAGATGAACATCATTAAAAGTGTTGCCCATATATCTTGACCAACACTGCAGGTATCTCTCAGTACTGGTTTTTGACGCCAGGACATGTTATGATAATAAGCGTAGAGCGCAACTCTTGTCACACAGCCTCAGTCCCCCATGGAACTCTAAATCATGATTATCATCCTCCTCATCGTCGTCGTCGTCGTCGTCTAACTCCTTATCGTTTTGTCGTCGTCGTCGCCATCACAACATTTTGAATAGTGTCCCAGATTCTGTGGCCATCAACATGGCGTAGAAAATTGGACAGAAAAAAACAACTAGCGTGTAGTGTATCCATGTACATATATAGAAACAAAAACAAAATGCCTTTTAACCCTCTGAGTCCCGCACCCTGTCCATCAGCGTTCTGGATTGTCAACCATACTAGCGAAGAAAAACTGAACCCTTTGACTCCCTCAACCTATCCACCGGCTCCCTGCAGAAAGTTGGTGGAAAGGGTGAGGGAGTCAAAAGGTTAGGTTTTGGCATTTGGTAAATAGGATGCAAAGAGTCAAACGGTTAGGTTTTGGCAGTTGGTAAATAGGATGGAAGAGTCAAATGGTTAAGTTTGTGCATTTGGAAAATAGGATGCAAAAAGTCAAAGGGTTAAGTTTGTGCAGTTGGTAAATAGGATGCGAAAAGTTAAAGGGTTAACGTGATACGTACCCGTCAGTCCAGTTCACCCGCACCATCTCCTCAATCTCCTCCTCATCCACGTTCTCATGGATCCACAGCACTGTCCCCCCTGTGACGTTCCCCAACACGTCCATCCCGCCACCACCCACCACCACCACCACACTGTCACTCCCTGCACCAGGAATCAGAGGACTGCTAGTCACTCCGCCATTTTGGTCGTCTCCCACAAACACCACAGGAGTCGGGGAACCGCCAGATACAGGGGAGGCTACTGAACACAGCTGCGGCGTCTGATTGGCCAGGCGGCGGAAGTGAGTGGCTTCCTTTTCAGCGTGAGAATTGTCGCTCCTGGGTGTGATTGGAGTGACGTAAGTGATGTTTAAAACGTCCAATAACGTCATCACGGCCTGTTGACAACAACAATAGCGTAGATTAATAATAATAATAAAAAACAACAACAAAAACAAAACAAACAAACAAAACAGAAAACAACAACAACAACAACAACAACAACAAAATACCAACCAACCAACAACAACAACAACAACAACAACAACAAAATACCAACCAACAACAACAAAACAAAAAACCGCCTGACTTTATCCTGTCATCGAAGCAATTTCGCCATTATGCCATTTTCCAAAATGGGGCAGCAATTCATTCTCCACTCCTAACAGGAACCAGAAAAACACGAAAATAGAATCAGAACTCGAATTCAATACAACCAGACAAGACAGGCCCAAATTTCTGGCCAACTGGCCTTTGTCAAGCGTGAATGTACGATCACAAACAAACTGGACAAAGCATCAGGGAAGTTTCGATCTTTTTCTCCTAATTTTTGTACTTGGTGTTTGTTTGTTTGTGATCTTATATTCACGCTTCACAAAGACCAGCTGGCCGAAAATTTTCGCCTGTCGTGCCTGGTTGTATCAAATACGCGTTCTGATTCTATTTTCGTGTTTTTCTGGTTCATGTTTGTTTGAACGCAGGCAGTCACACTTGTTTTGGATTTCCACTCCCAACTGTTATGGACCGGCTTACATTTGGTGTCCTAGATGACTTTCAACGTCTTGGGTCTCCTAGTGTTCGTCGCGAGATGTTCTTGAGTCTTCTTCTTATGTTTTCCTCCTGCTGTCCAGAGAAGGGCAGCATGAGTGTATTAACTGGCACTCTTCAGACGACATGCCTTATCCAATTCTATCGTCTTTTGATACAGACGGTGTCTATCCTCTTTTGACTACACTGGGTGTGTAGTTGCTGGATGGAGATGGTGATGTGTCAAACAAACGAAGGATTACTTAATCACCATCCTATTAACCAGAACAAACAGTCAAGAAAAACAAACACTGAAATACATTCAGATTGATGAACAATTAGTGTAGACATTTTAACGTTGATTTTCTAACACTTGCGCTCACTTCCAATTACTAGTTTTGGTAACTGATGCCAAACATATTAATGACCAAAAACTTTGCTTCAGTCCAGTCAAGATTGTTTCAGTTTTCTCGAAGACAGCCCATTTACGTTCAGAATAAATTCCATATGCACCAATGCCTCAAAAGCCATGGGATGAAAAAGGATCTTAAACAATTATGACATAAGCTATTAGACTGTGCAAAAACCCAACGAGCTGAAAACAAATCAAACCATCTACCAAATCTATCAAAATCAAAGGTACTTGTTAATTCTAACTGAAAAACGAACAAACCACTGGTCTCTTTGATTATCCAACAAATAGTCCAGTTCAAAAACCGTACCTCAACTCTCTCTCCACTGTGCAAGGGTATGACGTGCTTCCGCTTTGAATCGACGTCACTTCCTGTGTCCTGCGAGCTGATATCCACGTGATATACACCCACTGCTTGCAACATGGCCGACACAGCTGACGCCAGTTCCGGTGACGTCATTGTGATAACCGCTGAAACAGAAAAATCAGGTCTCTTTGGTAAAGAAAGCATGGAACCTTTTCGTAATTCTGGACGTGAAAAACAACAAGAATTACACGGGGAACAAGTTTAACAGTTCATGTTCAGTCACATATATAAGCGCCTCAAACTTATTTGATCACAACAAAAATTATCCAAAAACTTTCGTTCGATGGGTCGACTGTTTAGCTGAGTGCAAACTGGAACTCGTTTTCGTTGTCTATATCTGGTAATGCATGAGCACAAAACGCATGGTATGACAATGAAAATACGTATTTGACTGACACAGCAAACCAGACCAAAATTCCAAGAGCTTTTCTCAAACACTTAAAAACAAACACATAAACAACAACATACATTATCAATACATAACCAAAAACAAAACAGCACAGAAAGAAAACAAGCAAAGGGTTGAACAAACAAGAAAGAAAAGAAAGAAAGAAAAACACAAAGGAACGAAGAGAGACAGACAAACAGAAAAGAAAGAAAGAAAGAAAGAAAGAAAAACACAAAGGAAGGAAGAAAGACAGAAAGAAAGAAAGACAGACAGAAAAGAAAGAAAGACAGACAGAAAAAAAAGGAAGAAAGAAGACAGAAAAAAAGAAAGAAAGAAAGAAAGAAAGAAAGAAAAAGAAAGAAAGAAAGAAGAAAAAAACACAAAGAAGAAAGAAAGACAGACAGACAGAAAAGAAAGAAAGACAAGACAGACAGAAAAAAAAGAAGAAAGAAGAAGAAAGAAGAAAGAAAGAAAAACAAAAAGGAAGAAAGAAAGACAGACAGACAGAAAAGAAAAAGAAAGAAAAGAAAGAAAAACACAAAGGAAGAAAGAAAGACAGACAGACAGAAGAAAAGAAGAAGAAAGACAGAAGGACAGAAAAGAAAGAAAGACAGACAGACAAAAAGGAAGAAAGACAGACAGACAGACAGAAAGAAAGACAGACAGACAGACAAAAAGAAGAAAGACAGACAGACAGACAAGAAAAGAAGAAGACAGACAGACAGAAAAAGAAGACAAGACAGACAGACAGAAAAGGAAGAAAGACAGACAGACAGAAAAAAAAGACAGACAGACAGACAAAAAAGAAAGAAAGAAGAAACAACAAAAGAAAAAGACAGAAAGACAGACAGAAAGAAAGACAGACAGACAGACAGAAAGAAAGAAAGACAGGCAGAAGAAAAGAAAGAAAGAAAAGACACAAAGGAAGAATAAAGACAGACAGAAAGAAAGAAAGACAGCAAGACAGAAAAGAAAGAAAGAAAGAAAAACACAAAGAGAAGAAAAAAGACAGACAGAAAGAAAGACAGACAGAAACAGAAAGAAAGAAAGAACAAAAAAAAAAACACAAAGGAAGAAAGAAAGACAGACAGAAAAAAAGACAGACAGAAAAGAAAGAAAGACAGAAGAAGAAAGACAGAAAAGAACAGAAAGAAAGAAGAAAGGAAGGAAAGAAAAAACCACTCAATCTATTTGTGCAAAAAAATTGAAAGCATGGACAGCCTGCTTTGTAGTCGTTTATTTATTTTTTCTTTGAAAGGTTTAAAAATCTTCTTGTTGTTGTTGTTCAGAATTGTTTGTTTTGTGTTGTTTTTATATTCAATTGTTTTCTGAAAGACAGCCATCAGACTTCTCTTTCGTTTGTCTGGCTTAATGCAGCCTTCAATTACATTCAGTGGACAAACCAATTTAAAAATCTCATCGCCTTTTTCATGCAAATGCTATCCTTTTCAACACCCGGCAATTCGACCTTTCGCAATCCCTGTTACCCCCCCCCCCCACCCCCACGTCTCCAAATCCACAATCCACATCTCCGACTCTCTCTGTCTCTGTCTCTCTCCCGTCTCACTCTCTCTCTCTCTCTCTCGCTGCACACACACACATAACACAACACACACACACCACACACACACACACAAACACAACACACACACAACACACACACACACACACACACACACACACACACACACAACACACACAACACACACAAACAAATAACAATAATAAATTTATATTATGTATATATATATAATAAATGTATATATAGAACAGGAAGAGGAAGAAGAAGAAGAAGAAGAAGAAAAGAAGAAGAAGAAGAAGAAGAAGAAGAAGAGAAGAAGAAGAAGAAGAAGAAGAAAGAAGAAGAAGAAGAAGAAGAAGAAGAAGAAGAAGAAGAAGAAGAAGAAGAAGAAGAAGAAGAAGAAGAAGAAGAAAAACAACAACAACAAAAGAACAACAAGAACAACAAGAAGATGAACAAGAAGAAAAAAAAGAAGTAGAAAAGTGCGGATTTTAGCAATTTTTTTAACCGTGTGACCTTAATTTTTGAACAATGACTTCAAAAGGCATGTATTTACAACGCCTCAACAGTCCACATCTTTGACTCAAAGTTTCGTTAAAATCCATCAAGAAACAGCTGAGAAAAGTGTGCCAACACATTCTTGTCACAGACACACAGATACACACAGCACGGTTCAATGTAAAACAAAATCTCCATTCCTGGGTCCATAGGAATCGTGTTTGACAACTAGAAAACGACATAAGCATGATTCAGTCATATCAGCCATCATGACATATTCATCATCATCATCAGGTTCCTTGCCGCATGGCGTTGGCAATCATAGACTTCCATCTGTCTCTATCTCTTGTTGCCCCTAGCATCTCCTCCACCCTCCTCGTCTTCAGCCACTCCGCAAGTCCGTCTAGCATTTTCTCCCTGGGTCTACCTGGTGCTCTTTTTCCCTCTAGCTTTCCGTTGTGACCAGGTGCTCCAAATCCCCCTTCCTCATAAAATGGCCTATAAATGTTGCCTGTCTTTTCCTAATCTTCCTTAAGAGTGATCTACTTGTGTCTGACATATGATGTACCACAATTCCACAGGTCACCCTGGCAGGAGGCAGTCCCCAACGTCGACAGAGAGAGAGCTGGGTGACAAAGGAGGAGTGGCAGAATGGTTCAGACTTTGCCTGTCAATAATTAAACTCGAGGTTCCAGGATTCATTCCCCGTTGAGGCCTCGACTTTTTACCTTAGTTCGACCGGATAAGCGAACTGAACGTCTAGTCCTTTGGAAGGGAACTTAAAACAGAGTCGGCCTACGTACCTTCTGGCCTGTACACGTTTAATATCCCACGGCAGTTGAAAATCGCGAAGAGCAGGGCATTCGCCCGGCTGCCCTCGTGTGAAACATTAGAGAGATAGGCTGATTTCTCAGGCCTCTTCCTATGAAGGCAAGTTAGCCTTCTTGCCTCTCTGAAGTCTTGGTAAAAAAATTGGGTCGCTGCACTGCATCGACAGCGCCGTCAAAGGGCAGAGCAGCCTGGGTTTCACATGGTATATTCACTGTGACAAAAGAAATGAATGTGGATATGAATATCAAAAAGAACCTAAGTATGTCTGAATGCTTGTTGCATCTGCATTTGGAGACTTGAGAAGATCCTGCCCTACTGATGTGACCGAATTTTCACCAACAACGATGTTGGTTAAGCTGTCAGACAAAACATACTTCAAACTGCGAATCTGACACACTTTACCACTCAACGATAGTAGCATTACGTCCCAATGGATCTGTCTTACAGCTTGTCCTTGATACACATGCATATTACAAGTTTGAAGACATAAACATGAAATGCACTGCATAAGAATTAAAGACATAAAATAAAAGAAATGAATCATCAAAACGTCAATGACAAACGAACACAAGGAAAGGAAGACAGTAAATGAACATTAAAAACAAACAAGAGGGGGAAGGAAGAGAGGGAAGTAGTTAGTGATGCTCTAACCAAACATGTTAACGAGGTCACTAGTATAAAAATGTTGACTATGTATGACATAGGCTAAATAGGACCTCAGGACCAAGCCAGCTCATGGGTGTATGTGCAGGCTTAAGGCTTGTACCATAATCACTGTCACAAGGCACCTGTGACCATCATGCATATGGAATTCATTCCGAGCGCGGAAATGTCATCTTGAGAAACATGAAACTGAAACTGAAACAGTAATTAACGATAAAATGGCTGCCTGTATAAATGTCTGCTACTATGGGTGAAAAATGCGGACACGAGGATTCATAGTGGGATTGTCCATATGGGCGGAAACAATGACAATCACAATGGTACATCATTACCATCGGAAGTAGCTATCAGCTGAACGCCATTTTTCAAACACGCCATTGCTAATTTACATATCTGCCTCGAATCAAAGTTCTACAAAAAGAAGAAAAAACGAGATGAATGCCTCCCTTTCA
>CM060312.1:9808011-9810511 GCA_030674185.1 Monoplex corrugatus
AAGAAAGAAGAGAAGAAGGAGGACGAGAAGAAAGAAGAAAAAGAGAGGAGCGAGAAGAAAGAACAGAAGAAGAAGGAGAAGGACGAGAAGAAAGAACAGAAGAAGAAGAGGAGGACGAGAAGAAAGAAGAAGAAGAGAGACGAGAGAAAGAACAGAGAAAGGGAGACGAGAAGAAAGAAGAGAAGAAGGAGGAGGACGAGAAGAAAGAACAGAAGAAGAAGGAGGACGAGAAGAAAGAAGAGAAGAAGGAGGAGGACGAGAAGAAAGAACAGAAGAAGAAGGAGGACGAGAAGAAAGAAGAGAAGAAGGAGGGGGACGAGAAGAAAGAACAGAAGAAGAAGGAGAGGACGAGAAGAAAGAACAGAAGAAGAAGGAGGAGACGAGAAGAAAGAAGAGAAGAAGGAGGAGGACGAGAAGAAAGAACAGAAGAAGAAGGAGGACGAGAAGAAAGAAGAGAAGAAGGAGGAGGACGAGAAGAAAGAACAGAAGAAGAAGGAGGACGAGAAGAAAGAAGAGAAGAAGAAGGAGGACGAGAAGAAAGAAAGAAGAAGAAGGAGGACGAGAAGAAAGAAGAGAAGAAGAAGGAGGACGAGAAGAAAGAACAGAAGAAGAAGGAGGACGAGAAGAAAGAACAGAAGAAGAAGGAGGACGAGAAGAAAGAACAGAAGAAGAAGGAGGACGAGAAGAAAGAAGAGAAGAAGGAGGAGGACGAGAAGAAAGAACAGAAGAAGAAGGAGGAGGACGAGAAGAAAGAACAGAAGAAGAAGGAGAATGACGAGAAGAAAGAACAGAAGAAGAAGAAAGAGGAAGAGAAGAAAGAAAAGGAGAAGAAGAAGAAGGAGGAGAAGAATGAGGAAAAGACGATTAAGTAGCAGGGGAAGAAAGAGGAGGAGAAGAAGAAAAAGGAGGAGAAAAGGGAGGGTAAGAAAGAGGAAGACAAAAAAGGAAAAGAGAAGAGGAATAGAAAAGAAAAGAGAACAAAGAGGAGAAAAAGGAGGAGAACACAGAGGAGGAAAAGCAAGAAGAAGAGAAGAAGGAGAAGGAGAAAGAAGAGAAGATAAGAACAGAAGGGGGAGAAGAAGAAGGAGAAAAAGACAGAAGAAGAAGGAGAAGGAGAAAGAAGAGAAGGTAAGGACAGAAGGGGGAGAAGAAGAAGGAGAACAAGACAGAAGAAGAAGGAGAAGGAGAAGAAAGAGTAGGACACGACAAAGGAAGGGAAGAAAAAGAAGTAGGAGACAGAGAAGAAGAAGGAAAAAAGAGCAGAAGCGGAGGAGGGGAGGAAAAGAAGACAGCAGAGGAGATGACAGAGAGGAGGAGGAAAATGAAGGAAGAGCAATAGGAAGAGCAGGAAGAAGGAGGAGGCGATAAAAAAGAAGAAATCCTTTTCAGAATAATTGATACTGCACCCCCCCCCACTCCCTAAATATAAACGAATAAAAGAAAGAAAGAAAGAAAGAAACAAAAATGCATGTGTTTCTATGCGTGTACGTGTGTGTGTGTGTGGGTAGATGCCTTATGATATTAGTGAAGAGAAGACCGACAGAAACGGGGTCAGAGGAGAGAAAAACAACAACCCAACAACAACAACAACAAAACTGGAAATCGAGACAATAACAATAACAATAATGAATAATAATAACAATAACAACAACAATAACAACACCCATATCCATATCGCGATGCTGTGCAGTCCTATCTAATATTGAAATTGCGTGAAGGGCAATACGCTACGCTTCCTATCATTATTATTATTATTATTATGAACATTTAGTACGCCTAATCAAATTAATGCCCTAGGCGTTTACAATGGCAAAACATATAACCAGAATCACAAGCACACACACCCACAGAAGCACCCACACACACACAAACACACACACACACACACAAACACACACACAGCATGACATGCAAATACAATGACACACTGACACTAAGACACTATAATGTCACCATTACATTACATGGGGGGAAGGGGGCAGAGATTACCAGTTTTGGGAAACAGGTAAGTTTTGAGGGAGCGTTTGAATGTGGACAGAGAGGGTGAGTATCTAAGAGAGCGAGGTAACTGATTCCAGATGGTTGAAGCTTGATAGGAAAAAGAACGCTGCCCAAACCTTTTAGTGCGGACTATGGGGATACTATAGAGACGGGTATCAGATGAGGACCGCAAAGCTCGAGATGGCGTGTAGAGATGTAACAGATGGGTGAGATACTCAGGACAGGAAGACTCAATAGATTTGAAGCAGAGGCAGGCAATCTTGTAGGATATTCTTTGCTGAACAGGGAGCCAGTGGAGAGAACAGAGCAATGGCGTAACATGGTTAAATTTTGAAGAGCGGAAGATGAGACGGGCAGCATGATTTTGAACTTTCTGAAGACCAGCACAGATGAAGGACCGCAAAGCTCGAGATGGCGTGTAGAGATGTAACAGATGGGTGAGATACTCAGGACAGATGTAGATGTAATCCAGCCAATCACGCTGCTCCTCTTCATCGTC
>CM060312.1:9818011-9823011 GCA_030674185.1 Monoplex corrugatus
TCGACAAGTACGGTTTGCTTTCTTTCTGAAAGATAAGATCGAAACCAGTGTAAAGCAGATTTTTGAATTCCAAAGTTGTTTTCCAAACGGGAAAGCAAAATTTCATGGTCAATAGTATCGAAAGCAGTTGAAAGATCCAAAAGGAGAAGAATAGAAATTTTGTTTTGATCCAGGGAGGTCAAAAGATCATTGAGAATACGAAGCAGAACAGTTTCTGTGCTGTGCCCTGGCCTGTAAGCGGATTGGTGAGGACTAAGGAGGTTATGGGATGAGAGATGGGAGAAAAGCTGGTCTAGAATCAGACGTTCAAGCAGTTTAGAAAGAAATGGAAGATTGGAAATCGGTCTGTAATTTTTCAGGTCATTTTTGTTGAGGTTAGATTTTTTCAGCAAGGGCTTAACAATGGCAGTCTTAAATTCACGGGGAACAATTCCAGTGGTAATAGACTGATTCATGATGTTTGTAATGGTCGGCAAGAGAAGATCCACATGTTGAAAGAGAAGTTTGGTTGGAATGGGATCAAGTTCACATGATTTAGGGGGAGTCTTAAGAATGGTCTTCCGGACAAGGTCTTCAGAAACTGGAATGAAATTTACAAGTGGTGAGCCAGAAAACGACACAGTGTTTGAACCAGTACTTTGAAATGGTGGAAAACTGTCACGGATCTTGAGAATTTTCTTATGGAAAAAATCGGCAAAAATGTGTGGGAGCAGTTTGACATCGGACACAGTGGGAAGAGACACAGGTTTGATTTTTCCAAAAGCGAGGACATATTGTGAAAGAGTTGTTTACAAGTGGTAGAACTGGACACTAGCGAAGAATAAAAAGCTGTTTTCGCGTCGTGTACGCAATCTGCAACCGTTTGCTTTGCTGCGTCATATATATATATTCTGCAACGACAGGGGATAGATTCGTATGGAGGGCCATGATCGCCCACGCCATGCGGTAGGTCACATCAAGACGGTGATGATGATGAGAAAGAGAGAGAGAGAGAGAGAGAGAGAGAGAGAGAAAGAGAGAGAGAGAGAGAGAAAGAGAGAGAGAGAGACAGACAGAGAGAGACAGAGAGAGACAGAGAGAGACAGAGAGAGACAGAGAGACAGAGAGAGACAGAGACACAGAGACAGAGGCAGAGAGAGACAGAGAGAGAGAGACAGAGACAGAGAGAGAGAGACAGAGACAGAGAGACAGAGACATAGACAAGAAAGACAGAGACAGAAACAGAGAGAATGCGAGACAGAGACATGGAGAGATAGAGACCACCTGACGGCAGAGGCAAACAAATGCATCAGTAGCTATGATCTCATTTCGCTAATGCCCAGAGATTAAAATTCCATCAATACATGACAAAACCAATGGGAATGGAACACAACTTTCCTTTTCCAGTAATACCAGCATTATGTGATTAGTGAGACATAAGATCATCATGCTATATAAACAGTCTTCCTTTTCCAGTAATACCAGCATTATGTGACTAGTGGGACATAAGATCATCATGCTATATCAACAGTCTTCCTTTTGTAATAATACCAGCATTGTATGATAAGTAGGACATAAGAAATCATGCTATATTAACATTCTTCCTTTTCCAGCAATACCAGCACTGTATGATTAGTGAGACATAAGATAATCATGCTATATAAACAGTCTTCCTTTTCCAGTAATACCAGCACCATGTGATTAGTGAGACACAAGAGAGCCATGCTATATAAACAGTCTTCTTTTTCCAGTAATACGAGCATCATGTGATTAGTGAGACATAAGAGAGTCATGCTATACATGTATAAATAATCTTACTTTTCCAGTAATACCAGCATTATGTGACTAGTGGGACACAAGAACATCATGCTATATAAACAGTCTTCCTTTACCCATTCTACCAGCATTATGTGATTGGTAGGACATAAGATCATCATGCTATATAAACAGCCTTCCTTTACCAGTAATACCAGCATTATGTGATTAGTGAGACATAAGATAATCATGCTACATAAACAGTCTTCCTTTTCCAGTAATACCAGCATCATGTGATTAGTGAGACATAAGAGAGTCATGCTATGTAAACAGCCTTCCTTTACCCATTCTACCAGCATTATGTGATTACTGGGACAAAAGAACATCATGCTATATAAACAGTCTTCCTTTACCAGTAATACCAGCATTATGTGATTAGTGGGACACAAGATCATCATGCTATATTAACAGTCTTCCTTTACAAGCAATACCAGCATTATGTGATTAGTGAGACAAAACAACATCGTGCTATATAACAAATCTAACTTTTCTGGTAATGAAGCATTATGTGATTGATGAGACATAAGAGCATCACGCTATATAAACAATATGAGTACAGTGATACATAAGAACATTATGCTATGTAAATCATTTCCCTTTTGCAGTCATTTTCCAGAGTATTATTTGATGAGTGGTACATTCGAGCTTTACGCCTAACAAAAGTTCCCCCTTTCCTAGTAATACGAGCATTACGTCATTAGTGGGACATACGAACATCAGCTATATAAACAATCCTCCTACTCTGGTAATCCGAGCATTAGGGATTTAGGGCAAGAGGGATTAAGAGCATCATGTTACAGAGACACATTTTCCCTTCTCTAGTGATACGAGCATTATGTGATTAATGGAAGTGGGACGAAAGACGATCATGACATGCAAACAAACCCATTTCCTACAGAACAAAACAAATATTTCCAACTCAGCAACCGTTTATTATCAAATTAACTAACGTTATTTTCCTACAGAAAAAAACAAAACAAAACAAAACATTATGAAATTAACAACACCAAACAAACACCCAACACTGAGCTGTCCAAACATACAATTTCTCCCTTAACATGTGGCAATGAAGAAAAGGGAACAGTATTATGTGTTCAGGTTTTGATAAACAGAGTTCCCATGGGGAATTAAACCCACACACTGAAAGAAAACACGTGTGCTTGCAGAATCATTCACACTGACAAGTATATTTTTGTTCACAGGTCAGTGGGAGGTGGGGGGTGGGGGGCGGGGGGCGGGGGAGGGGGAGCCATGTCATATCACATTAACACAGTGATGTAGTGGGCAGTTGACATAACAGGCCTTGACTTAACAGGAACGTGATATAACAGGCCTGTGACGTAACAGGCCCGTGACATATCAGGCCAGTGAAATACCAGGCCAGTACATAACAGGCCAATACATAACAGCCCAGTAACATAACAGACCAGTATATAACAGGCCAGTGACATAACAGGCCAGTGACATAACAGGCCAGTAACATAACAGGTCAGTGACATACCAGGCCAATGACATAACAGGCCAGTGACACAACAGGTCAGTGATACAACAGGCCAGTGACATAACAGACCAGTGACATAACAGGCCAATGACATAACAGGTCAGTGATACAACAGGCCAGTGACATAACAGGCCAGTGACATAACAGGCCAGTGACATAACAGGCCAGTGATATAACAGGCCAGTGACATAACAGGCCAGAGACATAACAGGCCAGTGACATAACAGGCCAGTGACATAACAGGCCAGTGACATAACAGACCAGTGACATAACAGACCAGTGACATAACAGGTCAGTAACATAACGGGCCAGTGACATAACAGGTCAATGACATAACAGGTTAGTGACATAACAGGTCAATGACATAACAGGTCAGTGACATAACAGACCAGTGACATAACAGACCAGTGACATAACAGGTCAGTAACATAACGGGCCAGTGACATAACAGGTCAATGACATAACAGGTTAGTGACATAACAGGTCAATGACATAACAGGTCAGTGACATAACAGACCAGTGACATAACAGACCAGTGACATAACAGTACAGTGACATAACAGGTCAGTGACATAACAGACCAGTGACATAACAGACCAGTGACATAAAAGGCCAGTGACACAACATGTCAGTGACATAACAGGCCAGTGACATAACAGGCCAGTGACATAACAGGCCAGTGACATAACAGGCCAGTGACATAACAGGCCAGTGACATAACAGGCCAGTAACATAACAGGCCAGTGACATAACAGGTCAGTGACATAACAGGTCAGTGACATAACAGGCCAGTGACATAACAGGCCAGTGACATAACAGGCCAGTGACATAACAGTACAGTGACATAACAGGTCAGTGACATAACAGGTCAGTGACATAACAGGCCAGTGACATAACAGGCCATTGACATAACAGGCCAGTGACATAACAGGCCAGTGACATAACAGGCCAGTGACATAACAGGCCAGTGACATAACAGGCAAGTGACATAACAGGTCAGTGACATAACAGGTCAGTGACATAAGAGACCAGTGACATAACAGACCAGTGACATAACAGACCAGTGACATAACAGGTCAATGACATAACAGACCAGTGACATAACAGGACAGTGACATAATAGACCAGTGACATAACAGACCAGTGACATAACTGACCAGTGACATAACAGACCATTGACATAACAGGCCAGTGACATAACAGGCCAGTGACATAACAGGCCAGTGACATAACAGGCCAGTGACAGAAAAGGCCAGTGACATAACAGTACAGTGACATAACAGGACAGTGACATAACAGACCAGTGACATAACAGGCCAGTGACATAACAGGCCAGTGACATAACAGGCCAGTGACATAACAGGTCAGTAACATTAGCTAGAGAAAGAGAGAGGAGAGAGAGAGAGAGGGAGAGAGAGAGAGAGAGAGAAGAGAGAGAGAGAGAGACAGAGAGAGACAGAGACAGTGACACAGAGAAAGAGAGACATAGACAGAGAGACAGAGAGAGAAAGAGACAGAGAGAGACAGAGACAGAGACAGAAACAGAGAGACAAACAGAGGGAGAGAGGAACAGATAAACGTCTCAGGGAATAGCTCATGTGACTGCTGCCTACAGTTCACCTTCCATTAACAAATGACGGAATGATGGCAACATCACGTAGACATTGTGTGTTCCACAGGGACTTGAGAAAACATACACCACGCA
>CM060312.1:9838011-9840511 GCA_030674185.1 Monoplex corrugatus
ATGGCAACATCACGTAGACATTGTGTGTTCCACAGGGACTTGAGAAAAGATACACCACGCACACACGCACACACGCCACACACACACACACACACACACAACACACATATACACACACACACGCGCGCGCGCGCCACACACACACACACACACACAACCTCATGGGGACGATCTGTCTTTCACAGGGATCCCATACACCAGATATAGGTCAGTGAAGGGGAAAAAGTAGATGAGATGGAACAAGAAAGGAATTGATTATTAAATGAAGAGAAAGAAGAAGAAATAGAGAAGAAGAAGAAGAAGAAGAAGAAGAAGAAGAAGAAGAAGAAGAAGAAGAAGAAGAAGAAGAAGAAGAAGAAGAAGAAGAAGAGAAGAAGAAGAAGAAGAAGAAGAAGAAGAAGAAGAAGAAGAAGAAGAAGAAGAAGAAAAAACACAAGAAGAAGAAGAAGCACAAGAAGAAGAAGAAGCACAAGAAGAAGAAGAAGCACAAGAAGAAGCAGAAGAAGCAGAAGAAGAAGAAGAAGACAAAGAATAGAAAGAAATAATAAGGCGAAAATAAAAGACAGAAAAAGAAAAAGGAGAAAAAGATAATGTATCAAAAAGGATACTAAAACTACGACAGGATCAAGGAGGATAAAAAAAAAAGAAAAAGAAAAAAAAGATTGTCAGTCAAAGGGAGGATTATAAGAAGAAGAAAGGGAATGGGGACAGGAAGAAAGGGAATGGGGACAGGAAGAAAGGGAATGGGGACAGGAAGAAAGGGAATGGGGACAGGAAGAAAGGGAATGGGGACAGGAAGAAAGGGAATGGGGACAGGAAGAAAGGGAATGGGGACAGGAAGAAAGGGAATGGGGACAGGGAGGAGAAGAAGGAATGGATGACATCAGCTTCAATAAGCTTAGTTTAGTAGTTTGGCAACTGGTTTTTACGTACGTGATGTCGACTAAAGGAGCAAATATGTATTACAGCAAAATGATGAAAAGAAGAGGAAGAAAAAAGAAACAAGGGAGTGGAAGAAGAAGGAAGGAGAGAGAGAGAGAGGAGGAGAAGAGGGAGAGAGAGGGAGACAGAGAGAGACAGAGACAGAGACAGAGAGAGAGAGACAGAGAGAGAGAGAGAGAGAGAGAGGAGAGAGGGAGAGAGAAAGACAGAGGGAGAGGGAGAGAGAAAGACAGACAAGAGAGAGAGAGAGAGAGAGAGAGAGAGAGAGAGAGAGAGAGGAGAGAGGAGTACAACGAGAAAGAGGAGGTGTCTTTGATGAAAGAAGAAGAAGAAGAAGAAGAAGAAGGAGGAGAGAAGAGGAGGAGGAGGAGAGGAGGAGGAGGAGGAGGAGGAGGAGGAGGAGGAGGAGAAGAAGCAGAAGTAGAAGCAGAAGAAGAAAAAGAAGAAGAAGAAGAAGAAAAAGAAGAAGAAGAAGAAGAAGAGAGAAGAAGAAGAAAGAAGAAGAAGAAGAAGAAGAAGAAGAAGAAGAAGAGAAGAAGAAGAAGGAAGAAGAAGAAAGAAGAAGAAGAGAAGAAGAAGAGAGAAGAAAGAAGAAGAAGAAGAAGAAGAAGAAGAAGAAGAAACAAGAAAAGAAACAAGACAAGAAGAACAAAGAACAAAGAAGAACAAGAGAAGAACAAGAAACAAGAACAAGAAGAAGAAGGTTACAAATTCAGACCTCAAATGATTTATGTATGCTGAGTCTCCAACCATAATCAAACAGACGCAGAAGACATGTCAGACAGACTAATGAACAAACAGAAAGGTGGTGATGGGGGGTGTGTGGGTGGGTAAAGTCATAATGGAATCCATTAAGGGTGAGGTGGATTGGGGAGACAATCCCTTGACTATGTAGTGATTATCTTTTATACAACGAAATCCGTGTTCTTGGAAAGCTATTCTATAGATCACAGTCATGGGATATACCTACTCTAGGGACATTTGTGCAGAAGGATATACACCTAGGGATAACTGGTCTGGACATATATGTCCTAGAGATCTAGACTGGGGGGTCTCTGTCCAGGATGCCGTCTGCTTAGGTGATGCTAGATAATCTGTGGATATATCTGTGGGAGTGTTTCTGTGTTGACCTATCTCTGGCACTGCTTATTGTATTGATTCCAAACTGTTTGATTGGGCTCTCCAACACACCAGTGTCAGTTTCAGTTTCTCAACATGACCATTCTGCTCTCAGAATGAATTTCATATGCACTGACGCCACAGAACGATCATGGCACAAGCCATAAAATTGTACACAAACCCATAAGCTGACCAGGTCCTGAGGTCCTGCGTAGTGTGTGTTTTTTTGTGTTTCATACTAGTGTTTGTATGTGTCTGTGATTGTAACAGTCTTGGCTACATTGTAATGACACGTGTATCTGTGTATCTTATCTTTAAGAAAAATTTACAAAATAAAATAAAACAAAAAGGCACTGAATGAAAACATTCAGCCAACACACACCAAACCCACATGTTTAACATTGATTCTGTCTTCTCTGACACTTCCGTAACATTGATT
>CM060312.1:9843011-9850511 GCA_030674185.1 Monoplex corrugatus
GAGAGGGAGAGGGAGAGAGAAAGACAGAAGAGAGAGAGAGAGGAGAAGGGAGAGAGAGAGAGAGACAGAGAGAGAAGAGACAGAGACGAGAGAGAGAGAGGAGAGGGAGAGAGAAGACAGAGAGAGAGAGAGGAGAGAGAGAGAAGGATACAATGAAAAAGAGAGGAGAGAAGAAGAAGAAGAAAAAGGGAGAAGGAAGGAGAAGGAAGAAGAGGAGAGAGGAAGAAGAAGAAGAAGCAGAAGCAAACAGAAAAGAAAAGAAGAAAGAAAAGAAGAAAAGAAGAAGAAAAGACAAGAACAAGAACAAGAACAAGAACAAGAACAAGAACAAGAAAAGAACAAGAAAGAAGAACAAGAAGAGTTACAAATTCCAGACCTCAAATGATTTATGTAAGGTGAATCATTGAACCATTATCAAACAGACCAGAAGACATGTCAGACAGACAAATGCAACAACAGAAAGGTGGCGATGGAGGTGGGTGTGGGTGGGTGAAGTCAGTATGGAATTCATTAAGGGTGAGGTGGATTTGGGGAGACAATTCCTTGACTATGTAGTGAATATCTTTTATACAACGAAATCCGTGTTCTTGGAAAGCTATTCTATAGATCACAGTCATGGGATATAACTACTCTAGGGAAATTTGTGCAGAAAGATATATACCTGGGATAACTGTCTGGACATATATGTCCTAGAGATCTAGACTGGGGGATTTCTGTCCAGGATGTCGTCTGCTTAGGTGATGCTAGATAATCTGTGGATATATCTGTGGGAGTGTTTCTGTGTTGACCTATCTCTGGCACTGCTCAGTGTATTGATTCCAAAATGTTTGATTGGGCTCTCAACACACCAGTGTCAGTTCCATACATGACCATTCTACTCTCAGAATGAATTTCATATGCACTGACGCCATGGTGCCATGTGATGGAGAAGATACAGAACGATCATGGCACAAGCCATAAGATTGTACATATACGAATAAGCTGACCAGGTCTTGTGTAGCCTATGGGTCTTGTGTCTTATATTAGTATCTGTATTAGTCTGTCATTGAACAGTCTTGGCTACATTGTAATGACACGTGTATCTGTGTATCTCATCTTTAAGAAAAATTACAAAATAAAATAAAACAAAAAAGGCACTGAATGAAAACATTGAGCCAACACACCACCAAACCCACACATTGTTTTTAACTCAATTGATTCTGCCTTCTCTGACACTTCCGTAACATTGATTCTGCCCTGTCTGACACAGGGCAAACATATCTAGGGGAGACAAGGCTACGGACAGAGTGATGGCTCCCAGTGGGACATCCTTTCTCTCTTACCATTATTCATGTGTCTGCTCTTTGAACGCTCCTTCTTTCGCAAGACCATCACTCCTCTCCATAGGCTCGCCATTGCATTCCCCCTTGCTGGAATCAACCCGGCTCTCCCCCCTCCCAGTCCCAACTTGGGCCCATCCAAACTTCCCATGGACCTGCCAATGGGTTCCACCCACTCTTAATCTCGAGGGTAACCTGGTAGTAGTATCTGCTTTCTTATGTTCTGTTTGATACACATTCTGTTAGGTTTAGCTGGCCTATTTTGCCAGATGGGCAAACTCCACTCATCAAAGGCCTCCAGTCATAGGATAACAGTCATGGACCCATCTACCCTTATCATCATCATCATCATCATCATCATCATCATCATCATCATCATCATCATCATCATCATCATCATCATCATCATCAAGTGCCTTGCCACATGGCGTTGGCGATCATTGCCTTCCATCTTCACCCTGTTCTATCCCTCTCTGTCTTCAGCCACTCTGCAAGTCCTCCAATATTTTCTCCCTGGGTCTACCTGGTGCTCTCTTTCCCTCCAGCTTTCCTGTTGTGACCAGGTGTCCAATTCCCGCTTTCTCATAAAATGGCCTATAATGTTGCCTGTCTTTTCCTAATCTTCCTTATGAATGATCTCTGTGTCTGCATCCACCAAGACTGTCTCGTTTGTTTTCTTTGCTACCCTACACACTCTAATAGACTCACTTGGGCCCACCCAAAGAAACAGACCCCCACTACAACCATCCTGGTCCAACCGTCCCACATTCGCAGATGATCTCCATTCGCAACCCACCCATCCATCCATCATAGCTACGCACTAATCATCACCCCATCCATCCAGTGGACCCAAACACCTCCAACCATCTAAATCACCACCATCACACCCCATCCACCTCACCCAATAAGCTCACCAGTTCACTCTCCCGCGTGCTCCCTTACCTCACGCACACACACGCACCACCCACACATTATCCGTAGGCCAACGTGTCCTCAACACCCCCCCTCCCCAAGCGCCACCACCATCTTCCCTCCCTCCCTTAGTTTCTCTCCTCTGCTTCTCTTTATTCCAAGGACAACGGACAAGCATATCTTGCTTTTGTTTTATCCAGCCCTAGTCCCACAGGGGATTAAACTTTTATCATCTTAATGACTAAAATATTGAAACATTAAATCAAAGAGAGATAAAAAGGGGGGAGGGAAGGAGGGAGAAACGACAGAGACAGAGGGTAGAGATAGAGAGGGCGGCAACACGAAAGGTTCAGACAGACAGAGAGAGAGAGAGAGAGAGAGAGAGAGAGAGAGAGAGAGAGAGAGAGACAGAGATGAGAGAGAGAGAGAAACAGAGTGAAAGAGAGAGAGAGAGAGAGAGAGAGAGAGGGAGGGACGGAGGGCAACATTGGTAGTTTCAGAGATTAGGTAGAAGATAGATAGATAGATAATAGAGAGTGTGTGTGTGTGAGAGAGACAGAGACAGAGCAGAGACAGAGAGAGAAAGAGAAGAGAGAGAGAGAAAAAAGAAGAAAAAAGAAGAAGAAGAAGAAAGATGGAGAGAGAGGAGAGAGAGAGAGAGAGAGAGAGAGAGAGACAGACAGACAGACAGAGCAAGAGAAGAAGAGAGGAGAGAGAGAGAAAGAAGAGAGAGGAGAGAAGAGAGAGAGGAGAAAGAGATAAAGAGAGAGAAAGAGATAAAAAAAGAGAGTTATATATACAAGAGAGAGAGAGAGAGAGAGAGAGAGAGAGAGAGAGAGAGAGAGAGAGAGAGAGAGAGAGAGAGAGAGAGATCCTCTGTATGAGAGCAATACAGACAAACTTTTTGTCGTCAGCGATCAGGACATTAGTTACATGATCCCTGTACCAGAGGGTCATTCTTCTTTGTCACATAAATATTTGGCGAATTACTGCCGTGAGGATATACCAGTTCTACGTTATACCTGTACTGGGGATTCTCCATGGGAATCCTTGTCTAGTGGATTTCTGTCACTGGGATGTATGTTCTATGGTGGTGGCGTCCATTGATTTCATGTCTCTTTCTCTTCTTCATCTTTTTCTTTTGCTTCTTTCTGTTATTTTCTTCTTCGTTTTCTTCTTCTTCTTCTTCTCTTCTTTTTTCTTCTCTTTTTTCTTTTCCTTTTTCTTCTTCTTCTCATTTTTGTTTTTGTTTTTGTTATTGTTGTACTTCTTCTTCTTCTCCTTCTTCGTCTTTTTCTTCGTCGTTTTCTTCGTCTTTTTCTTCTTTCTTCTTCTTCTTCTTTCTTCTTCTTCTTCTTCTTTCTTCTTCTTCTTCTTCTTTCTTTTTTCTTTTTCCTTATCTTCTGCTTCTTCTTCATTTTGTTCTTCTTCTCTTTTTTCTTTTCCTTCTGCTTCTTCTTCTCGTTTTTGTTTTTGTTTTTGTTGTTGCTGTTGTTGTTGTTCTTCTTCTCATCCTTCTTCTTCTTCGTCTTCTTCTTCGTCTTTTTCTTCGTCTTTTTCTTCTTCTCTTCTTCTTCGCCTTCTTCTTCTTCTTCATCTACTTCTACTTCTTCTCTTCTTCTTCTTCTTCGTCTTCTTCTTCTTCTCTTCTTCTTCTTCTCTTCTTCTTCTTCTTCTTCTCTTCTTCTTCTTCTCTTCATCTTGTTCTTGTTCCTGTTCTTGTTCTTTTTCTTCTTCTCTTCGTCGTCGTCTTCTTCTTCGTCTTCTTCTTCTTCTTATCTTTTTCTTCTTCTTCTTCTTCGTCTTCTTCTTCTTCTCTTTGTCTTCTTCTTATCTTTTTCTTTTTCTTCTTCTTCTGCTTCTTCTTTCTCTTCTTCTTCTATTTTTTCTTCTTTCGTTCGCCATCTAGATGGTCAACACACATCTGGCGAAGACTGTGACCATTTTTTCCAGTTCCTGCCGGTTGCCATGGCGCTTGGTGGTCAGAGAAGTTGTTGTCGGTCATGTCTCCTGTCACTCCACGTGATAGAGGTGACATTGCTGTAATATGTGTTCAGCTGTCTGGCCTTCTTGACCGCAGGGGCGGGATGGTGATATCATCGGTTTGAATTTGCGGTTGAAATGTGTGTTCAACTGATTGTGACAGTGTGGAGATCATCAGGACCATCTGATGGTGTCCCTTTTTGTCTATTCACTTATGGGATTCTAAACAACAAAAGACAAATGAAAATAAACAATAAATAAATAAATAAATAACAAATAAATGAATAAATAAATAGATAAATAAACAAACAAATAAATAAATAATAAAAGATTACCTACCTACTACCTATCTACCTAACTAACTGACTGACTGATTGACTGACTGACTGACTGACTGACTGACTGACTGACTGACTGACTGACTAATGTAAGGGCCAGGGGAACATATGTGTATAAAAATATTGAGGAAAAAAAGAAATGAAATCGCAAGTGGAAGAAGAGAGGAAGAGTAACAAAGAAGGGAAGTAATAAACCGGAAGTAACAAATTAATTGATAAACTGGTTTGTCACAACAGTTAACATCTGTGTCAGAAAAAGTGACGAACAATTAGCAATAGGACTCTGACAGGCCGACATAAATGCACATGTTAACAATGTTGATTCAAATATATCGTAAACTGTATTTTTGAAAGTACTGGATCATCATCATCATCATCATCATCATCATCATCATCATCATCATCATCATCATCATCATCATATCATCATGTGCCTTGCCGCATGGCGTTGGCGATCATGGTCATTCATGTACATTTATCCCTTGTCGCTGCAAGAACATCTTCCACCCTCTCTGTCCTCAGCCACCCTGCAAGTCCGTCCAATATTTTCTCCCTGGGCCTCACTGGTGTTTTCTTTCCCTCCAGCTTTCCTGTTGTGACCAGATGCTCTAATTCCCCTTTTTATTGGTAAAGGGGAATTATTACTGGTTTGCAACATTTTATCTTAGTGTAAGAAAAAAAAATTAGTTATTATCATCTTCTGTCCACAAAGACACACACGATTCCTTGTGTTTTTTCTTACGAATGCGTCAAGTTTCCACCTCAGGAGAAGGGAACGTGTAACGCTGTTGACATTAGACTTGCTGCTTGATTTGCTGACATCAAAATTCATAGATCCAAAACAAGTTTGACAGCCCGCGCCCAAGCAAACAGGAACCAGAAGAACAAGAAAACCAATGTAAGCGCGCATCCAACAAGACAAAACAAAACAAGCGCAAATTTTCGGCCAACTAGCCTTTGTCAAGCGCGAACGCCCGGTCACAAACAGATCACAGACACCAAACAATGGATAATAAAAACGGGACTAAAAACTTCCCCGCGCCTCGTCCAGTGGGTAAGAAATGGAATGCCCATGTCGTCATGAGCAGTAGTAAGAAGTGGGGAGAGGGGAGGCAACTATGATGTCAAAGGCTAGTTGGCCGAAAATTTGCGCTTGTTTTGTTTTGTCTCGTTGGATGCGCGCTTACATTGGTTTTCTTGTTCTTCTGGTTCATCAAAACTCATGCTATGATTTTTATATATTTATTCTGTTTATCTTGGAACTGCTTCCGAATGTAATTAACCACCACCACCATCACCACCACCACCACCACCACCACCACCACCACTACAACAACAACAACAACTACTACTACTACTACTATTACTACAACCATCACCACCACCGCCACTACCAACACCACCAACACCACTACTATCACTACTACTACTACTACTACTACCACCACTACTACTGACAGCACTAACAATAATACCTTGTGGGTACCAGATAGTGTGTTCTTCACTCTTTTTCATTCATTCCATCCTGTTAGGTGTAAATCTAGTATAAAGGGATATTGACTGTGCAGTAGCTATGGGGTTCCTTCCCTCTCTCCGTGCTTATTTAGAGTCCATAGATTCTCCTAATGGCGGCACGACTTACTACGTGGTCCTCACATATCTCTAGTTACAGACACATGTGCGTGTGTGTGTGGCTTGTGTGTGTGTTGTGTGTGTTTGTGTGTGTGTGTGCGTTGTGGTGGTGTGTGTGTGTGTGTGTGTGTGTGTGTGGTGTGATAGTGTTGTGTGTGTGTGTATGTGTGTGACTGTGTGTGTGTGTGTGTGTGGTGTGTGTGCGAGTGAGTGTGTCGTGTGCGCGTGTGTGTGTGAGTAGTGTGGTGTATTTATGTGTGCGTGTGTATGTGTATGTGTGCGTGTGTGTGTGTTTGATGTGTGGTGTGAGTGTATTGTGCGTGTGTGTGTATGTGTGGTGTGTGTGTGTTGAGTGTGTATGAGTGTATGAGTGAGAGAGAGTGTTTGTGTGTGTGTGATGTGTGTGTGTGGTTGTTGTGTGCACGCGCGCGCGTGTGTGTGTGTTTGCGTGTGAGAATATTTGTGTGTTGTGTGTGTGTGTGTGTGATGTGGTGGTGTGTGTGAGGAGAGAGAGAGAGAGAGAAAGAGGAGAGAGAGAAGAGAGAGAGAGAGAGAGAGAGAAAGAGAGAGAGAAAGGAGGGAGAGAGAGACAAGAGAGAGAGGGAGACATAGAGAAAGAGAGTTTGTATATGTGTTTGTGTGTGTGTGTTTGTGCGCGCGCGCGCGCGCGGTGTGTGTGTTGCGTGTGAGATATTGTGTGTGTGTGTTTGTGAAGAAGAGAGAGAAGGAGAGAGAGGAAGAGGAAAAGAGAGAGAGAAGACGAGAGAAAGAGAGAAGAAAGGAGAGAAGGACAAGAGGAGAGGGAACATAGAAGGAGTTTTATATGTGTGTGTGTGTGTGTGGCTGCGCGCGCGTGTAAATCAGACATGGAGGAGGGACACAAAGTCACTGAATTGAGAAGCCAAATTCAGGGCAAAAACTTTGAAGACGAACGAAAAAGAAGAAAAAAAAAAACAAGCGATGTCTCAACGTAATCATATGCATGCAGACATTGTTCTGACACTGATTTTTACCGTAGCAGCAATGGAGAGTATTGGGGTCACGTTGCGGTTTCGCTAAGAAGCTGAATTCAGGACAACAATCTGGAGATGAAGAACATAAAAGGAAGAAATGTCTGTTTCAAATCATTAACATGCAGACACTTTTCAAACATTGATTTTTCACTGTGTCAGCCGTGGGGCGTATTGGGATTGCATTGTGGTTTCAATGAGGAAATTTAGAATGTGGCATACCCTCCCTCCACTACCATGAAATAACGAGAAACTGAAAAAAAAAAACATGCAAAACCATACGCCAGGCAGGACATCAGGACCTGT
>CM060312.1:9855511-9863011 GCA_030674185.1 Monoplex corrugatus
CGAAGTCTGGAACCTTGAATTTAGTTATTTAGCAGGACAAACATCTGAACCATTCTGCCACTCTTCTCCCTGCTTCTACCACTGGCTTTGCCACTGACGTATCTGGTTTTGAACCCCCTACCTTCCCCAGTTGTGGTTTCCTAAAGGACAAAGATATGGAGATGTAGAACAACCAGCAGTAACAACCAATGTCTGTATGTAAGCAATGGCACGCAGACACTTTTCTAGCACCGGTCTTATACTGTGTCTGCCGTGGGACACAGAAGCAGGATGGAGAAGGGGCAGAAACAGGGAGTGAGGTGGTATTGTCTCCCAGTGGGACACTCTTATCCTCCCTCCACTTCCATCCATGTGTCATGGCTTCTCGTTTCTCGTATTTGTTTGCTTTTTCTCTCACTAGGAAACTTGTGTGGTGTGTGTGTGTGTGTGTGTGTGTGTGTGTGTGTGTGTGTGTGTGTGTGTGTGTGTGTGTGTGTGTGTGTTTGTGTCTGTGGTGTGTTTGTGTGGTGGTGTGTGTATGTGTGTGTTTTCATTTGTGCGTGCGTGTGTGTGTGTGTGTGTGTGTGTGTGTGTGTGTGTGTGTGTGTGTGTGTGTGTGTGTGTGTGGTGTGTGTGTTTTTGTTTTTGTTATGTTTTGTTTGTGTGTGCGTGTGTGTTTGTGTGCGTGTGGTGGTAGCGGAGATGATGATGGTGATGGTGGTGGTGTATGCGTGTGTTTGTGTTTGTATATGTTTCTGTGTGTGCGTTTGGTGGTGTGTGTGTGTATATGTGTGTACGTGTGCGTGTGTGTGTGTGTGCGCGCGCGTGTGTGTACTTGTGTATGCTTGTGTGTGTGTTTGTGTATGCTTGTTTGTGTGTGTATGTGTGTGTGTGTGTTTGTGTATGTGTGTTTATGAGTGTGTGTTTATGTGTGTGCATACTTGTTTGTATGTACGCGTGCGTGTTTGTGTGTGTGCGTGTGCACGTGTATACGTGCACGCTTGTGAGTGTTGTTGTTGGTGTTATTTGTGTGAGTATGTAACTGTCTGTCTACATATCTGTGTGTGTCAGCGCCAAAAATGTGTATCAGCAAGATTTTCTACACTTTTCCTGGATGGACCTTTACAAAACTTGAGTCTTGTGTGAGGATCTTTGAGGACGTCAGAATTTATTAGTTAACAAGTCATTGACACCACAGTCACGGTCAAGGTCATAGTTCAAACAGAACGTCTAAAATCAGCACTTTTCGATGACGATGTGAGAAAACACTTTCTCTGGAATTTCTATTATTATTCCATTTGTCTTTGTTGTAACAGTCTACCGTTGTTCTTATTTCACATTAAGATTTATTCCATCTGACACTTATGCAAGGTTACAGTAACCTTGAGAAGTACGATATCTGAATTGTCTGTAGGTATCTTTATACAGAAAGAAGATTATTCAAATAGCTTGACTATAGAATTGACTGCTTCCTCCCCACCCCACCACAAACACGTATCTACATTTATCTTTATGTAAAAAAGGGATTGTTGGAATAGCTTAGCTATGATTTCCTTCGTGCAGTTATCTTTATGTAGAAAGAGAGATTGTTGGAATAGCTTGACTACAATTTCCTTCCTTTGGTTATCTTTATGTGAAAAAGAGAGATCGTTGGAATAGCTTGGCTATAAACTCCTTTCTTCCCCACCCCACCCCCGCCACTATCCTTTTCCTCTCCTCCACCCTGTCCCTCAGAGGGCAGGCAGCCATGTGAGTGAAGATGATGGCTGTTGGTGTTCTTTATGGAAAATCCATTTCACCTTTCGGTGTGGGCCACCCCTGATCCATTGCGGAGCCAAAGGAAGAGGAAACTTTTCCTCGTCAACCTCGCCTCCATTTCTCCCCAAAATATTAGAAATCAAAAACTCTTTGAAACATGGGAGACTCGTTTAGATCAGAGATGGCCTCAGATAAAGAAAAATGAAATGAATTGAAATTTTGACCAGCATCGTAGCCAAGTGGGTAAATATCAGACTTTCAACAGGAATGGTCATGGGTTCGATTCGCCCAGACAGCTCCACCTGGTGGGAAAAGGATGGAGAGTTTTCCCATTTCGCAGGTCAACATGTGTGTAGACCTGTCAGAGATGTACAACTATCATCATCATCATCATCATCATCATCATCAATCATCATCATCATCATCATCATCATCATCATCTCTCATCATCAATTGCCTTGCCACATGGCGATGGCAATCATGGCCCTCCTTGGTGTATCTTATCCCTTGTTGCGCAAGCACATCTTCCACCCCTCTGTCCTCAGCCACTCTGCAAGTCCCTCCAATATTTTTTCCCTGGTCTACCTGGTCTCTCTTTCCCTCCAGCTTTCCTGTTGTGACAGGCACTCCAATTCCCCTTTCCTCATAAAATGGCCTATAAATGTTGCCTGTCTTTTCCTAATCTTCCTTAAGAATGATCTTCTTGTGTCTGCTCCATGCCTCCATCAAGACTGTCTCGAATGTTTTCTTTGCTGTCCATGGAACTCTCAATATTCTTCTTAGAAATCACATTTACGATGTCTATGTACATGTAAAAAGAGAGATTGTCAGAATAGCATGGCTATAGAGTTAACTCCGTCCTTCCCCACCCCCACCCCCAAAAACACACGTCAACATTTATCTTTATGTAAAAAGAGAGTATTAGAATAGCTTGGCTCTAAACTTTCCTCTCCACCCAACCACCAAAACACTTGTCTAGAGTTATTTTTGTGTAAAAAGAGAGATTATTGGAATAGCTTGGCTGTAAACTCCTTCCTTTTCCACCCCACCACCCCCCAAAACACTATTTTGTCCCTCTCCTCCACCCTGTCCCTCAGAGGGCAGGCAGCCATGTGAGTGAAGATGATGGCTGTTGGTGTTCTTTATGGAAAATCCATTTCACCTTTCGTGTGGGCCACCCCTGAGCCATTGCGGAGCCAAAGGAAGAGGAAACTTTTCCTCGTCAACCTGGCCTCCATTTCTCCCAAAATATGAAAAATCAAAAAAACTCTTTGAAACATGGGAGACTCGTTTAGATCAGAGATGGCTTCCGACAAAGAAAAATGAAATGAATTGAAATTTTGACGAGCATGGTAGCCAAGTGGATAAACATCAGACTTTCAACAGGAAGGCTCTGGGTTCGATCCACCCAGACAGCTCCACCTGGTGGGTAAAGGGGGAGAGTTTTCCCATTTCCCAGGTCAGCATGAGTGCAGATCTGTCAGAGCCTGCACCCCATTCATGTGTATAAGCACAGCCAATACCATATGTGCACTTTAAACATGCTGTAAGTCAAGTCAGTGGCTGGTTCACGGAACAATGGAAACACCCCGCAGTCCACACACCAAAGACGGACTATGCAGATTGTGCAGCAACATACCGACTACATAGTGTGGGCAGAAACAACGTGAATACACGCATTCAAGAAAACTCAAAGGAACGCCTAAGAAAAATAGAAAGAAAGATAGGAATGAAGGAAGGGAGAAAGAAAGAGAGAAAGAAAGATAGGAATGAAGGAAGGGAGAAAGAAAGAGAGAAAGAAAGAGACAGACAGGCAGATAGACAGAGACAGAGAGAGAGAGGAGAGAAGAGAGAGAGAGAGAGAGAGAGACAGAGAGAAAGAGAGAGAGAAAGGGGAGAGGGAGAGAGAGAGAGAGAGTGAGAGAGAGAGAGAGAGATGAGAGAGAGAGAGAGAGAGACAGAGAGACAGAGACAGAGACAGACAGAGTACTTTCCAACGGTAGACAAGGAGACTTTAGACTTCAGATGGTTTGCTCATACAACAGATCATTAACCCTCACGAAGGGGTACAAATACATAACTAAATTTAGTAAAACCATCAAATGTATCTGTGGTGATTTTATAACAGTTAATCACCTTTTGTGTTGTCAGGGAATGCGACCTTATTTCCCTGCGTCATTTACAAACTTAAAACAGAAACATACTGATTTCACTCTGTATTTACACATTGCTAGGCGTTTACTGCACAGTCCTGTAGGTCGTTTCCTTTGATTCAGCCCAACTGCTTTATACCTGTAACTCCCACACAACCCCGAGAAATCCGATGAAGCCTGACCGATATAATGTTCTGATTGTTTTTCGTTTGTTCGTTAATTTGTTTGATGTTACATGTACCTTAATTGTTACCTTAATTGATACATGCCTTCATGATTACAAAGATTCATTCATTCCATACGCACCAATTTTTTTTCGTCTAAAAGCACGTATGTGAATAGACGTTAAAAAAAATAACGAACGAACATAACCAGTATGATCATTCGACATCATAACAGTCACAATAGATACAATCTTAGATATGCCTTGTACAAATACAGCGACATATTTCTCATTGTGCTCACATACTTTACTCACTTACATACTTTGGTGCCATGAGCAAAGTCATTCGAAACTGGTTTGGGAATTCGTAAAACTTAAACGTTGTGTGTTAAACTATTAAGTACAGGGTGGCATAAAGCGAAATGATTTCATCTTCTTTCATCTGTATGCACAGTAGACCAATTATATCGTTTTCCATATAATTTTTATAATCATCCGTATTGGTGACATGAAATTTCAGTCTAAATCTTGTCCGTATAATTTTCAAGTGCCGATCTATACCGTGAGAGAGAGAGAGAGAGAGAGAGAGAGAGAGAGAGAAGAGAGAGACAGAGAGACAGAGAGACAGAGAGACAGAGAGAGAGACAGAGAGAGAGAGAGACAGAGAGAGAGAGAGATAAGAGAGATAAAGAGAGATAGAGAGAGACAGAGAGAGAAACACAGAGAGAGAGAGAGATAAAGAGAGATAAAGAGAGACAGAGAGAGACAGAGAGAAAGAGAGAGAGAGAGAGACAGAGAGAGACAGAGAGATAAAGAGAGATAGAGAGAGACAGAGAGAGAGAGACAGATAGAGAGCGACCGAGAAACAGAGAGAGAGAGAGAGAGAGAGAAGAGAGAGAGAGACAGAGAGACAGACAGAGAGAGAGAGAGACAGAGAGACAGACAGAGACAGACAGAGACAAACAGAGACAGACAAAGACAGACAGACAGACAGACAGAGACAGAGATACAGACAGACAGAGAGGGAAAGAAAGAAAGAGAGAGAAATTGAGAGCTAGAGCTGCTGTAACAGAAGCGAGCCAATATATCACTTCATGTAATGGAAGCTGGCTAATACGTGCTGAATACAGAACAGAGCCAAGAGTATAAATCACTTTCTGTGTAGCGCTGTTCTCCACACTTATTTGGACTCAGTACGCACCACACTCTCAGGAAGAGAGTTCTTGAATGTTATATAGAACCGATATTGTTATACGGTTGTGAGGCGTGGACAGTCAACAAACAAAGCCAGAAAAGATTGAGGCAGCCGAGATGTAGTTTCTAAGTAGAATGTTGCCAGTTACATGAACAGCAAAGAAAACAAACGAGACAGTCTTGATGGAGGCAGACACGAGTAGACCATTCATAAGGAAGATTAGGAAAAGACAGGCAACATTTATAGGCCATTTTATGAGGAAAGGGGTATTGGAACACCTGGTCACAACAGGAAACTTGACGGGAAAGATAGCACCAGGTAGACCCAGGCAGAAGATATTGGACGGACTTGCAGAGTGGCTGAAGACAAAGAGGGTGGGAGATGTGCTTGAGGCAACAGAGATAGAAACAAGTAATGCAAAATGGTGACGCCATGCAAACAATCTTCTTTTCCTTTGACATATTCTGCGTTATCTCAAAGTGTACCTGCAGGAAGCTGGTGGATAGGGTGAAGGAATCAAAGGGTTACGTGTTTGCTTTGCAAACATGAACCAGAAGAACAAGAAAACCAATGCAAGCGCGTATTCAACAAAACAAGAGAAGACAAGCGCAAATTTTCGGCCAACCGGCCTTTGTCAAGCGCGAATGCACGGTCACAAACAGACCACAAACAGCAAACAACGGATAATAAAAAGAGGACTAAAAACTTCCCTGCCGCCTCGTCCAGTGGATGAAAAGGGGCCATGCGCTTCCTGGAACTGAGACGTGCGCTGAATGAACTTGGGTCAGGTGGTGTGTTGAACGACTGGAATGTGCCACAAGCATGGTTGACAATGCAGGATGCATGTAGCAAGGATGCAGGTGTCAAAGGGTTAAGGAATCTGTTGTGGCTGATGGTTATCCTGGGGGATGAAACATGTACCAGTCGACATTCTGAAGTGGTAAGCACAACGGACCTACTGACTGTGGTTGTGGGTTCAAATCCCTATCACTCAGAAAAGAATTCGTTGTTGGATTTTTGGGCCCATGACGGCTCCTGTTCACAGACGGACAGTGACCCCTTGACCCCCCAACAATCAATTGCCTACTTTGATCCTTACACATCAAACCTTCTCCCTTCCTCCTGTTTGTACAAGCTCTCCGTGTCTTTCTTTGATGTTTCCACAATCTTTTAAGTTTGTTTGGAATTTGTTCACTTGAGGTTCGTCGTACCCAGACAGTTTCATATGAAGCACATTGGAAAGACCTGTGACCGCGCGCTGGAGTTCCATCCCCTTTATGGATGAGTTATTGAACGTGTTGTTCAGATTTCCTGACCAACACCCCTAGGTGTCTGAATCTCTCGGGCCTGATTGACGTCAGGACATATTCATTCATATTCATAATCATATTCATTTCTTTTGTATCAGTGGATTTACCACGTGAAACTCAGGATGGTCTCCCCTTTGAAAACGCGTCACTGCAGTGCAGTGCCACCTAATTTTTTTTTTTTTTTGGACCAAGACTTTTGAAAGACGAAAAGGCTAACTTAGTTGGTCTTCAAGGGGAGAGACCCGAGAAACGAACCTATCTCTCCAATGTTTTATACCAGGGCAAGTTAGGCGAAAGCCCTGCTCTTCACGATTTTCAACTGCCGTGGGATCTTTTTGCGTGCGCAGGCCAGAAGAAGGTGGGCGTAGAGATTTTAAGTGGGAGCCGATAGTATCATGATCATTATCCCCATTATCACGAAATCATGAATTATCATAACACTGCCAAAACTGTTGCACGTTCTGTGTCCCTTCATGTCCTGATTACGTCGTGACCCATGTTACAGTTTCTTCTATTGCTTCCAGACCTAAGGTGAATTGATGCTGGGGTCTTTGGTGTTACGAGCACTGTCGTTAGATGTCCGTGGTGTGTGTGTGTGTGTGTGTGTGTGTGTGTGTGTGTGTGTGTGTGTGTGTGTGTGTGTGTGTGTGTGTGTGTGGTGTGTGTGTGAAAGAGAGTGTGAGTGTGAGTAGTAGTGTGATGAGAGTAGTGTGAGTGTGAGTGTGAGTGAGAGTGTGATGAGGAGAGTGTGAGTGTGAGTGAGTGAAGTGAGAGTGTAGAGTTGAGTGAGAGTGTGAGTGAGTGTGAAGTGAGAGAGAGAGTGTGAGTGTGAGTGAGGAAGTGAGGTGAAGTGAGAGTGAGAGTGTGAGTGAGGATGTGAGTGATGTGATGAGAGAGAGTGTGAGTGTGAGTGGGGAATGAGAGTGTGAGTGACAGTGAGAT
>CM060312.1:9890511-9900511 GCA_030674185.1 Monoplex corrugatus
CCTCCATCAAGACTGTCTCGTTTATTCTTTTTGCTGTCCATGGAACTCTCAACATTCAATTTGCTTCGCTCTGCTTCCAATATGTATATTTTTTTTGTATCCCCTGAACCAGCACACACTACACCACACCACACACACACAAAAACAATACAGACAGACGCCTGATATTCATTTGTGGGTTTCTGGACTGGCATTCAAAAATAACAGCGGTGATAATGAAGTCAAAATAATATTTTTCTTGGATCGGCATACAGAGACAAGAGTGAATTAAAGCTACAAGTTTCAATTAGTCTAATGTGTGTGTGCGTGTGTTGTGTGTGTGTGTGTGTGTGTTGTGTGTGTGTGTGTGTGTGTGTGTGAGAGAGAGAGAGAGAGAGAGAGAGAGAGTATGTGTGTTTGTGTAAGTATGTGGTAGAGAGAGAGAGAGAGTATGTGTGTGTGTGTGTGGAGGGGAGGGTGTGAGGGTGTGGGGTTCATGCATGTGGTGTGGTGTCGTGTGTGTGTGTGTGGGTGTGTGTTCGTTCTTAAATTTAACGTCTTTTCACTATAAGTGATATTAGACGGTTGAAGAGAGAGAGAGAGAGAGAGAGAGAGAGAGAGAGAGAGAGAGAGAGAGAGTGTGTGTGTGTGTGTGTGTGTGTGTGTGTGTGTGTGTGTGAAGGGTGTGTGTGTGGTGTGTGTGTGTGTGTGTGAAGGGTGTGTGTGTGTGTGTGTGTGTGTGAAGGGTGTGGGTGTGTGTGAGCATGCATGTGGTGTGGTGTGGTGTAGTGTGTGTGTGTGTGTGTGTGTGTGTGTGTGTGTGTGAAGGGTGTGTGTGTGTGTGTGAAGGGTGTGGGTGTGTGTGAGCATGCATGTGGTGTGGTGTGGTGTGTGTGTGTGTGTGTGTGTGTGTTTTGTGTGTGTGAAGGGTGTGTGTGTGTGTGTGTGTGTGTGTGTGTGTGTGTGGTGTGTGTGTGTGTGTGAAGGGTGTGTGTGTGTGTGAGCATGCATGTGGTGTGGTGTGGTGTAGTGTGTGTGTGTGCGTGTATGCGTGCTTATAAGTGTGTGTGTTTTCAAGTGTTTGAATGTCACTGATAAACAGAAAAGCAAACACGATGTTTATATTTTTGATGAACCACGTTCAATGATGTATTGGTGTGTACAAGTATCCCATACATGTATGTTTGTACTGCATTATAATACTTATGCTGCACTGGTGTATTAATGCGTCTGTCCTATTGCTGCACCGTATTACTGTATTAACATCGCAATGTTTATGCTGATTATAAAGTGCAACGAAAACATCCTCTGACATTGTTGTTTACCGTAAAAAATGGAATTTCTCTTCTTCTTCTTCTTCTTAGTATCCTTATTATTACTATTATCATTATTACCGTCGTCGTCGTCATCATCATCATCATCATCATCATTATCAATATTATTATTATCATTATTACTACCGTTGCTACTACTACTCCTATTATTATTATTATTATTATTATCATCATCATCATCATCATCATTATTATTATTATTATCATTTCGTTGTTGTCGTCGTCGTCGTCATCATCATCATCACCATCACCATCTCCATCATCATTATCATCATCATTATTATTATTGTTATTAGTATTATTGTTATATGATGATGATGATGATGATGATGATGATGATGAAGAATATTATTATTATTATCAAGGAGAACATCCACAAACATGAACCCAGTAATCAAACGAGTGAATGTCTGACCTCCAATCGGGTGGTCGTAAGCTGGATCCGTCTAGTCACCTACGCCTGGTGGTAAAGAAGGGGAGAGGGGGGGGAGGTTTTCTGTCTTCCAGGCAGTATACATTTGCAACAACCAGTGCCTAAATCTTCATCGTATGTATACACACACAGAAAAGCAAATATGCATTTCAGATATGTGGAAAGTCATGTTGTTAGGTCAGCTTATGGAAACACCCAGCAAACACACCCAGCAAACACACCCAGCAAAACACCGCATACACACCAGGATACACACCGCAACACACCCAGCATACACACCCAGCATATACACCCAGCAAACACACCCACACACACACCACATACACACCACTACACACCAGCATACACACCAGCACACACCCAACCAGCACACACACCCAGCATACACACCCAGCATACACACCCAGCATACACACCCAGCATACACACCCAGCATACACACCCAGCATATACCCAGCAACACCCACACAACACACCCAGCATACACACACCCAGCAACACACCCAGCATACACACCCAGCACTACACACCCAGCATACACACCCAGCAACACACCCAGCATACACACACACCCAGCATACACACCCAGCACACACACCCAGCATACACACCCAGCAACACACCCCGCATACACACCCAGCATACACACCCAGCATAACACCCAGCATACACACCCAGCATACACACCCAGCATACACACCCAGCATACACACCCAGCATACACACCCAGCATACACACCCAGCATACACACCCAGCATACACACCCAGCATACACACCCAGCATACACACCCAGCATACACCACCCCAGCATACACACCCAGCATACACACCCAGCATACACACCAGCATACACACCCAGCATACACACCAGCATACACACCAGCATACACACCCGCATAAACCAGAACAACAAAGATACGATGCGTACAGATAAAAGGAGATCTGATGGTCACATAAAGCTGTGTCAGCTACTAACGGCTTTTTGAGTTCTTCATGCTCAGTTAAAAGTCTGACTGTGTGTCACGCGCACTGAGCATAGCTTTAGAGTGGAGAACAGAGCTACAGAAGAACGATTTGCAGTAGTTGTAGATCTTTGATCTCCTCACACAAAGACAGCTCCATCAAACGCTTTTCAACCCCAGCATCCCTTGCTTCGGGATCTTTGGCAACATCTCCCGTTCGTGTGTGTGTGTGTGTGCGCGCGCGCGTGTGTGTATGTGTGTGTGCGTGTGTTTATGTATGTGTGTGTGTGTGTGTATGTGTATGTGTGTGTATGTGTGTGTGCGTGTGTTTTATGTATGTGTGTGTGTGTGTGTGTGTGTGTATGTGTGTGTGTGTGTATGTGTGTATGCGTGTGTTTATGTGTGTGTGTGTGTATGTGTGTGTGTATGTGTGTGTGCGTGTGTTTATGTGTGTGTGTGTGTAGTGTGTGTGTGTGTGTGTGTGTGTGTGTGTGTGTGTAAGCAAAGATTTGTGGAACTGGGAACTGGGATGGGAGTGGAAGCTGGGGCTTAAAAAGAGGTGGAAAGAGAAGGAAAATAGAGGAAGGAGCTGGGAGAGAGAGAGAGAGAGAGAGAGAGAGAGAGAGAGAGAGAGAGAGAGAGAGAGACAGAGAGACAGAGACAGAGAGACAGAGAGACAGAGACAGAGACAGAGAGACAAGAGAGAGAGAGAGAGAGAAAGAGAGAAAGAGAGAAAGAGAGAAAGAGACAGAGAGAAAGAAAGAAAGAGAGAGAGCGAGAGAGAGAGAGAGACAGAGAGACACAGAGACACAGAAAAAGAGAGATAGAGAGAGAGAGACAGAGAGAGAGAGAGGAGAGACAGACAGACCGACAGACAGAAAGAGACAGAGACAGACAGACAGACAGAACGGAGACAGAGACAGAGACAGACAGACAGACAGAGACAGAGAGAAGAGAGACAGAGAGAACAGAGAGACAGAGCAGACAGAGAGACAGAGAGACAGAGAGACAGAGACAGAGACAGAGAGACAGAGACAGAGATAGAGAGAGACAGAGACAGAGAGTGAGAGAGTGAGAGAGCGACAGAGACACACAGAGAAAGAAAGAGACAGAGAGAGAGAGAGAAAGACAGACAGAAAGACAGAGAGAAAGAGAGAGAGAGAGAGAGAGAGCGACAGAGACACAGAGAGAGAGAAAGAGACAGAGAGAGAGAGAGAAAGACAGACAGAAAGACAGAGAGAAAGAGAGAGAGAGAGAGAAAGACAGACAGAAAGACAGAGAGAAAGAGAGAGAAAGAGAGAGAGAGAGAGAGAGAGAGACAGAGACAGAGAGACAGGCAGACAGACAGAAAGAGCGGTCAGCAAGAAAGCACAGACAACTTCAGAGAGGCAGGATTAACTCTATTTTGGAGTGTCTGTCTATCATGGGGTTTTGTGCGTAAAGAATCCAAGAATACGACTTGAGGGGTGGGTGTGGGTGTGGGAAGGAGAGGGAAGGAGGGAGGGAGGGGAGGGAGGGGGGAGGAAGAAAGGCAGGGCGTGGTTAGCCAAATTGTAACAGAAGTTGAGGGATATGAAGTGGCCTATAATTGGCAAGGGGAGCGTTTGATATAGGAGGAAAGCCGGAGGATGGCAAACACAAATGGCAAAGTAGAGATATGGAGTAGGACGTAGAATAAGATGAAGAATGGCAATAACGTGAACGTAGAAAGCTGCAGAAACTACTGTAAGCAACTCAGTAGAGACAGAATACACACACACACGCACGCGTGCATATTCACACACCCACACACGGACGCACGCCCACGCACGCGCACGCACACGCACACGCACGCACGCACACACACATACAACAACACGCACACACACTACACACATACAACACCCCACACACACACACACACACACACACACTCACACACACACAACACACATCTCTCTCTCTCTCCCTCTCTCTGTGTCTCTGTCTCTGTCTCTATCTCTATCTCTGTCCCTGTCTGCTGTATGTCTGTCTCTCTCTCTCTCACACACATATACACAAACACACACACACACACACACATACACACATACACACCAGAGACATACACGCACACACAGACAGACAGACAGACACACACACTACAACACTCAACACACATACAACACACATCTCTTCCCTCCCCACACACAACACACACACAACACACACACACACACCCACACACAACACACACACACACACACACACACACACACACACACACACACACACACACACACACAGAAGGTGACACAAATACGAAGGACAAGGAAAAGGCCCGGATGGAAGACACACCGGAAACTGGAATCAGACAAAATGGCGGCAGTCTGGCGAACCAATGGCGGAAACATCAGTTGTCTGAGATGAAAATCAACTTGCATTCGTCCGTCTTCGTGAGTTTCAGTTCCCATATGTGCTCGAATATACAAGTGGGTGTTCGCGTGTATTATCTTTTTTTTTTATTTCACCCTTTAGCAGTCATGCTCTATTTTCAGGGGTTGAGTGTGTGTGTTGTTTTCATGAGCCATTCAACATAATGGCCACAGCATCTTTAATGGTACTTGAAGTGTTGTGTGATTGTGTTTTGTGAAAGCGAGAGAGAGAGAGAGAGAGAGAGAGAGAGAGAGAGAGAGAGAAGAGAGAGAAAAGAAGAAGAAAAGAGAGAAGAAGAAGAGAAGCAAGACGGAGAGGAGAGGAGGAGAGAGAGAAGGAGAAGGAGAAGAGAAGAAGAAGAAGAAGAAAAGAGAGAGAGAGAAGAGAGAGAAGAAGAAGAAGAAGAAGAGAAGAAGAAGAGAGAGAAGAAGAAGAGAGAGAGAAGAAGAAGAGAAGAGAGAAGAGAAGAGAGAAGAAGAAGAGAAGAGAAGGAAGAGAAGAGAGAGAAGAAGAGAAGAAGATAGAGAGAAGAAAAGGAAGAAGAAGAAGAAGAGGAGGAGAGAGGAGAAGAAAAAGAAGAGAGAAGGAAGAAGAAGAGAGAAGAAAAGGAAAGAAGAAGAGAAGAAAGGAAGAAGAAGAAGAAGAAGAGAAGAAGAGAAGAAGAAGAAGAAGAGAAGAGAGAAGAGAAGAGAGAAGAAGAAGAAGAAGAAAGAAGAGAAGAAGAAGAAGAAGAAGAAGAAGAAGAGAGAAAGAGAAGACAGAAGAAGAAGAGAAGAAGAAAGAAGAAGAGAAGAAGAGAAGGAAGAAGAAAGAAGAAGAATGAGAAGAATGCGAAGAGGAAGAAGAAGAAGAAAAAGAAGAACAAGAAGAAGAAGAAGAAGAAGAAGAAGAAGAGACAGACAGAAAGAAAACAACGCTTAGAATGTTTCATTCTTTGACTATGACGACACAAGCCAGGAATGGAATGGGGGCAACACTGTGGCATTTTGTTGACTCCCGGGAGACTGATAGATGAATAGACAATATATGTTGATAAGCATACACAGAGAGATAGAGAGAGAGATGGAGAGAGAGAGAGGGAGGCCGAGAGAGGGGGAGACAGGGAGAGAGGGAGACAGAGAGAGAGGGAGACAGAGAGAGAGGGGGAGACAAGAGAGAGGGAGACGGAGAGAGAAGGAGACAGATGGATAAACGGACACAAGAGACAAGAGAGAGCGAGCGAGAGAGAGACAGAGACAGAGACAGAGACAGAGACAGAGAGAGACAGAGACAGAGACAGAGACGAGACAGGACAGAGAGACAGAGAGAGACAGAGAGAGATGAACAGAGAGCGAGCGAGAGACAGAGACAGAGACAGAGAGAGACGACAGAGATTGAACAGAGAGCGAGCGAGAGAGAGACAGAAACAGAAAGAGACACAGAGAGAGAGACAGAGACAAGACAGAGAGAGACAGAGAGAGACAGAGAGAGACAGAGAGAGATTGAACAGAGAGAGAAGAGACAGAGACAGAGACAGGAGACAGAAAGAGAGAGAGGAGACAGAGACAGAGAGACAGAGACAGAGACAGAGACATAGAGATAGAAAGACAGAGACAGAGACAGAGAGACAGACAGAGAAAGACAAGAGGGCCCTCGAGACCCAGGACCCTAACCAGTCCTAAGAAATATCTCTGTACTGATCGACCAATGTCGGAGGAAGAGGAAAACGGATTTGTCCCGATAAGTGGACAGGATTTATCCATCCAATCGGAAGAGTCGGCAGCCATTCACCATGTCACGTGATACGGCCATCTACAACAGAAACGTTAGGTAAACGTACCACCAGAGAATAGTGTCACAGGACAGAAATGTCACTTGTGAAATAGCGTGTCGGTACCAGTATTTCTTATAAAATACCATGTCATATCTACCTTGATTATAACAAAATATCACGATATCTAAATAGATAAAAGTATTTATTTTAACCCTTTCATTCCCACAGTCTGTCCATAAGCTGCCAAACCTTAACCCTTTCACTTTCCCGCCCTATCCACCAACTTCCTGCGGGAAGCTGGTGGATATGGTGAGGAAGTGAAAGGGTTAAGATTTTGCTTTGCTGTCATGGCTAACAATGCAGGATGCTGACAGATAGAATGAGGGAGTCAAAGGGTTAAAGGACATGATTTTCTGTACACATACTGCCCTTGTGGCGTCTGTTGTTGTTACTTTTGGGTGCCAATTTTACAATAGTTGAAAACGACATACGCACCATCGAGACTGCACTAGGTCTGATGAAAGGGTCAAATTCAGATCTAATAAGAAGGAGCTTGTTGGCTCAGTTACTGCAGTCTGTTTAGAAGAGGGAACATTTTGATTTCCAAACCCACAGAAGTGTTCCAACCTTGTCAAAAGATTGTCTGTTTAGTACAGGGAACATTTTGATTTCCAAACCCACAGAAGTGTTCCAACCTTGTCAAAGATGTCTGTTTAGTACAGGGAACATTTAGACTTCCAAACCGACAGAAGTGTTCCAACCTTGTCAAAATTCTGTTTAGTACAGGGAACATTTAGACTTCCAAACCCACAGAAGTGTCCAACCTTGTCAAGATGTCTGTTTAGAAAGGGAACATTTTGGTTCCGAAACCCATCGAAGTGCCCAGCCCTGGTAACTACGTCAGAGCCTTCGTGGAAGGTCTTGAACCATAGACTAGGAGACGGACACTGTGATGTTGTACCTACTGAGTCTGTTATACACGTGACAGTCACTGACTAAAGCATTTCTCACTTTTTTAACTATGCACATGTATAAAAATGTCAAAAAAGGTTTGTCCAGGCAAAATTCTTAGAATAGTCACTTTTGAGTAACAAGCAGAAGTACACGCTGCGGTATCATAATCTCTATATGGTTTCAAGGCTTATGTAACGCTAACTAAACTATTTCTCACCAGACAAAACCAACCCACACTGAAGCACAAAATGCCGGACATGGACAAGTAGCCTGTCATCATCACTTTCCTGGCTCAGACAACGGAAATCTTAGACTCAACATCTACAGTTTTCCTATGGAAAAAGCTGGTGAACTGGGTCAGTGAGTGAAGTTGGTACGTAGAGTGACAGCGTGCCTTACGTCTTCAATAGGTTAACAGGACTGAACGCAGTACGTGACCACAGCATGGTGGAAGGGGGAGGGGGGAGGGGGAGGGGAAGGACTGGGGTAGGGGAGGGGGAGGGAGAGGGGGAGAGGGGGGAACCAGGTCCAGCTAGGGACAAGCAAACACTGACACTGTTTGAATTAGCGTCGTCCTTACGTGACGAGAAGAAAACTTTCCACATCACCTTCATTACTTGTCAGTGTCCATCAACAACGTTTCGCTGCCAGCATCTCTGAGGCGGATTTCAGACAATTAACCCTTTCACTCCTGCACCCTCTCCTCCAGCTGCAAAAACTTAACTCTTTCACTCTCTCACCTTATCCACCAACTTCCTGAAGAAAAAGTTGTATAGGGTGAAGGAGTGAAAGGGTTAAAGTTTTTGATTTGCTGTCATGGCTGACAGTGAAGGATGCTGGTGGATAGGGTGAGGGAGTGAAAGGGTTAAGGTTTTGCTTTGCTGTCATGATTGACACTGAAGGATGCTGGAGGATAGGGTGAGGGAGTTAGAGGGTTAACAAGACAAAGGACTACGTTCTAAGTAGTCTTCAGCACCCAACGCTAATCTCAGCACTGTCAAACTAGCCCTTGATATAGCATGGGTCACATCTTCAAGAGGTCCTCACTCTTTCATGATCAGCAATGGTGGTGTAACACTTAAGCAGTAATTGTGATCACACATGTCTTTTTAACTGTGCACGTAAAAATAGCACAAAAGATGTTTGCCAGGCACAATAGTTAGAATGGTCACTTTTATGAAACAAGCAGAAATACGCACGGACAGAAAAAGAGGTGTTTTTTTAATTTTTCTGAAGAAGTTTGTCCTGCACTTTGGCGATGTTCACAGACTGAAGACAAACTTTACAATATATAACAAACAAACAAACAAACAAACAAACAAACATACTGAAAAAACACCCCAAAAACTACACTACAAATACAACTGCCCCACACCACATGCGCACGATCTTGATAAAAATTCCTTCAAACTGCCCGATATCATACTGAATATGATGACCTGTTGTTGTTGTTGTTGTTGATGTTGTAGCTGTTACTGTTGTTGTTGTTGTTGTTGATGATGTTGTTGCTGTGAATATTATCCTCACGGTGATTTTGCTGTAATTATTTGTTATCATTTGTGTCTTCATGTGAGCTACATAATAATAATAATAATAATGAGTACTTATAAGCGCAAGATCCAGAGAACTCTGCTCCAAGCGCTTTACAATTCACCCTATCTTTACCACCCCTATTCGCCACTTCAACATTAGCAGTTATACATACATATCAATCAAGTCTACTATAATTACAATGACATCAACACAAACAGAAACATGTCTATCAAATCTAACCAATAGTTGCCCATCGGACAGACAATAATAGATATTACATCACAAGTTATCCAAAATACACAAACAACCACACCCACAATGCACATTATATAATACACGAATCATACGCACAAACGCAACAGCCCAAACAATATTTTAAAGACAGAAACTTTTTTCACATTTTTCTATACAGATGTGTTTTGAGGCCAGATTTGAATGAGGTGATTGTGTCTGAGTGCCTAAGGATGTTGGGGATGTTGTTCCATGTTTGGGGTGCTTGATAGGAGAATGCTCGTTGTCCGTATGTTTTTGTTCGAATGCGGGGGATGCGAAAGAGTCGTGTGTCTGCAGAAGAACGCAACTGACGGGATGGTGTGTAGATGTCAAGAAGCGAGGATAGGTATTCTGGCGCAGTGTTCGAAACAATCGAAAAGGAA
>CM060312.1:9920511-9930511 GCA_030674185.1 Monoplex corrugatus
CACAAATAAACACACACAATAACAAACAGAGAGCACCAGGTAGACCCAGGGAGAGAATGCTGGACGGACTTGCAGAGTGGCTGGGGATGAAGAGGGTGGGGGAGATGCTGGGGGCAACGAGAGATAGAGATGGTTGGAAGTCCATGGTCGCCAACGCCATGTGGCAGGCACCTGATGATGATGATGATGAATAACAAACACACACACACAAACACACACATACACATTTCGTATAAAAGCACATATGTGAACAGACGTTAAAAGAAATAACGAACGAACACACACAAACATACACACACAAACATACACAAACACAAACAAACACAAACACACACACACAAACATACACACACACACTGAACACATCTTGTCTTTTTCCTCCTACACTTTTATCTCTAATCGCAAAGTCTCACCGCCCCCAGACAGAACAGATTATCAAAGTATAACATTTCAATAATATACAAAATCATAATACCATTCTGGGGCGATTACAAGGAAGATCGTGACACAATTTTTGTGGCAATAAAAGTCGCTGTCACAGTATTTAACAGGTAATAACATTGCCCTGTGACCCTAACCTGGTGATACGTGTACGGACAGTTTTGGTTGGCTGGGCTGCATCACGTGACATTATGAGGAGAGTGTCTACCAACTCTTTCAGCGGGCTGGGTAAATGTTGTCCACTTAGGGGAACAAATCCATTTTCCCCTTCTCCCTACACTGGTCGATCAGTGTAGAGATATTTATCTGTCTCTGGTCTCTATGGGCTCTGTCATTCTCTCTGTCTCTGTCTCTCTCTGTCTGTGTCTCTGTCTCTTTATCTCTCTCTGTGTACCCCTGTTAACACGAATGTCTAATGCCTTATCTTGTTTTGTTTTATCTCTGTCTTCAAAAAGAGTGTCCTGATCCCATCTCTACGCCATTTTATTCCCCTGTTACGATTGTGGCCCGAGGTCTATATACATATATACTGAACCCTGTTAATATTGTGGCCCGAGGTCTATATATATACTGAACCCTGTTAATATTGTGGCCCGAGGTCTATATATATACTGAACCCTGTTAATATTGTGGCCCAGAGTTTACATATAAATGTTTATGTTGAACGTTCTGAGTTAATAACTCTCTCTCCCCTTGTTCTCTTCTCCTCCTCCTTTTCTCTCTACATATTTTTCCCGCTCTGCCCACCTCACAGACTTCCAAACACACACACTCAAACAAACAGACAGACAGACAGACAGACAGACGCACACACACAGACATACACACACATCATCATCACCATCACCATCATCATCATCACCACCATCACCACCACCACCACCACCACCACCACCACCGTCATCATCATCATCATCATCACCACCATCATCATCATCATCATCATCATCATCATCATCATCATCATCATCATCACCACCAGCATCATCATCATCATCAGCATCATCATCATCATCATCATCAGCATAATATCATCATCATAATCACAATCATCATCATCATCAACCATATCAACCATTCATTATCAGATAAACATAGAAGTTACAGTAATGAATACACAAATACAAACACACACACACACACATACACACACACATACACACACACACACACACACACACACACACACACACACACACACACACACACACAACACACACACACACACACACAACACACACACACACACAACACACACACACAAACACACACACACACACACACACACACACACACACACACACACACACACACAACACACACACACACACACACACACACACACACAGGTTATTCAGTAACGCAGAATGCATTAAATGTGTCAAAATATCCGCAGTCAGTTCTATCAAACTGGAAGTATCTCCAGGCAATGCCCCAAGCCCACGTCTCCTGTGTTTCTTCATCCGTCACTTAACATGTCACTGTATGATTAAATAATCTACAGCCAAATGGCTGATGATGGCTCTTCTCTATGAACCAATGGAAGTAATCTACTCAACAGTGAAGTGACTGTCTGTAAATGTCGTTAAGAGTGTCAGGTTTGGCAAGTTAATCCTCTCGTTCCCGCACCCTATCCACCGACTGAGGTGAGGGAGTGAAAGGGTTAAGTTTTTGCGCTCCTATCATGATTGATAATGCAGAAAGCTGGTAGACAGGGTGGGGGAGTCAAAGTGTTAAGTGCAGTAATTATGTACAGGTTGGTAACACTAACTACCGCCAGTGGCCTGAACTACCAATCAGTTAAATGTAAAACATTCGAGCATCTCTGTAGAAACCAAAGCCAGGCTTATCAATACAATGCTTGTTTGTACCTATACTGACTTTCCAACGTCAGACATGGACTTTAACTCTTTGACTCCCGCACCCTGTCTACCAGCATCCTGCATTGTTAACCATGCTGGCAAAGCAAAAACTTAACTCTTTGACTCTCTCATCATATCCACCGTGGATAGAGTGAGGGAGTCAAAGGGTTAATTTTTTTGCAGTTGATGGATACGGTGCAGGAGTCAATGGGTTAAACAAAACCCTTGAGAGAAAAATCAAAACCTGTGAGATGAAATGTCTCAGAACAGCAACAGGCCGGACCAGAAGAAACACAATTACTCAAAACTTAGAACCTTTGATTGATATAGACCTTTGACCCCGATCACACAAAAATACAACATTAAATACAAACACGCATACAGATAAGCACCAAAGGGTGTAAAACAAGATATCGTGCTGGTGTAATTTGTTAGTTCAAGGGACTTCTTTCTTAATTCCATGGCATGGGCAATGTGTATAGAGACAGCGACAGTACTCATATTTCGATGATTTATTGCCACTGCATGCTGCTTGCAGTGTGTTCGCTCTTTCAACATGTGGGAGAGATGTGTGTGTATTAGTGCTACATACAATGGATTATCAACATCACCATGTGCCTTGCCACATAGAGTTGGCGATATTGGCCCTCCATACAAACATGTTTTTTGTCCTTACAAGTACATCTCCCATCCTTTCTGTCCTCATCCACTCCGCAAACCCGTCCAGTATTTTTTCCCTGGGTCTACCTGGTGCTCTTTTTCCCCTCCAGCTTTCCTGCTGTGCTCAAATTTCTTTTGCCTCATAAAATTTCCTATAAATGTTGCCTGTCAAGTCCTATATTCTTCGTTAATGTTCTTCTCTGTTTGTCTCTTTCAGGACTGTCTCGTATTTTTCTTCGCTGTCTATGGAACTCTTAACATTATTCCTAGAAATCACATTTCAGCTGCCTCAATTGTGTTTTGACTTTGTGTGTTAACTGTCCACGCTCCGCATCAATACAACAACAACAACGTTATACGGTACATTAGATATACAGACAGAAAATGATGTTCATGTTGAATGTCATCAGGACATGATGGGTACAGCTCTGTCTGGTGTCTTTACTGTATCGATGTCAACGACAGTTAGTGGACGACACGCCCAGTCTTAACATCGCCTGGGTATATTTATACACGTCAATAACTACAACATTAAGATGTTGTTCTCTTCTAGACAGCCTTTGAGACTGCTGTGTAAAGAAAACCTTTTGCTGATATGCAAGAAACATGATTAGAAACGAAGAGTTATTGGAGTTATTTCAAGAGGGATTCACCGCGTTCAGACAACTCCATATACGCTCCACCAATATCTGCCAGCAATTATCTAACAGATTTCCTGAGCCTGCACAAAACCCTATGCGCTGGCAAGGTCTTGAAACGGGGAAAGGGGAGAAGGGACCTATCAAACACTAAGCTGACACCACCAGAATGATGGAAACAGTAAGACGGGCAGCGAACACCAGATTTGTAATGTTGTAGGCTGGGATTGAATTCAAGATATCAGATCTTGAGTCCATGGGTCTACCAACAAGCCCGTCAAGATCCAAGGAATGGTTGGAACAACTCAACACCTTGTCAACCATTACATCACACAACAGCGGATCAAATGATTTAGCCATGAGGATGCCAGCCAACCAGCCAGCCTTCGGGGCAACAACACCAAATGCTTCGGCTTTAGAGCCAAAAGAAGGTCACACCGGTACTGGATAGATAGAGTGGCAGTCACAGTCCACTTCTACAACATGTCTCTACGCCAGGCTTTCAGTCTAGCAGAATCCAACAGCTTCATGTCCCCCATGGAAGGCAAATGCACATTTTGTGTTAGCTGTTTGGAGCAAGGACGGAACATGTACATGACGCAAGGCATTCTGCACACCGACGTAAAACAAAGAACAAAACAAGACAAAGACAAGACAAAAAACAAAACAAGACAAAACAGACAAGACAAAACAAAAACAAGACAAAGACAAGATAAAAATAAGATAAAGACCAGACCAGACCAGATAAGACAAAAAACAAAGACAAAAACGAAACAAAAACAAGACAAGACAAGACAAGACAAGACAAGACAAGACAAGACAAGACAAGACAAGACAAGACAAAATGATAGCCTGATGACTGCTACGTATTCCTGTCAAGCTAACGGTAACAGCCTTACCGTGCTGACAGCCAACAGCCGACTGGTGACGGTAACTGGCCTTGTTCAGTAGGAAAGCCTTACCGTGCTGACAGCCAACAGCCGACTGGTGACGGTAACTGGCCTTGTTCAGTAGGAACAGCCTTACCGTGCTGACAGCCAACAGCCGACTGGTGACGGTAACTGGCCTTGTTCAGTAGGAACAGCCTTACCGTGCTGACAGCCAACAGCCGACTGGTGACGGTAACTGGCCTTGTTCAGTAGGAACAGCCTTACCGTGCTGACAGCCAACAGCCAACTGGTGACGGTAACTGTCTTTGTTCAGTAGGAACAGCCTTACCGTGCTGACAGCCAACAGCCGACTGGTGACGGTAACTGGCCTTGTTCAGTAGGAAAGCCTTACCGTGCTGACAGCCAACAGCCGACTGGTGACGGTAACTGTCCTTGTTCAGTAGGAACAGCCTTATCGTGCTGACAGCCAACAGCCGACTGGTGACGGTAACTGTCCTTGTTCAGTAGGAACAGCCTTACCGTGCTGACAGCCAACAGCCGACTGATGACGGTAACTGTCTTTGTTCAGTAGGAACAGCCTTACCGTGCTGACAGCCAACAGCCGACTGGCAGCAAGTGGCCGGTAATAACGTGAAGACAGAATTATCGTTTGCTGTTACCTCACGTGCCCTGGGTCTTTGACAACTCACAGAAAAGTACAACACACGAAGACCAGCAACATGACAGAAGAAGAAACAGGACATACATTCAAAGACAACCTCTTCAACACTCCAGGAAATGGTTGTCTTGTCTTGTCTTGTCTTGTCTTGTCTTGTTTTTCTTGCTTGCCTTGCCTTGCTTGTCTTGCTCTTGCCTTGCCTTGCCTTGCCTGCCTTGTCTGGTCTTGCCTTGTCTTGTCTTGCCTTGCCTTGCCTTGCCCTGCCCTGCCTTGTCTGGTCTTGCCTTGTGTTGCCTTGTCCTGCCTTGCTTTGCCTTGCCTTGTCTTGTCTTACCTTGCTTTGCTTTGCCTTGCCATGTCTTGTATTGTCTTGCCTTGTCTTGCCTTGTCTGGTCTTACCTTGTCTTGCCTTGTCCTGGCTTGCTTTGCCTTGCCTTTCCATGTCTTGCCTTGTCTTGTCTTGCATTGTCTGGTCTTGCCTTGCCTTGTCTTGTCTTGTCTTGCCTTGTCTTGTCTTGCCTTGTCTTGTCTTGCCTTGTCCTGTCCTGTCTTGATTTGGCAATTTGCTCATACAGCACTGCTGTGATGGACAGGTCCATAGCTATTCCATCCAAGTCTACTGCCATTGATCTGGCAGACTCCTTAAGCCAGAGCAAGAACTTGAAGAGCCATTGACGTCAAGAAATGGACGAAGCAGACAGGATCTAGATTAACCGTATAAGACTTTGTGGGTGTTTGCAGAGTTCACCCTTCTTTTCTATCTATCTTCCATGACGAATCTTTTGTACCTTCGATTATTCTCTTGCTGTGTCCCTTTGCAATCATTTATTTCGTATAATCTTGGTCCAGGCAAGATTTGACCTCTGCTCTGCATAGCCTTTGTTATTTTTCCTTGATGATTTCCTTCACAATGTCATTCCGCCATGCTGCTTTTTCTTGGACCTCTTTCAGACTTACTGGTCACACACAGTTCTTTGAGTGTTGAAGGTGTTGTCTTTGAATGTCTGTTTCCTTGAGTGTTGAAGGTGTTGTCTTTGAATGTCTGTTTCCTTGAGTGTTGAAGATGTTGTCTTTGTATGTCTGTTTCCTTGAGTGTTGAAGATGTTGTCTTTGAATGTCTGTTTCCTTGAGTGTTGAAGATGTTGTCTTTGAATGTCTGTTTCCTTGAGTGTTGAAGGTGTTGTCTTTGAATGTCTGTTTCCTTGAGTGTTGAAGGTGTTGTCTTTGTATGTCTGTTTCCTTGAGTGTTGAAGATGTTGTCTTTGAGTATCTGTTTCCTTGAGTGTTGAAGATGTTGTCTTTGTATGTCTGTTTCCTTGAGTGTTGAAGATGTTGTCTTTGAATATCTGTTTCCTTGAGTGTTGAAGGTGTTGTCTTTGTATGTCTGTTTCCTTGAGTGTTGAAGGTGTTGTCTTTGTATGTCTGTTTCCTTGAGTGTTGAAGGTGTTGTCTTTGTATGTCTGTTTCCTTGAGTGTTGAAGGTGTTGTCTTTGTATGTCTGTTTCCTTGAGTGTTGAAGGTGTTGTCTTTGTATGTCTGTTTCCTTGAGTGTTGAAGATGTTGTCTTTGTATATCTGTTTCCTTGAGTGTTGAAGGTGTTGTCTTTGTATGTCTGTTTCCTTGAGTGTTGAAGATGTTGTCTTTGTCTATCTGTTTCCTTGAGTGTTGAAGATGTTGTCTTTGTATGTCTGTTTCCTTGAGTGTTGAAGGTGTTGTCTTTGTATGTCTGTTTCCTTGAGTGTTGAAGATGTTGTCTTTGTCTATCTGTTTCCTTGAGTGTTGAAGATGTTGTCTTTGTATGTCTGTTTCCTTGAGTGTTGAAGATGTTGTCTTTGAATGTCTGTTTCCTTGAGTGTTGAAGATGTTGTCTTTGTATGTCTGTTTCCTTGAGTGTTGAAGATGTTGTCTTTGAATGTCTGTTTCCTTGAGTGTTGAAGATGTTGTCTTTGTATATCTGTTTCCTTGAGTGTTGAAGATGTTGTCTGTGTATATCTGTTTCCTTGAGTGTTGAAGGTGTTGTCTTTGTCTATCTGTTTCCTTGAGTGTTGAAGGTGTTGTCTTTGTCTATCTGTTTCCTTGAGTGTTGAAGATGTTGTCTTTGAATATCTGTTTCCTTGAGTGTTGAAGGTGTTGTCTTTGTATGTCTGTTTCCTTGAGTGTTGAAGATGTTGTCTTTGTCTATCTGTTTCCTTGAGTGTTGTCTTTGAATGTCTGTTTCCTTGAGTGTTGAAGATGTTGTCCTTGAATGTCTGTTTCCTTGAGTGTTGAAGATGTTGTCCTTGAATGTCTGTTTCCTTGAGTGTTGAAGGTGTTGTCTTTGTCTATCTGTTTCCTTGAGTGTTGAAGGTGTTGTCTTTGTCTATCTGTTTCCTTGAGTGTTGAAGATGTTGTCTTTGAATATCTGTTTCCTTGAGTGTTGAAGGTGTTGTCTTTGTATGTCTGTTTCCTTGAGTGTTGAAGATGTTGTCTTTGTCTATCTGTTTCCTTGAGTGTTGAAGATGTTGTCTTTGTCTATCTGTTTCCTTGAGTGTTGAAGATGTTGTCTTTGAATATCTGTTTCCTTGAGTGTTGAAGATGTTGTCTTTGAATATCTACCTTACTCTTCTTCCGCCATTTTGCTGGTCTTCGCGTGTTCTAATTTTCTGTGATTGTTTTTGGGATCTTTACCTGGACCTCTGTACCCTCAAGGTTTATATATTCCTGTTAACTATTTCTTTCCCTCACCTTGTCCACCAGCTTTCTGTTAACTCTTTTTATTCTTCACCCCGTCCACAATCTTTCTGTCAACACTTTCTCTCCCTCATCCTGTCCACCAGCTTTCTGGTAATTGTTTGACTCCCTCACCCTGTCCACCAGTTTTCTGTTAACTCTTTTTCTTCCTTACCTATTCCACCAGCTTTCTATTAAGTATTTCTCTCCCTCACCCTTTCCATCAGCTTCCTGTTAACTCTTTCTCTCTCTCACCCCGTCCACAATCTTTCTGTTAACACTTTCTCTCCCTCACCCTGTCCACCAGCTTTTTGTTAACTGTTTGACTCCCTCACCCTTTGCACCAGCTTCCTGTTAACGATTTGACTCCCTCACCCTGTTCACCAGCTTTCTGTTAACTGTTTGACTCCCTTACCCTTTGCACCAGCTTCCTTTAACGATTTGACCCCCTCACCCTGTCCATCAGTTTCCTGTTAACGTTTTCATACTCTCAGACGCTGGATACGGAGAGGGATTGAAAGAGTTAACCGGCTTGACCACAGTATGTGACCAAAGCTAACGGGAAAGAGGGCAGCAGAGGCAGAAGTGTACACACTCTTAGAATTAGCGTCTTCCTGTTCTGTCCTGTTCTGTCGTTAAATACATTTGCTGTTTGTGTCCGTCTGCAAACATTGGATGACGACATCTTAAATGTCCAGTTGCAAAGGTTTGTTGCCAATAGCTAAACTGCCCGACAGCAAATGTTTGGCGCTTACTTCTGATCTCCAACTGGGCGTTTTCTGTGTCCGGCTGCAAACATTTGTAGCCATCTGTAACTCATTTCCAACTGAGGTGGTTTTCGGAAGACTAACAACTCAAAGAACTGCATGGTTAAGCCAGTGAGGGGCCTTTAACCCCTCCTCCCTTCCACCTAATTTGCTGACAAACCAACTGAGCCAACGTGGCCCCTTAATGTAGACGGCCTGAAGGTCGAACTGACGACCCCTGCGTTCTACGCGTGGTGCTGTAACCCACAGTGCTAAACGGGGCGCTTGACATGAACGCCCAGCAAGGGTTGTTGGATTTCTTTTGCAGACTTATGGCTTATATCATAATCATTTTGGATCTTGTTGCCATCACACGGCATCTGTGGCGTTAGTGTACAGGGAACATATTCCGAGTGTGGAAACTCTGTCAACAGAAAATCTGAAACTGCCAAACCACATCTTCACGCTCCAAGACTGGCATCTTCAAGAAATCTTCAAGCTGTAAGGGTGATTTTTCAAGAATCTACTCATCAGATACCAGTTTCGTTAGACAGGACACGTTTTCCGCAAAGAAAACAACTGCATCCCAACGATGCTTTGTACAGAGGGCTAAAGCAAGGACACAGTGACAAGAGAAGACCACTGAAGTGATACAAGGATTTTCTGAAGGTCAACTCATCAGCTGTGGCACCAACATCACCAACTGAGATCCCAACATCCACAACAGTTTCAGTTTTAGTTTCAGTGTTCAAGATGATGTCTCCGCGCTCGGAATGAAATTCCATTTGCACTAACCTCACAGGTGCCATGTGCATGGTAATCATGGCATAAGCCTTAAGCCTGCACATAAACCCATGAGCTGGCCAAGTTCTGAGGTCCTACCTAGTCAATGTTTCACCTAGTCTACATTTTTTTACTAGTATTGTATCAATCTATCACAGAAATAAAATCTTGGTTACAAGTAAATGACATGTGTACCAGTGTGTTCTCAAAGAAAAGAACACATATAAAGAATATAAATCAATAATTAGAGGTCTCAATCACAACACAACTAGTCACTTAGTACAAACACGTCTCATATCACAGAACCCCCTACCCCATCCCCGCCCCCAGTCAAACAGTACAAAGCCTCAGCTGCCTATCAACAAGGTGAAGACAATATTTACTTAATCATACCCCGTCAGTCTCAGCAACTGAACAAGCCCGGCAACAGCATGCTTGGAGGGCACAGTCACATCTGAACAGCACAGAACACTGCCGTTCAACAGAAGAGGGACTAGCGGAAGCAGAACTCCAGGCCACAGGACTCCTCCACAACAATGCCTGCGGAAGAACATATGCCTCAAGGATGGGTCTTGTATCCCAAATGAAAATCCATACCAGGCCATAAGGACCA
>CM060312.1:9945511-9948011 GCA_030674185.1 Monoplex corrugatus
ATGTATGTATGTATGTATGTATGTATGTATGTACATGTATGTATGTATGTATACATATATATATATGTATAAATATATGTATATATACATACCTAAACACACACACCACACACACACACACACACACACACACACTATATAATATATATATATATATATATATATATATGTATGTATCTGTGTATGTGTGTGTGTGTGTGTTCGTGTGTGAATTAGTACATGTATATAATAAAACTGAAGAAACTAAACTCAGCAAGTGTATTATAGTCAGCTGATTTCCAATATCTTGGCCCTGGAACCTTCTGAAGATAAAACAACAATAATATGGCATGACCATTTTTACATTGTAGAATTCATCTCTCTTTCCCGAAGACATCGTATTTACCTCATTTACGTCCCAATTACCACAATTCACAAACATTTTATGACAACATATCAGTCATTGTCTTCTGCTTTATTGACGAAACATCAAAGAAATTGTTTTTCCTGATATTTCCCGCTAAGTTTTGTGTTTTACTCTCTGTTGTTTGTTATTGATTTGTTCTTTGTTGTTTTTATTGTCTTCTGCAAGGTGATCTGAGATTTTGTTTTATCTTTTCAACGATCTTCACAAACACAACGGTAACCAAAAATCATCGAGGAAGATAACTCTCAGTTTCTGATTACTAAAAACAGCAAAGGGAAAATAACTCTTAGATTACAGGAAGTCGCTACGGTTCTTCTGATACAGCTGAGGACTCAGGATCTGATATCTTGAATTCTGTTCCAGCCTACAAAGTCCAAAACAAGTGTGACTGCCCGCGTTCAAGCAAATAGGAACCAGACAAAAACACGAAAGAAGAATATGAACGCGTATTTAATACAACAAGACAAGACAGGCGCAATTTTTTTTAACAAATTTTTTTGTATCTAGTGTTTTGTTTGTTTGTTATCTTACGCTTGACAAAGGCCAGTTGGCCGAAAATTTGCGCCTGTCTTGTCTTGTTGTATTAAATACGCGTTCATATTCTTCTTCGTGTTTTTTTTTTCTGGTTCCAGCCTACAACATCAAAAACTGGCCTGTTCGGTGCTTGTCGTAATGTTTCCATCATTCTGGTAGTGTCAGCTTAGTGTTCGAGAGGTCTCCTTCCTCCCCCCTTTCCGTTTTTGCTTCTCGGTTCAAGATCTTGCCAGCACACAGGTTTTTGCGCAAGCTCAGGGAGTCTGCCAGGTAAATGCTAGCAGACGTGGGTGGAGCGCATATGGAATTGTCCGAGTGCGATGAATCCCTCTTGAAAAACTCCAAATTCACTTTGTCTTATGCTTAATCTTCACAAAGGTCGCCATTATTAATGTGACGATTCCAGTTCTGCCAGCTATGAGAGAAACAGAGAGAGAGAGAGAGAGAGAGAGAGAGAGAGAGAGAGAAAGAGGGGGAGAGAGAGAGGGAAAGAGAGAAAGAGAGAGAGAGAAGAGAGAGGAGAGAGAGAGGGGGAGAGATGGAGGGAGAAAAAAGAGAGAGAGACACAGAGAGAGACAGAGAGAGAGAGAGAAAGAGAGAGAAAGAGAAAAAGAGGGGAGAGAGAGAGAGAGAGAGAGAGAGAGAGAGGAAAGTAGAATGAGAGAGAAAAGAGAGGAGAGAGAGAGGGGGAGAGATGGAGGGGAGAAAAAAAAGAGAGAGAGACAGAGAGAGGGACAGAGAGAGAGAGAGAGAAAGAGAGAGAGAAGAGAGAGAGAGAGAAAGAAGAGGAGAGAGAGAGGGGGAGAGATGGAGGGGAGAAGACAGAGAGAGACAGAGAGACAGAGAGACAGACAGACAAACAGACAGACAAACAGACAGACCGAGCTGTTTTCAAATCATCATAAAAAGCATGGACAGCAGAGGGAAAGGGGGTGTGATGGGGGCAGAGTGGGGAAACAGGCAGAGGGTCAGTTGACACAAAACGGCCAGTTCACAATGTTCTTCACGTTCATTCTTTCCCTCACTTGTTTGCTGAGTGGCCATCAAGTAATGCTTTAAAACAATCGATCAAATTCTTTTCTTTTAACCCTTTGAATCCTGCATCCTATCCATCAACCGCAAAACCCGAACTCGTCTATTCCCTCATCCTATCCACCATCTTCCTGCAGGAAGCTGGTGGACAGGTTGAGGGAGTCAAAGGGTTAGTTTTTTTTTTGCTTCAATAGCATGGTTGAAAGTGCACGATCCTGGTAGAGAGGATACGGGAGTCAAAGGGTTAAATATTTTCTCTTCTGTCTCTTTGTCTTTCTTTTTTTTAGCGCCGTTATTTGCCCAGTTGGCTTAGCGGGTTAGAACGCTGTCTGATAACGCAATGGGTTGTGTGTTCAACCCTAAGGTAGGCCACTGTTTCTTTTCCTTGCCAGCGCGTATGTTTAAGCCCAGGCTTACAGCTAATGCCATAGTCATTTAAGATCTCCACCACACAAATCTGTAATGTCAGTGCGTGTGTTTCATCATCATCATCATCATCATCATCATCATCATCATCATCATCATCAT
>CM060312.1:9955511-9965511 GCA_030674185.1 Monoplex corrugatus
CCCCAACAGGTGATGAAATGGGACAATGATCCCATTAACAGGTAATGAAATGGGACATTGATCCCATTAACAGGTAATGAAATGGGACAATGATCCCATTAACAGGTAATGAAATGGGACATTGATCCCATCAACAGGTAATGAAATGGGACATTGATCCCATCAACAGGTAATGAAATGGGACATTGATCCCATCAACAGGTAATTAAATGGGACATTGATCCCATCAACAGGTAATTAAATGGGACATTGATCCCATCAACAGGTGATGAAATGGGACATTGATCCCATTAACAGGTAATGAAATGGGACAATGATCCCATCAACAGGTAATGAAATGGGACAATGATCCCATCAACAGGTGATGAAATGGGACAATGATCCTATCAACAGGTGATGAAATGGAACAATGATCCCATCAACAGGTGATGAAATGGGACAGTGATCCCATCAACAGGTAATGAAATGGGACAATGATCCCATCAACAGGTGATGAAATGGGACAATGATCCCATCAACAGGTGATGAAATGGGACAATGATCCCATCAACAGGTGATGAAATGGGACAGTGTGGGATTCACACACACACCGGGAAGAGGACACTAGGTCTATGTGATCTCATAGTACCAGTGATGACAGTAATCACCACAGTTTCTCATGAAACGCATGCTAGACGAAGACTTTATGTAATGAAATCGACAAGTGATAAATAGGACACTATGGGGTTCGACAATTCATGACATGAGGATTCGGACACTATGGGATTCAATGACATAATACAGTCTATAGGGATTCAATAATATAATACAGTCTATAGGGATTCAATAACATAATACAGTCTATAGGGATCAATAACATAATACAGTCTATAGGGATTCAATAACATAATACAGTCTATAGGGATTCAATAAAATAATACAGTCTATAGGGATTCAATAACATAATACAGTCTATACGGATTCAATAACATAATACAATCTATAGGGATTCAGTAACATAATACAGTCTATAGGGATTCAATAAAATAATACAGCCTATAGGGATTCAATAACATAATACAGTCTATACGGATTCAATAACAATACAGTCTATAGGGATTCAATAACATAATACAGTCTATAGGGATTCAATAACATAATACAGTCTATAGGGATTCAATAACATAATACAGTCTATAGGGATTCAATAAAATAATACAGTCTATAGGGATTCAATAACATAATACAGTCTATAGGGATTCAATAACATAATACAATCTATAGGGATTCAGTAACATAATACAGTCTATAGGGATTCAATAAAATAATACAGCCTATAGGGATTCAATAACATAATACAGTCTATAGGGATTCAATAACAATACAGTCTATAGGGATTCAATAACATAATACAGTCTATAGAGATTCAATAACATAATACAGTCTATAGGGATTCAATAACATAATACAGTCTATAGGGATTCAATAACATAATGCAGTCTATAGGGATTCAATAACAAAAAACAGAGTATACGGATTCAATAACATAATACAGTCTATAGGGATTCAATAACATAATACAGTCTATACGGATTCAATAACATAATACAGTCTATAGGGATTCAATAACATAATACAGTCTATAGGGATTCAATAACATAATACAGTCTATAGGGATTCAATGAAATAATACAGTCTATAGGGATTCAATAACATAATACAGTCTATAGGGATTCAATAACATAATACAATCTATAGGGATTCAGTAACATAATACAGTCTATAGGGATTCAATAAAATAATACAGCCTATAGGGATTCAATAACATAATACAGTCTATAGGGATTCAATAACAATACAGTCTATAGGGATTCAATAACATAATACAGTCTATAGGGATTCAATAACATAATACAGTCTATAGGGATTCAATAACATAATACAGTCTATAGGGATTCAATAACATAATGCAGTCTATAGGGATTCAATAACAAAAAACAGAGTATACGGATTCAATAACATAATACAGTCTATAGGGATTCAATAACATAATACAGTCTATACGGATTCAATAACATAATACAGTCTATAGAGATTCAATAACAAAAAACAGTCTATAGGGATTCAATAACATAATACAGTCTATAGGAATTCAATAACATAATACAGTCTATTGGGATTCAATAACATAATACAGTCTATATAGGGATTCAATAACATAATACAGTCTATAGGGATCAATAACATAATACAGTCTATAGGGATTCAATAACATAAAACAGTCCATAGGGATTCAATAACATAATAATAATTAATAATAATTAATAATAATAATAATAATTACAATATTTATATAGCGCAAAATCTTGATAAAATCAAATCTAAGCGCTGAAAACACACACACACGCACGCACGCACGCACACACACGCACGCACGCACGCACGCACACACACGCACCCACGCACACACACACGCACACACACACACACACACACACACACACACACACACACACACACACACACACACACACACACACACACACGGCTATAAATGGGGAGAAAGAATAAAAAACAATGGAAAATTATAGAGAGCATATTATTTTCAATTATATATTGCAATGTGATTCCCCTCCGAATGGAGACAGGCTGCAGGGGGGATTGAGTGAGGTCAGGATTTTATGCAGAGGAGAAAAGGTGAGTTTTGAGAGCGGACTTGAAGGAGACAAAAGTAGGTTGCTGACGGACTGAGAGAGGAAGTTTGTTCCAGGAGATGGGACCAGAAACAGAGAAGGCTCGTGGACCATAGGTATTGAGCTTAGTGCGTGGAAAGCGAAAAGTCAGAGGATCGGAGGCAGAGCGGAGGGTACGTGAGGGAACATAGATCTCAAGTAGGCTTGACAGGTAATCGGGGGCTGCGTTATTGAGGCTTTTGTAGCACATGGTGTCTAGTTTGTACTGTATGCGCTTTGATACTGGGAGCCAGTGAAGTTGTGCCAGGAAAGGAGATATGTGGTCAGCTTTTTTCTTTTTGAGTACAAGGCGTACAGCATTGTTTTGAATGCGCTGTAGGATGTGAGTGGTGGAGGCAGGAAGACCGGACAGGAGTGAATTGCAATAGTCAATGCGAGACATTATGAAGGAGAGAACGAGTTTTGCAGTTGTTTCCACAGAGAGATACTTCCTGATCAGTCTAATACAGTCTATAGGGATTCAATAACATAATACAGCCTATAGGGATTCATTTAACATAATACAGTCTATAGGGATTCAATAACATAATACAGTCTAGAGGGATCAGTAACATAATACAGTCTAGATCAGTAACATAATACAGTCTATAGGGATCAATAACATAATACAGTCTATAGGGATCAATAACATAATACAGTCTATAGGGATCAATAACATAATACAGTCTATAGGGATTCAATAACATAATACAGTCTATAGGGATTCAGTAACATAATACAGCCTATAGGGATTCAGTAACATAATACAGTCTATAGGGATTCAAAAACAAAATACAGTCTATAGGGATTCAGTAACATAATACAGCCTATAGGGATTCAATAACATAATAGTCTATAGGGATTCAATAACATAATACAGCCTATAGGGATCAATAACATAATAGAGTCTATAGGGATTGAATAACATAATACAGTCTATAGGGATCAGTAACATAATACAGCCTATAGGGATTCAGTAACATAATACAGTCTATAGGGATCAATAACATAATACAGTCTATAGGGATTCAGTAACATAATACAGTCTATAGGGATTCAATAACATAATACAGTCTATAGGGATTCAATAACATAATACAGTCTATAGGGATTCAGCAACATAATACAATCTATAGGGATTCAATAACATAATACAGTCTATAGGGATCAATAACATAATACAGTCTATAGGGATCAATATCAAAATACAGTCTATAGGGATCAATAACATAATACAGCCTATAGGGATCAATAACATAATACAGTCTATAGGGATCAATAACATAATACAGTCTATAGGGATCAGTAACATAATACAGTCTATAGGGATCAATAACATAATACAGTCTATAGGGATCAATAACATAATACAGTCTATAGGGATTCAATAAGACAATACAGTCTATAGGGATTCAATAACATAATACAGTCTATAGGGATTCAATAACATAATACGGTCTATAGGATCAGTAACATAATAGTCTATAGGGATCAATAACATAATACAGTCTATAGGGATTCAATAACATAATACAGTCTATAGGGATTCAGTAACATAATACAGTCTATAGAGATTCAATAACATAATACAGTCTATAGGGATTCAATAACATAATACAGTCTATAGGGATTCAATAACATAATACAGTCTATAGGGATCAGTAACATAATACAGTCTATAGGAATTCAATAATATAATACAGTCTATAGGGATTCAATAGCATAATACAGTCTATAGGGATTCAATAACATAATACAATCTATAGGGATTCAATAACATAATACAGTCTATAGGGATTGAATAACATAATACAATCTATAGGGATTCAATAACATAATACAGTCTATAGGGATTCAATAACATAATACAGTCTATAGGGATTCAATAACATAATACAGTCTATAGGGATTCAATAACATAATACAGTCTATCGGGATCAATAACATAATACAGTCTATAGGGATCAATAACATAATACAGTCTATAGGGATTCAATAACAATACAGTCTACAGGGATTCAATAACATAATACAGTCTATAGGGATTCAATAACATAATACAGTCTATAGAGATTCAATAACATAATACAGTCTATATAGGGATTCAATAACAATACAGTCTATAGGGATTCAATAACATAAAACAGTGTATATAGGGAATCAATAACATAATACAGTCTATAGGAATTCAATAACATGATACAATCTATAGGGATTCAATAACATAATACAGTCTATAGGGATTGAATAACGTAATACAGTCTGTAGGGATTCAATAACATAATACAGTCTATAGGGATCAGTAACATAATACAGTCTATACGGATCCAATAACATAATACAGTCTATAGGGATCAATAGCATAATACAGTCTATAGGGATTCAATAACATAATACAGTCTATAGAGATTCAATAACATAATACAGTCTATATAGGGATTCAATAACAATACAGTCTATAGGGATTCAATAACATAAAACAGTGTATATAGGGAATCAATAACATAATACAGTCTATAGGAATTCAATAAGATAATACAGTCTATAGGGATTCAATAACATAATACAGTCTATAGGGATTGAATAACATAATACAGTTTATAGGGATTCAATAACATAATACAGTCTATAGGGATTCAATAACATAATACAGTCTATTGGGATGAATAACATAATACAGTCTATAGGGATTCAATAACATAATACCGTCTATAGGGATTCAATAACATAATACAGTCTATAGGGATCAATAACACATACAGTCTATAGGGATTCAATAACATAATACAGTCTATAGGGATTCAATAACATAATACACTCTATAGGGATCAATAACATAATACAGTCTGTAGGGATCAATAACATAATACAGTCTATATGGGTTCAGTAACATAATACAGTCTATAGGGATCAATAACATAATAGAGTCTATAGGGATTGAATAACATAATGCAGTCTATAGGGATTCAATAGCATGATACCGTCTATAGGGATTCAATAACATAATACAGTCTATAGGGATTCAATAACATAATACAGTCTATAAGGATTCAATAACATAATACAGTCTATATAGTGATTCAATAACATAATAGAGTCAATAGGGATTCAATAACATAATACAGTCTATAGGGATTCAATAACATAATACAATCTATAGGGATTCAATAACATAATACAGTCTATAGGGATTCAATAACATAATACAGTCTATAGGGATTCAATAACATAATACAGTCTATAGGGATTCAATAACATAATACAGTCTATCGGGATCAATAACATAATACAGTCTATAGGGATCAATAACAGAATACAGTCTATAGGGATTCAATAACAATACAGTCTACAGGGATTCAATAACATAATACAGTCTATAGGGATTCAATAACATAATACAGTCTATATAGGGATTCAATAACAATACAGTCTACAGGGATTCAATAACATAATACAGTCTCTAAGGATTCCATAACACAATACAGTCTATATATGGATTCAATAACATAATACAGTCTATAGGGATTCAATAACAATACAGTCTATAGGGATCAATAACATAATAGTCTATAGGGATTCAATAACATAATGCAGTCTATAGGGATCAATAACATAATAGTCTATAGGGATCAATAACATAATACAGTCTATAAGGATCAATAACATAATACAGTCTATAGGGATCAATAACATAATAGTCTATAGGGATCAATAACATAATACAGTCTATCTATCTATATAGAAAAAAAACAAAAAATCAGAAAGGCTGGATAAAACAAGACAGTGATTCAATAATCACGTCATGAAATAGGACAATGATTCAATAATGTGAGTTGCTTCTCCTGCTTCTCAGTGACCACAAAAACAGTTTATGACTACATAACAATCAATATTCTCACGCCTGATGGAACATCAGGGAAAATGTTCTAGTTTTCCCCTGAGTTTTGTACTTGTTCTCATGTTGTTTGTCGTTTGTTGTTCTTGTCTTACGTTTATGCTGAAAATAACACAAACCAAACCAAACCAAACCAAAACAAAACAAAACAAAACAAAAACCCAAGAAAAAACCCACTCCCCTTTATGGGATTGATGACTGAAATAAAATTTTAATTCAAACAAAACAACTTTCTGACACGTTAGTGCATGCATGGAAGCAGAAAAACACATGGACAGACAGACAGACAGACAGACAGACAGACAGACAGGCAGGCAGACAAACAGGCAGAGAGAGACAGACAAACACATTGCCTATCATCAATCTTAAACCATGTTCCTTCTGTGCTTGAATCAGAAGGACTGGAATACTGACTCATAATCCACAGGATAGATACCACCACAAACGAACCTAATATGCCCAAACTGTGAAACAAATAGACAAGACTTTCCCCTTAGACAAACGTCTTTATAACCCCACCTCTACCCCCTCCCCAAATCCCCCAGTCCTGTGGAGATGTGTGGTCTGATGTCAACAGACAGGACAGGGAGGACAGACTGAACCGTACACAATCCAATAAATACCCCAGCACTATTCAATCATGCCACTGCCTCCTACGTAAACTCAATTGCTCCTCTCGCCAGATTTAGCACACTGCCTATTAAGTTGATAAAGGCGTGATGAAATGGGACAGTGATCCCATCAACAGGTGATGACATGGGACAATGATCCCATCAACAGGTGATGAAATGGGACAGTGATCCCATCAACAGGTGATGAAATAGGACAATGATCCCATCAACAGGTGATGAAATGGGACAGTGATCCCATCAACAGGTGATGAAATTGGACAATGATCCCATCAACAGGTGATGAAATAGGACAATGATCCCATCAACAGGTGATGAAAAGGGACAGTGATCCTATCAACAGGTGATGAAATGGGACAGTGATCCCATCAACAGGTGATGAAAAGGGACAATGATCCCATCAACAGGTGATGAAATTGGACAATGATCCCATCAACAGGTGATGAAATGGGACAATGATCCCATCAACAGGTGATGAAAAGGGACAGTGATCCTATCAACAGGTGATGAAATGGGACAGTGATCCCATCAACAGGTGATGAAAAGGGACAATGATCCCATCAACAGGTGATGAAATTGGACAATGATCCCATCAACAGGTGATGAAATGGGACAATGATCCCATCAACAGGTGATGAAAAGGGACAGTGATCCCATCAACAGGTGATGAAAAGGGACAATGATCCCATCAACAGGTGATGAAAAGGGACAGTGATCCCATCAACAGGTGATGAAAAGGGACAATGATCCCATCAACAGGTGATGAAAAGGGACAATGATCCCATCAACAGGTGATGAAAAGGGACAATGATCCTATCAACAGGTGATGAAATGGGATAGTGTGGGATGCACACACACACGCCAGGAAGAGGATACTAGGTCTACGTGATCTGATAGTACTATTTATGACAGTAATTACCACGAGGCACAGTGCTAGACGAGAACTTCACGTAATGATGTCAACAAGCAATGAATAGGTCACTATCTGGTTTGACAGTTCATTACGTGAGGCTGGTGGACACTATGGGTGGGATTCAACAACATAGGACAGTTTACCAATATACAGAGAGAAAGAAAATCAGAAACACGTGATAAAACAGAACAGTGACTCAATAGTCACGTGATGAAATAGTTACTCAATAATCACTGGATGAAATAATTACTCAATAATCACGTGACGAAATAGTTACTCAATAATCACTTGACGAAATAGTGCAGTGATTCAATAATGACGTGATGAAATGGTGCAGTGATTCAATAATGACGTGATGAAATAGTGCAGTGATTCAATATCAAGTTACAAAATAGTATAGTGATTCAATATCACGTGATGAAATAGGGCAGTGATTCAATCATCAGCATGATGAAAAAGGGCAGTGATTCAATATCACGTGACGAAATAGGGCAGTGATTCAATCATCAGCGTGATGAAACAGGGCAGTGATTCAATAATGACGTGATGAAATAGGGCAGTGATTCAATAATGACGTGATGAAACAGGGCAGTGATTCAATAATGACGTGATGAAATAGGGCAGTGATTCAATAATCTGCATGATGAAATAGGGCAGTGATTCAATATCACGTGATGAAACAGGGCAGTGATTCAATAATCAGCGTGATGAAACAGGGTAGTGATTCAATAATGACGTGATGAAACAGGGCAGTGATTCAATAATGACGTGATGAAATAGGACAGTGATTCAATAATCAGCATGATGAAATAGGGCAGTGATTCAATAATGACGTGATGAATTAGGGCAGTGATTCAATAATGACGTGATGAAATAGGACAGTGATTCAATAATGACGTGATGAAACAGGGCAGTGATTCAATAATGACGTGATGAAATAGGGCAGTGATTCAATAATCAGCATGATGAAACAGGGCAGTGATTCAATAATGACGTGATGAAACAGGGCAGTGATTCAATAATCAGCATGATGAAACAGGGCAGTGATTCAATAATCAGCATGATGAAACAGTGCAGTGATTCAATAATGACGTGATGAAACAGGGCAGTGATTCAATAATGGCGTGATGAAACAGGGCAGTGATTCAATAATCAGCATGATGAAACAGGGCAGTGATTCAATAATGACGTGATGAAACAGGGCAGTGATTCAATAATGACGTGATGAATTAGGGCAGTGATTCAATATCATGTGACGAAATAGGACAGTGATTCAATATCACGTGACAAAATAGGGCAGTGATTCAATAATGACGTGATGAAATAGGGCAGTGATTCAATAATGACGTGATGAAATAAGACAGTGATTCAATAATGACGTGATGAAATAAGACAGTGATTCAATAATGACGTGATGAAATAAGACAGTGATTCAATAATGACGTGATGAAATAGGATAGTGATTCAATAATGACGTGACGAAATAGGGCAGTGATTCAATAATGACGTGATGAAATAGGGAAGTGATTCAATAATGACGTGATGAAATAAGACAGTGATTCAATAATGACGTGATGAAATTAGACAGTGATTCAATAATGACGTGATGAAATAAGACAGTGATTCAATAATGACGTGATGAAATAAGACAGTGATTCAATAATGACGTGATGAAATAAGACAGTGATTCAATAATGACGTGATGAAATAAGACAGTGATTCAATAATCAGCTGATGAAATAGCCTCCCCTGCTTCCAAATTACCACAACCAACAGACACTTTATGACAACATACATATCAGCCAATATTTGCATGCACGATGAAACATCAGGGAACATTTTCCAGTTTTTC
>CM060312.1:9968011-9970511 GCA_030674185.1 Monoplex corrugatus
CACTTTCCCACTGAGCCAAACGTGGCCAAAGCATCCTGCATCGTCAACCATGCTAACAAAGCAGGAACTTAGCCCTTTAACTCCCTCGCCCTATCCACCAGCTTCCCGCCGGAAACTGGGTGGATAGGGTTAGGAAATCAAAGGGTTAAGGTTTTGTAGTTGGTAGATAGGATGCAGGTTCAGAGAGTTAATGAAGGAGAATTTGAGGTTGACTTCAGAATTAGTTCAAGACAAAATCTTCGAGCTCGTACAAATCCATATGTGCTCCACCGACATATGCCAACAATTATCTACAGATTGCTTTTGGCCTGCATAAAGTCGTATGTACTCTGGATAGGGTGGTGGGGCAGTGAAGACTGAACCTGTGAAAGCCGAAGACAAAAATAACTGCATTACGAATGGTAGTAAACAAGCCAGTTGTCACACTGCATGCTGGAATTAAACTCGACCCAACAGATTTTCAGTTAAGGACTCTCTCAGCAGAACATGGCAGCTATATCATCTCCCCCCCACCCCCCCCGTGGGGATGCTGGGAACTCTTTCAGTATAAATAGTATCCCCACCTTCTGGAAATTCTGTGCTAGAAATTTCCTCTTTTCTGTCACTCTGCTTCTTTCTATCTTGTTCCTTTGCTTTCTGTCATTTCAACATATCATTTTCTGCCTTGCTGGTCCATTCACCTGTATGTGTTCGATAAAGTCTTATGTAGTTTTTCTTAGGATAGATAATTGGGAACATATATTAAGTGCATTTTTGGCTCCACGGAGGTGAGATATGCGGAAGCAATTATACCTGCTTTCATATGTGTTTTTGTGTCCTTAGGTATATTTTAATTTGTATTTAGGTGGGTTTTTTTAAAAAATCCTCTGTGAGATAAATTGAACAGAGTGGTCAATGCCGGGGGCATGTCCTTAGACAATGTGCGCAAATACATTGATAAGTGTACTTAATTTTCTTTTCTTTCTTTCCCTGTTGAAGTTTTGTATGTTCTGAAGCGGTTATAGCCCTGATATGGCTCTACGCAGTCGACTGGGCTTTAAAGAACAATAACAAAAACAACAAGAAGCTGTATCATCCCGTGTATCGAACGGGAAGAAGTTCAGTGTAAGCAAGTCTTCGCACAGCTGACAGCCGTTGATTAAATTATAACTTGAAAAGTTCTTGGTGAAATATTAGAATGAAACTTGTTCATTCTAGGCAAAACAGATATCATGTACATGTTCCAATCAGATCCATGTCGTTCAAAACCTGCGAACTGGATCCTCTTCCAGGTTCTCTCTACTCCGATTGTCTCCCTACTCTCCTCCCATTCATCACTGACATCATCAACACTTCTCTTCAAACTGGAACTGTCCCAGATTCTTTCAAGTCTGCTATTGTTCACCCTCTCCTCAAGAAACACAATTTAGACCCAAATGAACTGAAAAATTACAGGCCTATCTCTAATCTCTCTTTTTTGTCAAAACTCCTTGAAAAAGTCGTCCTCAACCAGCTGAACTCTCACCTGTCTGCCAACAATCTCCTCAATCCTTTCCAGTCAGCCTACCGCCAGTGCCATAGCACTGAAACTGCCCTACTACACATTCTCAACAATCTCCTCCTTGCAACTGATACTGGCAAAGTCTCTCTCCTCACACTCCTTGATCTGTCTGCAGCTTTCGATACCATTGACCATGGTATTCTCCTTTCTAGACTTCATCATACTTTTGGCATCTCTGACATTGCTCTCTCCTTTTTCACTTCGTATTTATCAAACAGAAAACAAACTGTTCTCATCAATGGCACTTACTCTCAACCTGCATACCTGACCTGTGGTGTTCCACAAGGATCTGTCCTTGGCCCTGTTCTTTTCACTCTTTATACCTCCCCCCTGTCCACCATCATCAACTCCCACTCTATAAAACACCACTTCTATGCTGATGACACCCAACTTCAAGATAGTGACTCACCTGATAATATACAGCGCCTGTTGACTCGCACCACTGAGTGTTACTCGGACATTAAGAACTGGATGACACACAATAGACTTCAGCTTAATGACGACAAGACAGAAGCTATCCTCATTGGCACCCGTCAGAAACTTTCCCAGCTGCCTCCTCTTTCTCTCCCATTATGTAACACATCAGTCCCAATTTCTGATTCAGCTAAAAACCTTGGTGTCTGCATTGACTCTACCCTGTCCATGAACAACTTTGTTTCTCAAACTGCCAGATCTTGCTACTATCATCTCCATCGTATAAGCCTGATCAGGAAGTATCTCTCTGTCGAAACAACTGCAAAACTCGTTCTCTCCTTCATAATGTCTCGCATTGACTATTGCAATTCACTCCTGTCTGGTCTTCCTGCCTCCACCATTCACATCCTACAGCGCATTCAAAACAATGCTGTACGCCTTGTACTCAAAAAGAAAAAAGCTGACCACATATCTCCTCTCCTGGCACAACTTCACTGGCTCCCTGTATCAAAGCGCATACAGTACAAACTAGACACCATGTGCTAC
>CM060312.1:9978011-9988011 GCA_030674185.1 Monoplex corrugatus
AAACAATACTATGGTTCTTATGTGCCATGGAATATGTTTGGGCAGATTTTTTTGTTATTTCCTTTTGAAAATACTCGCCGTGGTGTAGTGGTTAGCTTAGCGCAACAGACTGCCGACCGGAAGGTTGTGGGTTCTAATCCTCATCAGACGCTTGACAAAAATCGTTGTGGGATGTTTCGGCTCCAACTGGCTTCTGCTTAAAGCTGAGCCGACTATATGGTTCATCGGACAGATTTTGACTACACCATCGAGTCTCATCCACTTCACGGATGAGTCAGTGTGGGTATTGGTCTTGTTGTCACTTCTGCTTTTGTTGTCGCTTCTGCTTTTGTTGTCACTTCTGGTTTTATTGTCACTTCTGTCTTGTTGCCACCTCTGGTCTTATTGTCACTTCTGTCTTGTTGCCACTTCTGTCTTGTTGTCACTTCTGTCTTGTTGTCACTTCTGTCTTGTTGTCACTTCTGTCTTGTTGTCACTTCTGTCTTGTTGTCACTTCTGTCTTGTTGTCACTTCTGTCTTGTTGTCACTTCTGTCTTGTTGTCACTTCTGTCTTGTTGTCACTTCTGTCTTGTTGTCACTTCTGTCTTGTTGTCACTTCTGTCTTGTTGTCACTTCTGTCTTGTTGTCACTTCTGTCTTGTTGTCACTTCTGTCTTGTTGTCACTTCTGTCTTGTTCCCACTTCTGTCTTGTTGTCACTTCTGTCTTGTTCCCACTTCTGTCTTGTTGTCACTTCTGTCTTGTTACCACTTCTGGTCTTGTTGTCACTTCTGTCTTGTTGTCACTTCTGTCTTGTTATCCACTTCTGGTCTTGTTGTCACTTCTGTCTTGTTGTCACTTCTGTCTTGTTGTCACTTCTGTCTTGTTACCACTTCTGGTCTTGTTGTCACTTCTGTCTTGTTGTCACTTCTGTCTTGTTGTCACTTCTGTCTTGTTGTCACTTCTGTCTTGTTGTCACTTCTGTCTTGTTGTCACTTCTGTCTTGTTGTCACTTCTGTCTTGTTGCCACCTCTGGTCTTGTAGACCTTTTTATCATTTATTCATTTCCTTTATCTTTTCTTTTCTTTGAAGATATAATACACACATACGCACGTAATATCAATGTAATTAAATTTCTCCCAATGATAAACTGATACAATACAAGTATAAGATTAAAAAAAAACCATAGGCTAGATAATAATAATAATAATAATTACAATGTTTATATAGCGCAAAATCTTGATAAAATCAAATCTAAGCTCTGAAGCAGACACACACGCACGCACGCACGCACGCCACGCACACGCACGCACGCACGCACGCACGCACACACACACACACACACACACACACACCGCATGGCTATAAATGGGGAGAAAGAATAAAAGCAATAAAAGCAAGAATAAAAGCAATGGAAAATTATAGAGAGCATAGCATATACAATTATATATTATAACCATGTGATTCCCCTCCGAGCGGAGGCAGGCTGCAGAGGGGGGGGGGGGGGGGGGTTGAGTGAGGTTAGGATTGTATGCGGAGGAGAAAAGGTGAGTTTTGAGAGCGGACTTGAAGGAGACAAAAGTAGGTTGCTGACGGACTGAGAGAGGAAGTTTGTTCCAGGAGAGTGGACCAGAAACAGAGAAGGCTCGTGGACCATAGGTATTGAGCTTAGTGCGTGGAAAGCGAAAAGTCAGAGGATCGGAGGCTTGACAGGTAATCGGGGGCTGCGTTATTGAGGCTTTTGTAGCACATGGTGTCTAGTTTGTACTGTATGCGCTTTGATACAGGGAGCCAGTGAAGTTGTGCCAGGAGAGGAGATATGTGGTCAGCTTTTTTCTTTTTGAGTACAAGGCGTACAGCATTGTTTTGAATGCGCTGTAGGATGTGAATGGTGGAGGCAGGAAGACCAGACAGGAGTGAATGGCAATAGTGAATGCGAGACATTATGAAGGAGAGAACGAGTTTTGCAGTTTTTCGACAGAGAGATACTTCCTGATCAGCCTTATACGATGGAGATGATAGTAGCAAGATCTGGCAGTTTGAGAAACAAAGTTGTTCATGGAGAGGGTAGAGTCAATACAGACACCAAGGTTTTTAGCTGAATCAGAAATTGGGACTGATGTGTTACATAATGGGAGAGAAAGAGGAGGCAGCTGAGAAAGTTTCTGACGGGTGCCAATGAGGATAGCTTCTGTCTTGTCGTCATTAAGCTGAAGTTTGTTGAACGTCATCCAGTTCTTAATGTCCGAGTAACACTCAGATAGGACTTCAGTACCTGGCCAGCTCATGAGTTTATGTGCAGACCTAAGGCTTATGCCATGATCATTTTGTATCTTCTCCATCGCATGGTTCGAACGACGTTAGTGCTTATGCGATTCATTCCGAGCGCGGAGACATCATCTTGACAAAATGAAACTGAAACTCGTAGATATACCTGGTCTTGTTGACAACCCTTCTAAACTTTGTAGAACTGATATATATGACTGTCAACTTCGTATAAGAAAAACACAATCGAAGACACGAAACTTTAAAAGGTCAAAGTGCTTTTTTTAAACGTTGAAACTCTCTTTATCTTTAGGCTTCTCCACTTTCTGCATTTGTTTGTTTGTTTTGTTTTGTGCGGATTTACTTCATTTTATGTTACTGGATTTTCTCTGAATCTTTGTCTGTCTGTCTGTCTGCCTGTCTGTCTATTCTTCTGTCTGTCTGTCTCTCTCTCTCTCGCTCGCTGTCTCTGTCTGTCTGTCTGTCTCTGTCTATTTTTCTGTCTGTCAGTCTGTGTCTCTCTCTCGCTCGCTGTCTCTGTCTGTCTGTCTGTCTCTGTCTGTCTGTCTGTCTGTCTCTGTCTCTGTCTGTCTGTCTCTGTCTGTCTGTCTGCCTGTCTGTCTATTTTTCTGTCTGTCTGTCTGTGTCTCTCTCTCGCTCGCTATCTCTGTCTGTCTGTCTGTCTCTGTCTGTCTGTCTGTATGTCTCTGTCTCTGTCTGTCTCTGTCTGTCTGTCGACCTGTCTGTCTATTTTTCTGTCTGTCTGTCTGTCTGTGTGTCTCTCTCTCGCTCGCTGTCTCTGTCTGTCTGTCTGCCTCTGTCTGTCTCTGTCTCTGTCTGTCCGTCTGTCTGTCTCTGTCTGTGTCTGTCTATTTTTCTGTCTGTCTGTCTGTCTGTGTGTTCTCTCTCGCTCGCTGTCTCTAACTGTCTGTCTGCCTCTGTCTGTCTCTGTCTCTGTCTGTGTCTATCTGTCTGTCTCTGTCTCTCTGTCTCTGTCTGTCCGTTTGTCTGTCTGTCTGTCTCTCTCTCTCTTCATTTTCCTTTTATTTTCTTTGATTCAAACATTCCTTTGCCCTTTTCTATTATTCTTGTTACACAATCTTATAAGAGTCCAACAGTTTTCTAGCGTATGGCCGCCTCTGTGTGCGTGTATTTTGGGGAATGTGACCTTTTTTTCTTTCGAAATTTATCTGTGTCTTTGCAAAGACGTTTCTTTCTTTTCTTGTCAAAACACTTCAGACATTACGTGCAATTGCAACATTTCTTACAAGAACGAATAACAGTGTTGAAATTGCATTTGTCATAAAAAAATGCGCGCTATCGAAGATAACTTCATACGAAAGTGTGTAACATGTACAAGAGTTTATCCTTTGTTAATACAAAATTGGTTTTATGGCCTCTTGAAAGACAGGTAAAGATAATGAGGCAACACACACGCACCTTGCACAAGCCACACACACACACACACACACACACACCACACACACACACACACACACACACAACACACACACACACACAACACGACACACACATACACACACACACACACACACACACACTTACACACACATACTCTCTCACACACACACAAAAGGTCCAAATGGTCATGACACAAGCGTTAAGCCTGCATATCAACCCATGAGCTGGCCAGGTCCTGAGGTGATAAATAGCCTATGTGTTTTGTGTTGTACGCCAGTATTGTATCAATTTGTTATTGGAACAATCTCACAGATGCAGTACGATCAGAAAGGACCCAGAATAATCATAGTTAATGCAATAAACTGGAACTTAAATCGTACTGCTTGTGAAACCTTGAGGTTGTGTCTAACCTATGGGCTTTATTCAGCAAATGGCAAACTTCTTTCAGCTCCAAGACAATAAAAAAAAACTGTCAATTTTTACGCCTGGAAGGCAATTCTTTACACACAAAAACTCGCAAACTGTTGAAGTTTTTGTTGTGAAGAAAATGACTTAACAGCAACAGCTGGAAACATTGACGAACCTCTTCCAGCAGCTAGTCTTCAGAAAGTCATCAGTCTTTGACGCCTGGAAGACAGTGTTCTGCTTCATAGAGCTGATATCAGGAGGAAGACGACCAGGGGGTTTGGGAACAAAACATTCAAGGCAAACGCCATATACCAGCATATGAACTGAACGGGCAGAGAGGTGTTCTAGTAGTGTCTAACTCATAAGTTAGGAACAGAAAGTGACGAACTTTTTCCCCTCTGAGTCATCAGAAACCCGACAGTCACTGAAACCGAAATGAATGCCTTGTTTTTGGCAGCTGCACTTACCTGAGAGAAGTTTTTAAAGGGTTTGTCTATGGAAAACAGAGGAAACGGAGACAAGACATATAAGGGTTTCAGTGTTGTGAAAAAGCCCTTTTTCACAACACTGAAACCCTTATATGTCTTGTCTCCGTTTCCTCTGTTTTCCATAGACAAACCCTTTAAAACTTCTCAAAGAATTCCAAGACGCATAAAACAACAGATGCTATATGTTGAACAAGTGTAGTCTGGCAAATCTCAGAAACCTGTGTATAAACGCTGTGCGTTAGAAAGGTCTTGATGTTGTATCTAACTTTACGTGCTCTGTGCACTGTGTGTCTTCCGTTGTATCAATCTGTCATTAAAGCAATCCCAGCCTCTACTGCAGTGATAGGCATCGTAGAAACAGAAAAGGTCGATATTCTTCCCGCTGCCAGTCATCAGAAACCTGTCCGTCTTTCACGCCTGGAAGACAATGTTCAGGGAGCGGCACTCGGGCAGAAGAATTAATTAAGGAGTCTGGCCGTTTTCTGGCCAAGCGTCATGCTTCCTCACGAGTCAGGAAAGAAAGTGCACGTGCTGCTGGCACTACCAGACAATGGCTGCACTTTGTGCTGAGACCACACGTCACATTTCACTGTAGTTAAGAAGGGCAAGGTGTAGGGTCGCGTCATGTCGTATTGTGTTGTGCAATAGTGTGCCGACAGCTGAAAACAAAACGGACGTTCCACAGGATGGGATGGGTGAGAAGGTCAGTAACAAACTGTTTATACTAGTGTCTGAGAAAGTCTGGAGTCTGCGGTTTTCAAGACTGGCACAATTCCATACGCACTCCACCAGAACCTGCAGGCAGTTATCGCGCAGACACCTCGTGTTTGCAAGTAGCTCAAATCACTGTCAGAATCTTGAAATGGGGAGGGAACATTACAGATGGAATACTGACACCAACGGTATGATTGAAACAATATAATGAGCAAAGAACAAACCTGTTTTCATGTAGCAGAGTGGGAGTAACCTCAAGACAAGACATCTTGAGCACACTGCTTTATCAAAAATCCTCTCAGCATCTCATAGAAAAGAGAAATATAGTTGTTATATGACAAAATTACGTTGTTGTCTCTCTGTTGTTGTAGTTAATGACAATGTACATTGACTGGTGTCTGACAGGGCACAATGGGGAGATAAAGTATGCCAGAAAACAACACTGGTGTATCAGGGAATGAGACTGATATCATGACAGAGTTCTCTTGAATTCGTTTTAAGATCCATCCACAAATACCAAAAGTGACGTTGTTTCAGATTGCTTTAGAGAGCATCAAACTGGACAGTGCTTCAATTATTTACTCTAACCCTGACCTAATTCTAAGCCTGCATGTTTCTGAAAACCAATTCCATTTTTAAAGTGTGACTATTCCTTTAAACAAAGTGCCTGTACCAGCCAAGTTTTGAAATATTTTCCTTATGCTGATCGGCTGTGTTATACCACAGGGCAACAACACACTGGGTCTTCACAAGGAAAGAGACAAGACACAAGAATCATACACACACATTGATTTTCCCCTGACAACCATACATCTCAGTTCACAGAAGACACAAACCAAACAGCCTTTCACGCCCACAGACAGTCTGACTTTTGTGTGTTTGTTTTTAATCTCTCCAAGACGTACTGCGTTTCTAAAATTCCGTCTATAACACGAACAACACAGATGCCAAGCAATGGACAAAGAAGAATCATGTGTCTGCAATTCCTACAAACCTTCAGACTTACAAGTATGCTTTTGTGTGAATGGCGTCTTTCTTTTTAGTTTTTGTCTGGTCGTTTAGGTATTCATATTTCACTTTGGTGGGCGTTCACATTGGCTGTTTTCGTGTTTCCATAAGCCATCAAACGTTACCATGGTTTACAGGATCTTTATCATGCGTAATTGTTGTTTTATGTGCGTATATACACGAACAGAGTTCAGAAACTAGTAGATTTGCACTTATGCTGAAGTGACGAATTGGAAACAATCTTCATCTTAAACCACAGGACATTACTCAAGCAGATTCAAACATAGACATTCCAATGGGGTGAGCCGTGACTTACAACGATTGTGCTCATCATGAACAATGCATAAAACAACTCTATATGCTGGGCAGATCATCAGTTTGCAACTAACAACTGAATTAAAACAGACAGCAGCCAACTTAACATTCCAATGGGAAGACCAGTGACCTAACCACACAACTGTCATGTTCATATAAACAAAACATGTAAAACGTACGTGGGAGATCTCGCTTACAACTAACATCTGGTCTAAAACAGACAAAATCAACTTCACATTCCAGTGGGGAAGCAAGTGACCTAACCACACAACTGTCGTGCTCATCATGGACAATACGCAAGAACTCTATATGCTGGGGAAATCTTCTGTTTACAACTAACCATCATCATCATGTGCCCTGCCGCATGGCTTGGCAATCAAGCCCTCCATATGTAGCTATCTCTTGCTCCCGCACGCACATCTTCACCCTCTCTGTCCCCAGCCTCCCTGCAAGTCCGTCCAATATTTTCTCCACCAGGTCTACTGGTGTTCTCTTTCCTCACTTTCCGTGTGACCAGGTGCTCAAAATCTCCCTTCCTCAAAAAATGCCTATAACTGTTGCTTGTCTTTCAAATCTTCCTTATGAATGATCTCTTGTGTCTGCCTCATCAAAACTGTCTCGTTTGTTTGTTTTTGCTGTCATGGAACTCTCAACATTCTTCTTAGAAACCACATTTCAGCTGCCTCAATCTTGTTGGCTTTGCGTGTTGACTGTCTACGCCTCAACCGTATTACAGTATTGGTTCTATATCAACATTCAAAACTCTCTTCCTGGTGTTAATTATAGACATTTCTGGTTAAAACAGACAACAGTCAACTTTTTCCAGCTCCAAGTCATCGTAAAGCAACCAGTTTCTCTGTCCTGCAGACAATAGAGTTCCTGACAAATGAACTACGTGGCCAGTGGACACAGCATCCATTTAGGATACAAGAAATTTCAGGCTTGATTCTGTTAGGACAGGGATTTTTGTTCCCCCTCTCCCTCCTCTTTCACTAGTCCTTGAGTGGTGGTCTGGCAACTAGTCTTTCTAATGAGAATAAAGTGAGGCCTGTGTGCACCATTCATTTAACCCTTTGACTCCTCCACCCTGTTCCCCAGCATCCTGCATTGTCAGTCAGGCTAGCAAACCAAAACCTTAACCCTTTAAACCTCTCATCCTATCCACCAGCTTCCTGAGGAAGCTGCTGGATAAGATGAGAGAGTCAAAGGTTACGTTTTTGCAGTTGACAGATAGGGTGCAGGAATTAAAGGATTAATGCTGTGAAAGATCTCCTACAGCAAAGGAGAAAAATCCACAATCATAATTAGGCAAAAAGACACTCATACAGGAAAAAGGAAAAACGTGGTGTTAAGACGATGGCTACGTACTTTCATTGGGAACAGCCATCTACACTGTATGTGGAAAAAATCGAATGTGACCAAGAAAAAATAAAATCCTTTTGTAATCCAATCGAAAGTTGATTTTTGCAAACCCTACATCACTGGTGTTTGGAGTTTGGTCAAAACAAAATTCACCACATGCAGACAATTCCATATGCGCTCTTACATCTTCCAATAACCATCTATCTGGCAAACTCCTTGAGCAGTACAAAACACTATGCATTGGCAAAGTCTTGCATAGGAAAGGGAAGAGTGGGGCAAAGAGGACCAGTGAAACACAAAGCTGATACCATCAGGATGGTTACACCATTAAGATGGGGAGAAAATGGGATTGAACTCGAGACATCTTATCTGGAGTCCAAAGAAGAAATAAGCTGCAGTGGGACAACTCATTTGTACACAGGAGACACAACTCAGGAATCCTTTACCCTTACAGAGGGCAAGTAACAAACTGTACAAATGTCTGTTGTACAAATTGTTGTCGTGGCTTTCCCATGCTGCATGATGCTCCATAAAACAGCATTATCACTGAAATGGAATTGGAATTGCTCAGGAGTAGTGACGTGCATGCGCATGAAATTATTTTAGACTGTTTTCTTAAGACCATTATCTTGGAAATACGTCATTTCAAATGGCCAGTTTACCACAATTTTTGCCCTGTGACATTTAATTATGTATCAATATTGTCAGAAATGATTATTAATTCGAAACTGTACACCTTCAAAACACCCCGCAATCAAATGAGCACTGACTTATTTTGCAGCGTCAAAAGTAGTAATTCACACACTCAGACAATTCTATTTGCGCTCCACCTAATCCGCCATTTATTATCTGGCACCTCCTAGAACTGCACTAAACCCTATGCACTGACGAGACAGGACGGGAGGGGAAATAACCCATGAGACACCAAGCTGACACCACCAGAGTGATCGGAGCATTAAGATGGACAGCGAAAAGGTCAGGTTTTATGTTGCAGACTGGGACTAAATTCCAGACACTGGATTTTGAATGCACGCTCTGTTATAAATTTGTGAGACAGAGTACTAACATCCTCTAACAGAACGTCTAGTCTCCTGAGAAGGGACTAGGAACAGGGCTACGTGAAAAACATTTTGATTCTGTCTGAGAAAGGAGGGCTGGGGTGCAGTTGGCATGGTGAATGTGTGATAAAATTCACCCTTAGGCTGGTGCCTAGTGAGAGGGGAGGGATATGAGGATTATGTGGTAACAGTTTAGTGACTGTCTCAGTGGGGAGACTGGTATGAGAGGCATGCGACCAGACACTTAAATTGGTGTCTCACGGAAAAGAATGCTAAAAAGGTTTGCAGTCAGACGTCCCATAGGAGTCGAACAAGTAGACAGGGCATGGGAAACACGTCCAGGTTGTATTTTCGTGAGTCCAGAAATTCAAAATCTCTTCAACATGGGTCCACACCACTCAGACAATTCCATGATCACTCCAATTATTTCTGCCAGTATCTGTCTGACAGAATCCATCAGCATAAACAAAACTATATGCGCTGGCAAAGTCTTGAAATGAGGAAGGAGAGAGAGCGAGATTGAGAGAGAAAGAGAGAGAGAGAGAGAGAGAGAGAGAGAGAGCGAGATTGAGAGAGAAAGAGAGAGAGAGAGAAGAGAGAGAGAGAGAATAGGAGTGATGAATCACTAAGCTGACAGGACCAAAATGACTAGAGCAGTAGGACAGACAATGAACACACCAGTCTCTATGTTGTGGGCTGGGATTGAACTCCTGACAACTGATCTTGACAGTATGACTGTGTTAAAGGAGCCATTCAGCCTGTTGATGACAACAAAAATAAACATCACTGTAGAAGACATAAATAAATTCACAAGAACATACAAAGCAATTCTTCATGTACTGTTATTACACAGAGTTCCAGACTTTTTTAAAGACGGTTTTCACTCTTCCAAAAATTCCACGCGCACTAACTGTGCTGATGCCTTTTTTTCCATTTCACCATTTCATCACATATGTTGACAGTATATGCATCATAAATTGAAT
>CM060312.1:9998011-10018011 GCA_030674185.1 Monoplex corrugatus
ACAAATAAAAACTAGCCTAAGAAAGACTGAAAAGCGTCAAAGGCTGATAAAATGAATACCAACCCCAACCTCCAATCCCAAATTAAAAACCAAAACAAAACTGTTAACGTCAAACAGAGTTGTGCGTGTGTGTGAATTATGTGTATTGTGTGTGTTGTGTGTGTGTGTGTGTGTGTGTGTGTGTGTGTGTGTGTGTGTGTGTGTGTGGTGTGTGTGTGTGTGTGTGTGTGTGTGTGTGTGTGTGTGTGTGTGTGTGTGTGTGTGTGTGTGTGTGTGTGTGAGACCAGGAGTAATAGCCGAACACTGAAACCTTACAGTTACAAATTCCAAATATCATACAGACCATTAACCAAAACACGATCGGTCTGTTTTCAACAAACGAAAAGTACAAATGGCGAGAAACACAGCTCAGTTGTGTACAGTCTTTAAACGACTGGAAAAGGGATTGTCAGAGTTTGGATAGATCAAAACCAAACGAACGAAATGATGAATAATAGAAAGGGATTGTCAGAGTTTGGATAGATCAAAACTAAACGAACGAAATTATGAATAATAGAAAGGGATTGTCAGAGTTTGGATAGATCAAACTAAACGAACGAAATGATGAAAATAGAAAGGGATTGTCAGAGTTTGGATAGATCAAAACCAAACGAAAAAAATGATGAATAATAAAGAGATAAACAACGAACAAGCTGGCTCAACTGGACGACCGAAGTTCTTATGACTTGACACTCACGTCTGCCCAAATGAGCAATGAAATGAAAATTTGCATGAAATATGAACGTTTATCATCATGATAAAAAAACAACAAAATAGATGCAACCTTTCGTCCAAATGACCATGTCTAACCGTAGGTCTATAAAAAGACAACAGACAATTATGATGACCAAATTCCAACAGTACAGGTGTGGCATTTATCCCCAACATACTTTTAGTGCTGATGTTGATCATCTGTTGTTGGTTTTTTTTTTACATAAACATTGAAAAAAGGTGAATTTGGCCCCCAAAAGTTTGGTCTGTTGTCTTTTGTGAATTAAGCACCAATCCCATTTTATAGGCCTACATTTTGATTTCTTCCTGGTAGTCAAAAGTCAAATTTACCAAAGCCACAACAAGTAATAAAAACAATCCAGCTTACAGGTATGAAGATTCCAAGACAAATGGCGAAACAGGAAGTCAGCTTAGCAAGTGTTGGAGGATTGCAGACGGCAGTAAAACTACGAGTTCAGTTTCACATATGGACGAAGATGGGAAGGGCGGTACAAAGTTCTCCCTTACAACATGCGGTAAGAACATTCTCAAAACACCGGCAATGAGTTAAACTTTACACATGGAACATCTCCTCCAGATAACAGCTGTAAATAGTTACACAACTGTAAATAGCCAAAAAAAAGTTAAACTTTACACGTGGAAACGATCCCCAAACACTGTAAAGGCCTAACCTTTACACACGTAACAGGAGCAGCAGACGACTGGAAGAGGTAAACTTTACACGGGCAGACAGATCCTCAAACGCCGTCTGTGAAGAAGTGAAGAAGCGGAGTAACGGAGGGAGCAGGAACAGCAAGTCCACTACAGTCAGCGGCAGGACTGGGGGGACAATCGATGCCGTTGGCGCTACTTCGCTCCTTTCCTCCCCCATCCCCCTCTATCACCCATTCCCTGCCCCTCTCCCCTCATCTCTCCCTCCGTCCTCTCGCTGTCTCTCCTCTTTCCGTCCACTTTTCTCACTCCTTCCTTCTCCGTCTCTCCGTCTCTCTGTCTCTCCATCCGGCAGCAGTGGGCTGTGTGAAGAGGGTCCAGGCTTGGCGCACCATTGTCCTCACTATGTCACGAACAACAATCTGACCACAGAACAGAGTTATGAAGACTTCCGCCTAAATTAGCAACTACACAAACTTTAGAACAAACAACAAACAAAATATGTGTTTGTTTCTTATCCATATTGGTCATGAAGGTTGTTTTTTTTTCTCCTGCTTTTGGGTCATATTCAAAACATCAGTGGGGTCTCGAAAATGAAATCAGTTTGTCCCTGAGTCACTTTTCTTCTGGCCAGGACTGTGTTCGATGTCATTGTGAGTTGGTAGTTTTTAAGAAGCGTTGGTACTTTAATAATTTAATCATTTATGAATTCATTGACCCGATACCTCTCTGTCCTCCAGGCTTCGGAGAACGACAACCTACCCGATCTGATGAAAGATCTTCCGGCAAGTCAGAATAACCAGAGTAGGGTCCTCCAGTGGATCCCAACCCAGTGCAGGATACTTGTAAACGACAGTGTACGCGAGCGAATAAACGAGGAACTCATGTAGATTAACAGATAGCAGTCAGTTACAATGACAGGAGGAACAACATCAGTCTCTTTAAGCCACGGACAGAAAGGGACATCTACCACCTCCTGACCAGACAGCTGGAAGTGGTCCTGATGGGCTTTGCAATGACCACAGCTGGCTTAATGTACACATTAACTGCTGGTTCAAACTGACCTCTTCACCAACCTGTCTTCGTGGTCAATAGGACCAGACAGCTGAACATCATTGCAGCTTGATACCTCCATCAAGTGTGGGGACAAGAATCACAGCCAACCACTCCACCATTGACCACCAAGTTCAATGGAAACTTGCAGGAACTTGAAAAGCCGGCCGCAATCATTGCCACATGTGATTTTTATTTATCCATTTACCCTTTGTCCATGAGCTGCAACCACTACGAGCACTCTGATGCACGAGCAGGAGCTTCTATTTATGTATGGTCGTGGGTGTTTTTTTTCACCCCACCATTAGGGTAGTAACACTCCGTTGTCAGGGTTTTAATGGTTTGCTTTTAAAATCACATATGATCCGCCCATCTTGCATCAAAAGCAGAGAAGACAAAAGACTCTGACTAGACATCGGCCTTTTCCTGTCCCTAGTTTAAAGCTGGTTTTTGTACACATTGAAGAAAGCCTCATGATTCTCATCTCACTGGACACTCTCAGCCGGTCAAACAGTGACTGACTCCACTGCCATAATGGTCAAGTTGATTAAGACATCAGAATTCCAATCGGAATGGGTCATGCAACGCATGGACAGCTCCCATCCCCTTTTCTTTTATTTTTGCTCACTGAAGTGACTATCGACTGGTGTCGGGAGTTTGGAAGGTGATTGTCCGGAGAGAGGCGAGGCATTGGTGCTCTGGGTCCCATCCGCAACCCCGTGTATTTCTTGTTAACCACATGCTTCAACTTCCAAGACATTCCCTAAACGTGATTGTGCTGGGACGTTAATATTCAACGACAACAACAACGGGAATGGTGGATATTTTTCGATCTGTCAGTTCAACATTTACACAGACCTGCAAGTGACTAAATTCCGATCGTCACATTGTGTGAACAAGCACGCAGAACATCAACACGCACATTAAAGAGCCAGAATGCCATATCGACGTTAAGAAACCTCCTCATCATCATCATGTGCCCTGCCGCATGGCGTTGGCGATCATGGCCTTCCCTGTGAGTCTATCCTTTGTCGCTGCAAATACATCTTCCACCCTGTCTGTCTTTATCCACTGCGCAAGTCCGTATAATATTTTCTCCCAGGGTCTACCTAGTGCTCTCTTTCTCTCCAACTTTCCTGTTGTGACTAGGTGCTCTAATTTCTCTTTCCTCATAAAATGTCCTATAAATGATGCTTCACTTTTCCTAATCTTCTTCATTAATGTCCTTTTTGTGTCTGCCTTCCTCAAGACTGTGTCGTTTGTTTTCTTCGCTGTTCATGGAACTCTAAGCATTCTTCTTAAGAACAACATTTCAGCCGCCATAATTTTGTTCTGACATTGCGTGTTAAGAAACTTATGAAAAAAAAAAGGAAAACACACCCAGCATACACGCCCGTCAAAGAGAGAGAATTAGATTGTGCAGCAAACTAGCGTGTGCTCAGTGTTTGCCAATCAACATGCATACGCGCACGCTAGTAAGAGAAACAATATTGCTTGGAACAAATGCAAATGCATGAGTGATCGATGGCAGACACTGATTGATTGATTCGCTCACTGACCTTTATTTTCCAAGGGCAAAGACACTGGCACAATACAACAGTGCTGGTCAATTTCCCATGCCTGCCGTGGCTTAAATCTACTTTACGATACTGAACTAAAACAATCAAGAAATAATGATTGAGAATAATGAGATTACACCTGGCAACTGGTTTCAGGCTTTTGAAACAAAAGAACTTGAGAGAAAAATGGAAACATGCAGACAGATAAAGAAGCAGACAGACAGACAGACAGACAGACAGACAAGCAGACAAGCAGGCACACAGAGAGACAGACATACAGACAGATACACAAGCAGACAGACAACATACAGACAAGCATGCGGACGGACTGACGGACATACAGATAGACAGACAAGCAGGCAGACAAAGAGACAAGCAGACAAACAAACAGACAGACAGAAAAGCAGACAGACAGACAGACAGACAAGACAGAGAGACAGACAAGCAAACAGCTAAGACAGTCAGACAAACAGACAGACAGACAAGCTGACAGACAGACAGACAAGACAGAGAGACATACAAGCAGACAGACAGACAGATAGACAAGCAGACAGACAGGCAGAGACACAGACAGACAATGCTATAAGGTTATTGACGACGTTAAAGACTGTCAGGGTTTTCCATACCATCCCTCTGACCCCGGCCACATCCAAGGTGATGGCAGTAGTCCAAATTGCTGCTTACCTCACAGTTACCTCCCTTTCAATCCTCAATACACATAACACACACACACACATACACACACACACACACACACACACACACACACACACACATAGTCACACACACACACACACACACACACACACACACATAGTCACACACACACACACACACACACACACTCACACACTCACAAGTACACACACACACACAAGTACACACACACATACACACACACACTCATACATACGCACACACACATACATGTAAGCACACACACACGTATGCACACACACACACACACACACACACACACTCTCTCTCTCTCTTCCTGTCTCTCTCAGTTTCCCTTCCTCCCTCTCTCTTTCTCTCTGTCTGTCTCACTCTCAGTCTCACTCACACTCTCTGTCTCTCTCACACGCTTACACACACACACACACACACACACACACACACACACACACACACACACACACACACCACACACACACACAAACACACAGACTTACAGACACACACACACACACAAACACACAGACTTACAGATACACACACACACAAACACACACAAACACACACAAACACACACAAACACACACACACAAACACACAGACTTACAGACACACACACACACAAACACACACACACAAACACACAGACTTACAGAACACACAACAACACACAAACACAACACACAACACAACACACACACAACACACAACACACAAAACACACACACAAACACACAAACACACAAACACACAGACTAACAGACACACACACACAACACAACACACACACACACACACACACTCAAACACAAACACACACAAACACACACACAAACACACACAAACACACACACAAACACACACAAACACAAACACACATCGTCCCCCCGTCCCCCCCCCCCCCCTCTGCACACATAGACACAGAGCCCAACATCACAGCAACCAGGACTATGAAGAAGACACAGGCCATTGACAGAAGCTATGCAAACGCTCAGTCAGTCAGCGGCCCATCAATGGCTCCACTAATCCGCTAAAAATCCGGAACACTGGCAGAGAGTAGCTCACCGTCCCTGGGGCGCTAGGGCCAAGTGTGTTAGACGTCCCACTTCCTATTGGAGGATCTGGGTTTGACCCTGGCTTGTAGCTCATGACGGGGAAAGCGTGGGATAAATTTTTCCCATCTTGCAGGACAACATGTATTTATTAGCTATGTCTTAAATAAGCTAACTAGCTAACGAGCTAACTAACTAACTAACTAACTAGCTAACGAGCTAACTAACTAACTAACTAACTAGCTAACTAGCTAACGAGCTAACTAACTAACTAACTAACTAGCTAGCTAACTAACTAACTAACTAGCTAACTAACTAACTAGCTAACTGACTGACTAACTAACTAACTGACTGACTGACTGACTGACTGACCGACTGATTGACTGACAAACTAACTAAACTAAATTAAACTAAACTAAACTAATATAATCAAAGGACACAATTCTTGAGAATTATCTCCCATGTTGTATAGAACTTATCAAATCTAACACAGTTTACGCTACCCATTCAGCTAGCATAGAAGCAGATACAAAGTACAAAAACAGCAAGCTCAGAACACTCCTCAAAAAAGGAGCGCCCAAGCCTACCTTTATACTCTGCAACTACCCTACACACAACTATAAGAGAGGAGAGAAATACATACAATATATTGGTCTTATGTTCAAGATTGACATAGTCTTTTATTTTTGAACTGACCAAACACACACATAGACAAGACAGAACATATACATGGTTGCTTCCAAGGCATATAGGTAATACCAAAGAAATAAGAGGGAAGCAGGGAGAATTTTTATAATATAATCAAAGGACACAACTCTTGAGAATTATCTCCCATTTCTCTCCTCTCTCATAGTTGTGTGTAGGGTAGTTGCAGAGTATAAAGGTAGGCTTGGGCGCTCCTTTTTTGAGGAGTGTTCCGAGCTTGCTGTTTTTGTACTTTGTGTCTGCTTCTATGCTAGCTGAGTGGGTAGCGTAAGCTGTGTTAGATTTGAGAAGTTCTATACAACATGGGAGATAATTCTCAAGAATTGTGTCCTATGATTATATTATAAAATTTCTCCCTGCTTCCCTCTTATTTCTTTAAACTAAACAACTAAACTAAACTAAACTAAACTAAACTAAACTAAACTAAACTAAACTAAACTAAACTAAACTAAACTAAACTAAACTAAACTAAACTAAACTAAACAAACTAAACTAAACTAAACTAAACAAAACAAAACTAAACTAAACTAAACTAAACCAATTCAATACAAGTGTGACTGCCCGCGTTGAAGCAAACAGGAACCAGAAAAAAAAAAACACGAAAAAGGAATAAGAACGCGTATTTAATACAAGACAAGACAGGCGCAAATTTGGCCTTTGTCAAGCGTAATATCATAAAACAAACAAACACCAGGTACAAAAATTAGGAGAAAAAGACTGAAACTTCCCTGCTGCTCCTTCCAGTGTGAGAAATGGAATCATTTATTCGTCCATTATCTAGTCAGTCAGTCAGTCAGTCAGGTGGTTAGTTAGTTGGTTGGTTAGTTGGTTTGGTTCGTTAGTTAAGTTTTTGCTTTGCTAGCTAACTAACTGGTGGACAGGGTGAGGGAGTCAAAGTAATTAACTAAGTAACTGACTAACAAACTAACTGACTGACTGACTGACTGACTAACTAACTAACTAACTAACTAAACCAACCAACCAACTAACCAACCAACTAACTAACCAACTAACCAACTGACTGACTGACTGACTGAGTAAGTAGATAATCGATAAATAACTAAATAACTAAATAAACAAATAAATGAAAGCTAGAAAAGTAAAAAAGTTGTTCCATGACCTCAAAGGTCATAGGGGAATGAGGTGGTAGAGACCTGAACTTTTCTCGGGGTCAGCATTATGAGGGCGGTGCACATCTCTTGTCCTTTGCTGCTGTACCTTTCCCTTACCGTGAAGACAGTCAGGTACCCGTTCACAGCTGGGTAGATTACACACCGGTCCACTGGTCTTTGACTCTTTGACTCCAGCACCCTATCCACTAACTGCAAAACCTTAACCCTTTGATTCCCTCACCCTGCTGGTGGACAGGGTAAGGGCGTCAAACGGTTGTTTTCGCTTTGCAAGCATGGCTGACAATACAGGATGCTGGTGGACAGTGTGAGGGAGCCAAAGGGTTAAGTTCTTGTTTTGCTAGTATGGTGGACAATACAGGATGCTGATGGACAGTGTGAGGGAGCCAAAGGGTTAAGTTCTTGTTTTGCTAGTATGGTGGACAATACAGGATGCTGATGGACAGGATGAGGGAGTCAAAGAGTTAAGTTTTCGCTTTGCTAGCATGGTTGACAATGCAGGGTGCTGGTGGACAGGGTGCGGGAGTCAAAGAGTTAAGTTTTCGCTTTGCTAGCATGGTTGACAATACAGGATGCTGGTGGACAGGGTACGGGAGTCAAAGGGTTAAGTTTTTGTTTTGCTAGTATGGTTGATAATACAGGATGGCTGGTGGACAGGATGAGGAAGTCAAAGGGTCAGAGCCTGGTACGGATCATCATTATGGGGTACATGACCAATCCTGGAGACACATGTTCAAGCATTGCATGGATAAGTGTCCTGCGGCCCCAAGACTCCTTAAGCCTTCGCAAAACCATGTGCTGTGCTGATCTTATCATGGAAAGGAGGGGGAGGGAGGAGAAGAGGGGAGAGAGAGATGGAGAGAGGACCTAGGAGACACTAAACTGACACCACGAAGAATGATTGTAGCATCAAGATGGACAACAAATAAGTCAGTTTTCTTTTTTATATTACAGGCTAGGATTGAACTCACGTCATCCGTATCTTGGACCTACAAAGCGAACCAGCTTGCACTGAAAGAAAAGAGGCCTGTATGGCTTGGCAGTAGTGGTAGAGCTTCCTGCCGAGTCCATCCACTCCCATTGTCTCGATTCGTGTCTGACTGGGAATAAGCTTTGTGAGTACGTTTTTCAGTCCTCCCAGCTGTGAATGGATACCTGATCCTGTCCAAGGTTGGAGAAGGTAAATCAGGCAATGAGAAAAGATGGACATACTCCCTTGTGATGCTGTCCCTGTGAAGAATTGAGTTCTGCATGAACAACAAAGAAAACAAACGAGACAGTCTTGAAGGAAGGAGACACAAGAAGAATATTACTGAAGTAGATTAGGAAAAGACAAGCAACATTTACAGAATATTTTATGAGGCAAGAGAAATAAGAGCACCTGGTCACACCAGGAAAACTGGAGGGAAAAAGAACACCAGGTAGACCCAGGGAGAAAATAGTGGACGGACTTCCAGGGTGGCTGAGGACAGAGAGGTTAGGAGATGTACATGCAACGACAAAGGATAGATTCGTATGGAGGGCCATGATCGCCAACACCATGCTGCAGGGCACATGATGATGATGACTACCCCATTCTCCAACGGCCGAGGGTTATGGAACAGCTGATAGCTTTACCTTCACCTTTGTGCGATTTTAGACCAGACGAGATTTTATCACGCCTGTCCAGTTGACCTTGAGTCGTGGTCTGGGTGCTAGTCTTTTGGATAAGGCAATTCATCGACGACCTGTGTGCAGCATGCCCTGAGAGCACGTTGAAAATCCCATGGCAATAATGGAGTTGATTTTGTCAAAGTTATGTAGAGAAATCTACACTCGTGGGTAAACAAAACTTCAGGCAAGCAAGGAAAAAAGAAACAGAAAAGAAAACAGAAAGCAAGAAAGAAATAAACAACAACAGAAAGTTGTGTAGGCGTATAAGGCAATGTTTTTCCCCGGAGAGAACGAACTGCTTTTCATACAGAGCAATTTCCGTTGTGACAAAAACAACAGCAACACCAACAACAACAACAAACAAACAAACAAGTCAATACAACCCAACCCAATCCAAAACCGTTGAAAAGAAGTTAGTTTGGAGGTACAAGTCTCGCGGTCATTCTCTTTTAATAAAAAAATTGCAAAGCAGAAGAAAGGCAAAGAGCAGCGTATCTGAATTACAGTCAGGTTACAAGACTGAAAGATTTGAAAGATTTCGGAATTTAAGGTGATCATTTGATAATACTATATACTTGCTTAGTAAATGATGACTAAGATGGCAGCTTTACTCTCTTACCCTCACCCCCACCCCACCTCCTTTGTTTGGCGGTCTGTTTTCCATACACAGGCTGTCGGCTTCTTTTGATAGAGCCATTGAGTCCAGATCTGGTATCTCGACTACATTAAAAACTGGCCTGTTTGCTGCACATCTTTAATGTTTCTATCATTCTGGTGGTGTCAGCTGAGTGTTTCATGGGTCCACTGGCCTGTTTGCTGCACATCTTAACGTTTCCATCATTCTGGTGGTGTCAGCTGAGTGTTTCATGGGTCCACTGGCCTGTTTGCTGCACATCTTAACGTTTCCATCATTCTGGTGGTGTCAGCTGAGTGTTTCATGGGTCCACTGGCCTGTTTGCTGCACATCTTAACGTTTCCATCATTCTGGTGGTGTCAGCTGAGTGTTTCATGGGTCCACTGGCCTGTTTGCTGCACATCTTAACGTTTCCATCATTCTGGTGGTGTCAGCTGAGTGTTTCATGGGTCCACTGGCCTGTTGGCTGCACATCTTAACGTTTCCATCATTCTGGTGGTGTCAGCTGAGTGTTTCATGGGTCCACTGGCCTGTTGGCTGCACATCTTAACGTTTCCATCATTCTGGTGGTGTCAGCTGAGTGTTTCATGGGTCCACTGGCATGTTGGCTGCACATCTTAACGTTTCCATCATTCTGGTGGTGTCAGCTGAGTGTTTCATGGGTCCACTGGCCTGTTGGCTGCACATCTTAACGTTTCCATCATTCTGGTGGTGTCAGCTGAGTGTTTCATGGGTCCACTGGCCTGTTGGCTGCACATCTTAACGTTTCCATCATTCTGGTGGTGTCAGCTGAGTGTTTCATGGGTCCACTGGCCTGTTTGCTGCACATCTTAACGTTTCCATCATTCTGGTGGTGTCAGCTGAGTGTTTCATGGGTCCACTGGCCTGTTTGCTGCACATCTTAACGTTTCCATCATTCTGGTGGTGTCAGCTGAGTGTTTCATGGGTCCACTGGCCTGTTGGCTGCACATCTTAACGTTTCCATCATTCTGGTGGTGTCAGCTGAGTGTTTCATGGGTCCACTGGCCTGTTGGCTGCACATCTTAACGTTTCCATCATTCTGGTGGTGTCAGCTGAGTGTTTCATGGGTCCACTGGCCTGTTGGCTGCACATCTTAACGTTTCCATCATTCTGGTGGTGTCAGCTGAGTGTTTCATGGGTCCACTGGCCTGTTTGCTGCACATCTTAACGTTTCCATCATTCTGGTGGTGTCAGCTGAGTGTTTCATGGGTCCACTGGCCTGTTGGCTGCACATCTTAACGTTTCCATCATTCTGGTGGTGTCAGCTGAGTGTTTCATGGGTCCACTGGCCTGTTGGCTGCACATCTTAACGTTTCCATCATTCTGGTGGTGTCAGCTGAGTGTTTCATGGGTCCACTGGCCTGTTTGCTGCACATCTTAACGTTTCCATCATTCTGGTGGTGTCAGCTGAGTGTTTCATGGGTCCACTGGCCTGTTGGCTGCACATCTTAACGTTTCCATCATTCTGGTGGTGTCAGCTGAGTGTTTCATGGGTCCACTGGCCTGTTTGCTGCACATCTTAACGTTTCCATCATTCTGGTGGTGTCAGCTGAGTGTTTCAGGGTCCACTGGCCTGTTGGCTGCACATCTTAACGTTTCCATCATTCTGGTGGTGTCAGCTGAGTGTTTCATGGGTCCACTGGCCTGTTGGCTGCACATCTTAACGTTTCCATCATTCTGGTGGTGTCAGCTGAGTGTTTCATGGGTCCACTGGCCTGTTGGCTGCACATCTTAACGTTTCCATCATTCTGGTGGTGTCAGCTGAGTGTTTCATGGGTCCACTGGCCTGTTGGCTGCACATCTTAACGTTTCCATCATTCTGGTGGTGTCAGCTGAGTGTTTCATGGGTCCACTGGCCTGTTTGCTGCACATCTTAACGTTTCCATCATTCTGGTGGTGTCAGCTGAGTGTTTCATGGGTCTACTGGCCTGTTGGCTGCACATCTTAACGTTTCCATCATTCTGGTGGTGTCAGCTGTGTGTTTCATGGGTCCACTGGCCTGTTGGCTGCACATCTTAACGTTTCCATCATTCTGGTGGTGTCAGCTGAGTGTTTCATGGGTCCACTGGCCTGTTGGCTGCACATCTTAACGTTTCCATCATTCTGGTGGTGTCAGCTGAGTGTTTCATGGGTCCACTGGCCTGTTGGCTGCACATCTTAACGTTTCCATCATTCTGGTGGTGTCAGCTGAGTGTTTCATGGGTCCACTGGCCTGTTGGCTGCACATCTTAACGTTTCCATCATTCTGGTGGTGTCAGCTGAGTGTTTCATGGGTCCACTGGCCTGTTTGCTGCACATCTTAACGTTTCCATCATTCTGGTGGTGTCAGCTGAGTGTTTCATGGGTCCACTGGCCTGTTTGCTGCACATCTTAACGTTTCCATCATTCTGGTGGTGTCAGCTGAGTGTTTCATGGGTCCACTGGCCTGTTGGCTGCACATCTTAACGTTTCCATCATTCTGGTGGTGTCAGCTGAGTGTTTCATGGGTCCACTGGCCTGTTGGCTGCACATCTTAACGTTTCCATCATTCTGGTGGTGTCAGCTGAGTGTTTCATGGGTCCACTGGCCTGTTTGCTGCACATCTTAACGTTTCCATCATTCTGGTGGTGTCAGCTGAGTGTTTCATGGGTCCACTGGCCTGTTTGCTGCACATCTTAACGTTTCCATCATTCTGGTGGTGTCAGCTGAGTGTTTCATGGGTCCACTGGCCTGTTGGCTGCACATCTTAACGTTTCCATCATTCTGGTGGTGTCAGCTGAGTGTTTCATGGGTCCATCTCCCCCTTCTTATTTCAAGACCTTGCCAGGGTATGCGGCCTGACACAAGCTCAGGAAGTCTGCCAGCTAATTGGCAGATTTGGTAAGGGCACATATGGAATTGTACGAGTGCAATGAATATCCCTTGATGTAGTGGTAAGAAAATCTGGGGAGAGCCGGACAGCAGAAGGTCCTGAGAGGAGAAACCCCCGTCCATCAAGTGTTTCAGCCCTTAACTCCTGACACTCTAAGAGGGTCGGGCCTTATCCATGTCATGAATCCTGGATGCCCCTCTGATGTTACCTTTTTGAACAAACTCCAACCTCATTTTGTAAGTTGTAAACTTCACCGTTCTCAAGAATGTCTAAGTTGACTGCTTAATGTCGTCTTACTTGCCACAAAGTTTAGTTCCAGACAATTGGATGATGCAGCAAGGTTATTTCGTGTTCACCAGCTCCGTAGCATAGCCAGAAAATACAATACAATACACTATTTTATTTGTATAGCGCAAAATCTTGATAAAATCAAATCTAAGCGCTAGAACAGACACACACGCACGCACGCACACACACACACACACACACACACACACACACACACACACACACACACACACACACACACACACACGCACACGCACACGCACACGGCTAAAATGGGGAGAAAGAATAAAAGGAATGGAAAATTATAGAGAGCATATTATATACAATTATATTACATAATGTGAAAAGGATGTATGCTTGTATCCCAACCCATGTCTATGGCTTGACATGATTGATTACCTATCTCCCTATCTGTGTCTCTAGTGTGACTGAGCTACTTGCCTGTCTGCTTACCCACGCCTATGGTATGACATATTGAGACTTGTCTCTCGATATCTATCTATGGTATGAGAGAGTTAGTACTCTATCTCCCTATCTATGTCTATGGTGTGACATAATAAGTTGCGTATCTTCCTATGCACACCTATGGTGTGACATATTGAGATGCCTGTCTCCCTATCCATGTCTGTGGTCCAACTGGGATATTTGCTGAACAACCTGTTCAGAAAAGGTTTGTCCAGACTCAAGTCTCGTTTACTCTCGCATTAAACTAAATGTCACTTGTCTGCAGATATCAAGGCAGTTGGGGACAGGGGAACTGTGTGTGTGTGTGTGTGTGTGTGTGTGTGTGTGTGTGTGTGTGTGTGTGTGTGTGTGTGTGTGTGTGTGTGTGTGTGTGTGTGGTGTGTGTGTATGTGTGTGTGTATGTGTGTGTGTGTATGTGTGTGTATGTGTGTGTGTATGTGTGTGTGTGTGTGTGTGTATGTGTGTGTGTGTGTGTGTGTGTGTGTGTGTGTGTGTGTAAGTGTACCTGTGTGTGTGTGTGCGTGTGTTTATCGCTCTCTCTCTGTATGTGTGTGTGTGTGTGTATGTGTATGTGTATGTGTGTGTATGGGTGTGTGTGTGTATGTGTGTGTGTGTGTGTGTGTGTGTGTGTGTGTGTGTGTGTGTGTGTGGTGTGTGTGTGTGTATCTGTGTGCGTGGTGGTCTTTCATTTAATGTCTATTCACTTAAGTGATTTTAGACCAAAAAAAAAAACCGTGAGGAGTGAAGAGTATACTTGGAAATGGTTAATCTTCAGGAAAAAGAAATGAACTAGAAAACAACTTGCCGAAGACGAGAAGGAACAAAATCACAAGACGTTATCATAATTAACGATTGAAACAATAAAATTGGCTAACCATAACGTTAAAGATAATTTGCTATAGGACTTTTTGAGAGGCTAACAAAAAATTCATATGTTAAGGATGGTGAGGCAAATATATCAGAAACTGTCTTAGATAGTGTAGGAATATGTCTTTTCACCCAAACGCATGAAAGAATATGACTATGTGTTATCTTTTTTCCACACAGACATACTATATTCCTGGTGTATTTTGTTTTAAATGCATCAAGTTTCCACCTATACATAAGGGATTGTATACTTCTACTGGCAGGAAACTGCTTAAGTGTTTCGCTAATTTCAAAGTACATATAACAGTTTTCATACTTTTTCTGTTTATCTTGAAACTGCTTCCGTACATAGGAGTCCACTAAGGTACAACACTCATGCAATGAGAGGGAAAGTTGTACATTATTTGAATCTGGGGAGCTCTTTGCCCCCCGTTTGGCAGCCCTATCAACGGTATCGTTATAATGAAAAGAACTATGAGATGGTATCCAGCAGAAAGTAATATCAATGCCTCTTAAGGATAAACTATTAATCAAGTGAGTAATTTCCAATATTATTTCAGATCTTGTTTGTAATTTTGATAATTCAAGAGCTTGAAGTACAGATTTTGAATCAACGCAAAAAAATATCTTGGGAAGTGTCCTTGGAAAATTTATCATATAATTCAAAGCCATTAAGATTGAAAAAAGTTCAGCGGTAAAGACAGATTTATTAAGTCCTATATAGAAAGATTTCTCAATTTTGAGAGCAGGTATTAAAAACGCTGAGCCTGCTTGTCTTTCAATTATTGATCCATCAGTGTAAACTTTCAAGTGATCTTCTATATGACATTTAACTTGACTTGCCAGTAAGTTGATATTATCTTCTTTTTTTAAGTCAGTGTGACGTATGTCAAATCGTGCTCTTTGAAGTTCCCAACTGGGTACAGGTGAAAACGAAGGTCTTGAAGTAACAGGATCTGCTTCTAGATCAATTCCAGAGCCTTTCATAACATCAGTTGTATATGTTGCTAGTGTGACCTGTGAGGATATTGATTTAGCTCTTTTTGTAAAGTCGGAGTCTGATCTTATTTTTGTCTCTGTTTCGATGCTGTTTTCTATGGTGGTGTTTCTTAACAGAAATTTAGTGGAAGCGACTTTCCTTTGTTCATCAAGCGGCAACAATTTGATCGCGTTGTATGTGCGAAGACAAGAGGCGTGCATTGGAAGACCCAGCGCAAGTTTGAAACCTTTACAATCTAAGCTCTGCAGTTTTGTTAGTAAGTGTTTCGGTCCACTGAAACACTTATTAACAAAACTCTGTGTGTGTGTGTGTGTGTGTGTGTGTGTGTGTGTGTGTGTGTGTGTGTGTGTGTGTGTGTGTGTGTGTGTGTGTGTGTGTATGTATGTATGTGTAAATGTTGATGTGTATGTGTATGTGTTATGTGTAGTATGTGTGTGTATGTATGCATTGTGTGTGTGTGTTTTTTTTTTTTTTGTTTTGTGTGTGTGTGTGTGTATGTGTGTGTGTGTGTGTTTGTGTGTGGTGTGTGTGTGTGTGTGTGTGTGTGTGTGTGTGTGTGTGTGTGTGTGTGTGTGTGTGTGTGTGTGTGTGTGTGTGTGTGTGTGTGTGTGTGTGTGTAAACCAATACAGGTTGTCAGCTGTATGACAATCTGCTGTCTTGCTGACGAGATCAACAATTTTTAATTTTCCGTTTTGAGATGTTTGTTTGTCCAAGGTGACAGCTTATGTTTTCTTTAATATTCCCTCTTCTTCGGTTTCCTTCCGTTGAAATCGGAAGCCATACGCACACGCACGCGCACGTGCGCGCGCTCACACACACACACTAACACACACACACACACACTAACACACGCTCACTGATACGCAAGCACACACACACACACACACACACACACACATTAGCACGCATACATGCAGGCACATACAGACACACACTCACACATAAAAATGCAGATACACACACACTCACACACATATGCAAACGCACACATGCACACATACTCATTCACACACACACACACACACACACACACACACACACACACACACACACGCGCGCGCGCGCGCGCGCGCGTGCACACACACATCTATATATCTATCTATCTATCTATCTATCTATCTATCTGTTTATCTGTCTATCTGTCTATCTATCTATATCTGTATCTATGCATATATATATTATATATATATATATATATACATATATATATATATATGTACATATATGCCTATATGTGTATATAATATATGTAGATATATATATATGTATATAATATGTACATATGCATACATATATATATAATATATATATATATATATATATATATATATATATATATATATATATATATATATATATATATGTGTGTGTGTGTGTGTGTATGTATATGCACACACTCATTTGCAAAAGCACAAAAATATTCACACCTCTTCTCCTCCGTCTTTTCTTCTTTGTTGTTCTTTCTTGTTTTCCCCCCATTTTTTAAAGGTTGATATGCGACAGCACTTCAATTTCGTAAAATATAAACTATAGAAAACATGTGACATCATTTTGATCTTGTAAAATGCAATAGTATATGACAGTACTTTGATCTTGTAAAATACCATAGTATGTGACATTACTCTGATCTTGAAAATACCATAGTATGTGACATCACTCTGATCATGTAAAATACCTTAGTACGTGACATTACTTTGATCATGTAAAATACCATAGTATGTGTCATCATTCTGATCTTGTAAAATACCACAGTATGTGACATTACTCTGATCATGTAAAATACCATAGTATGTGACATCACTCTGATCTTGTAAAATACCATAGTATGTGACATCACTCTGATCTTGTAAAATACCATAGTATGTGACATCACTCTGATCTTGTAAAATACCACAGTATGTGACATCATTCTGATCATGTAAAATACCACAGTATGTGACATCACTCTGATCATGTAAAATACCATAGTATGTGACATCACTCTGATCATGTAAAATACCACAGTATGTGACATCATTCTGATCTTGTAAAATACCATAGTATGTGACATCTCTCTGATCATGTAAAATACCATAGTATGTGACATCATTCTGATCTTGTAAAATACCACAGTATGTGACATCATTCTGATCATGTAAAATACCACAGTATGTGACATCACTCTGATCATGTAAAATACCATAGTATGTGACATCACTCTGATCATGTAAAATACCACAGTATGTGACATCATTCTGATCTTGTAAAATACCATAGTATGTGACATCATTCTGATCATGTAAAATACCATAGTATGTGACATCATTCTGATCATGTAAAATACCATAGTATGTAACATTACTCTGATCTTGTAAAATACCATAGTATGTGACATCATTCTGATCTTGTAAAATACCATAGTATGTGACATCATTCTGATCTTGTAAAATACCACAGTATGTGACATCATTCTGATCATGTAAAATACCATAGTATGTGACATCATTCTGATCATGTAAAATACCATAGTATGTGACATCATTCTGATCATGTAAAATACTATAGTATGTGACATCATTCTGATCATGTAAAATACCATAGTATGTGACATCATTCTGATCTTGTAAAATACCACAGTATGTGACATTACTCTGATCATGTAAAATACCATAGTATGTGACATCACTCTGATCATGTAAAATACCATAGTACGTGACATCACTCTGATCTTGTAAAATACCATAGTATGTGACATTACATCTGATCATGTAAAATACCACAGTATGTGACATCACTCTGATCATGTAAAATACCATAGTATGTGACATCACTCTGATCATGTAAAATACCATAGTATGTGACATCACTCTGATCATGTAAAATACCATAGTATGTGACATTACTCTGATCATGTAAAATACCATAGTATGTGAAATCACTCTGATCATGTAAAATACCATAGTATGTGACATCACTTTGATCATGTTAAAATACCATAGTATGTGACATCATTCTGATCATGTAAAATACCATAGTATGTGACATCATTCTGATCATGTAAAATACCATTGTACATGACATTACTTTGATCATGTAAAATACCATAGTATGTGACATCACTCTGATCATGTAAAATACCATAGTATGTGACATTACTCTGATCATGTAAAATACCATAGTATGTGACATTACTCTGATCATGTAAAATATCATTGTATGTGACATTACTCTGATCATGTAAAATATCATAGTATGTGACATTACTCTGATCATGTAAAAACCATAGTATGTGACATTACTCTGATCATATAAAATATCATAGTATGACATCACTTTGATCATGTAAAATACCATAGTATGTGACATCATTCTGATCATGTAAAATACCATAGTATGTGACATCACTCTGATCATGTAAAATACCTTAGTATGTGACATCACTCTGATCATGTAAAATACCATAGTATGTGACATCACTCTGATCATGTAAAATACCATAGTATGTGACATCACTCTGATCATGTAAAATACCATAGTATGTGACATCATTCTGATCATGTAAAATACTATAGTATGTGACATCACTCTGATCATGTAAAATACCATAGTATGTGACATCATTCTGATCTTGTAAAATACCATAGTACGTGACATTACTCTGATCTTGTAAAATACCATAGTACGTGACATCACTCTGATCTTGTAAAATACCATAGTATGTGACATCATTCTGATCTTGTAAAATACCATAGTATGTGACATCACTCTGATCATGTAAAATACCATAGTATGTGACATCACTCTGATCTTGTAAAATACCATAGTATGTGACATCAGTCTGATCTTGTAAAATACCATAGTATGTGACATCACTCTGATCTTGTAAAATACCATAGTATGTGACATTACTTTGATCTTGTAGAATACCATAGTATGTGACATTACTTGATCTTGTAAAATACCATAGTATGTGACATTACTTTGATCTTGTAAAATACCATAGTATGTGACATCACTCTGATCATGTAAAATACCATAGTATGTGACATCACTCTGATCATGTAAAATACCATAGTATGTGACATCATTCTGATCATGTAAAATACCATAGTATGTGACATCATTCTGATCATTGTAAAATACCATAGTACGTGACATTACTTTGATCATGTAAAATACCATAGTATGTGACATCACTCTGATCATGTAAAATACCATATTATGTGACATCACTCTGATCATGTAAAATACCATAGTATGTGACATCACTCTGATCATGTAAAATACCATAGTATGTGACATCACTCTGATCATGTAAAATACCATAGTATGTGACATCATTCTGATCATGTAAATACCATAGTATGTGACATCATTCTGATCATGTAAAATACCATAGTATGTGACATCATTCTGATCATGTAAAATACCATAGTATGTGACATCACTCTGATCTTGTAAAATACCATAGTATGTGACATCATTCTGATCATGTAAAATACCATATTATGTGACATCATTCTGATCATGTAAAATACCATAGTACGTGACATCAATCTGATCTTGTAAAATACCATAGTATGTGACATCACTCTGATCATGTAAAATACCATAGTACGTGACATTACTGTGATCTTGTAAAATA
>CM060312.1:10023011-10028011 GCA_030674185.1 Monoplex corrugatus
CAACCTCCTCTTCAGTCTCCCAGTCACGTGCCACTGACGTCAAGATGGTACTTCTGTTATCTGTGATAACATCCATGATGGTTGGCTTACAGTGAGAACTTCCTCCGTACACAATCTGACTGCATGAGTGTGAGTCATGTTTGAGGGGAAAAAACCCAACAAACAGGAAAAACCTTTGAACTACCATCCTTCATCTACCCACCTGCGAATGGCTGCCTAATCCCTTTCAGGGTTGTGGAAAGAAAAACAAGTAAAGGAATGTAGATGGGCATTGCCCTCGTAATGCTAACAACAAGAATAGTTGAGATCTATATCACTTCACTTCCCTTTGATGCAAAGGCTAGTGGACAACTATTAAGCTTTGCTTTCAGTCATACAAGAGGAAGGCTGAATACATATGCAACAGAGAACAACGGCAGGGAACAAGATGAGGATATAAGTCCAGACGAAGAGCGAGGAAAATCTATACATGACAGGTGGAGATGACAGGTTCTGATAATAGCATCAACAGCATCCCTTCCTCTTGCCCGTATTATGGAAAACAGCAGAAAACAAAACAAAACAAAACAACAAACCAACAGACAAACAAAACAAAACAAAACAACAAACCAACCAACAAACAAAACAAAAAAACAAAAAACAAAAACAAAACCCCCACAAAAACAACCATCACAACAACAAAAAAACACCTCCACAAAACAAACAAACAAAACAAAACAACCCATCAAACAGCCTCCCAGCCACGTGCTAATGACGTCCAGATGGTTATTCCCTCATCTCTGATGACATCCAAGTTGCCTTGACACGTTTGGCGACTTAGTGTATTGACTATGATGGTTCGTCTACAGGCAAAAATTTCCTCCATACAATCTGACTGTATGACTGTGAGTAATGTTTGAAGGGGAAAGAAAACAACTTTAATCTAACAGCCTTCATCTGCCCAGCTGTCAATGACTGCCCAATCGAGTTCAGGGTTGAGGACAGTAAAACAAGTGAAGGACTGTCGATGGGCAACACCTTCGTGATGCTGGCATCAGTAAAAGTTGAGATCTATATCACCTCGCTCCCTGTGACCCAAACGCTAGTGGACGACATTTTAACCTTTCCTTTCAATCATACAAGTGGCGAGGTTGAATACATGCAACAGAGAACAACACCAGGGAACAAGATGAAGGTAAACATACGGATGAAGGGCGAGGAGCATCTATATAGGGCAGGTAGAGATGACAGGTCCTGATAACACCACCAGCAGTAGGATACAGCCCACTGCATCCTTCCCTCTTGCTCGCATTACGTACCAACCTCCTCTCTCAAACAGTCACCCAGCCACGTGCCACTGACGTCAAGGAGGTACTTCTGTTATCCCTGATCACATTCAAGTCGCCATGACAGGTTTACCGACTTAGTGTATTGCCCATGATGGCTGGCCTACAGGTAGAGCTTCCCCCTACAATCTGACTGCATTGGTGTGAGTCATGTTTGAGGGAAAGGAAATAACTTTGAGCAAGCATCTTTCATATATCCTCCCTGGTCGCGCTTAGGGCTGAGGAAATAAAAACAAGTAAAGGAATGTAGATGGGCATCACCCTCGTAATGCTGACAACAAGAATAGTTGAAATCTATATCACTTCACTCCCCTGTGATGCAAAGGTTACTGGACAACTATTAACCTTCGCTTTCGATCAAACAAGAGGCGAAGCTGAATACATACAACAGAGAACAACACCAGCGACAAGATGAAGGTAAAAGTGCAGATGAAGGGCGAGGAGAATCTATATAGGGCAGGTAAAGATGACAGGTTCTGATAATACCATCAGCATCAGGATGTAACCCACTGCATCACTCCCTCTTGCTCACATTACGTACCACCTCCTCCATAAAACGGTCTCCCAGTCACGTGCCACGGACGTCAAGATGGTACTTCTGTCATCTGTGATCTCCTCCAAGCTGCCATGGCACGTTTAGCGACTTAGTGTATTGCCCATCGTGGTTGGCTTAGGGCTAGAGCCTCCCCCGCACAATCTGACCGCATCAATATGAGTCATGTTTGAGAAACAACAACATAGAGCTAGTAGCCGTCAATTACCCACCTGTGAATGACTGCCAGATCACCTTCAGGGCAGAGGAAGGTAAAACGGCAAAGGAATCTAGATAGGCAAACCCTCATAATGCTGGCCTCAAGAAAAGCTGAGATCGATATCAACTGACTACCCAGTGACGTCTATATGAACCGTAAGTTCCAACTGACGCCTTTTCCGACCTGCCTCTGTGTTCATGAGGACCAAACAGCTGAAATCATATTGCAGCAATGCCGCTTTATCAAGTGGAGCGACAGTAGACATGGCCGGTTACAACTCCTCTGACCACCAAGCTCCATAGCAGACACCAAGAGCTAGAAAAAAAAGACCGAAAAAAAGAACAACCAACTGACCAACCAACCAACCAACAACCACCCACCAACCCACCCACCAACACCCACCAACACAACCACTACCCACACCAACCCACACCAACCAACCACACCAACCAACCAACCAACCACCAAACCAACAACCAACCCACAACCAACCAACCAACCAACCAACCACACCAACCAACCAACCAACCCCACCACCCACCACCAACCAAACCAACCAACCAACCAACTCACCCACCCAACCAACCAACACTAAACCAATGCAAGTCCAGATATCAGCACCAGAACAGCGCTCTCTGTCCACGCTGGACGTTGCATCCTCTACCCCACCCCTTTCCACAGTCCACCCCCACCCACCTACCTCAACACCCTCCACCCCCACCCACACACACAACAGCCTCCAAACCACATGCCAGAGATGTGAGGAAAAATTCCTGTTATCTCTGATCCGATCCAAGAAGCCATGGCACGTTTAGCAAACTGAGTGCGTAGCCAATGATCATAGCATTACAACTACACAGACATGTATATGTTGTACCGTGGATGACTGTAGCCTTCATCAGGTCTTCGTTGTCCTTTTTGCTACACAGTCAAGGTCAAGGTCAATTTGACGACGAATGTGACCGTTTTCTTCAAGTTTTTGTCCTCTGCAGTAAAGCTTGGTGGTCAAAGAGTTGTAATCTGTCATATCTCCTGTTGAACCATGTCATAGAGGTGTTTTGTTTGTTTGTTTGTTGTGTGACCTATTATCGTATGGAAATGGACATTTCATTATCATTCATTGTTGTTACATGTTTACTACTGTATTGTTATAGTTCATCTGTTTTTATCATAGCTGTAGGGGTTGACATGTAACTGGCTTTACGTGTGTTGGTCTTTGTCTGGCGTGTTTTTGTGAAACGGTTAGGGCTTTGGTGTGGTGGGGAGTTGTACAGATAACCATTGTTATTATCACTCATCATCATCATCATCATCATTCATCATCGTCGGTCGTCGTCGTCGTCATCATCATCATCATCATATCACTTTATCATCATTATTATTATTATTATCATTATTATTATCATTATTAATATTATTATTACTATTATTATATTATCATTATCATTATTATCATTATTATCATCATCATCATTATTATTATCATTATTGCTATTATTATTATTGTTATTATTAATATTATTATTATCATCATTATTATTATTATATTATTATCGTTAGTAGTAGTAGTAATATTGTAATCATTATACCACTATTATCATTATCATTGTTGTTGTGACTATACCATCATCATCAGCAGCAGCAGTAGCAGCAACAGCAGCATCGTTATCATTATCATCATTATTAGAGCTGAATGTTTTCGATTCTCCATTAGTCGAAACAATTATTGTGGGAACTTTCACAGCTTTAACCTAACACTACAGAGAACTGAACGTGCTATGTGCTCTTTGAAAAAACACCAAGTTCACTCATTTGAATATTCATCCACCTTACAAACGCTTAACATTGAGAATGTTGCTAAAATGTCCCGACCAACACTGGAAGTGTCTGTGTCTCTCAGACATGGCCGTCATTAGGATAGAATATAAATGAAAATAAGCGCAGTGTACAACCCTGACATGTAGCCTCAGTCCCAAATGGTTGTCCGTAACATCAACACTATCATCCCCATTTCGTTATCATCGCATTATGAACACATTTTCCCCCTTAGGCCGTGGCTCATCCTCCCTTCCTTACTCTCATGGTGACTTCAAGGTCGGTGAGTGTTTGGGTGTGTACAACCCTGAAGTAGCGCTAGTCCAAATGGTTGTCCGTAAAGTCAAACTATCTCCATTTCGTACATCGATATGAGAACACCATAGAGACCGTGGTAATCCCCCTTCCTTACCCATGGGACATCAAGGTCGGTAGAGAGTTTGGTAATTGTAGATCCAATGAGCGGTATGAGAGAGACAGGGAGGCAGAAGAGGATCAATAAGAGAGACTACGGTGAATAGGCGTTAAAGACAACACCGCAAACAGAGAGAGAGAGAGAGAGAGACGAGAGAGAGAGAGAGAAGAGAGTAGAAGAGAGAGGAGAGAGAGACAGGAACAGAGACAGACAGAGACAGAGAGAGGACAGTGACAGACAGGAGACAAGAGAGAGAAACAGGACAGAGCAAGGACAGAGCAAGCGAAGAGGGGCAGAGAGAAGAAGAGAGAGAGAGAGAGAGAGAGAGAAAGAGAAGAGACAGAAGACAGCAGAGAGAGAGAGACAGACAGAGAGACATACTAGACAGAGAGAGAAGAAGGAGAGAGAGAGAGAGATAGAGAAGAGAAGAGAGAGAGAGAGACAGAGAGAGAGAGAGAGAGAGAGAGAGAGCAGAGACAGAGAGAGAGAGAAGAGAGAAGAGAGAGAGAGAGAGAGAGAGAGAGGTGAGAGAGAGAAAGGAGAGAGGAAAGAAAGAGAGAAAGACGAAAAAGAGAGAGAAAGAGAGAGAGAGAGAGAGAGAACAGACAGACAGACAGACAGACAGACAGACAGAGACAGAGAGACGGAGAACAATATATCAACATAAAGGCTTCATCTTCTCTTTCACTGTCT
>CM060312.1:10035511-10043011 GCA_030674185.1 Monoplex corrugatus
AGATGTCTGTGCTTAGGGAGAAGATGGCACATGTCTGTGCTTAGGGAGAAGAAGGCAGATGTCTGTGTTTAGGGAGAAGATGGCACATGTCTGTGCTTTAGGGAGAAGATGGCAGATGTCTGTGTTTAGGGAGAAGATGGCAGATGTCTGTGTTTAGGGAGAAGAAGGCAGATGTCTGTGTTTAGGGAGAAGAAGGCAGATGTCTGTGTTTAGGGAGAAGATGGCAGATGTCTGTGTTTAGGGAGAAGATGGCAGATGTCTGTGTTTAGGGAGAAGAAGGCAGATGTCTGTGTTTAGGCAGAAGATGGCAGATGTCTGTGTTTAGGGAGAAGATGGCAGATGTCTGTGTTTAGGGAGAAGATGGCAGATGTCTGTGTTTAGGGAGAAGATGGCAGATGTCTGTGTTTAGGGAGAAGATGGCAGATGTCTGTGTTTAGGGAGAAGATGGCAGATGTCTGTGTTTAGCGAGAAGATGGCAGATGTCTGTGTTTAGGGAGAAGAAGGCAGATGTCTGTGTTTAGGGAGAAGATGGCAGATGTCTGTGTTTAGGGAGAAGATGGCAGATGTCTGTGTTTAGGGAGAAGATGGCAGATGTCTGTGTTTAGGGAGAAGATGGCAGATGTCTGTGTTTAGGGAATGAAGATGGCAGATGTCTGTGTTTAGGGAGAAGATGGCAGATGTCTGTGTTTAGGGAGAAGATGGCAGATGTCTGTGTTTAGGGAGAAGATGGCAGATGTCTGTGTTTAGGGAGAAGATGGCAGATGTCTGTGTTTAGGGAGAAGATGGCAGATGTTTGTGTTGAAGGAGAAGATGGCAGATGTCTGTGTTTAGGGAGAAGAAGGCAGATGTCTGTGTTTAGGGAGAAGATGGCAGATGTCTGTGTTTAGGGAGAAGATGGCAGATGTCTGTGTTTAGGGAGAAGATGGCAGATGTCTGTGTTTAGGGAGACGATGGCAGATGTCTGTGTTTAGGGAGACGATGGCAGATGTCTGTGTTTAGGGAGAAGATGGCAGATGTCTGTGTTTAGGGAGAAGATGGCAGATGTCTGTGTTTAGGGAGAAGATGGCAGATGTCTGTGTTTAGGGAGAAGATGGCAGATGTCTGTGTTTAGGGAGAAGATGGCAGATGTCTGTGTTTAGGGAGAAGATGGCAGATGTCTGTGTTTAGGGAGAAGATGGCAGATGTCTGTGTTTAGGGAGAAGATGGCAGATGTCTGTGTTTAGGGAGAAGATGGCAGATGTCTGTGTTTAGGGAGAAGATGGCAGATGTCTGTGTTTAGGGAGAAGATGGCAGATGTCTGTGTTTAGGGAGAAGATGGCAGATGTCTGTGTTTAGGGAGAAGATGGCAGATGTCTGTGTTTAGGGAGAAGATGGAAGATGTCTGTGTTTAGGGAGAAGATGGAAGATGTCTGTATTTAAGGAGAAGATGGCAGATGTCTGTGTTTAGGGAGAAGATGGCAGATGTCTGTGTTTAGGGAGAAGATGGCAGATGTCTGTGTTTAGGGAGAAGATGGCAGATGTCTGTGTTTAGCGAGAAGATGGCAGATGTCTGTGTTTAGGGAGAAGAAGGCAGATGTCTGTGTTTAGGGAGAAGATGGCAGATGTCTGTGTTTAGGGAGAAGATGGCAGATGTCTGTGTTTAGGGAGAAGATGGCAGATGTCTGTGTTTAGGGAGAAGAAGGCAGATGTCTGTGCTTAGGGAGAAGAGTAGCACAATGTCTGTGTTTAGGGAGAAGATGGCAGAATGTCTGATCTTAGGGAGAAGATGGCACAATGTCTGTGCTTGTGGAGAAGATGGCACAATGTCTGTTCTTAGGGAGAAGAGTAGCACAATGTCTGTGTTTAGGGAGAAGAAGGCAGATGTCTGTGCTTAGGGAGAAGAGTAGCACAATGTCTGTGTTTAGGGAGAAGATGGCAGAATGTCTGATCTTAGGGAGAAGATGGCACAATGTCTGTGCTTGTGGAGAAGATGGCACAATGTCTGTTCTTAGGGAGAAGAGTGGCACAATGTCTGTGCTTAGGGAGAAGAGTGGCACAATGTCTGTTCTTAGGGAGAAGAGTGGCACAATGTCTGTGCTTAGGGAGAAGAGTGGCACAATGTCTGTGCTTAGGAGAAAGATGGCACAATGTCTGTGTTTAGGCAGAAGATGGCACAATGTCTGTTCTTAGGGAGAAGAGTGGCACAATGTCTGTTCTTAGGGAGAAGATGGCACAATATCTGTGCTTGGGGAGAAGAGTGGCACAATGTCTGTGTTTAGGGAGATGGTAGAATGTGTTTAGGGAGAAGATGGCAGAATGTCTGTGCTTAGGGAGAAGATGTCAGAATGTATGTGCTTAGGGAGAAGAATGGCACAACGTCTGTGCTTAGGGAGAAGAGTGGCACAATGTATGTGCTTAGGGAGAAGAGTGGCACAATGTATGTGCTTAGGCAGAAGAGTGGCACAATATCTGTGCTTAGGCAGAAGAGTGGCACAATGTATGTGCTTAGGGAGAAGAGTGGCACAATGTATGTGCTTAGGCAGAAGAGTGGTACAATGTCTGTGCTTAGGCAGAAGAGTGGCACAATGTCTGTGCTTAGGCAGAAGAGTGGCACAATGTCCGTGCTTAGGGAGAAGAGTGGCACAATGTATGTGCTTAGGGAGAAGAGTGGCACAATGTATGTGTTTAGGGAGAAGAGTGGCACAATGTCTGTGCTTAGGAAGAAGAGTGGCACAATGTATGTACTTAGGAAGAAGAGTGGCACAAAATATGTGCTTACGGAGAAGAGTGGCACAATGTATGTGCTTCGGGAGAAGAGTGGCACAATGTATGTGCTGAGAGAGAAGAGTGGCACAATGTCTGTGTTTAGGGAGAAGAGTGGCACAATGTATGTGCTTAGGGAGAAGAGTGGCACAATGTCTGTGCTTAGGGAGAAGAGTGGCACAATGTATGTGCTTATGGAGAAGAGTGGCACAATGTATGTGCTTAGGGAGAAGAGTGGCACAATGTATGTGCTTAGGGAGAAGAGTGGCACAATGTATGTGCTTATGGAGAAGAGTGGCACAATGTATGTATGCACAATGTCTGTGTTTAGGGAAAGAGTGGCACAATGTATGTGCTTAGGGAGAAGAGTGGCACAATGTCTGTGTTTAGGGAGAAGAGTGGCACAATGTATGTGCTTAGGGAGAAGAGTGGCACAATGTATGTGCTTAGGGAGAAGAGTGGCACAATGTCTGTGCTTAGGGAGAAGAGTGGCACAATGTATGTGCTTAGGGAGAAGAGTGGCACAATGTATGTGCTTAGGGAGAAGAGTGGCACAATGTATGTGCTTATGGAGAAGAGTGGCACAATGTATGTGCTTAGGGAGAAGAGTGGCACAATGTCTGTGCTTATGGAGAAGAGTGGCACAATGTATGTGCTTAGGGAGAAGAGTGGCACAATGTATGTGCTTAGGGAGAAGAGTGGCACAATGTCTGTGTTTAGGGAGAAGAGTGGCACATGTCTGTGCTTAGGGAGAAGAGTGGCACAATGTATGTATGCACAATGTCTGTGCTTAGGGAGAAGAATGGTACAATGTATGTGCTTAGGGAGAAGAGTGGCACAATGTATGTGCTTAGGGAGAAGAATGGCACAATGTCTGTTCTTAGGGAGAAGAATGGCACAATGTCTGTGCATAGGGAGAAGAGTGGCACAATGTATGTGCTTAGGAGAGAGAGTGGCACAATGTCTGTGCTTAGGGAGAAGAGTGGTACAATGTCTGTGCTTAGGGAGAAGAATGGCAATGTGTCTGTGTTTAGGGAGAAGAGTGGCACAATGTCTGTGCTTAGGAGAAGAGTGGCACAATGTCTGTGCTTGGGGAGAAGATGGCAAATGTCTGTGCTTATGGAGAAGAGTGGCACAAGGTATGTACTTAGAGAGGAAGAATGTAGTACGTCTGTGCTTAGGGACAAGAGTGGAAAGAGAGAGAGAGAGGAGAGAGAGAGAGAGGAGAGGAGAGAGAGAGAGGAGGAGAAGAGAGAGAGAGAGACAGACAGACAGACAGACAGACAGACAGACAGACAGAAGGAGAGACATAGAGAAGAGAAAAGAGAGAGAAAAGAGAGAGAGAGAGAGGAGGGAGAGGTAGAGAGAGATACAGAGAGAGAAGGAGGAAGGAAGGAAAAGAGAGAGAGAGAGGGAGGAGAGAGAGGAGAAGGAAAAGAGCCAAAGACAGACACAAAGAGAGAGACAGAGAGAAAGAGAAGAGAGAAAGAGAGAGAGAGAGAAAGAGAGAAAGAGAGTGGGAGAGAGAGAGAGAAAAGAGGAAAGAGGAAGAGAGAGAGAGAGAGAGAGAAGGAGAAAAGAGAGGGAGGGAGATAGAGATAGATAGAGAGCAAGCGAGAGAGAGAGAGACAGAGACAGAGACAGAGACAGAGACAGAGACAGAGACAGAGACAGAGAGAAACAACAAGCCCTACCATTTTTCCTTTCTCCTGTTGTAACACGCCGACAGACAATGGCCGCAGATGGCCAGGCAGCCAGTCCCCGGATGTAGCAATGTACAATGACAGACACACACTCAGCAGGTGAACTGGAATCTGCTCTTGTCTATCTTTATTTCTCTCTCTTGTCTCTGTCTCTGTCCTGTCTCTCCGCTCTGCTCTCCCTCTGTCTCTCTCTCTTGTTCTCTGTCTCTCTCTGTCTCTTTGTCTCTGTCTCTCTCTCTGTCTCTGTCTCTCTGTGTGTCTCTCTCTTCTTGTCTCTCTCTCTGTCTCTCTCTCTGTTCTCTGTCTTCTCTGTCTCTCTCTCTGTCTCTCTCTCTGTCTCTCTCTTCTGTCTCTCTGTCTCTCATCTGTCATGTCTCTCTCTCTCTGTCACTTCTCTCTCTCTCCTCCCTCTCTCCCTCCCTCCTCTCCTCCCTCCCTCTCTCTGTCTCTGTTTAAGGTCATTTTTTCTGAAGCAGGCTAGTTGGTTCTTTCGAAAGAGCCATGGACTGAAGAATTGATATCTTGAGGTTCAATCCCAGCCTGCAACATGAAAAAATGACCTGTTCACTGCCCGTCTCAATGTTTCCATCATTCTGGTGGCGTCAGCTTAGAATTGCATAGGTCCCTTACCAACCCTCCCATTTCAAGACCTGGCCAGCGCATAGCGTTTTGTACAGTTTCAGGGAGTCCGTCACGTAATTGCTGGCAGATTGGGGTGGAGCACGTATGGAATTGTCGAAGTGTGATGAATTTCCCTTGGACAAAGTGCAAACTCCGATGTCACTTTCGTGTGAAGCCTTTTTGATGGATGAGGACAGAAAGGGAGGGAGATGTCTTTTGCATTGACAAAAGATAGATTGGTATGGAGGGCCATGATCGCCAACGGTATGTGGCAGGGCACACGATGATGAGGATGACATACACATCTGCCATTTTCTCCTGCCAGGACGTTACATTTTGGGACGTTGTCCACTTTTTTGTGCAAAGTGATGTGCATTTATTCTTTGTTGTTTTTTGTATCATCATCATCATCATCATCATCAAGTGCCCTGCCGCATGGCGTCTGCGATATGTCCCTCCATTTGTATCTATCCCTTGTTGCCACAAAGCACATCTTCCACCCTCTCTGTCCTCATCCACACTGCAAGTCCGTCCAATATTTTATCCCTGGGTCTACCCGGTGCTCTCTTTCCCTCCAGCATTCCTGTTGTGACCAGGTGCTCTAATTCCCCTTTCCTCATAAAATGGCTTATAAATATTGCCTGTCTGTTCCTAATCTTCCTTATGAATGATCTTCTTGTGTCTGCCTCCATCAAGACTGTCTCGTTTGTTTTCTTTGCTGTCCATGGAACTCTCAACATTCTTCTTAGAAATCACATCTCGGCTGCCTCAATCTTATTCTGGCTTTGCTTGTTGTATACGCTTGACAAGGGTCAGTTGGCCGAAAATTTGCGCCTGTCTTGTTTTTGCTACAGTAGATACGCGTTCTACTTTTGTTTGTGTATTTTTCTGATGCGTATTTGCTTGAATGTTGGCAGCCACTTTGATTCAGATTTGAGCAAGTTTACATTAATGTTTTCACCATTACAACAGTCTATAATTGCTGTACGCCTTGTACTCAAAAAGAAAAAAGCTGACCACATATCTCCTCTCCTGGCACAACTTCACTGGCTCCCTGTATCAAAGCGCATACAGTACAAATTAGACACCATGTGCTACAAAAGCCTCAATAACGCAGCCCCCGATTACCTGTCAAGCCTACTTGAGATTATCTTCCCTCACGTACCCTCTGCTCTGCCTCCGATCCTGACTTTTCGCTTTCCACGCACTAAGCTCAATACCTATGGTCCACGAGCCTTCTCTGTTTCTGGTCCACTTTCCTGGAACAAACTTCCTCTCTCAATCCGTCAGCAACCTACTTTTGTCTCCTTCAAGTCCGCTCTCAAAACTCACCTTTTCTCCTCCGCATAAAATCCTAACCTCACTCAACCCCCCCCCCCCCCCCTCTCTGCAGCCTGTCTCCGCTCGGAGGGAATCACATGGTTATAATATATAATTGTATATGCTATGCTCTCTATAATTTTCCATTGCTTTTATTCTTGCTTTTATTGCTTTTATTCTTTCTCCCCATTTATAGCCATGCGTGTGTGTGTGTGTGTGTGTGGTGTGTGTGTGTGTGTGTGCGTGGTGTGTGTGCGTGCATACGTGCGTGCGTGCGTGTGTGTCTGTTTCAGCGCTTAGATTTGATTTTATCAAGATTTGCGCTATATACATATTGTAATTATTATTAATTATAATTATTAATTGTTCTTGTTTCGTGTCCAAGTTTTATTTTATCTGAAGTTTCTTCAAGGTTGCAGCGACCGTCAGGAGAAGAAAAGCTCTTGATTTTCTCTAATTGAAAAAAAAAAGTATAAAATGAGAGATTGTTAGAATGTGTTTTTATCTTGCTTGCTTTCATTTTTAACCTTTTGCATTCGACCAAGTGTGCATTTCTCACTTTCGGTTTTCTTTTTTTTTCTGCATTTATTTCTTTTCGTTTTCTAAAAAAAATATTTTCCTTCTTTTTTATTTCCCTTACTTTTCTTTTCCTGTTATTCTTTCTTCCTTGTCTGTCTTTCAGGTTTTCGTTTTTAATCCTTTTTGTAGTTGTTTGTTTTTATTCTTTGGTTTCTTGGTTTAGTTAATTTTACTTTTGTTTGTTTCTTTCTGGCTTGTGTCCCTTTAATCAATACATCTTCGTGTCTATTGATCATCTTTATTTTTTGTACTTTTTTCTTTCGTTCTTTATTATATTCATTCACTTTCTTTGTGTTTCTTGAACTACTTTTTCTTTCTTCTTTCTCTAATCCTTTCTTCTGTAGATTTGTTCATATCTATCTGTACTTTGCTTTCTTTGTTCTATTTCATCAAACAAAAAGAACATCTTCTGTTTTTGCAAAGACAACTTCAGTATGTTATGGCAGTGCCAACATTGTATTCACACATTCATCTGGAGGCTTAGGTTTTACGTTCTGTTAGGATAACTATTTCACTCCAGTCTCATGTCTCCAAC
>CM060312.1:10060511-10063011 GCA_030674185.1 Monoplex corrugatus
AGAGAGAGAGACAGAGAGAGAGAGAGAGACCGACAGACAGACAGAAGACAAACAGAGACAGAGAGAGACAGAGAATGAGAGACAGAGACAGAGACAGAGACAGACAGATAAAGACAGAGACAGAGAGACAAAGAGAGAGATTCAGATTTAGATGGTTCAATGATTTACGCCATAGTCCCCCACTCAGGAAGATTATGACATTGTGACAACGAAGTTGTGTTACCGTACGAAATACGAGTTAATAATATCCATGAACATAGCAGGTCGCTTTAAATGACGCCACACACTTTCCCACCTCTTTGTGCGTATCAAGTCAACAAGAAACACCCAGAGGTGCTGGACGGGACCCAAAGCAACAATGCTTCACAACTCTCCAGACAATCATCTCCCTGTTCCCTACGCCACACGGTAACCATTTTACCAGGCAAGTGGATGTTTCTATAGACATTTTTCTGGGGCAACTCCTGTTACTGTAAGACCTGGTACATGCATCGAGTGCGATATGCATTTGACTTCTCTGTTTACCTTATTTAAAAGGCTAGCTCTCAGATCAGTACGCAACAGATGCCAAGCATAGATGCACTGCTAACACAGTCTCAGCTAAGATGGTCTGGACATCTCGTGCGCATGCAGGATAACAGACTTTCAAAGCTCTTCTACGGTGAACTGACAGAGGGCCATCGACCAAGAAGACGGCCAAAGCTTCGGTACAAAGACACCCTGACAAAATCCCTTTAGAAATGTGACATTGATGAAGAACAATGGGAAATCATGGACACAAACAGGTCTGAATGGAGACGAGCTATTCGCAATGGAACAGAAGCTTATGAAAATGAAAGATGAAGCAGCCAAGTGGAAAAGCGTGCAGCAAAAAAGGCCAGAACCAACTCTGCAGAGCGTTCTATTGAGTGTCCAGTATGCGGCCGCCTGTGTGCATCAAACTTTGGCCTGAGATCCGACATGAGGGTACACAAATAAAGTGCTAAGTTGGACTGTATAGACCACGGTAGTCAACCATATAGACCTTATCCATAGGGACCTAATCCTACTATTGTTTAATAATAAAGTATTCTGTAATCTGAAGCCTGAAGTCTGAAGTCCTTTTCAAGTTTGTAGTCTGCATCAAAACCTCATCTCTTCAAAGGACTGTTGTTATTGAATTGAACTATTGACTTGCTACCTGTCACCTGTACTTTTTGCTTGAGTATGAATGAACGTGATTGCCTATTGTGCTTTCTTTCCGTTGTGTGTGTGTGTGTATGTGTGTGTGTGTGTGTGTGTGTGGTGTGTGTGTGTGTGTGTGTGTGTGTGTGTGTGCGTGGTGGTGTGTGTGCGTGTATGTGTGTGTGTGCCAGTTTGTTGTTTGTTTGTTTGTTTGTTTGCTTGTGTGTGTGTTTTTGTGTGTGTGTGTTTGTGTGTGTATGTGTGTGTGTGTGTCTGTGTTGTGTGTGTGTGTGTTGTGTTGTGTGTGTGTTGTGTGTCTGTCTGTCTGTCTGTGTATGTATGTGTGTATGTGTGTGTGGTGTTGTTCGTGCGCGCGTGTGTGTACGTGTGTGTGTATTTGCCTGTTTGGTTTGTTTGTGTGTGTGCGTGTATATGTGTGGACCTGGTGTTTGTGTGCGTGCATGTGTGAGTGCGTGTTATGTGTCTGTGTGCGTGTGTTGCATATACAGTGTATTTGTGTGTGTGCATGTCATGTGTATGTCCACGCACACGCACGAACACGCGTGATGGGAATTGCATGACGGTGAATTGTGGCCAGGAGTAAAGCCATGAACAAACTGTAGGTCTGATCCAGCGAAGGTCAATGACCTGTTGCCAGTTGTCTTCCTTCTTCCTCGCACCCTTCTTCCTCACATCGCTTTCACCCTTAAGCTTGTGGATCTTTGACCAGGTCCACCAGCTGCCAACAACTTTTATTAACTCTTTCGATTCCTCACTCTATCTACCACCTGTCATCAGCTTTGATATCCTTTTCGCTTTCTTACCTTATCCATCTAATTCATGAATGCTTCCTTAACCTATTCATGCCCGCACCTCTTCCTCTAGCTTCCAGCAGCTTCCTTAATCCTTTTACTTTCTCACCTAATCAGTTTCAACATCTTTGTTAATCCTTTCACTCCTTCATCGTATCCACCTTCTTCTACCAGTTTCCTTAACCATTTCACTCCTTCGCCCTATTGACCATCTCCCACCAGCTTTTTAAACAAACAAACGAATAAAACAAAGGAATAAACGAAAGAACAAACAACTTCCTTAATCCTTTCATTCCCCCACCCTACCCACCTGCTTCACTCAGTTTCCATAACACTTTCATTCCGATATCCTGTCCACCAGCTTCCATCAGCTTCCTTAACTCTCTCACTTCCTTTTCCTGTCCAACAGCTTCTACACATTTACTTAACCCTTTCGTTTCTGTCCACCGACTTTCTTAACTTTTCATTCCCTTACCCCATCTACCAGCTTCCATCAGTTATTTTAACCCTTTCACTCCCTGAAC
>CM060312.1:10068011-10070511 GCA_030674185.1 Monoplex corrugatus
TGTGTGTTGTGCGTGTGTATGTGTGTGTTGTTGTGTTTGTGTGTATGTGTGTGTGTGTGTGGTGTGTGTGTTGGTGTGTAGTATGTGTGTGTGTGTGTGTGTGATGTGTGTGTGTTGTGTGTGTTGTGGTGTGTGTGTGTGCATGTTGTGCGTGTGTAAACAGAGTGGGTTGTGGTGAGAGAGGTAGGGTGGTGAGGGGGGGGGGAAGCGGGGATTGAGAGGTGATGTCATAGCAAGATATGGGAGGAAAACAAGCAAACAAACAACAAACAAACAAACAAACAAACAAACAAACAACAACAAACAAACAAGCAAACAAACAAGCAAACAATCAAACAAACAAACAAACAAACAAAGATATTAAATTGCAGGGTGTGCGTGCAGATTTATGTTTCACACTATCAAACTGTAGGACTTGCGTGCAGCGTTATGCCCTATACCGTGCACTTTGGGGAACTTTCCCCGTCCCATGGCACCCAGACTGCATGCAGGATGCTGGAATGATCAACTCTGTGATTCACATCACGCTTCTGTCTCAGCCAGGGCTCACTTTCAGGCGGGAAAAGGAATTTAATACTTACTTCACATTCACCTCGTAGCGATTTCCTGTGACCTGAGAGTTATTTTTCCTTTTGTTATTTTTAGCAGCCTGGAACTGAGAGTTATGTCCCTTCGGTGAGGTTTGGTCGCTGTGGTGTTTGTGAAGATCGTTCCAGAGATGAAAGGTCTCAGATGCTGCACTTCAGTCTGTGTCTTCCTTTAGAGTTGTGTGTGCAACAGATTATTGTCAATCTACACTGGTGATCCCGAGGTGATACGAACACGCAACCTTGTGAGAAGGTCTATGTGGACCGTCTCAAAGGTCCGTTTTTCACGCCACTCACGGCTTCAGAGGACAAGACTCGGGTTTCACCTGCTATTGAGGATCCGCCAACATCGTTGACGACAACATCCTCTGCAGCAAGTTCTGCAGAGCCGTCAACATCACCATCCCCTACCCCTGCCAGAGATCCTCCTATCACAATCACTCTGGCCGCGTTTCACGTCTGCCACCAAGATTTGGATGACTGATTTCAGTTTTGTTGTTCTCAATGTTATTCAAACAATTTGCTGCGTGGTGCCACTCTACAACCTATACAACTGAAATCACTTTCTCCTGTCTTTTTCGACATTCATATCCCGTCTTCCTTGAAGTCTAACTTGAAGACATCTTTTTGTTTAGCAGTGATTTTCCGCCCCCTCCCTCTCCCCCCCCCCCCCCCATCTTCTGCGGTCTGTGTGTGTTTTGTATCTTTGAGTTTTTGTCATTGTGAGTGAATGCTTTGGTGATATGTATTCTTCTTCTTTTTCTCAACAGCATTATAATCATTATCAAGGTGTTGTTGTCATTATTATTATTATTATTTCAATAATTCTTCTTCTTCTATCATCATCATTATCATCATCATCATCATCATTATCATCGTTGTTATTATTATTATTATTATTATATTATTATTATTGTTGTTATTATTATCATTATTGTTGTTATTATTATTGTTATTATTACTATTATTATTATCATTATTGTTATTATTACTATTATTATTATCATTATTGTTATTATTACTATTATTATTATTATTATTATTATTATTATTATTATTATGATGATCATTATCATTATTATCTATATCATTATCATCATAAGAAATTATAATATCATCGTACGCCTAGAGTGAGAAGTATCACAGGTAGACGAAGTTGGTGGTCTGCAAGCAAGCAAAATTCTGTTGAAAGGTTCCAGAAATTTTAACGCTGTCTGGACATTTGAACTGACCTTAACCCTCACAAAACTTTCTTTTTCCATTTCTGACTCTCTCGTTTCGTCTTCATTAGTGAGTGAGACACTGAGAAAACTAGTGAAAGAGAAGAAGTAGAAGACGAGTCGCAGTGGCGAAGACAGAGAGGCAGGAAGTGGCGAGGTGTCAGTTTGCAGGGATGGTGTGTGGTGCTGGGGGGTGGATGGTGATGTTGACCGTCTTTGCAGAGAAGTGGACACAATGTCCTTGCCACTTTATGTATTGTGGTTCAAGGTTGCTTTATAGCGGAGCTAACACGACAAAAAAGCTATACGATGAAAACACGCTATAAACATCGACCAACCTTTGGAGGTAAAAACAAAATATGACCGCTGGATCTTGATGGGTAAAACACAAAAACATTGAAAAGTAGCTTGTTTGTGTAAGCACAATGTTTCGAGCCCCAGGCTCTTTATCAAGTGAATGAAAAGTGGTAAATAAAAGTGACATGGAAAATAAAAGTGACGTGGAAAATAAAAGTAAAAGTGACGTGGAAAATAAAAGTGACGTAGAAAATAAAAGTGACGTGGAAAATGAAATGACGTGGAAATAAAGAAGTTCGAAGTTCATGATTAAAGTGCTGTTGTTATTATCATTATCGTTTCTATAATTCTTCTTCTTCTCTTATAATTGTTATCACTGCTATTATTATTATCACT
>CM060312.1:10080511-10110511 GCA_030674185.1 Monoplex corrugatus
TACTACTTTGCCTTCAAGGGGAGGGACCTAGGAAACTAATCTCTCTATTATTGTTGTACCAGTGCTGACAGGCAAATGCCCTCCTCTTCACGATGTTCAACTGCTGTTGGATCTTAAATTACGCGTGAGCAGGCCAGAAGCACTGGGGCCCGTCTTGTTTTACGTCCTCTTCCAAAGGACTAGACGCTCAGTTCAGATTTCCTGGAATCAGAGTGAATACTGCAATCAATTCATTTCATGCCTGAGTCAGGTGATAGTTCCGTCATTAACGGAGGCCGGAAGTGGGTGACTGCCCTTTACTTCAGTCACAATTTAGTTTGCGGGGGTGGGGATGGAGAGGAAGGGGAGGCATTGAAGGTCAGAGTGCAAGAGTGAAGAAAGAGAAGCCGTCTGTCCTGTAATGGAGAGAATGATCCATTCAGGTTGACTGTACTGCGAAATGTTTGTGTCTGGAGTGAATTCCGTGCTGGTAATGGTGACCATCTCCCAAGGAATGAGTCGTGGCTTGTCTTCGGATGACCATTTTCGGTTTATTGCCGAATGTATTTGTCATTTGTGTGTTCTTTCTCTACGCAAAAAAACGTTATAAAATCAGATGTATATTTTCTGAGATGTAGCCTTCGGAAGCTGTTGCCTCTCCATTCGTCGTTTTGACAAAGGTAGACAGAGGTTAAAAGGGAGATTGAAAGGTAGACAACTGTAGGTGTAAGGGAGGTTAAAAGGTAGACAACTGTAGATATAAGGGAGGTTAAAAGGTAGACAACTGTAGGTATAAGGGAGGTTTAAAGGTAGACAATGTAGGTATAAGGGAAGTTGAAAGGTAGACAACTGTAGGTATAAGGGAGGTTTAAAGGTAGACAACTGTAGGTATAAGGGAGGTTGAAAGGTAGACAACTGTAGATATAAGGGAGGTTGTAAGGTAGACAACTGTAGGTATAAGGGAGGTTAAAAGGTAGACAAATGTAGGTATAAGGGAAGTTGAAAGGTAGGCAACTGTAGGTATAAGGGAGGTTTAAAGGTAGACAACTGTAGGTATAAGGGAAGTTGAAAGGTGGACAACTGTAGGTATAAGGGAAGTTAAAAGGTAGACAACTGTAGGTATAAGGGAAGTTGAAAGGTGGACAACTGTAGGGATAAGGGAGGTTGTAAGGTAGACAACTGTAGGTATAAGGGAGGTTAAAAGGTAGACAACTGTAGGTATAAGGGAGGTTTAAAGGTAGACAACTGAGGATATAAGGGAGGTTGTAAAGTAGACAACTGTAGGTATAAGGAAGGTTAAAAGGTAGACAACTGTAGGCATAAGGGAAGTTAAAAGATAGACAACTGTAGGTATAAGGGAAGTTAAAATGTAGACAACTGTAGGTATAAGGGAGGTTTAAAGGTAGACAACTGTAGGTATAAGGAGGTTGAAAGGTAGACAACTGTAGATATAAGGGAGGTTGAAAGGTAGACAACTGTAGATATAAGGGAGGTTGTAAGGTAGACAACTCTAGGTATAAGGGAGGTTAAAAGGTAGACAACTGTAGATATAAGGGAGGTTAAAAGGTAGACAACTGTAGGTATAAGGGAGGTTTAAAGGTAGACAACTGTAGGTATAAGGGAAGTTGAAAGGTAGACAACTGTAGGTATAAGGGAAGTTGAAAGGTAGACAACTGTAGGTATAAGGGAGGTTGTAAGGTAGACAACTGTAGGTATAAGGGAGGTTGTAAGGTAGACAACTGTAGGTATAAGGGAGGTTGTAAGTAGACAACTGTAGATATAAGGGAGGTTAAAAGGTAGACAACTGTAGGTATAAGGGACGTTTAAAGGTAGACAACTGTAGGTATAAGGGAGGTTGTAAGTAGACAACTGTAGGTATAAGGGACGTTTAAAGGTAGACAACTGTAGGTATAAGGGACGTTTAAAGGTAGACAACTGTAGGTATAAGGGAGGTTGTATGTAGACAACTGTAGGTATAAGGGACGTTTAAAGGTAGACAACTGTAGGTATAAGGGACGTTTAAAAGGTAGACAACTGAGGATATAAGGGAGGTTGTAAGGTAGACAACTGTAGGTATAAGGGAGGTTAAAAGGTAGACAACTGTAGGTATAAGGGAAGTTAAAAGATAGACAACTATAGGTATAAGGAAGGTTAAAAGGTAGACAACTGTAGGTATAAGGGAAGTTAAAAGGTAGACAACTGTAGGTATAAGGGAAGTTAAAAAGTAGACATCTGTAGGTATAAGGAAGGTTTAAAGGTAGACAACTGTAGGTATAAGGGAAGTTAAGAGGTAGACAACTGTAGGTATAAGGGAGGTTAAAAGGTAGACAACTGTAGGTATAAGGGAGGTTAAAAGGTAGACAACTGTAGGTATAAGGGAAGTTAAAAGGTAGACAACTGTAGGTATAAGGGAGGTTAAAAGGTAGACAACTGTAGGTATAAGGGAGGTTGAAAGGTAGACAACTGTAGGTATAAGGGAAGTTGAAAGGTAGACAACTGTAGGTATAAGGGAAGTTAAAAGGTAGACAACTGTAGGTATAAGGGAGGTTAAAAGGTAGACAACTGTAGGTATAAGGAAGGTTGTAAGGTAGACAACTGTAGGTATAAGGGAGGTTGAAAGGTAGACAACTGTAGGTATAAGGGAAGTTGAAAGGTAGATAACTGTAGGTATAAGGGAGGTTTAAAGGTAGACAACTGTAGGTATAAATGATTCTGGTAAGAGTGACCTGGTCAGTGTATTCTGTTACTCTGTCCTTTTTGCCTCCTTTCTGGTGCTGTGGTCTGTGCGTTATGTTCTGCCTTTTCTCTTCTACACACTCACTACACAACACACACACACACACACACACACACACCACACACAAAACACACACACACACACACAACACACACACACACACACACACACGACACACACACACACACACACGCACAAACAGCTCAGAACACACACACATACACGCACAGACATACATGCATACACAAACGCACATATTATGTTTAAAAAACCACATATGTGAATAGACTTTAAAAAAAGAAAAGAAATAAAGAAGGAGGAAGGAAGGAAAGAAAACACAACACACACCCCACACACCACACAACACACACACACACACACACACACACACACACAACCAACAACACACACACACACACATCTCCACTCTCACCCTCTCCAATCACTACACACCTTCTACACTTACATCAACACAACACACACACACACACACACACACACACACACACACACACACACACACACACACACACACACACACACACACACACACACACACACACACACACACACACACCACACACAGTCTCCCCCTCCTTTCAGCATTTCACATCTTTCCGTCACCCCCCATCCACAAAGGACCGCTAATTAGCCAGGGCTAGTCCTGTCAGCTGACATCAGGCCAGGCTAAAAGCTTTGACCAGCCTGGACTGTGGCCAAGGTGTCCACGCAACCTCACCGTTCACCTATTCGTCTTTCTAACGCACTGTCCAGCATCTGCGTCTAATTCACAATGATTTATATGCAACAACATAATTATGCTGTTTAGACTGATGGGTCACAGCTGAAACAGTTTTAATCGACACGGGAATCTTCCTTGGGAATCTCAAAAGTTTGGGAACGCATCCAGATTGTGTAAAAATGTTCCTTGCTCATTTCAGGCTAATCACCAGCAAGATTGGAAGAGAGCTCTGAAAAACAGTAGTAATAACTAATATATTATATCAACATTACGAAATCGAATTTGGAATAGAAAAATATATTAAAGAGTTACCAGATATTTATGTTTTCCTTATGAATAAATTTCGATGCAGATGTCACAAGACTAACACTCAGTAAAGTAGATATGAGGGAGTTGACAGCCAAACCAGTAATATGTCAGTTTTGTGATGACAATGTCTTAGGCAATGTAGTTTCATTTCATTTTCGAGGGCGCTTGACAAGCACAAGAAACTGCTGACTACACAAATGTTTCAAAAAGACGAATCGTGTAGAAGAGAGAGAGAGAGAGAGAAGAAGAAAGATGAGAGAGAAGAGAGAGAAGAGAAAATAAGAGAGAGAGAGAGAGAGAAAGACAAAGAGGACAGAGACAGGACAGATAGAAATGAAGATGAGAGAGAGATGAAGATTGAGAGAGAGGAGAGAGAGAAGAGAAGAGAAAGAGAAAAGAGATAGAGAAAGAAGAGAGAGAAATAAGAGACGAGAGAGAAAGAGAGAGAGAGAGAGGAAGAATAGAGAGAAGAGAGAAGGAGCAGATGAGGAAAGACAGAGAGAGAGAGAGAGAAGAGAGGAGAGAGAAGAGAGAGAGAGGGGAGAGGAGAAGAGCGAGAGAGAGATGAGAGGGAGAGAGACAAGAGAAGAGAGAGAGAGACAAGAAGAGAAGAGAGATGGAGAGAGAAAAGAGGAGAGAGAGAGCAGAGAGAGAGAGAGAAAGAGAGACAAAGAGAGAAAGAGAGAGAGAGAGGAGCAGAAGAAGAGAGAGAGAGGAGAGAGACAGAGAGAGAGAGAGAGAGAGAGAAGAGAGAGAGAGAGAGAGAGAGAGAGAGAGAGAGAGAGAGAGAGAAGAGAGATGTATCAGACAAAGGTCACATAAACATGACACAGACACTTCGTGCTCTCAGAAGTATTGTACAGTACTGAACGAACTCGAGGTAGACACAACATTTCACAGTACAGTCAACCTGAATGACTCACCCTTCCATTTCCGGGCAGACGACTCTTTATCCTTCACCCCCATCCCCACTCTGTCTCCTACGTCCAAGTTGTAATTTGAGTACACAAGGTCCAGAAGGTAAAACCTTGTGCTTCCATAGCCATCAATGACAAATAAATAAATAAATAAATAAATAACTAAATAAAAAGAAATAAAATAAAAATGAAAAAGAAAAGAAAAAAGTGAGATAGGAAAAGGATGACATAAAGTAAGATATGTAGTGGTTAGCACAACAGACTACCGACTGGAAGGTTATAAGTTCGAATCCCTATCAGTCCCTTCAAAAATCATTGTGGGATTGTTCAGCTCCAACCGGCCTCTGCCCAGAGTTGAGCATGCTATGGTTGATTGGGAAGACTGGAACCACACAGTTGAGGTCTCATCCACTTCAAGATGTGCCATTGAAGGTTTTGCTCAACATTTCCGACCAACACCACAGGTCACCACACCAACACCAACACCAACACCAACACCAACACCAACACCAACACCAACACCAACACCAACACCAACACAACACCAACACCAACACCAACACCAACACCACACACACCAACACCAACACCAACACCACATACATATGTTTGTGGTATATGCATGAAATTCTTTTTCATCATCATCTTCTTCTTCTTCTTCTTCTTCATCTCTTCTTTCTTCTTCTTCTTCTCCTCTCCTCCTCTCTTCTTCATCTTTCTCTCTTCTTTTCCTTCTTTCTACCTTTCATTCATTCATTCTATACTTCATCATCATCATATCTTCCTCTTTCTTCATATCATATTCATCATTACTCACTCATCATTCATCATCATCATCAGTCTCATCATCATCATCATCATCATCATCGTCGTCTCGTCATCATCATTCATCATCATCATCACATCTCCACCATCATTATCATATTATTGTATGTTAATTATTGTTATATATTATTTTTCATTATCGTTGTTGTTCTACTATCATTTTCAGTCATTTTCTCTATCATTCAATCATCATCATCTCTCACCACACCAACCACACCCATCATATTTAATATTATTGTTGTTTTATGTTAGTGGATGAATGATTAATTAATTATTATTTATTTGTTGGTTGTTAGTTGTGTTAGCTTACATTACAAATATTTCAGATCAATATATCCTCTTCATTACACATCAGCAGTAACCGTGCAGCAGAATCCTTGAACCAGCCAAAACCCTACACACTGGCAAGGTGGTGAACTGGGAGAAGGGAAGACGTGGGAGTTTTGAAACACTGAACTGGGCCTACAAACGACTGCAGTTTTTTAAGAAGCAGCAAGCTGGCACAGTTTTATGTGGGAAGGCTGGGATTGAACTCCAGAAATCAGACATTGACAACCAACATCTCAGCATTAGGACCACGCAGCCAGCAGCATTAAAAAGTGTGTGGTTCACCGACAGTTGAACACATAATTACAGAGTTGTCAGTTTGACGCTCTGACCAACTGACCTAACAGGGACACAAGAACACAGAGAGAGAGAGAGAGAGAGAGAGAGAGAGAGAGAGAGAAAGAGAGAGAGGCAGACAGACAGACAGACAGAGACAGAGATAGACAGACAGACAGAGACAGAGACAGAAACACAGAGACAGAGACAGAAACACAGAAAGACAGACAGACAGACAGAGAGACTGACAGAAAGAGAGAGCAGGGGGAGATAGAGAGGGGGGAAGAGAGAAAGAGAGAGAGAGAGAGAAAGAGAAAGAAAGAGAAAGAGAAAGAGAGAGGTGACATACTTAGGGAGAGAGAGAGAGAGAGAGAGAGAGAGAGAGAGAGAGAGAGATACTCAGGGAGAGAGAGAGGGAGAGGAAAGAAGGGCCGGAAGGACAGACAGGGAAATAAAAGAGACAGAGAGAGAGAGGGTGAGGGAAGGAAGGAGGAAGAAAAAGGAAAAGAGAGTGAGAAGGGGGGGGGAGAAAGACAGAGAGAGTCAGAGACAGAGACAGAGAAAGACAGAGACAGAGAGACAGAGACAGAGAGGGAATAACAGTCTTGAAAGGAAGGTTTAAGACACTGCCACGCACGAAAAAAAAAAAAAAAAAAAAAAAACTGCTGAGTAAACAAGTGTTTCAAGCGGACAAAATAATGAGAGAGAAAGATGTCTTCAAACCCATAAAACCACATAAACACGACACAGAGCTCTTGCCTCCAAGAACCCATTACCAGCACGCGAATGAACTCACAAGACAAACATTTCACAGTACAGTCAACCTGAATGACCCCCCTCCCCTCCCTTCCATTTCCGGGCAGACGACTCTTTATCCTTAACTCCACCATTTCCCTACCTCACTACTTCTTACCTCCCCTCCTTGTGGTGACTGAGTATGTGAGGTACCAGGGAAGGTAGAACCCTGTGCTTCCATCAACCATCGATGAATAAAATATCGCGAATTCCTCAATTTGGAAAACAACATTGCGGTACAATACAATACAATACAATACGATGCGATACGATACGATACGATACGATACGATACGATACGGTACGGTACGGTACGGATACGGTACAATACAATACCATACAATACAATACAATACAATTCGATACGATACGATACAATACAATACGATACAATACGGTACGATACAATACGGTACGATACAATACAATACAATGCGATACGATACGATACGATACGATATGATACGATACGATACGACATGAGACGCTACGCTACGATAGGGTACGATACGAACTGATACAATACGATACGATATGGTACAATGCGATACGATACGATACGATACAATAAAATGAAATACAATACGATAATGATAATACGATGCAATGCAATACAATACAATATTGTACAATATCCTACTCTACCCTACCTTATTGTACTCTACTCTACTCTAGTCTAATCTACTATACTCTAGTCTAATTCTATACTATACTATACTATATACTATACTATACTATACTATACTATACTATACTATACTATACTATACTATACTATACTATACTATACTATACTATACTATACTATACTATACTATACTATACTATACTTACTCTATTCACATACTCTATTCTACTATACTCTATTACGAACTGTACTCTACTGCACTAAATCTACTATACTGTACTGTACTGTACTAACTGTACTGTACTTGTACTGTACTGTACTGATAATATACTATACTATACTATACTATATATATACTATACTATACTATTACTTTATAACTATGATATATATATACTGATACTATGATATGATATATAATACTGATTATTGATATGATAATATGATATGATATGATATGATATGATATGATAATGATGATGATATGATATGATATGATATGATATGATATGATATGATATGATATAGATATGATATGATTGTATGATATGATATGATATATGAATATGATATATGATATGATATGATATGATATGATATGATATGATATGATATGATATGATATGATATGATATGATGATATGATATGATATGATATGATATGATATGATATGATATGATATGATATGATATGATATGATATGATATATGATAGTATGATATGATATGATATGATATGATATGATATGATAATGATATGATATGATATGATATGATATGATATGATATGATATGATATGATATGATATGATATGTTATAATGATATGATATGATATGATATGATATATGATATGATATGATATGATATGATATGATATATGATAGATATGATATGATATGATATGATATGATATGATATGATATGATATATATGATATGATATTGATATGATATGAATATATATATGATATGACATGAATTATATGATATGTATATGAGTAATATGAATGCTATGATTGATGATATGTTATATGATATGTACATGACATGATATGATATGACGTGATATGACATGACATGACATGACATGACATTAACACGACATGACATGACAAGATAACCCAACAGACGGGATATGAGAGAAAAGCCACCCAAGTAACATACACACTCACCTCCATCACACAAACTTCTTCTCGCCTGCCGGAACACATTACCAACAAATACACAGCTTAGTAGGGAAAGCCCTTTACAAGTACAGTCAACCTAAATGGATGACAACTCCATTCCTTGTTCGTCTCCTTCTTTCGTTCACTGTCTACGAGGTCAGGACACATCTGGTGATGAATGTACCGGCGGCCATGGGGCTTGGTGGTTAGGGGAGATGTAGTCGGCCATGTCTCCTGTCGCCCCACTTGATGGAGGCGACATCGCTGCCATATGTGTTCAGCTGTCTGGTCCTGTTGACTGCACTCCATTCTCAGACAGACAGACGGCTCTTGTAGTTTATTGTAACAGATGTGTGTGTGTGTCTGTTTCTCGATCTTTCTACCCGCCCGTCTCTCTATCTGTCTGTCTGTCTGTCTGTCTCTCTGTCTGTCTGTCTCTCCTCTCCTTCACTCCTCTCTCTCACTCCTCTCTCTCTCTCTCTGCCTCTTCTCTCTCTCTCCTCTCTCTCTCTCACTCCTCTCTCTCTGTTTCTCTTCTCTCTCTCCTCTCTCTCTCTCTCTTCTCTCTCTCTCTCTCTGTCTCTCCTCTGTCTCTCTCACTCCTCTCTCTCTGTCTCTCCTCTCTCTTCTCTGTCTCTCCTCTCTCACTCCTCTCTCTCTCTGTCTCTCCTCTCTGTCTCTCCTCTCTCTGTCTCTCTTCTCTCTCTCTCTCTTTCCCTCTGTGTCTCTCCCTTGTCTTCTCTCTCTCTGTCTGTCCTTTCTCTTTTTTCTCTATCTGTTTAATGTAACAGACGTGCATGTATCTATCTACCTTTTTCTCTCTGTCTCTCTTTCTCTCTGTTTATGTCTCTGTCTGTCTGTCTGTCTCTCTGTCTCTTATCTCTCTCTCGTCCTCCCCCCCTTCTCTCTCTCTCTCTGTCTGTCTATCTATCTCTCTCTCTCTATCTATCTATCTATCTATCTATCAATCTATCTATCTGTCTACCTATCCCTCTATCTATCTATCTGTCTACTATATATGTATATATGTATGTATGTATGTATGTATGTATGTATGTATGTATCTATCTATCTATCTATCTATCTATATATCTGTCTATCTATCTATCTATCCGTCTGTCTATCTATCTATCTATCTGTCTATCTATCTATCTATCTATCTGTTTGTCTATCTGTCTGTCTATCTATCTATCCGTCTGTCTCTCTATCTATCGGCCTCTAAGGTTTTTGTGTGCTCTCCTACACATTTTCCATAAATTTCTTTATTTGGTGGCTTTGACCCAGTTTTAGCTGTCATTATCTGAAAGGTGCACCAAAGAGCTTTCCATCAGTATATTACATGTGCAGGTACTGTACAGGTTACGGTTCATAATAAGAGACAAAAATAGGTACTTTTGGAAGGAAATTGCGTTCTTTCTGCTGCGATCAGTGCATTAAAATACCATTTAAATTGATTAATAATATTTTTTCAAGAAAAACATTTCTGTGGGGGATAGATTATAGTCTACAGAAATCAATTTTGAGAAAAAGTCAAAACACCCCAGATAGACACTCAGTCACCTTTTCAGCTAATAGTGCTGTTCGACTGACTGCGAGTTAAGGCTGATTTCGTGGTGGGAGGTCACATTTGTATCTATATCTAGATCAATATCTATATCTGTGTCTGTATCTATGTCTATATATTTGTCTAAAAAGGAGAGGCAGACCAAGGAAGACCTGGGGGTTGACGGCATGAAAAAGATTGGACAACACACAACACATCTCCACCTCAGGCTAAACGACATGATCAGAAACAGTTAAAATCAGAGAAATGATGGAAGCAATATTTCATCTGCAGAGAATTAAGTGGTTTGATCATCTGACCAAACATGCAACACCACCGGCTGGCTCTATAACCGTGTAATGAAAAGATATCTGGATTTAAACATGAAAGGCAGATGAAGGAAAACCTCGATGGATGACATGAAGGAGATTTGACATCACACGGCATATATCCGCCTGAGGCCTTCCAGCTCGCTCTAAACTGTGAACTCATTCTCCCCAGTACACTTAAGAAGATACAAAAGATTACATAGAAGACGAATAAGAAATAAGACAGAAAGAAGAAGACAAAACAGAAAGAAAAACAACAAGAAGATCAAGAAAAAACAAGACAGAAGAACAAGAAGAAAACCAAGAAGATGGAAAACAAAGAGAGAAAAGAAAGGAGAGAAGCGAGAAGAGAAAACAGAGAAGAAGAAAAGAAGAAGAAGAGAGAAGAAGAAGAAAGAAGAAGAACAAGAAAAGAAGAAGACAAGAAGAAGAAGAAAGAACAAGAACAGAAGAACAAGAAGAACAAGAACAAGAACAAGAAACAAGAAGAAAGAAAAGAAAAGAAAAGAAAAGAAGAAGAAAGAAGAAGAAAAAGAAGAAGAAGCAAGAAGAAGAAAGAAGAAGAACAAGAAGAAAAGAACAAGAACAAGAAGAACAGAAGAACAAGAACAAGAACAAGAAGAAGAACAAGAACAAGAAGAACAAGAAAAGAAGAAGAAACAAGAACAAGAACAAGAAAAGAAGAAAGAAGAAAGAAGAAAAGAAGAAGAAGAAGAAAAAAAGAAAAGAAGAAGAAGAAGGAAGAAGAAGAAGAAGAAGAAGAGAAGAAGAAGAAGAAGAGAAGAAGAAGAAAGAAAGAAGAAGAAGAGAGAAGAAGAAGAAGAAGAAGAAGAAGAAGAAGAAGAAGAAAAGAAGAAGAAGAAGAAGAAGAAGAAGAAAAGAAGAACAAGAAGAAGAAGAAGAACAAGAAGAAGAAGAAGAAGAAGAAGAACGAAGAACAAGAACAAGAACAAGAAGAACGAGAACAAGAACAAGAAAAGAAAAGCAAGAAAGAATAAGAAAGAAGAAAAAGAGAAGAAAAAGAAGAAGAATGAAAAAAGGCTGAGGAGGTGGAGAAGAATAAGAAATGGACAGATGAAAAATTAATACATTTTCTCGAGAAAATCAGGAAAGGTTGGGCCATTTCCTCCCACTTGCTGTAAATGAGGTAAATGACCGCACTATCAGGTGACTAAGCCAGGACCAGGATTGTATGTGCCACACGCACTCCAGGGACTCCAGGGACAGCGTCAGGAGACTACAGCCAACATCACCCACCAGCTGTTAATGATGGCCACTGTCTTCCCCTATCTCTTTCCCACCTCGGAGTTCTGACCGATCACAAAAGTTTCGCTTCTTTCTTCTTTCGTTTTGCTGTTTGCATGGTTAGATCACTTCTATATCTGGCGAAAAATATGAACGTTTATTTTCCAGGTCTACCAGGCGAAATATATGAATGTTTATTTTTCCAGGTCTTACCAGGGCGAAAATATGAATGTTTTTTTTCCAGGTCTTACCAGGGCGAAAAATATGAATGTTTATTTTTCCAGGTCTTACCAGGGCGAAAAAATGAATGTTTATTTCCAGTCTTACCAGGGCGAAAAATATGAATGTTTATTTTCCCAGGTCCTTCTGGGGCAAACAAATATGATAGTTTATTTTTCACACACACACACACACACACGCACATATACACACGCGTGCACACGCACACGTACAATGAACAAAAGGTGAAAACAAAAGAAATCACCCTAAGTGCGATGATCCTTTAAAAATGATGATAATGATCATAACAACAACAACAACAACAACAGCAACAATAAAAATCCAAAACAAGTGTGACTGCCTACGTTCAAGCAAACAGTAACCAGGAAAAAAAGTCGATAAAAAATAAGACGCGTAATAATGATAATAATAATAATAATATAAATAATAATAATAAATAATAATAATAACAATAATAAAATAATAATAATAATAATAAAATAATAATAATAATAATATTTAATAATAATAATAATAATAATAATAATACAAAATAATAATAATAATAAAAATAATAATAATAAAATAATAATAATAACAATAATAATAATAATAATAAAATAATAAAATAATAATAATAATAATAATAATAATAATAATAATAATAATATAATAATAATAATAATAATAATAATATAATAATAATAATAATTAATATAAAATAATAATAATATATAATAATAATATTAATATAATAATAAATATATAATAATAATGTTAATAACTTATATTAAGTAGATTTAAACACCTTAATGTCAGTCATTCTGTGTATCACTTAATGTATATACAGACCCGTTCTACCCACCTTAATTGTTCCAGTCATTCTGGTGGTACACTTACTGTTTCACAGACCCGTTCTTACCCACCTTAATGTTCCAGTCATTCTGGTGGTATCAGCTTACTGTTTCACAGACCCGTTCTCTACCCACCTTATTAATGTTCCAGTCATTCTGGTGGTATCAGCTTACTGTTTCACAGACCCGTTCTCTACCCACCTTAATTAATGTTCCAGTCATTCTGGTGGTATCAGCTTGACTGTTTCACAGACCCGTTCTCTACCCACCTTATTAATGTTCCAGTCATTCTGGTGGTATCAGCTTACTGTTTCACAGACCCGTTCTCTACCCACCTTAATGTTCCAGTCATTCTGGTGGTATCAGCTTCTGTTTCACAGACCCGTTCTCTACCCACCTTAATGTTCCAGTCATTCTGGTGGTATCAGCTTCTGTTTCACAGACCCGTTCTCTACCCACCTTAATGTTCCAGTCATTCTGGTGGTATCAGCTTACTGTTTCACAGACCCGTTCTCTACCCACCTTAATGTTCCAGTCATTCTGGTGGTATCAGCTTCACTGTTTCACAGACCCGTTCTCTACCCACCTTAATGTTCCAATCATTCTGGTGGTATCAGCTTACTGTTTCACAGACCCGTTCTCTACCCACCTTAATGTTCCATCATTCTGGTGGTATCAGCTACTGTTTCACAGACCCGTTCTCTACCCACCTTAATGTTCCAGTCATTCTGGTGGTATCAGCTCACTGTTTCACAGACCCGTTCTCTACCCACCTTAATGTTCCAATCATTCTGGTGGTATCAGCTTACTGTTTCACAGACCCGTTCTCTACCCACCTTAATGTTCCAATCATTCTGGTGGTATCAGCTACTGTTTCACAGACCCGTTCTCTACCCACCTTAATGTTCCAATCATTCTGGTGGTATCAGCTTACTGTTTCACAGACCCGTTCTCTACCCACCTTAATGTTCCAATCATTCTGGTGGTATCAGCTTACTGTTTCACAGACCCGTTCTCTACCCACCTTAATGTTCCAATCATTCTGGTGGTATCAGCTTACTGTTTCACAGACCCGTTCTCTACCCACCTTAATGTTCCATCATTCTGGTGGTATCAGCTTACTGTTTCACAGACCCGTTCTCTACCCACCCTAATGTTCCAATCATTCTGGTGGTATCAGCTTACTGTTTCACAGACCCGTTCTCTACCCACCTTAATGTTCCAATCATTCTGGTGGTATCAGCTTACTGTTTCACAGACCCGTTCTCTACCCACCTTAATGTTCCAATCATTCTGGTGGTATCAGCTTACTGTTTCACAGACCCGTTCTCTACCCACCTTAATGTTCCTGTCATTCTGGTGGTATCAGCTTATTGTTTCACAGACCTGTTCTCTACCCACCTTAATGTTCCAATCATTCTGGTGGTATCAGCTTACTGTTTCACAGACCCGTTCTCTACCCACCTTAATGTTCCAATCATTCTGGTGGTATCAGCTTAAATGTTTCACAGACCCGTTCTCTACCCACCTTAATGTTCCAGTCATTCTGGTGGTATCAGCTTATTGTTTCACAGACCGGTTCTCTACCCACCTTAATGTTCCAATCATTCTGGTGGTATCAGATTATTGTTTCACAGACCCGTTCTCTACCCACCTTAATGTCCAATCATTCTCCTGGTATCAGCTTACTGTTTCACAGACCCGTTCTCCACTTGCCCTCCTCATTTGAATAGTTTTCCAGCGCATAGTATTTTGCTCAGACTCAAGGAGTCTGCCAAATAATGGTGGCAGATTTGTGTGGAGCATATGTGACCCATTCTCACAAAAGGCACAATAAGTCTCAGTTTAAGCATATTTAGGTTTTGGTATCACTATAAAGTTTAGAATCTCAGCTTTCAAATGGTACTAAAGTTGAATTTCAGGCCACAAAAACAAAAAAGTTATGGGCTTTCAAGGATGAGAGGGGTCAAGTCAGCCATTTTGAGAAAAACTGTTGAAGAGAATAGGCCTGAATTGAAAAGGTATTGTCAGAAACTCCTAAGCAACAAGCATTAACTATCAACCAAATCAGCTGAAATTCCATACTTCCCTTGTTTACTTAATTGCCCATCATCCAAAACAACAATAAAAAAATATATATTTAAGAAAAGCGTACGTTAATCACCAAAATTTTACGGAACTTGTGAATATTTTGAAAGGAGAAGAAAACATTAAAATACAACAACATGATACTTATCGATTGAAATTGTCTTTATTGTGTTAGGAAATGATGTAAAACTGGTTATAAAGCATGAAAATGCAGAAAACTCAAAATCGACTTATTGTCCCTGTTCAGAGTTTTCAGCCCACAGAAGCAGAAGGCCTCACCCGACTTATTGTACCTTTAGTCAGAGCGGGTCACATATAATATGGAATTGTCTTTGTGCGATAGCTCCTTCTTCGGTAAGCTCCAACCTCCAAGAGACCAATATCTCACTGTTGAGCCCCTTTCCTCACCCTCCTTCCCCTCATCGCCAGTTCTGGTTTTCTCTACAAGGTCCAGGGGATGGTAGAGCCACTTACTCCCAGCAGCCGTAAATGACATTAATGATGGCGCTGTCATGGGACTGACGCATGAAATAGCTTGTCTCGCTACATTCTCTGATTCAAAGGACAGCATCTGGAATAATGGTAAAGATGACTGAAACTATTTTTCTTTGGCAATACGATTGGAACTACTTTCGTTGGCACATTCTCACATAGGACTTGTAATAGGGGTAGAAGCGGACGAAATTGTTTTCTGTACAGAACTACTTTCGTTGGTACACGAATGGAGCCACTTTTTTTGTTAAACAAATGGGACTACTTTCTTTGGTACACGAATGGAACTACTTTCTTTGGTAAACAAATGTAACTACTTTCTTTGGTACACGAATGGAACTACTTTCTTTTGCACAACCTCACGTAGGACCTATAATAACGGTAAAAGTGGATGGAATTATTTTCTGTACGGACTTACTCACTTTGGCATACAACTGGAACTACTTTCTGTGATATTTTTGACTTCCTCACTCTGTTCCCTGTGCAACAACTTCCTGCACCATCAGCCATGCCGGCAAAGTGAAATGTAATCCTTTCATTCCCTCCTCCTCCTCCTCCTCAATCTTCTGCAGGAAACTTAACCCTTTCACTCCCGCATCCTATCCACCTCCACAAAAACTTAACCCTTTGATTCCTCACCCTATCCACCAGCTTCCTGCAGGAAGTTGGTGGATAGGGTGCGGGAATCAAAAGGTTAAGTTTTGCTTGTGCTATCATGTTTGACAATGTAGAATGCTGGTGGACAGGGTGCGGGAGTCAAAGAGTTAATGGACTTAGACACAGGCTCTGGGATATAATGCTGGGCAGTAATGGAAGTATTTTCTTCGACTCAGTGACACACAGGCTTGAGAAAATTGGCGAATATGGACGGGCGTGGTTTATCACAAACACAGACTATGAAATAACGGTGAAGAATAAAGGGAACTATTTTCTTCAGCAAAATCAGTCACAGGACCCAGACTAACGCCAGAGTTGGATGAAACTGTTTTGTTTGTCTCAGTCAGAGACATTATCATCATCTTAAATATCATCTTTTTTTGGAAGTAGGATCGAAAGTTGATGAAACGGAGATGTACTGTACTCATTCCAGGACTTGAGCAAACACAAAAACACAAAACACAAACAGTTTCCATTTTGGAGTCTTCTACAGGGTACACTTACGAAAACAAAAGTTGGGGTGAAAAAGGAAGAAAAATAAACAAACAGGATGAAAAGTTTAAAATTGTCACATAACACTGAAGTTGTAAATGAGTGAAGTGGTAGAGAACTCAATGTTTTTTTCAACAGAAATGGTAGAGACCTCCAGTTTTTTCAACAACAGCATAATTAAGATGGTGCCAATCTCCTTTCTCTTACTGTTCCATTTTCCCAACCCCAGACAAGGTCAGACTGACAGTTTGGTGAAGTGGACCACATGTAAAAAATGTTTTCTTTTCATCCTGAAACCAGACTCAAATCTACGCAGCCACACTGGAAAGTAACAGCTCAAAGTCCCAAGCCTTCTGGAAATAGGTCAGATAGCAAACACCATATAAATCGTCACCCCCATTTACTAGGACCAGTGTGAAGAACAGTAACTCCACTTCCTGGTGGCGCTGATTCGGACAAAAGTACGTTTAGGAAAGAGATGGTGTGAAAGCGGAATGAGGAGGGGAAGGGACAGGAAGGGGGTGAAGAGGAGGAGAGAGAGGAAAGGTCATTGACCCAGTGGTAGATGATCATGGCAGGAAGAGAAAAATTCTGTGGGATGGTAAATCTTCGTCTGACAGGAGGAAAAAGACATAGTCAGACCTTGTGGTGGTTATCTACACATCTTGCTGTCCTGGGCATATCATGGCGTTCCATTCAATCATTTTCAACATTTTTTCGCAAGTATCTCGCCCTTACGCTCTTTCTTTGGGGTGTGTGTGTGTCTATCTAAAATCATTTTATTGAACATACGTTAAATTAATGACTACCACACAGCACCATAGGTTCGCCCCCCCCCCCCCCCCCCCCCAAACACACACACACCTGTTTTTATTTTCGTCTTTCTGTTTGAGGTCTGGGACTCTCACGTACACTAGGATATAAGTAGACCTTGTCTTTAATGTGTAAATCCGTTTCTTAATTAGCGCCTGCTTTGTGACATCCAAGTATCCCCTTGAGCACCGAAAGAAAACTAATCAATACCATCTTCATCCCAACTCTCACATACCAGTGCCAGACATGGTCATTGGCAAAATTGCTCAAAAGGAAATTAGCAGCCTGCGAGATGAAACTGTCTCAGAAGAGCAGATAATAAAACTCTGAGAGACACAGTTAGAAATAAGACAATCAGAGAATTGGGAGGAGTACCATCCGTCCTACATCGCATAGAAAGGCAGCGAATAAAATTATTTGAACATGTTACAAGGATGCAAAGCCAGAACAAGATTGAGGCAGCCGAAATGTGGTTTGAAAAGAAGAATGCTGAGAGTTCCACGGACAGCAAAGAAAACAAACGAGACAGTCTTGACGGGAGGCAGACACAAGAAGATCATTGATAAGGAAGATAGGGAAAAGACAGGCAACATTCACAGGCCATTTTAGGAGGAAAGGAGAATTAGAGCACCTGGTCACAGCAGGAAAGCTGGAGGGAAACAGAACACCAGGTAGACCCAAGGAGAAAATATTGGACGGACTTGCAGAGCGGCTGAGGACAGAGAGGGTGGAAGATGTGCTTGCGGCAACAAGGGATACATACATATAGAGGGCCATGATCACCAACGCCATGCGGCAGGGCACTTGATGATGATGATGACAAGGATGTCCCCTAACCAACCAGCCCAACGAACATATAACTCCAGATATTCCGGCATCAGAGCCAGAGGAAGATCATGGCTATGTTGGAGCGACACTGTGGCAGAAGCAATGGGCACGTACAACATGTCGCTTACCGAAGCTTCCCGCCTCGCCTCGCCACACACAGACTCCCGTATCTTCCCCGCAACAACTGACGGAATAGGCGGAGGGGAAGAAAATAAAGTAAACCGTTTCTTACTATGCCACTAAGACAGTCATACTCCATTTTAGGGGGAAACTGTATGCTGACTGTTTTCATGGTTCTACATGCCACCCTTCATTGACAAGGCTTATAGAATCTTCAACTTGCGTATTTAACCCTTTATATCCCGCACCCTGTCCACCAGCATCCTGTATTGTCAATCATGCTAGCAAAGCGAAAACTTAACCCTTTGGTTCTCTTCCCCTATCCAGCTGGTGGATAGGATGATGGAACTAAAGGGTTAAGATTTTGTGTTTGGTGGATAGGGTGCGGAGGATAGGGTGAGAGAGCCAAAGGGTTTAAGTTTTTGCAGTTGGTGGATAGGGTGCGGGAGTCAAAGGGTTAATATTATAAATCCCATGTACGCACTGCAGAGGGTTCAGACACCAGCAGGTCTGCACACATGTTGATGTAAGGGACTCATCCACCACTGCCATGGTTGTGGACATAGGCTTTACGATAAGTGCTCCCTGGCCAAGCGAGAAGTGCGTATGCAGCGCTGGAACCACCCATGTGTGGGTTTACACAAATGCAAAAACATGTTGTCTACAGGATTTCAATACAATCTACCCGTCAGGTGTTACTCAGGCATGTTCAAAACCCACAATGTATTGGAAGACCAGAATCTTAACCATTCGACAGTTACGTTTTGCCAGCACTGCAGTAAAGAGCAGCAATGAGGTCATTTTCAGTTTCAGTTTCTCAAGACGTTCAGCGTTCGGAAATTCCATATGCACTAAATCCACAGGTGTCACTGTGTCTGGACATGCACAAGCCTTAAACTGTAACCATAAATCCATGTGAAACATGTTGAGGTCAGATGTGTAAACTAGCCCTTGCACAACAGCTTGAGGCTGGTTGGCTAGGGTAGAACGCAACACAACACAACGTAACGCAATGCATGCAGTAAATACAATCAGTGCACACAACACAACACAACACAACACAACACGACACGACACGACCCACACGACGCGACACAACACTACGCGACACACACACAACACCACACACACACACCACACCACCACACCACACACACACACAACACAACACAACAAACAACACAACCAACACAACACACACAACACACACAACACAAACACACAAACACACAACACAGCACAGCACAGCACAACACAACACAGCACAGCACGAACAGCACAGCACAGCACAGCACGCACAGCACAACACAACACAACAACAACACAACAACAACACAACAACAACACAACAACAACACCAAACAACACACACACACACACAGGACAGCACAGCACAGCACAGCACAGCACAACACACACAGCACAGCACAGCACAGCACACACCACACCACCACACACACCACACACACCACACCACACCACACCACACCACACCACACACACCACACAACACAACACACACAATAACACAACACAACACACACACACACACCACACACACCACACCACACACACAACACAACACCACACAACACACACAACACCCACAGCACCACAACACAACACACCCACACAACACACACAACACCACACAACACACACACACACACACACAACACACCAACACCAACACCAACACAACACAAACACACAACACAACACTACAACCACACCACACCACCCACACCACACACACACCACACCACACACACACAAAACAAAACAGCACAGCACAGCACAGCACAGCACCACATAACACACACGCACACACACAACACACACCACACCGCACCCCACCACACACAACACCACACCACACAACACAACACAACACAACACAACACAACACAACACAACACAACACAACACAAGACCAACACAACACAACCACAACACAACACAACAAACAAAACACACAACACAACACAACACACACAACCACAACAACCACACAACACACACACAAACACACACACACACACCACACACACCCACACACCAACAGACAACACACACCAACCACACACACACACAACAGAACAAACAACACAACACAAACAACAACAACAACACAACACAACACAAACAAACAAAAAAAAACAACACAAACAACACACACAAACAAAACACCACTCAACAGAAGCACGACAACAGCACCCACCACAACCACAACACACAAAACACGACCACACAAACCAACACAAACAACACAACCAAACAAACAACACAACAAAACACAACACAAACAAACAACAAAACAACAAAACAACAACAAAAACAAAGACAGACCACAGAAAACTGTATAAGAAAGTGAACCTACACAACCCCAAAGGTCAAGCACACAGAACTCAAAACAGATCTGCAAAGAGAAAAACGGTGCTCCATGCGCATCAACTAAAATGATACACGCAGAGAGAGAGAGAGAGAGAGAGAGCAGAGAAGAGAGACAGAGAGAGACAGAGAGAGAGACAGAGAGAAGAGACAGAGACAGGAGAGACAGAGACAGGACAGACAGAGACAGAGACAGAGACAGACAGACAGACAGACAGAGACAGAGACAGAGATAGCGGCAGACAGACAGACAAACAAGCAGACAGAGATAGCGAGACAGACGACAACAGCAGAGACAGTGAGAGAGACAGAGAGAGACAGAGAAGAGAGAGAGACAGAGACAGCGAGAGGACAGAGAAAGACAAAGAGAAGAACAGAAACGAGAGACAGAGACAGAGAGACGGAAAAGAGAGAACAACACAACAAAAAGATTCTGCTTGCCTGTCAAAACTCATTCAGGGCACAGAAACAGCTCTTCAGACGAAGTGTAGGCTTACACAGTGCAGTCAGTCTCAATGGATGGTCATTCACTCCATGGCCGGACAGACGATTTCTCTGCCTTCACTCCCTGCCCTCTGCAACCTCTCCCCCTCCCCCCTTCCCTAAGCCCCTGTCTCACACATTATGACTGTCTTCAGAAGTGGTTCGACAGAAAGAAAAGTCACCTTGTTCCGTCAACCTAAATGACAGAGTCGTCACATAATTCAGGCATATCATAGATATTTTTACTTTCTGATCAGTTCACATGTATGTATACAGTTGTTTTGCCTGCAAGGGAGAAGAATGGCAGAATGGTTCAGACGTTCACCTGCCAATAACTAAACTCCAGTTCCAGGGTTCGCTCCCGCAGAGGCCTCGACTTTTCTCCTCAGTTTGACCGAAAATCAAACTGGACGTCTGGTCCTTCGGAAGGGGACGAAAAACAAGTCAGACCCGTGTGCCTTCAGGCTGAGCACGCTTCAGAGCCCACGGATGTTGAAAATCGTGAAGAGTAGGCCATTGCCCGGCTGCCTTGGTATAAAACATTTGAGAGATAGGTTGATTTCCCAGGTTCCATCCTTGAAGACCAATTAGCGTTCTTGCCTTTTTGAAGTCTTGTTACAAAATGTGAATATGAATATGAATTTGAAGCGAGGGAGAGGGGATGGGTGCCACCCTCGTGGCGCTGGCCCCCGGGAAATTTGAGGTCTCTACCACCTCATTCCCCAACGACCTCAGGGTTATGGAACTATCTAGTAGGACCTCAGACCTGGCCAGCTCATGAGCTTATATCCAGGCTTTATGGCTTGTGCAATGATCATTCTGGATCTTCTCCATCACATGGCACCTGTGACGTTAGTGCATGTGGAGTTATTCCGAGTGCGGAGACGTCATGTTGAGAAACTGAAACTGTCCTCTCCAACCTATCCCCCCTCCCTCAGTCCCCGCCTCATACATTATGATTGTCTCCACAGGTGGTCCAGTAGAAAGAAAAGTCACCTTCTTCCATCAACCCTAAACGACAGAGTCGTCACATAATTCAGTCATATCATAGATATTTTTACTTTCCGATCAGTTCACATGACTGTGTGTATGCACGTTGTTTTGCCAACACTGTGTAGACGGTATGCTGCTGCACAGTCTGCATATCCGTCTTCGATGAGCGTGTATGGTGGGTGTTTTCATGTTTCCATAAGCCACAAGACACTGACATGATTTACAAGACCTTCAACGTACGATAACGATGTTCTGCGTGTGTAGACACACAAAGGAGGTTTAGACAAGGAAAGTTCTGCACACAGGTTGTCCCCGGGGAGATAGGAAAAAAAGTCTCCACGTCTTACCCACCCGGTTACAGCTACCCAGGCAGGATCAAACCCAAACCCGCCCTATTGTTAAGTCCAACGTTTTAACACTCGTCCATCGTGTTCCGTCGTGGAATAATTGTCTTATACATACTGTGGGTTTCCCAAGATTGAAATCAAGGATCATGAAAATTTTATTTGGATTGCCTTTGATGTATGGTTGCGAAGCCTGGACACTAGAAGTCAAGAAAATAAAAGAATGCAGCAGATGTGGCTATGACGATTTCTCAGAGTCTAATGGAGAACAGATAAAAACGATATACATAAAAACTTCACAACGCCAACTGCTACTGTGCCAGCGATCAAAACACAAAACAGATCAGCAAAGAAAAAAGATACGCGATAATTTATCCCACACCCTACCCAATTCCAAGTTCCTTTACTCCATTTTCTTCATGGAATATCAATTTGGAGTTGAGCACGTTTAGCAAAGAGATGGCGGGTAAGGGAAGAGGGTAGAACTAGAAAAGGAGGGAGAGAGGAGGGAGTGTGATGGAGGTCACTGACCTGAACACAGGTGATCATGGCAGAAAAGGAAACTTCCTGTTGGATGGTGGTCCCTTCTTCTGGCAGGGGAGAGAGAGAGAGAGAGAGAGAGAGAGAGAGAGAGAGAGAGAGAGAGAGACAGAGAAGAGACAGAGACAGAGACAGAGAGACAGAGAGAGACACAGAGAGACAGAGAGACAGAGAGACAGAGAGACAGACAGACAGAGACAGAGAGACAGACAGACAGAGACAGAGAGAGAGAGAGAAGACAGATAGGAACAGAAAGACAGAGAGACAGAGAGAGAGAAGAGAGAGAGAGAAACAAAGAAAGAGAGAGAGAAACAGAGAGACAGACAGACACAGACAGACAGACACAGATACAGACAGAGATACAGACAGAGAGACAGAGAAAGACAGACAGACAGACAGTGAGTTAGAGAGAGAGGGAAGGAAAGAAAGAGAAAAACAGAGAGAGAGAGAGAGAGAGAAGAGAGAGACAGAGAGAGAGAGACAGACACACACAGACACAGAGAAACAGAGACAAAGAGAAAGAGACAGAGACAGAGAGATAGGGTCAGACAGCATAATGTGTTGTCCACCTATCATGTCTGGGTCAGAGAATCGTTTTTCGTGGGCTTACGTTGAGGTCATTTTGGATTTTATTTTTCGTTGACTGGTTGTCTATATTGATAGAGCCATGTCCAGATATACAAGACATTTGATCTCCTGGACGTACACTGTCTATGGAATATATCATTTTCTTGTTGTCCATTGTTCAAATTCATCATAAATACGAGTATGCATAAAAAAATGAATAAAACCCCGATTCCATGGCCACCCTTCCCATTGTTTCTATTCATTATTCATTATTATTTATTATTCATATTCATTTTGTCATACTGATGTGAAACTCAGGCTGTTCTCCCTGTAGAGCACACACATACACTACACTACACTACACTACACTACACTACACTACACTACACTACACTACACTACACTACACTACACTACACTACACTACACTACACTACACTACACCACACTACCTAACAGCATACGCACACGCACTACACCACACCACTACAACACACCATACAACACTACACTACACTACACTACACTACACTACACACACACACCACACCACACCACACCACACCACACACACCACACCACACCACACTACACTACACTACACCATACCACACTACACTACACTACACTACACTACACTAACTACACCTACCACACTACACTACACTACACTACACTACACTACGCTACACTACACATACTTACTATACTATACTACATGACGCTACACTACACTACAGCACACCACACTACACTACACTACAATACACTACACTACACTACAATACACCAGACCCACACACACTACACTACACTACACTACACTACACTACACTACACTACACTACCACACACTACACTACACACACACAACACTACAAACACTACACACATACCACTACTTACACTACACCACACTACACTACACTACACTACACTACATTACACTACACTACACTACACTACACTACACAACTACACTACACTACACTACACTACACTACAATACACAGACACACGCAACGCACGCACACTACACTACACTACACTACACACACACACACACACTATACACACAACTACACACACTACACACACACAACTACACTACACTACACTACACTACACTACACCACACTACACTACACTACACTACACTACACTACACTACACTCACTCACACACTGCACTGCACTACACTGCACTGCAGTACACTACACTACACTACACTACACTACACTACACTTCACTACACTACACTACACTACACTACCCACCCACGCCTACGACCACGCCACCCACGCCATACACCACTACACCGCACTACACTAACTACACTACCTACACTACACGCTACACCACACCACGCCACGCCACGCCACGCACGCTACGCCACTCCACGCCACGCCACGCCACGCCACGCCACGCCACGCCACGCCACGCCACGCCACGCCACGCCACGCTACTCACTCTACACTATACTACACTACACTACACTACACTACACCACACCACACCACACCACACCACACCCACGCACACCCACCCACGCCACCCACGACCACACCACACCACACCACACACACACACACACACTACACTACACTACACTACACTACGCACACTACACTACACTAATACACTACACTACACTGCTTAGTATAAGCCATACCACTGAACATGATAGAAAAATCCATACAGACACAACATATATATATATACCCATGAAACTGTATCCCAAGGATTCCCACTCGCCTGTCAGAACTCATTAGCAGTACAGAAACAGAGCAGAAGACGAACATTTTACAGTACAGTCAACCTGAATGGAATACCACCCCTTCCGTTCCCAGACAGACATCTCTTCCCTCTCCCTCCCTATCCCTTATCCCTGCCCTTCCTCCGAGCAGAGACTGACCTCAGAAGTTCTGGAGAAAGTGAAGGAGTCACAAACTTTCCCTGGCAGTAAATAACAGTACAGTCACGTGAACCGGTCTTTTCGCAAACGCTGAATTGAGAAACAGACTGTGGATAATGGAAGACAATGACAGTGACAATAACAATGACAATGACAATAATGATGACAATTACAATGACGATGACAATAGTGATGACAATAACATTGTCAATGACAATGACAGTAACAGTGACAACAACAACAATAACGATGACGTGACAATGGCAATTACAATGACATGACATAACAGTGACGACGACGGTAACAGTGACAGTGACAGTGACAGTGACAATGACAATGGCAACGACAGTGACAGTGACAGTGACAATGACAATGACAGTGACAGTGACAATGACAGTGGACAATGACAATGACAGTGACAATGACGATGACATTGACAATGACAATGACAGTGGCATTGACAATGACAATGACGATGACAGTGATAGTGACAATGGCAATGACAGTGACAGTGACAATGACGATGACATTGGCAGTCACAATGACAATGACAGTGACAATGACCATGACATTGACAATGACAATGACAATGCGTGACAAAGGCTGATGACATGACAGTGACAATTACAGTGACAATGACAATGACAGTGACAATGATAGTAACAATAAGATTACAATGACAATGCCAATGGCTGCGGTAATGACAATGACAATGACATTGTCAGTAACAATGACGTGACAATGACTATGACGATGGCCATGGCAGTGACATGGCATTGACAATGACAATGACAATGACAATGACGATGACGATGACACTAACGATGACGATGACGTGGCAATGACAATGATGCTTTATTTCCCAATAGTAAATGCTATTGACTAAAAGCCAGCTTTCAAGTAAGCCATCTACAAATGGGGATGAATGAGTTACTGTCTTTTGTGTCATCAAGATACAGTTTTATTTTGAATAATGGTGGAAACAGATGGGCCTGTTTTGTTTAATGAAATCTAAGCTGTGGAACAATGGTGAAGGTTGTTAGATCAAACATATTTTTTCATAACAGATTCGTATGTAAACATCAGACTGCCCTCCCCTTGGATAACACTTCGCCACATTGCAGAGCCACTTCCTTCCCCCTATTTTGTGGTGGCACATTGGCTCAGTGGGTACAGCACGGTGCCCATAACACAAGGATTATGAGTTCAGTTCTTGGGCAGATCACGTGCTATAGCGGGCTGCTTGGTTCTTTTGACAGAGCCGTGGACACAGGATCTGATATCTTGAGTTCAGTCCCAGCCCGCAACATTAAACACTGGTCTGTTCCCTGCCCATCTTAATGTTTCCATTATTCTAGTGCAGTCCTCAGTTCAAGATATTGCCAGCGCATAGGGTTTTGCCTAGGTTCAGGGAGTCTGCCAGATAATTGCCGGTAATATTTGGATGAGCGCATATGGAATTCTCCCATTGCGATAATTTCTCTTGAACAGACTCGTAACTGCAAACTAAGTTTTGTTGTTGTTGTTGTCGTTGTTGTTGTTTTTGATGTTGTTGTTGTTGATGATGTTGTTGTTGAGTCTTTTGTATAACTTTGCCAGAGGCAACTCACGTGTGCTGTATACTTTTTGTATGTGGATTAAATGCATGCTGCACACGAGACCTCAAGTCATCATTTTATACTTCTTCTTCTTTTGTTCGCCGTTCATACTGTCAGGCTATATTTGACGATGGATGTGGCACTGCGATGTGGCAAATTGCTCTTTAAGGGGGAAAGCGGTCGGAAGTTCACACGGTAAATCTGTTATGAAAAAGAAATGAATATAAATAAAGCTTCATCATTATTTTATATGTTAGATTTTGTAAAACGAAACATATCCATCCATTTCCACCATTATTCCATAACATATGTGTGATGACGCAGAAGAAAGTAGCTCCATTCATTCTAATTTCTACATGACTTACTTGAAGGATAGCTTTTAGTCAAAGCTTTTAACTTTGGAAAATAAATCCCCATTGTCATTGTCATTGTCATTGTCATCGTCATTGTCATTGTCATGTCTGATCTAGATGATTGTGTAGACATTGGCGTTGTATGGCTGGTACCACGGCTTGTTGTTTAAAGACGCCTGCAGGCCTGGTATCTCTCACTTCACCCCCTCATCATATTACTCCTAAACACTGGCACCTGAGCTAACACTTCAAATCTAATGGAGTCGTGGAAACTGCTAGAATAAATCTGTAGCAAGACAACCTGTTGTAAGTAGGTCAGTGAAGAAAAACGTGTCATGAATCATCTCCCTTTTGACCCAGTTCCACGTCCTGACGCCATCTTCCTGGTGCTATTGATTTGGAGTTAAGCACTTTTAGGGAAAAGAAGGCGTACGGTGTGTGTGTGTGTGGGGGGGGGTGTGAATGGAGGTGACAGGGGTGAGTGGCAGGAGGGGGCATTGACCCGCTGATAAAGGAACCATGTTGAGGAGCCTGGTGTACATAATTGACTTTCTAAACTTTTTCTCTCCCAGTAGGTGTTGCAGAGAGATGAAGCTGTTAGACTGCAACTATGGCAAGAAAGTCTGGCCTACAGTTTTGTTTCAGTTTCTCAAGATGAGTCTCCGTACTCGGAATGAATTCCATATGCACTAACGTCACAGGTGCCATGTGTATGGTGATCATGGCACAAGCCTTAAGCCTGCACATAAACCCATGAGCTGGCCAGGTCCTGATGTCCTACCTAGCCTATGTTTTATCCAGCCTATATATATTTTTAGCTAGTTTTGTCTCAGTCTGTCATTGGAACAATCTTGGTTACATGTAAATGATATGTGTGCCTGTGTATCTTATCTTCAAAGAAAAGAAAATACAAAAATGAAATACATAAATAATTGCGGGTCCGAGTTGCAGCATAGTCACTCAAAGTCATGTCATGTTATGTTGTAGATATTAACCCTTTGACTTCCTCACCCAATCCACCAGCATCCTGCATTGTCAGCCACGACAGCAAAGCAAAAACTTAACCCTTTCACTCCCTTATCCTATTTACCAGCTTCCTGCAGGAAGCTAGTGGATAAGGTGAGGGAGTGAAAGGGTTAAGTTCTGCAGCTTTCAGATAGGGAGCGGGAGTGAAAGGGTTGATCATGTCTACCTTTCCATTTATTCAGCGCTGTTGTAGTCTTCCTTTGGCTCTGAAGCGCGACCATTTGGTGTTGTTCGCTCAAAGGGCTGGTTTATTGGCTGACACCCTTGTCAGGTGGCTAAACCACCTGATCCACTGCTGTATGATGTAATGGTTGACAGGTGTTGAGTCATTCCAACCATCTCTGGGATCTCTTCGTTTCTGACCATGCCTTTTTTTGGTCCTGCCTTGCTGCTCTTTCTGAGACAGTTTCATCTCACCGGTTGTGATCTTTCTCTCAAGAAATCCAAAACAAGTTCGACCACCCGCGTTCAAGCAAACAGGAACCAGAAAAAAACGAAAATTTAATCAGAACGCGTATCTAATACAACCAGACAAAACAGGCGCACATTTTCGGTCAACTGGCCTTTCTTAAGCGTAAACGTAACATTACAAGAAAACAAACAATAAATACAAAAATTAGGAGAAAAAGACTAAAACTTCCCTGCTGCTTCGTACAGTGGAAGAAAAGGGCTTTCTTTCAAGGGATTTGTTCAAGTGCAAGAGTGTCACTGGTAAAAAGTCAGTGTTGGTTCAATGATTGCACTGATAACTCTGCTGGCATGTGTTTCTATTGAGAAGCTTGGATGTCTTGAAAGGAATGGTGGTTCACAGCAGTTGCCTTTAGGATTGTACTGATATTTGCCACGACTATGTCTGTGATTGCTAGGACGGTCTAAGAGGAAAATATAGCAGAAAGACAAGGAGCATATGTAAGTATAATCTTAACTTCCCAACAATAAGACAAGGACACAGTCCTTTAACTGCTGGTTCCCTTTCCAATTTCCAAATGAGAGAGAGAGAGAGAGGAGAGAGAGAGAGAGAGAGAGAGAGAGAGAGAGAGAGAGAGAGAGAGAGAGAGAGAGAGAGAGAGAGAGAGAACACGAACACGAACACGAACACGAACACGAACACGAACACGAACACGAACACGAACACGAACACGAACACAAACACGAAATGTATTATATAAGGCCATCATCCCTTTACAATAGGGATTACAGCAGTGTTACAAAACCACAAAGATTTGATAACTGCAATATAGCCAAATATTAAACATACATACGCAACGTAGCACTGAAGCCAACGTCGTTAAAGAATGGAGTCATGCCTTAATCCATACTGAGTAGACATACGTAAGGGCACACAACACCTCATTCCACATTTAACTTTCACGTTCGTTCTCACAAATGCAGTGGGGGGATGGGAGAG
>CM060312.1:10113011-10118011 GCA_030674185.1 Monoplex corrugatus
AAAGAGCACATGGTAGACCCATGGAGAAAATATTGGACGGACCTGCGGGTTGGATGAAGCGAAAGAAGGGGAGATGTACTGCAGCGACAAAAGATAGATTCGTCTGGATGGCCATAATCACCAACGCCGTGCGACTGGCACGTTATGATGATGATGTTTGGTGATGATGATGATGATGACGACCGGCGAGCGACAATGATGTTGATGATGGTGATTGATGCATATGATGACGACGACGACCGACAATAGATGATGATGATGGTGGTGTTGTGATGTGGATGACGACGACGCGCGACAATGATGTGGATGATGATAAATGATGATGATAATTATGCTGCGTTCTTATTTGTTTGGGTTCCGTGCCAATTTCGGTGTCCTTGTTTCAATTCTCGTACAGGGGTATATTTGGGACGTATTGCATACGTGTCCTGTTCAGCAAAGCTGGCATCTGATGGGTTAGACAGTGCTTGGCAAGCCACATGTTGTTGGTTTTTTTTCAGAAATTGAAGCTGGAAACAGTCGATCGTGCCACGTGATATTGCAGACCTTTACAGCGACATACTTTTGTGAAACAGTTCCATCTTACTGAATGTGTCCAGTGTCACAGCAGTACAGGAGTGTGCTCAGTACTACTGCACTGTACACAGCATTACTGAATGTGTCCAGGTGTCACAGCAGTACAGGAGTGTGTCTCAGTAACTACTGCACATGTACACAGATCTCTGAATTGTGTCCGGTGTCCATCAGCAGTACAGCAGTGTGCTCAGTACTACTGCACTGTACACAGCATCTACTGAATGTGTCCAGGTGTCACAGCAGTACAGGAGGTGCTCAGTACTACTGCACTGTACACAGCAATCTTTGGGCGAACCTGATATCCTAATCTTGCCACAACCTCTTGGTCAGTCTTCCAAAGGCAGAGCTAGCCTTGGAGATGCACAAACCACCACAGCATCAAGAAACCAGCTGCTGCTCTCTGTACTGTCCAAGTTGTAGAAGTTGTCTACAGTCGTGGTCTCTGGCTGGTAAACACAATAGGATATGATGAATCACCAGAAGCGAGATGGTATTGATTCATCATAACTCTCTATACATCCACATAAACATATTTCTATAGATTACATCATAACCTCTCTATACATCATATAAACATATTTCTATAGATTACATCATAACCTCTCTATACATCCATCATAAACATATTTCTATAGATTACATCATAACCTCTCTATACATCCACATAAACATATTTCTATAGATTACATCATAACCTCTCTATACATCCATATAACATATTTCTATAGATTACATCATAACCTCTCTATACATCCACATAAACATATTTCTATAGATTACATCATAACCTCTCTATACATCCACATAAACATATTTCTATAGATTACATCATTACCTCTCTATACATCTATATAATCATATTTCTATAGATTACATCATAACCTCTCTATACATCCACATAATCATATTTCTATAGATTACATCATAACCTCTCTATACATCCACATAATCATATTTCTATAGATTACATCACAACCTCTCTATACATCTATAGAATCATATTTCTATAGATTACATCATAACCTCTCTATACATCTATATAAACATATTTCTATAGATCACATCATTACCTCTCTATACATCTATATAATCATATTTCTGTAGATTACATCATAACCTCTCTATACATCCACATAATCATATTTCTATAGATTACATAATAACCTCTCTATACATCTATATAATCATATTTCTATAGATTACATCATAACCTCTCTATACATCCACATAAACATATTTCTATAGATTGCATCATTACCTCTCTATCCATCTATATAATCATATTTCTATAGATTACATCATAACCTCTCTATACATCCACATAAACATATTTCTATAGATTGCATCATTACCTCTCTATACATCTATATAATCATATTTCTATAGATTACATCATAACCTCTCTATACATCTATATAATCATATTTCTATAGATTACATCATTACCTCTCTATACATCTATATAATCATATTTCTATAGATTACATCATAACCTCTCTATACATCCACATAATCATATTTCTATAGATTACATCATAACTCTCTATACATCCACATAAACATATTTCTATAGATTACATCATAACCTCTCTATACATCTATATAATCATATTTCTATATATTACATCATAACCTCTTTATACATCTATATAATCATATTTCTATAGATTACATCATAACCTCTCTATCCATCCACATAAACATATTTCTATAGATTACATCATAACATCTCTATCCATCCACATAAACATATTTCTATAGATTACATCATAACCTCTCTATACATCCACATAAACATATTTCTATAGATTACATCATAACCTCTCTATCCATCCACATGAACATATTTCTATAGATTACATCATAACATCTCTATACATCCATGTAATCATATTTCTATAGATTACATCATAACATCTCTATACATCCACGTAATCATATTTCTATAGATTACATCATAACATCTCTATACATCCACGTAATCATATTTCTATTGATTACATCATAACCTCTCTATACATCTATATAATCATATTTCTATAGTTTACATCATAACTCTCTATACATCCACATAAACATATTTCTATAGATTACATCATAACATCTCTATACATCTATATAATCATATTTCTATGTCCAAACCTAAATGATATGATGATGTAATGTTTTGATTTAGCTCCTTGTCAGTTCCTTTTCTTCTTCGTTTTACTTCATGGTACCATAACTATCGAAAATGAAGCTAATGACCTGCAATGCCAGACAGGGGAAAATCACAATGAACCAGAGACTGGAATACAGTAGTGGGGTGACCATCTCCAAGCCACTGGGTCGCCAGTCGTGAGTGGCGGATGGCCATTAGATATGGAGGTTAGCTCCAAAATGAGCAACGTTTGCTTGTGCTTAAAAACCGCCCTGGACTGACTGACGATGGTTTTCATCAGGATGGAGAGGGGCAGCACTTTGTAAGGAGACATGTAGAAAATACCCTGCAGTGTCCTATGAGCCGTTAGGCAGGTAATTGCTACTTAAAACCCTAGTCCCCTGCAGTCATATGTAGATGATAAGGCCATGGGCTAAAGGCGTGTTGACCCCTATAAAAATTTAGAGAACTGAAGAGAGAAGTACCAGGGCCTGCAGGCGCCTTCTATCCAACCACAGCACATCTATTATGACATAAAATGTTTACACGATCCTCTACATCAAATGGCGCTCGTTCATTTGTGACCACATTTGTCGTCTGATAAGGCCGGATCATGTCGACGGCGAACAAAAGCTAAAGAAAACTCACAACACCTCACCTCACCTCACCTCGCCTCGCCTCTCTCCCTCTCCGGGATTGGCAGTAGGAACCACGCTCGTCGTCACGTCTTCTCCAGGTCACACGACTGAGACATCTGTAGGCGACTTCCTGGATCCCAGACCACAGACATCAGCGATGTTGTTGAAGTAGGAGATGTGCGGTCGTCACTTTCTTCATCTCGTCTAAACTTTCCCCTGCAGAACCGTTGATATCGAATCTGTTTTGATGTTTCTAATCGCATGGCCTATATATTCAGCTTTCAGTCCAATAAAAAGGGAGTGAAATACACCATTCCGTCCAGACCACTGTGTAAACATTAGCACAGACATAACGAACACTTGTACTCAGTATTCGTGACAGAAAACGTTACCGTGATTTGCCATAGACAGCAAGCAGACAGTGGCACCGTGTGATGTCCTGTGCTTTGTGGACAGTGTCTTTAGTGGACTGAATGTCAACATCTTATCAGTGTATGATCTTCTGCACAGACTGAAGGAGTCTGCGAGATAATCACATATATGGGTAGAGCGACCATGGCATTGTCCAAACACAATGAATTCTTCTTCATCAAACTCCAACTGTCACAGTATGTGTGGTAAATATGCTTACTGAAAGTAATCTCCATGGATCAAAACCGTAATTCCGTCCTTCGTTTACTCAAGTCAAACAAAAAAAATACTTTGCCATTCGTCACAGTTTCAGGTTCTCAAGATGACGTCTCCACGCTCGGAATGAATTCCATATGCACTTACGTCACAAATGCCATGCGATGGAGAAAGAAGATCCAGAATGATCATGGCACGAGCCTTAAGTCTGCACATAACCCCGTGGGCTGGCCAGGTCTGAGGTCTTACCTAGTCCTGCTGTCACCAGAAGTTCAACAGCAATCCTTTGTGTTGTGTTCAAAACTCACAGCTGACACCGAACAATGTTTCCACGCTCGTCCCTCTGTCTGTCTCTTTGTCTCTCTGTCTCTGTCTCTCTCTGCTCTTGTCTCTCTCTCTCTGATTCCTATACCTCTCTGTATCGATCTGTTTTTGGGTTTTTTTGGTAATAATCCGTTGGTCCAGTCGGTGAAAACCCCATGCTAATAAGGAAGAGATTGCGGGTTCGTACCTCAAGTAGGCCACAGGTTTTCTTTATATTTCACGTGGGCAGGCTGACTCTTCTGATCGATCTGGGGACTCAAAATGATGTCATGAGTTCAATCCTAACCCGAAGCATAAGCACAGGACCGTTCTCTGTCCATCTTAATGCTTCCGTCATTCTGCTGGTGTCAGCTTATCATTTCATAAGTCCCTCCCTCCTCCCCCACCCTTTCCATTTTACGACCTTCCCAGCTCATAGGACTCTTGATCAGACTAGAAGAGTCTGTCAGATGATTACTGTCAGACCTACGCACGGCGCATATGGAATTGTTCGACTGACATGAATCCTCCAAATCCTACGCCCAAGTCCGTTTCACGGCCGGGATGTTCCGACTAGAAGAAACAGGAGACTGACAAGTGACTTGTATTTAGCCGGCAAGTTGGTTCTTTTGACAGAGACGTAACTCAAGATCTGATATCTCGGAGTTCAATTCCAGCCGCAACACAAAAAACTGTCCTGTTCGTTGACCATCGTA
>CM060312.1:10138011-10148011 GCA_030674185.1 Monoplex corrugatus
CCCAGATCCAGCTTGAGCTCCTTTCTGCTGCCTCTGCCATCGCTTTAAGGGCTCTAGTCCTCTTCTTCCCAGAAATGGCGAGTTGTTTCATGAGATCATAAGCGGAGGTGCCCACAAACCCTCTTGCCCCGACCTCTATGGCGAAGATTTTGACCCGCAGACCTGCTTTCTTCAAGGTGCTGGCAAGACCGGCGTATTTCTCGGTTTTGTAGATATGTGCTTCTTCCATTCTGCTTTCGTATGGCACAGTGAGTTTTATCAGAATCACTTGTTTCGAGGAGTCAGAGTGGAGAGCGATGTCTGGTCTCATGCCTGTCTTGCTGATGACATCTGGGTAATTTCTCCACTCTGGGAGGTCTGCTGTACACTCCCAGTCGACTGCTCCATCCAGAAGACCCTTTGGCAATGTGCTGGTTGTCATAGCAATTTCGGGCCAGACCTGTTTCCCTCCTGCTTTGTAGAACGTTGTCATAGCAATAGGTGCGTTTGGGGTCATACCAAACAACATCCCTTACCATAGTTCAGTGCAATAACATACCTTACTATAATTCAGTGCAATAACATACCTTACTATAATTCAGTGCAATAACATACCTTACTATATCATACCAAAGAACACACCTTACCATAATTCAGTGCAATAACATACCTTACCATATCATACCAAACAACATCCCTTACCATAGTTCAGTGCAATAACATACCTTACTATAATTTAGTGCAATGACATACCTTACTATAATTCAGTGCAATAACATACCTTACTATAATTCTGTGCAATAACATACCCTACTATAATTCAGTGCAATAACACACCTTGCTATAATTCAGTGCAATAACATACCTTACCATAATTCAGTGCAATAACATACCTTACCATATCATACCAAACAACATACCTTACCATAATTCAATGCTATAACATGCTTTACCATATCACACCAAACAACATACCTTACCATAATTCAGTGCAAAAATATACCTTACCATTATCATACCAAACTATATTTCGACACACCATACTATGCTATAGCATGTCATACCATATCAAGTTAATAAGATAAGAAACACCATGAAGATGCAGATGGGACCCAGAACACCAATGCCTCGCCATCAAGGGACAATCACTTGCCAAGCTCCCGACGCCAATCGATAGTTGTTTGATCTAGCAAAGTGGGGCTGTGCGTGTGATGCATGACCCGTTCGGACCCAGTCGTCAGTTATCTTGTTTACAAACCGAATGGCAAGGTGGGGAGATGACAAATCCCGGGACATAGCCACACAACGCGCACCAACCAGGTCCAGCCCAGCCTCCAGACCAAAAGAGAATGGAATACCCTCTCTCACTCCGCTCTCACCATACCATGCCATACTATGTTATACTATATCATATCATATCATATCATATCATATCATATCATATCATATCATATCATATCATATCATATCATATCATATCATATCATATCATATCATATCATATCATATCATATCATATCATATCATATCATACCACACCATAGCATAGCATAGCGTAGCATAGGATAGCATAACATAGCATAGTATAGCATAGCATAGCATAGTATACCATACCATACCATACCATACCATACCATACCATACCATACCATACCATACCATACCATACATACCATACCATGCCATACCATACCATACCATACCGTACCGTACCGTACCGTACCGTACCGTACCATACCATACCATACCATACCATACCATGCTATACCATACCATACCATACCATACCATACCATACCATACCATACCATACCATACCATACCATACCATACCATATCATGCCATACCATGCCATACCATACCATACCATACCATACCATACCATACCATACCATACCATACCATACCATACCATACCATACCATACCATACCTCGCAGTATTTATGACTTATTCTTATACGATTTATTTGCTGCCTGTTCTAAAAATTACACGTCCTCTGACGTCAGGATCTTAAGTATGTTGACAGTGAAATTTTACCTCAACTATAAACCAAATCAACAATTCCTTGAAGGCACATTCAGATGGCTAAATATGATTTTTTTCCCCGACCGTAGACTAGAACTGAAATATACAAGTCGGTTTTTATGTCTGTGGATAGGTTTTTGTTTATTTGTTTGTTGTTTCGTTTGTTTGTTTGTATGTTTGTATATTTGTTTGTATATTTGTTTGTTTGTTTGTTTGTTTGTTTATTTATTTGTTTATTTGTTTCTTTGTTATCCACGCTATTACAGGCAATCATACTCTGTTTTCGGGATTCAGCGTGCTGGGTATGTTCGTGTTTTCATCAGCTACCGAATGCTGACATTACAGGATCTTTAACATGCGAATATGACTTTGTGTGTGCGTATGCACGCTAAAGGATTCAAACACTAAGACATCTCTACACACGTGTTGATCTCACAGATCGGAAAAATCTCAACCATATATCCATCAAGCCATGTGAAAACAGATTGAACCCTAGTTCTTCCAGTCGGAAGACCAATGTCATTATCCCTCCACTGCCGTGCCAGCCGGCAGAGATGAAGACAAGGGACACCACCAATCAGTCCCAAACACAAACCGCAGCTCTTACGTCCCTTGACACTACCCATCCCTCCTACACAGGTCTTAATGCCAGGTAAGAGGCGAGGCATCAGCTCTCAAGTGCTGTGTCTATATCTGCAGACTTAGCAAGTGGTGATCTTCTCATCATCAAATGACATGTTCATTTTCACGATGTTCTGAGCTGTAACTTTTTCCATACATTGGCTTCAGGAGCGTCACAGCTCTTTGTTTTTCTTTTCTTTTCTACCTGTTCTTTCGAGTTGTTTTTAGATATGTATGGAAATGTACGGTTTGTCTGCAGTGATTATTGAAGTTCACAAGAAAAGGAAACTTATAGTTTAAACGTCTGTTTCTGTCTGTCTCTCTACTATCGGTCTCTGTCCGTTTGTCTGTCTGTCTCTTTTTCATTGTCTGTCTTATGACCACATCCAGAAGTCAAAATATCCATGACTAACGCCATAATCTGTCTCTGTCTCTTTTTCATTGTCTGTCTTATGACCACATCCAGAAGTCAAAATATCCATGACTAACGCCATAATCTGTCTCTGTCTCTTTTCATTGTCTGTCTTATGACCACATCCAGAAGTCAAAATATCCATGACTAACGCCATAATCTGTCTCTGTCTCTTTTTCATTGTCTGTCTTATGACCACATCCAGAAGTCAAAATATCCATGACTAACGCCATAATCTGTCTCTGTCTCTTTTTCATTGTCTGTCTTATGACCACATCCAGAAGTCAAAATATCCATGACTAACGCCGTAATCAAGTGGGTAAGATGACAAACTTTCAACCTGAAGGTATGGGGTTTGATCCTACCTAGATACCTCGCGGTTGGTAGGCAAAAGGTGGTGAATTGTCCTGTTTGCCAGGTCAGCAGACTTGTTAGTGTTTCAACTTACACTTCCGTGTGCATAGCACGCAGAACATCATGCACGAACGTTAAAGATCCTGTGAGTTATGTCTGTGTCCGGTGACTTACTGATTGATTGATTGATTTATTGATTGATCGATTGATTGATTAATCGATTGATTGATTGATTGATTGACTGATTGATTGAGTGTGTGAGTGTGAGAGTGAGTGAGTGAGTGAGTGAGTGAGTGACTGATTGACTAGAGTAGTGAATGAGTGAATGAGTGAATGAGTGAGTGAGTGAGTGAGTGAGTGAGTGAGTGATTATTTAACCTGTACAGCGAAATACACCACACCCACACCACACCACACCACACCACACCACACCACACCCACACCACACACACAACACAACCACACACCACACACACACACCACAACCACAACACAACACAACACAACACAACACAACACACCACACACAACACACACCACACCACAACACAACACAACCACACCACACCACACCACACCACACCACAACCACACACACCACACACACACACACCACACCACACACACCACACCAACACACAACACCACACCACACCACACCACACCACACCACACCACACCCACACCACACCACACCAAGAGCGTGCTTGCCATCTCATTGGAAAGACCAGCACCCAGACCACAGCTTAAGATCAGGCGGGTGGGTGGAAGGGGTTCTGTCTGATGTACAATTCAAACGCAGTTTTTCTTGTGTGTCTGTACAGGTGCTGTAAGCACTGGGCCACATACCATGTCTCTTGTTTTATTGGCATAAAGTTTGGTTCTGTTTTCTTTATCTATTGATTGTGAACAATTAATGTTTAAATTCCATTTATTTCGGTGGTTGGATGGATGGATGGATGGATGGATGGATGGATGGATGGATGGATGGATTGATCGATTGATGGGTTGATGGATGGATGGCTTGATTGATTGATTGATCGATTGATTGGTCGGTCAGTTGGTTGGTTGGTTGGTTGATTGATGGATGGATAGTTGGACGGACGGATGGATGGATGGATGGATGGATGGATAGATGATGGATGGACAGACGGACGGATAGACGGATGGATGGAAGGATGGATGGATGGAAGGATGGAAGGATGGGTGGATGATTGGACGGACGGACGGACGGACAGACGGACGGACGGATGGATGGATGGATGGATGGATGGATGGATGGATGGACGGCTGGTTACACGGACGGACGGACGGACGTACGGACAGATAGACAGATGGATGGATAGATTGACCTTTATCTTTGGACGATAAAGACAATTACGCAATGTCACGGTGTTGGATCAATTTTCCCTGTTTGCCGTTGCTAAAATCTATTTGAGTTTTGCAGTTATCATAATTAATATAACGACAATGAAAGGTCATTAAAATTTGAATCAACGAAATAAAGAGAACGTTGCTAAAATTTATTCGAGAGTTGCCGTTAACATAATTAATATAACGATCGTAAAATGTCATTACAATTTGAATCAACGAATTAAGGAGAACAAAACAAACAAACGAAAATGAGAAAGGATTGTTCGATCGCAGACTTGTGTTTATGCCATACTAATAATCTACCGTTTATAGAGAGACATCGTTGTTGAAATCACCTTCAACATCTAAACCAGTTCCATCAAAGATCTGTGTGCAAGATCTACAACATCACTTGGCAAAGCTCGAGATCTTTATATTCAAGTTCTAATGGAATGCAGTTTGCTGAGTATAGACTGTCTACTTATGGACTAGCAGCTTCTTTAGACAGGACACGTTGTCTATATGGACGACAAAGGCATTCCGCAGATGCTTCTGTATGGAAAGCGGAGGCATGGATACCTTGATCAAGAAAGACCACACAAATGGTACGAGGATCTCTGAAGGCCGACCTCATCAAGTTGTGCCATCATATTCATATTCATATTCATATTCATATTGACGTTCATATTCATATTCATATTCATATTCATATCACAATTAGATTCATATTCATATTCATATTCATATTCATATTCATATTCATATTCATATTCGTATTCGTATTTGTATTTGTATTTGTATTTGTATTCATATTCATATTCATATTCACATTCATATTCATATTCGTATTCATATTCTTATTCATATTCATATTCATATTCGTATTCAGATTCATTTCTTTTGTCACAGTGGACTTACCATGTGAAACTTGGGTTGCTCTCCTTATTGAATGGGCATCACCGCAGTGCAGTGCCACTCTTTTCTTTTTCAGAAAGGCAAGAAGGCTCATTGATCTTCAAGGAGTGGCGCCTGGGAAATCATCCTATCTCTCCAATGTTTTATACCAAGACAGCCCGGCGAATACTCTGCTCTTCATGATTTCCAACTGCCGTGGGATCCTTAGCGTGCGCAAGCCAGAAGGCACACGGGTTCAACTCGTTTTTCGTCCCCTCAAGGGGAACAAACGCTTCCTTCAGGAAGCTGGTGGATAGGGTGAGGGAGTCAAACACTTCAGTTTTTTGCTTTGCTAGCACGGTTGACAAGGCAGGATGCTTTTGGACAGGGTGCGGGAGTCAAAAGGTTAATATACAATCCACTATCAGTTTCATTTTCAGTTTCTCAAGATGACGTCTCCCCGCTCGGAAGGAATTTCATATGCACTAACGTCACAGGTGTCATATGAATGGTGACCATGGCACAGACCTTAACCCTGTAATATAAACCCATGAGCTGGCCAGGTCCTGAGGCCCTAGGTAGATTATGTTTTACCCAGTCTATATGTTATACTGTCACTGGAATAATCTTGGTAGCATATATATATAATGTGAATGTGTGTATATTACGTTCAAAAAAGAAACATACATATAAAGTAAATGAATAATTAAAGGTCTGAATCACAACACAACTACCTATTCTGTCAAAATTCGACTCACATGACAGAAACCCCCCCACCTTTTACGTTGTATTTATTTATTCACCTACTTACTTACTTCTCATTCACTTACTCACTTACTCACTCACTTACTTACTCACTCACTCACTCACTCACTTACTTACTTACCCACTCACTCACTCACTCACTCACTTATGTACATGCCTATCTATGATTAAGAAAATAGTGTCTTCACCTAGTTGATAGCTGAGCAGTTGGGCAATCCACTATCATTACTGTGCAGTGCATATGACCCCAAAATAACAAAGATCTGTGCATATATTACGTATGAATCTCTACTACTCTGTACCGTCTGGCCACTCTGAATCAAACCTCGAAGCAAGTCGGAGTACAGTTTGCTCAAGACGGATATGTTGCACTCGGACATTTCCATTTGGGCTCTGCCCAAATCTATCAGTAAATTGTCAGAAAAAAACTCGTTTTGTCTGCCCAAACCCTATGAGCCATTAAGATATTGAAATTTGCAAAATGGTTAGGGCAGGGGTGGTGGGTGGGTAGGTGGGTGGGGTGGGGGGTAGGGGTGAAGGATATTCGTGACAGGGGAAATAAACCATTGCATCACTAGATTGACTGAAGAAAGTTTATGGTGATGGAGTGAACAGACCAGTTCTTATCTGGCGTGCAGAGATTGATTGGAAACCAAAACATCAAATTTCCAGTGCACGGTTCTATCAAATGACTGTGCCAAAACCACCTTAACCCTTTGACTCCTGCACTTTGTCCACCAGCATCCTGCATTGTTAAACATGCCAGCAAAACAAAAACTTAACCTAATGCTACCAATTTTGAAGAACAAGGTCTCCCAACAGTGTAAAAATCGCTACTCACAGTTCCGTAGCTTTCGATGGCGTTCTCGCCATCTTCGTCAGCGCTCTAATGCTGTCTGCGTGAATCTCTACTCAGATCTCGCGAACATGGGATGAACCCAGTTCACGAGATCGGATCAGAGAATGGTACACCGGGGGCAGGGTGTAACGGCCCCGGTCCCTGTTGAGCGGGGGTTGGTGGCTGCGATGTAGATGGCCTCCTTGACTCCTCGCTGGAACCACTTATTTTCTCTGTCCAGGATGTTGACATTGTCCGCACTGAATTGATGTTTTTTCGGCGTGTAGGTGAGCTCCTACTGGAGAAGAGTCCCTCTTGTGTTCTGTTAGTCTCTTCTGAAGGGGCGTTCAGTTTCACCGACATAATGTTGGTTACAGTCCTGGCAGTCTATTCTGTATATAATGCCAGCTTTGTCGAGTTTGCTGGTTTTGTCCTTGGGGGTGACCAGCTGGCTGCGTATGGTGTTGGAAGGTTTGGAATGTACAGCCACCCCCAGTTTTCTGATCTTTCTGGACAGAGCGTCACTCACACCTCCTACGTATGGGATGGTGATGTGTCCCTTGCGCTGGTGTTGTTTCACTGGCTGTTGGGATGCGGTGTTGGATTTCCTGCCTCCCGGGCTGTTCCAGGCCCACTTGTTGTAGCCCGAGATGGTGAGCACTTTTTTCAGGTGGTTAGTCTCCTTGTCTTTTGCCTCTTGGGTACTGCATATGGTGTTAGCTCTGTGGGTAAGGGTTCGAATCACTCCCAGTTTGTGTTCAAGGGGCTGGTGGCTGTCGAACTGTAAATATTGGTCCGTATGAGTTGGTTTACGGTAGACCGAGAAGGATAGAATGCCATCAGTTCTGGTGATGAGGGTGTCCAGCATGGCTATGGAGTTGTTCTGTTCCACTTCCCTCGTGAATTTGATGGCTGGGTGTTGATTGTTCAGATGTTCTGTGAACTGTTCGACCAGTTGCTGGGGGAGGATAGTCATGGTGTCGTCTACGTAGCGCCCCCAGTATCGTGGTGGGGAGTGGAAAGAAGCCAATGCTTTCTCTTCAAAATCCTCCATGAACAGGTTGGCTACTATTGGGCTTACTGGGGAGCCCATGGCTGCTCCTTCTTTTTGTTGGTAGAATTCACCTTGGAAGGTGAAGTAGGTGGTGGTGAGGCAGCAGGACAAGAGTTCACATACGTCGTCCACTGTAAGAGATGTACGTTGGTGGAGGGTTTGGTCGTTTTGTAACCTTCGGCGTATGATCTCTATGCTTTCTTTCACTGGTACGCTGGTAAATAGGGCAGAGACATCATATGACACAAGGAGTTCATCATGAGCGAGGGTGTAGTTACTCAGTTTTTCCACTAGGTCAGCACTGTTGTGGATGTGATGATCTGTGTGTCCTACGAGAGGTGATAGGATGTCCGCCACAAATCTAGCCGTCTCATACATGATGGAACCTCTGGATGCGACTATGGGACGGAGGGGGACTTCTTTCTTGTGGACTTTGGGTAGACCATAGAACTTGGGGACGTCGGACACAGTTGGGTATAATTTCCTGTACTGTTCTAATGACAGGCGGTCCGTCTCTTTCAGGCGTTTCAGTGTGTCTTTCAGTTTGTTGGAAAACTTGGAAGTAGGATCTTTCTTGAGGCGTTCATATGTTGTAGTATCTTCCAGAAGTTTGCTTGCCTTCTCATAGTACATGGGTCTAGGCATGATGACTGTGGCACGACCTTTGTCAGCTGGTAGGATCATCGTGGCGTGTTCGTTCTTTAAATCCGCCAGAGCCCGTCTTTGGTCCGGTGTTAAGTTGGATTTCGGTAGTTTGGCCTGTTTCATGATTCTGACACAGTCTGATCTTAAGTGTGTGGCTTCTTCTGAATTAGGGCCAATATACCTGCAAGCTGTTTCAATGCTTGTGATGAGGTCTACCACTGGAAGCTTGTTAGGGGCTACGGCGAAATTTAGTCCTTTCTCTAGTACTTCCTGTTCTGGTTTAGTGAGTTGGCGATCTGATAGATTGATCACCCACCTCTCTTTGGTCTTTCTTTTTGTTTCTTCCGGTACAGGTGTAATCTCGCTTTTGTCATTCTGTTGTCTCCTGTTGTTTTCTGGTGCTAGAAGTTCGAATTTCTTTCGATGGCGTTGGCGTACTTTGTCCCATTCTATTCGTCGTGTGTTGTTTAGCCACTCTTTGATTTCGGAGAGCATAGCATCTGGTAGTGTGCTAGAGCTCAGTCTTTCCTCGAGGTCTTGGATTTTCCCTTCCAGACAAGTGATGCGGGTGTTGATTTGCTTGATGCGTTCGTTCATGAGTGCTCGTTGTGTCTTCACGATCGGACAAAAACTTAACCCTTTGACTCCTTCACCCTAGATAGAGTGAGGGAGTCAAAGAGTTAATTTTTCTTGCAGTCAGTGGATAGGGTGCGGGAGTCAAAGAGTTAATGTAGGCTCACGACAGTTCCCTTATTGAAAGAGGACGACTGAACAAGAAATTTATTACACCTCATGGAGCTACGTGTTGAGAGGTAATTCTCCTGTCGATCTGATCGATGAGTAGACATACTGGTATTTATCGCCTTGTGTGGATTTTTATGTGACATGCAAGACCAGTCCTGGAGGCTCGTCTTCTGCTGTAAGATCTTCGGAAGGATTACTGCGACCTTAGGTTCTGCTTCCCCTGGTTCAGCCCCCTCCCCCTCCTTTTTTTCCCAAAAATCTTCTGTTCCACGCTGTTCAAATGTGATTGCGATCTGTGTTACCTTGTGACCCT
>CM060312.1:10153011-10155511 GCA_030674185.1 Monoplex corrugatus
TCCTTCACTCACATTCATCTTTCACCCTTCACCCTTCATCTTTCACCTTTCACCACTTCATCTTTCACCTTTCACCATTCATCTTTCACCCTTCACCCTTCATCTTTACACCTTTCACCCTTCATCTTTCACCTTTCACCCTTCATCTTTCACCTTTCACCATTCATCTTTCACCCTTCACCCTTCATCTTTCTCTTTTCACCTTTCATCTTTCCACCCTTCACCCTTTATCTTTCACCTTTCACTCTCTTCACCATTCATCTTTCACCCTTCACCCTTCATCTGTCACCTTTCACCCTTCATCTTCCTTCTACCTTTCACCATTCATCTTTCACCCTTCACCCTTCATCTTTCACTTTCACCCTTCATCTTTCACCCTTCACCCTTCATCTTTCCACCCTTCACCCTTCACCCTTCACCCTTTACCCTTCATCTTTCACCTTTCACCTTTCACTCATTTATCTTTCACCCTTCACCCCCTTCATCTTTCACCTTTCACCCTTCACCTTTCTTTCACCCTTCATCTTCACCTTTCACCTTTCACCCTTCATCTTTCACCTTCACCCTCCACGTTTCACTTTTTACCCTTCACCTTTCATGTTCACCCTCCACCCTTCACCCTTAAATCTCCAGTTTTCACCTTTCACCTTTCATTCTTCAGCATTCACCTTTCGCCTTTCATCTTTCACACTTCATCCTTCATCCGCCACCTTTCACTTTTTACCTTCACCTCCATCTTTTCTTTCTTTCACCCTTCACCCTCCACCTTTTACCTTTCACACTTCACAGTTCATCCTTCACCCTTCACTCGTCACCTTTCACCCTTCACTCTTCATTTGTCACCTTTCATCTTTCACCCTTCACTTGTCACCTTTCACCATTCACCCTTCACCCTTCACTCGTCATCTTTCACCCCATTCACCCTTCACCCTTCACCCATCACTCGTCACCTTTCACCCTTCACCTTTCATTCACCTCCTCCACCTTTCACCTTTCAATCTTCACCTTTAACCCTTCTCAGTTCACCTTTCACCCCTCATCCGTCACCCTTCATACTTCCTCCTTTATCCTTCACCCTTCACCCTTCACCCTGCACACTTCTCCTTCAAGCTCCACCCATCATCCTTCTGCCTTCCTCCCCCCTTCATTCTCCCTTTTAATGCTTCCTTTCTCGCTTTATTGTGTTTATATTGTTTTCTTTGATTTTTCTCATGTTACTATATTTTACGACTATTTTTACCTTTCTAAACACAGAGAGAGAGAGAGAAAAGAGAGAGAGAGAGAGAGAGAAGAGAGAGAGAGAGAGAGAGAGAGAAGAGAGAAGAGAAGAGAGAGAGAGAGAAGAGAAAGAGAGAGACAGAGAAAGACAAGAAGAGAGCAGAAGAAGAGAGACAGACAACAGATAGATAGACAGACAGGCAGACAGACAGAACGAAAGAGAGAGAGAGAGAGAGAGGGAGAGGGAGGGAGGAGAGAAGAGAGAGAGAGAGGGGGGGGGAAGAATGAAAGAGAGAAAAAGACAGACAGACATCACAGACACACAGAGACAGAGAGAGATGGGAGAGACAACCTTTTCAAGAGTCTTGTAAATCGATGAGCTGCACTTAGCAAAGTCAAACAAAATCGTTTGGCATGGAAGTCTACTCACTAGTGAAGCGGGCCCTTCACTTTTTTATACTGGTTCCTTCGGCACTCCATAACTTTTCCTGATTAAATAGACAGTACTCATGTGCGATTTCAGTTTGATGGAAACAGGAGTGGTTGTCAAGTGGTTAAGACTACCAGCCTGGTGTCTGGGTTCGAACCTTTCTGGGTACCTCCAAAAGAATGGAAGATTTCCGATCTTATCTGGTCAATATGTATGAAGACCTGCCAGTTCCTGAACGTTTTTCGTGTATCTACATACATACGCAGAAAATCAAAATATGCACGTTAAAATCCTCTAATCAGGTCAGTGTCCTGTGGTTTGTAGAAACATGGAAATATCCAGCATGCTCGCTCATCAAAGACGGAGTATGCAGACTGTGCAGCAATATACCACCTGCACACTGTGGGTGGAGGGGGGAGGGGACGTAAATACATGATCCAGAAAAATCGCGACACTAATAAGAAAAATGAATACTGAAGATAAACGTTGAAGACAATTTGTTTTCAAATTGTTAAAAGAGATGGAAGACAGGGCTTCTGCAAATCTTTTTCTGATGACCTTACAGCAGGATGGCTGTGTCATAGAGTCAAGCACTCTAGATCTGATGTCTTAAGTTCAACCCCAACCTTCAACGGTAGAAGGTTTGCCAAAACGAGGAGCCCAGTCTCATTACACATGTCATTTACATGTAACCAAGACTGCTCCAGCAATAGGCTGATACAATACTAGTAAACAAAATATAGATTAAGTAAAACATAGGCTACATAGGATCTCAGGGTCTGGGCAGCTCATTGGTTTATGTGCAGGCTTAAGGCTTGTGCCATGATCATTTTGGATCTTCTCCATCACATG
>CM060312.1:10160511-10168011 GCA_030674185.1 Monoplex corrugatus
AAAAGTCAGAGGATCGGAGGCAAAGCGGAGAGTACGTGACATAACCTGACTGCGGAAATGGTGAAAAACAGAAGAAAACTCAGGGGACAAACTGATTAATTATTGCTTTTCTTATCATCGAACAAGGAGAGTAGTATGGTTTTACCCAAAAATCATTATTGTTATTTTTTTGGTGCATATTACTCGCAGGAGGGATTGGGTTACCATGGCAATTGGATTAGCCATGACAGCAACGTCTCAGGAGAACGCCTTTGGGAAATCATCTTGTTCTGTAAGTTAACACTGTGCGAAGTGTTAATGTCCTCCAGTTTAACAGGACATAGACGCTAACCCTTTCATGTCATCATCCCCTATCTTGTTTTTTTATTCATGTTACAATGGGTGTACTGTAAAGAAAAGAGTGTCATTGCAGTGCAGCGCCAAACATTTTTTTATCTACCTGTGTTTGAGTTTTTTCTGTTTACCCATGAAAGCAAACCTCACTCCATACTCCCCTCTTATCAGTCCATGAAATATATCGTATATTGTGTTTTTTTGGTGTGTGTTTGTGCGATGTATGAGGCACCAAGAGCGCTCCAACAGATTCTGTCGCAGAGATTCTCAGGGCATCACTCCAGCGTGTGTCGAAGACTTCAGAATACTTTGAGTTCAGAACAGTTTATTATTCAACAACAACAGCATCAGGTCCCATTGGACCTGTGTTAAGCCAGAATGAACTGTGTGAGATCAACAATATGAGAGTATCAGATGTCACTCTGTATGCCGTACTTTCAATGTTTTGAAAGAGAGCAAGTGAACGAACAAACAGGTATTTTTGTGCATAGATAAATGGCAATTCAGTGCATTCATATGGTGATGGTGATAATAACAATGAAAAGAAGGAGAAGAAGAAGAAGAAGAAGAGGAAGAAGAAGAAAAAGAAGAAGAAGAAGAAGAAGAAGAAGAAGAACAAGAACAAGAACAAGAACAAGAAGAAAAAGAAGAAGAATCCTGCTGCTGTTGCTGCTGCTGCTGATGATGATGATAGCGATAACAATAAAAACAAATTCACAGTATTGATAATGATAATGATATTAATAGATCATTCCTCTATACGCGTTTACAAGCCAAAACGTGTGATACGAGCGTACATAAAAAACCACTGACATTCTCTTTGTCTGTCTGTCTGCCTGCCTGCTTGTCTGTCTGTCTGTGTGCTGCTGTGTTTGTTTGTTTGTCTGCCTCTGTTTGCCTGTTTGTCTGTCTGTCTGTCTGTCCGTCTATCTGTCTGCCTGCCTGTTTGTCTGTCTGTCTCCTCTCTCTCTCTCTCTCTCTCTCTCTCTCTCTCTCTCTCTCTCTCTCTCTCTCTCTCTCTCTCTCTCTCTTCTCTGACACCACATCCAAAAACCAAAGCATACATTCATAAAGTTTTACAAATGAATACGTACTAACAATATCTGGCGATATACTCGATATACTAGTATACAAAAATATCTATGACTAAAAATATATACATGTACACACATGAATAATTGCACGATGCCACATGATCAGTTGTTTCAAGAGCAGGTGTATATTGATGGATAAGCAAATATGATATCAACAATAGAAAGCTTGGGTCAAAAGGCAAGTCTTCCACTGGACTGAAAATGCAAAACAAAAAAAAAGGGGTGGGCAGATCTCTCAAATCAGCTGGTAAAGAGATCCAAACGACGGCACAATGAAACAGAAACCACGATTAGATTTCAGCACCACCAGATGCTCTTGTTTTGAGGACAGCAGTGTACGTCATGTTTGATTGTTTGATACGTGCAAAAGGCGATCTGAAGAAGAACCGTTTCTTTTCGTTCTTCGTGTGCCGAGAACACATGGCAACCACCAATCTTCTACAGGATGTCTGCTGTCTCTGTTCCCCGCCTGGTGTGAATAGAAAGCTGGTCAAAAACGGAGGTTGTGACAAGGGATGGGAATGGCACCACAGGAAAGACACGAGACAGTGGCTATAGGGACTGAAATGGGTGTAAAAGACAGGTTTGGCGATAGGAAGAGAGGAGATACGAATACGAATAATTTAATGTTCCTGACGTGAAATCTTTTCGAGGGAACATCGGGTAAGGGTTGGGGGCACACACAAAAAATGGAATGTGATCGAAAAATAGCACAACTAGCGAGAAAGGAGAGAGAAGAGAGAGAGAGAGAGAGGAGAGAGAGAGAGAGAGAGAGAGAGAGAGAGAGAGAGAGAAAGAGGAGAGACAGAGAGACAGAGAGAGAGACAGAGAGACAGAGAGAGACAGACAGACAGACAGACAGAGACAGGACAGACAGAGACAGACAGACAGATTGAGACAGACAGGCTGACACAGACAGACTGAGACAGACAGACAGACAGACAGACTGAGACAGACAGACAGACAGACAGATGACAGACAGACAGACAGACAGACAGATAGACAGACTGACTGACTGACTGAGACAGACAGACTGAGACAGACAGACAGACAGACAAAGACTGAGACAGACAAACAGACTGAGACAGACAGAGACAGACAGACAGACAGACTGAGATAGACAGACTGAGACAGACTGAAACAGACTGAGGCAGACAGACAGACAGATAGACAGACAGACTGAGATAGATAGACAGACAGACTGACTGACAAAAACAGAGAAAGAGAGAGAGAGAGAGAGAGGAAAAGAATCAGAAGAAGGGTTCAGATATGATTAAAGATGAATTATCTCACGCATGCAAGTCCATATATGTTCACACCCAAATCTGTCAATAATTGTATGGCAGTTACATTCAAACTGCGCAAAACCTGTTTACTGACAAGGTCATGAAATGGAGAAGAGGGCGGAGCTGGGGGTGGAGGAATACGGATCCTGTTACCATGACCTTGAGTGGTTGCAGTGGTCATGAAACAACTCTACATAATATTCTTATCAGGAGGCAGCATCAGTTAACAAGAAACCGCAGAAGATTTTGATTCACTCCAGTGTGTCTTATCATCTAGTGATGACAGTATTTGTTGTTTTGTTCTTGTTGTTGTTATTGGTGGAAGATATCCGTAATCTCAAAAACTCTACGACTCCATTTGAGCTTAGAACACAGACGAGAGAGTAGGTAACCATGGCAATTAGAGAAGCCATGACAGCAATGTGTCTGGTTGGCACCATTGGGAAATCATCTAGTTCCTTTAACTGACTTTCTGTGGAGTCCTTATGGTCTCCCCTTTAGCTAGACACACACTGTAACCCTTTCACTCCCTAATCCTGTCTCTGACGATGTTTATAGGATGAGGAAGTCAAAGGGTTACTTAACAAGAAACACCAGAAGATTTTGATCCATTAGTCTTTCTTATCATCTAGTAATGACAATATTTGCTCCCCGTGGGGATGCTAGGGGCTTTTTCAGTATAAATGATATCCTCCCCTTCTCGAAATTCTTTGCTAGACATTTCTTCTTTTCGGTCACTCTCTTTCTTTCTGACTTGTTCCTTTGCTTTCTGTCATTTCTTCCTATCATTTTCTGGTCCATTCATCCAAATGTATTCTATAAAGACTTACAACTGTTTTAGGGTTGATAACTGGGAAATGTAATACAGTATTTTTGGCTCCAAGGAAATGTGATGTGCGGAAGCATTTTTAGGTAATTTAGGCCCAGTTATATGTATATGTCTTTATGTCCTTAGGTATGTTTTAATTTGATATTCTTAAATTTCCTGGTGATAAATTGGACGGAGTGGTCAACGCCAGGGGTGTACCCTTAGACAATACGCGGGATGCCTTGATATGTGTAATTAAGTTTCTTTTCCAGGTGTTATTTTTTTCCCCAGTGAGATGGACTATGTGAGTGTGACACTGAACTTGTGAGTAGGTGGAGATGACACATGTCAACTGGTGATAGACCGTTTAAAAATTGGAGTAAGATTGGTAGCTGTACAAACCGAAACTGAGTGATAAGAATGAGTTGACAACAGGAACTTAATATCACAGTGGTGATATTTCACATAGCTGGATAGGTTGGACAACAGAACTGGTGATCGATTGTACAAAGAAGGTATATGGGGAACGGTTAAGAAGATGTGGATGAGGTGGTGACAACAGCTGTAGCAACAACTGTGGAAATTAGGAGGTTGGTGGAAACAGACGTTGATAGAATGGTAGTGACAACAGGAAACGTGGATAGATGGTGAAACAGAACGTGATAGAGTGGTGTGACAACAGGAAACTGGTGGATAGAGTGGTGTGACAACAGGAAACTGTGTGATGTTGAACTACGAGTGGTGGTGGTGACAACAGGAAACTGGTGGATAGATGGGAGAAGGAAATGTGGTGGTGACAACAGGAAACTGGTGGATAGAGTGGTGGTGACAACAGGAAACTGGTGGATAGAGTGGTGTGACAACAGGAACTGGTGGATAGAGTGGTGTGACAACAGGAAACTGGTGGATATGAAGATGGTGTAGATGAACACAGGAAACTGGTGGATAGAAGGTGGCAGAACTGGTGGATAGAGGTGACAACAGGAAACTGGTGGATAGAGTGGTGGTGACAACAGGAAACTGGTGGATAGAGTGTGATGGGTGATAACGAATGTGAAATAGAACTGTGGTAGAGATGACAACAGGAAACTGGTGGATAATGGCAATAGAGTGGAAGAACACAGGCAAACTGTGGATAGAGTGGTTGTGACAACAGGAAACTGTGTAGATGTGACTACGGAATGTGTAGATGTAGAACAACAGGAAACTGTGGATAGAGTGTGATGACAACAGGAACCTGGTGTATAGTGGAGTCAAGACTGTGGAAGATGACAACAGGAAACTGGTGGATAATTAGACTGTGGATGTGTATCAACAGAACGGAAAATGTGGTGAGAGGGGTGGTGTGGTGACAACAGGAAACTGTGATGTGTGTAGACATGTGATGATGTGACAACAGGAAACTGGTGGACTAGAGTGTGTTGACATACAGGAAACTGGTGGATAGAGTGTGATGACAACAGAACTGGATAATTGGTGATAACAGAACGTGGATGATGGTACCAGGAAACTGTGATGAGTGGGTGACAACAGAACTGGTGGATAGAGTGGTGGTGACAACAGGAAACTGGTGGATAAGTGTTGGTGACAACAGAACTGTGGATAAGTGGTGAGACAAGGAATGTGGATAGAAATGATTGCTTGTACAACGAACGGATAGATGGTGGTAAAACAGAACTGTGATAGGTGATGAACAGGAAACTGGTGATAGAGTTGTACAACAGAAACTGGTGGTTATAACAGGAATGGGATAGATGTGATCAACAGGAAATTGGATAGATGTGTCAACGAAATGTGGATAGATGGTGTACAACAGAAACTGTGGAATAGATGTGGTCAACAGAAACGGTGGATAGAGTGGTGTGACAACAGAAACTGTGGATAGATGTGTGACAACAGGAAACTGGTGGATAGATGTGTACACAGAAACTGTGGATAGAGTGTGGTGACAACAGGAAACTGTGGATAGAGTGTGTGACAACAGGAAACTGGTGGATGAGTGTGGACAACAGAAACTGGTGGATAAGTGTGTGACAACAGGAAACTGGTGGATAGATGGTGACAACAGAAACTGGTGGATAAGTGGTGTGACAACAGGAAACTGGTGGATAGATGGTGTGACAACAGGAAACTGGTGGATAAGTGGTGGTGACAACAGGAAACTGTGATAGAGTGGTGGTGACAACAGGAAACTGGTGGATAGAAGAGTGATGACAACAGAAACTGGTGGATAGAGTGTGTGCACAGAAACTGGTGGATAGATGGTGATGACAACAGGAAATTGGTGGATAGAGACAACATGTGGATAGATGTACAACAGGAAACTGTGGATAGAGTGGTGTGACAACAGAACTGGTGGATAGAGGTTGGTGACAACAGGAACTGTGATAGATGTGGTAAACGGGAACTGGTGATCAGTGGTGATGAACAACAGGAAACTGGTGGATAGAGTGGTGATGACAACAGGGAAACTGGTGAGAGATGTGGTGGTGACAACAGGAAACTGGTGGATAGATGGTGGATGACAACAGGAAATGGTGGATAGAGTGGTGGTGACAACAGGAAACTGGTGGATAAGTGGTGTGACAACAGGAAACTGGTGGATAGAGTGGTGGTGACAACAGGAAACTGGTGGATAGGTGGTGGACAACAGGAAACTGGTGGATAGATGGTTGGTGACAACAGGAAACTGGTGGATAGAGTGGTGATGACAACAGGAAACTGGTGGATATGAGTGATGGTGACAACAGGAAAACTGGTGGATAGAGTGGTGATGACAACAGGAAACTGGTGGATAGAGTGGTGATGACAACAGGAAACTGGTGGATAGAGTGGTGGTGACAACAGGAAACTGGTGGATAGAGTGGTGTGACAACAGGAAACTGGTGGATAGAGTGGTGGTACAACAGGAAACTGGTGGATAGAGTGGTGGTGACAACAGGAAACTGGTGGATAGAGTGGTGGTGAGAACAAGAAACTGGTGGATAGAGTGGTGATGACAACAGGAAATTGGTGGATAGTAGTGGTGACAACAGGAAACTGGTGGATAGAATGGTGGTGACAACAGGAAACAGGTGGATATAGTGGTGATGACAACAGGAAACTGGTGGATAGAGTGACAACAGGAAACTGGTGGATAGAGTGACAACGGGAAACTGGTGGATAGAGTGACAACAGGAAACTGGTGGATAGAGTGATGGTGACAACAGGAAACTGGTGGATAGAGTGACAACAGAAAACTGGTGGATAGAGTGATATTGACAACAGCAAACTGGTGGATAGAGTGACAACAGGAAACTGGTGGATAGAGTGACAACGGGAAACTGGTGGATAGAGTGACAACAGGAAACTGGTGGATAGAGTGACAACAGGAAACTGGTGGATAGAGTGACAACAGGGAAACTGGTGGATAGAGTGGGAATGCTTTAATTAAAACATTGCCTGAGAGCAGAGTCAGGTAGATACAATTTCTTCAATCTTCTGAGGCTGTGAATGTTTTTTTCTGAAATCTGCACTGATGAAAGACCTGCAATGTCTATCGAGGACGCATTCAGCAACTGGAGGAATTCCATCAAAAACGTTTGCGGAAGATCTGCAACATCATCTGGCAAAATCGAGTATGCAACCTTCATGTTATGAAGAGAGACAGACAGATAGACAGACAGACAGACAGACAGAAAGAAAGAAAGAAAGAAAGAGAGAGAGAGTCAGACAGAGACAGAGGAGAGAGACAGAGAGACAGACAGGCATACACACAAACAGAGAGAGAGAGAGAGTCAGAGACAGACAAACAGAGACAGTGACAGAGATAGGGAGGGAAACAGACAAACAGAAAGACAGAGACAGTGATAGGGAGGGAAACAGACAGACAGACAGACAGAGACAGAGATAGGGAGGGAAACAGACAGACAGACAGACAGAGACAGAGATAGGAAGGGAAACAGAGACAGACAGACAGACAGCCAGAAAAGCAGAGAGA
>CM060312.1:10170511-10193037 GCA_030674185.1 Monoplex corrugatus
ACACACACTCACACAAATTCACACACACACACACACACACACACACACACACACACACACCCCTCCATCTCTCTCTCTCTCTCTCTTTCTCCTCTCTCTTCCTTTCTTTTTTCTCTCTTTCTTTCTTTCTTTCTTCCTTTTTTCATTTCTCTCTTTGTCTTTTTCTTTCTCTCTTCCATCCCCCTCTCTCTCCTACTCTCTGTCTCTGTCTATCTGTTTGTCTGTCTGTTTGTTTGTCTGTTTGTCTGTCTGTTTCTCTCCCCCCCCCCCCCCCCCCCCGCCCAATGTTGACTTGTGTCATCTTTGCTGTGGTGTGTTTCACATCACACTGTTACTGTGTCATTCCAAAGTTTAAATAAATTTGGTGTGTGAATAGAGGCCTCCGTAGTGCTGAGGTTGAACTCCCAACTTCCGATCTGACCACACAGGGTCGAATCTGATTCAGAGGTGGGGTGGTGGGGGTAGGAGAAAAAAAAAACCATCTTAATACCCACAGGCTCTGATCCACCCAGTCGTGGACGAGTACCTGATCACCTTCAGCATTAAGGACGGTTAAGCAGAAAGACCTAGCAAGGGTACCATCCTCATAAATCTGGCCTTGAGAAAAAAAAGTTGATGTCTCTACCAACTGACTCACCTCAGGTTTATGGGGGCGACAATTTCCCTTTTCAGCGTTTGAATACTGAACTGCCAAATGCAGTACACTTTTATGTTGTAGTGGAGTGAAGTGTTAGAGATCTCAACAATTTTTTTAAAAATCCAAGCCCTTCATTTTGAGGGTGGTACTCATCTCCTCTCCCTAGCTGCTTTATTTCCCCGGCTTTAAAGAACGATATCTGTTCTTCACAAAGCGGGTAGACTGGAGACCTGCATGCATACATTTTTGCTCGAGTGATCAGTCAAGGTGGTGAAGTGGATTATGCAACAGACTGCTGATTGGCGTAGAATAGGTTCCAGCCCCTATCTGTTGAAAAAAAAACATTGTGGGATTTTCTAGATTAGACTGACTCCTGTCTTGTGTTGAACGGGCTCACTGGGAAAACTGGAAGCACACGGTCGAGTTGAATCTACTTTACGGATGTGTTACTGGGGATGTCGATGAAATTTCCTGACCAGACATCATCATCATCAGGTGCCCTGCCGCATGGCGTTGGCGATCATGGACTTCCGTCTGTCTCTATCTCTCGTTGCCACTAGCATCTCTCCCACCCCCCTCGTCCCCAGCCACTCTGCAAGTCCGTCCAGCATTTTCTCCCTGGGTCTACCCGGTGCTCTCTTTCCTTCCAGCTTTCCCGTTGTGACCAGGTGCTCCAAATCCCCCTTCCTCATAAAATCGCCTATGAATGTTGCTTGTCTTTTCCTACTCTTCCTTATGAGTGATCTACTTGTGTCTGCCTCCATCAAAACTGTCTCGTTTGTTTTTCTTTGCTGACCAGACACCACAATAAAACCTCGTACCTCATTGACGCCAGAATGAAAGATCTCTCAGATGCTGTCTAGCTACATCCGCCAATACATCAATGCAGCATTATGAAAGAAAGCCTAGAGAACAGCCCTGTCATACTGTCTAGATCCGAAATAGTACTCCAGAGTATTATCACTATCGTCCTCATTCGTCGAGACGGGACGCTTCAGAGTATCATCACTGTCGTCCTTGTTTGTGTCAATCACAAGAACACTCCAGAGTATCATCTCTGTCGTTCTCATTCGTGTCAATCACAAGAACACTCCAGAGTATCATCTCTGTCGTTCTCATTCGTGTCAATCACAAGAACACTCCAGAATATCATCTCTGTCGTCCTCATTCGTCTCAATCACAAGAACACTCCAGAGTATCATCACTGTCGTCCTTGTTCGTCTCAATCACAAGGACACTCCAGAGCATCATCACTGTCGTCCTCATTCGTGTCAATCACAAGAACACTCCAGAGCATCATCACTGTCGTCCTCATTCGTGTCAATCACAAGAACACTCCAGAGTATCATCACTGTCGTCCCCATTCTTGTCAATCACAAGAACACTCCAGAGCATCATCACTGTCGTCCTCATTCGTCTCAATCACAAGAACACTCCAGAACATCATCACTGTCGTCCTCATTCGTCTCAATCACAAGGACACTCCAGAGCATCATCACTGTCGTCCTCATTCGTCTCAATCACAAGGACACTCCAGAGCATCATCACTGTCGTCCTCATTCGTCTCAATCACAAGGACACTCCAGAGCATCATCACTGTCGTCCTCATTCGTGTCAATCACAAGAACACTCCAGAGCATCATCACTGTCGTCCTCATTCGTCTCAATCACAAGAACACTCCAGAGCATCATCACTGTCGTCCTCATTCGTCTCAATCACAAGGACACTCCAGAGCATCATCACTGTCGTCCTCATTCGTCTCAATCACAAGGACACTCCAGAGCATCATCACTGTCGTCCTCATTCGTGTCAATCACAAGAACACTCCAGAGTATCATCACTGTCGTCCTTGTTCGTCTCAATCACAAGGGACATTCTAGACCATCATCTCTGTCGTCTTTGTTCGTATCGTCATATCACTGTGAAAGAATTGTCCCAAAATCTGTCTGGTCATGTCCTACCCTCTGGTGGCTTCAGTTTCGTTGAATTTAGAAGTGTGTTGGAAAACTGAACTGAGTGGTGTGTGGGTAGTGACACAGAAGTCATGCAGAAGATGGATCAGCAAAAATGACCAAGTGAAGTGCTTGTGTTTTGCTCGAATGACCTGTACATTTTTCCGGATTGCATAAAATGTGTTTTGTTGTTGTTGTTGTTGCTCGTATGAAATTATAGTTTGCTCAATGAAGTGTACAAATCTATTCTGAGGTAACTTTTTTCTGAGTTCATACGCACACTACTACTACTACTACTACTACTACTACTACTACTTTTACTATTACTATTACTATTACTACTACTACTACTACTACTATTACTACCACTACTACGACAATAACAACAACAACTTCTACTACCACTATCACTACTACTACTACTACTACGTTCTTTTTTGTGTGTACTCTACTTTTCCCTCTTCATTATTTTTTTCACATTCTATACATTATCTATGATATTGTTTACATGCTTTCCTTTTAATGTCCTGATCAACAATTTCATTAATCTTTTACAATGTGTCTAAGTGCTTGGTTTTTCCTTGACTGGTGTATATGCATAAGTGTGTATTGGCTCTTGTAGGGAAAAACAAACGTATAAATAAACGTTGGATGCAATCACGTTTTAATTAAGGTATCAGATACCTTACATAAATGAATTCTAGTGTTTGTCTAAGCATACAGGGTTTTGGCTTTTGAATAATTAACGATTTACAGTTGTAGAGTTATGTCTGTTTTTTTTATTTATTGGATCTGTTGTGTGTGTAGATGTGTCTGTGTTGCTTTTGTCGTGGGGATAATGATAGAATTATACTATATGGAAATTCCAAAATTTTTATCAATATATAATTATACACTTAAGTTTACATTTCTAGCTCTGTTTCTATCTTTACATTTCTAGCTCTCTCTGTCGCTCTGTCTGTCTCTCTGTGTCTCTCTGTCTTTCTGTCTCTCTCTCTCTCTCTCACTCCCCCTCCTGCTCCGTCTCTGTCTGTCTGTCTCTCTCTCTCTCCATCCTTGTCTTTCGTTTTCTTACCTGGCATCTTAGCTTTGATTTCAAATGAAATGTGCACAAATATCTGCAGGTGTACCATACTTTATTTACGAACGTGTTTGCTAGAATGATCAAATGGTTAATACGTTTTATGACATCAGCAGGAAAATCCTTCCTCTAGAATCATGAGAAAGCTTCTGGTGCGTTAGTTTCAACCTTCACATACATGTCTTGAAGTTTTTTTTAATACATTTCCAAATATTATATTTTGTAGAACAATCCAAAATGTTCAGTGTATTTTTTTTTTCTTTCGTCTAAGCAAAACGAACAGTGTATATTGTTTGAAAGTCTCATATTATTTAACGCTATGTTTTTGTAGATATGTTATGTAATATCTTCCAGTGTAGTTCTCTAAGTCTTATCTGCAATATCAGTTTCTGTATAACAAGTCAATGCTATTAAATTATTTCATGTCAAATTTACATGACCAGGTGTCATGTGCACAGGGTGATGTGTGCACATGTTTTTTTGTGCCGTGTGAGCAAGGCATTTTTGTGTACGCATGCCTATCAATTAACATCAGAAAGATAGTCCTTGAATGTTATATAGAACCAATAGTGTTGTACGGATGCGAGGCGTGGACAGTCAGGAAGCAAAGCCAGAGCAAGATTGAGCAGCCGAGATGTGGTTTCTCAGAAGAATGTTGAGAGTTCCATGGACAGCAAAGAAAACAAACGAGACAGTCTTGATGGAGGCAGACACAAGTAGATCACTCATAAGGAAGATTAGGAAAAGACAGGCAACATTTATAGGCCATTTTATGAGGAAGGGGGATTTGAAGCACCTGGTCACAACGGGAAAGCTGGAGGGAAAGAGAGCACCAGGTAGACCCAGGGAGAGAATGCTGGACGGACTTGCAGAGTGGCTGGGGATGAGGAGGGTGGGGGGGGGGGTTGCTAGGGGCAACGAGAAATAGAGATGGTTGGAAGTCCATGGTCGCCAACGCCATGCGGCAGGGCACCTGATGATGATAATGATGATGATGCGTGGTGTGATGTAGAGTTCTGAAAACAGCTCACCCAAGTTAGTGACTTGGGTAGAATGGGTTTGCTGTACACTTATCCTAAAGCTACCTTGAGAGCAAGCACTGTTTCTCTTTCTTCAGTCATCTACTGGAGCTCAATTCTACCACACGTGTATGTAAAGTTTGACTCGATGCTAGTTATTCTTTATTCCTCTTTAATGTGCAATTGAAGAGAAGGAGAAAAGAAAGGAGAAGAAGAAGAAGAAGGAGAAGAAGAAGAAGAAGAAGAAGGAAAAGAAGTCGAAAAAAAGAAGAAGAAGAAGGAGAAGAGGAAGGAGAAGAAAAAGGAGGAGAAGAAGAAAAACGAGAGAGGAAGGAGAAGAAGAAGACTGATTGATCGTATTTTTGTTTGTTTGTTCCTTTGTTTGTTTGAATGTTTGTTTGGTCGTTCGTATGCTCGTTTGTTTGTTTGTTTGTTTGTTTGTTCGCTTGTTTGTTTGTTGCTTTTGGCAAAATCTGTTCAAGTATTTGTACACACACTTAACACATTTTTTCCATACTCATCACCACAATCAGCCAATGATTTAATGGTCTCTGATTTTCAGAAGGAGCAGAACGTGCTGTAGATGCTTGGAACATTTATTGTATTTCCTGTATTGCACTTGTTCCATTTTTGTTACAGTAGATCTAATATGTGAAATTCAGACTTTTCTCTTGAGGAAAACAAATCGCCGCAATGCAAGGCCACTCATTTTCTTCTTTCTTTCCGTGTGCGTGTATATCTTTCTACAAATGAAAATGGAACCCAGTTGAAGAATGTTTTCAGGGACAAGTTCTTCACCGCTGTGTGATCCATTACGTTCACTTAGCGCTTGCTGCACACAGGATCACTGCTTGCCATCTCATCCAAAAAGACTAGCACCCAGGCCACCATCTGGGATCCTGTGGAGAGGGAACAGATCCTTATCTGATCTATTATTCAAACCGAGGTTTCTGTCGTCCTAGATGGGAGCAATAACAACTAAGCCATACACCGATCATCATCATCAGGTGCCCTGCCGCATGGCGTTGGCGATCATGGACTTCCATCTGCCTCTATCTCTCGTTGCCCCCATCATCTCCCCCACCCCCGTCGTCCCCAGCCACTCTGCAAGTCCGTCCAGCGCTTTCTCTCTGGGTCTACCCGGTGCTCTCTTTCCCTCCAGCTTTCCCGTTGTGACCAGGTGCTTCAAATCCCCCTTCCTCATAAAATGGCCTATAACTGTTGCCTGTCTTTTCCTAATCTTCCTTATGAGTGATCTACTTGTGTCTGCCGCCATTAAGACTGTCTCGTTTGTTTTCTTTGCTGTCCATGGAACCCTCAACATTCTTCTTAGAAACCACATCTCGGCTGCCTCAATCTTGTTCTGGCTTTGTTTGTTGACTGTCTACGCCTCGCATCCATACAACAGTATTGGTTCTATATAACATTCAAGAACTCTCTTCCTGATGTTAATTGATAGGCATTTGTTGGTAAGAATGCTTGTCATCTTCTTGCATACACTGATACTGACCTAGAAATGTTCATTACACTGAAACCTACATTTTAGCGACCCTGCCGACCTGAATGACACAATGACAACAGAGAGTGATGCTCGATCTTTTTAATAGCAATTGACAGAGCTGGACGTTCATATACATTACTCTTAAGACGACTTGAATGTTAGCATTTGGCGATGAACGATTCAAATACTGAAAAAAGGCGAAAGGTTTTCTATAACTCTAGGGTCATTGGACGTGGGAGTGACGTGGTATGACTTCAACTGTTCTTAAGGTCAGCTATATGAAGGTGGTGTCTATCTTTCGTCCACTAAATTTATTTTAGTTAACCTGAATAGGATGAGGTACCCATTCACAGCAGGTGGATCAGAGCTCGCATGCACAGTGTTTATACCAGGTAAAACTGGAGCTAGTGTGGGAGCTTTGCCTCTGCCGTCTGGCCTCTCTGCAAATGCAGAAGGGTTAAAAACGATGGACTGACACAGTGATAATGTAATGTCAACACGTATCACAGAACAAAGCATAGCAACCAACGGGTAGCGAGACAGACAGACAGGGAGAAAGAGAGAGAGAGACAGACAGACAGACAGACAGTCAGACAGACAGACAGAGACAGAGACAGACAGGCAGGCAAGCAAGCAGGCAGGCAGGCAGCAGAGACAGACAGACAGACAAACAGGTAGACAGACAGAAGCATAGGCAAAGATAGAAGAGAGGATCAATGTTTATTTCCAAGAGCAATAGATAGCACTATAAACGTTTTTTTCATCCAGTCCTTACCCCATAGAGGAATAAAATGTCGAAACTAAATGACTCAATATTAAAACATACGCGTGCGCATGTCATTACACACAAATATTCTTGGCAAAATATAATACAGATAGTAACTCATTAAAAGCAAAACATACTCCTTGTGCACACATCATTATATGCGAACAATATTGACAAAACATGATGCAAATAGTAACCCATTACAAGCAAAACATACTTCTTGGCACACATCATTATATGCGAACAATATTGACAAAACATGATGCAATTATTAAATCATTGCTAATAAATCATAATTCTTGTGTACATGTCATTACACACGAATAAACATTGATAAAATATGATACAACTGTCAAACCATAAATGTGTACTTAAAGCTTTACACTGTAAGAAGGCTGGGAAGAATCTAGGTCATGACATCAGGATGGTTCGCTGTCGCCATTTGTTTTCGTTCACCTGGGTTTAAACCAACGCATCTAAAGTGATCGGTTGTCGCAAGGCTCAGTCAGTCATGTGCCGATGGATGCCTTAACGGCTTAGCGGTTGGACATTACTGTAAGTAGGGAAAGCTTAAGTCTTTATGAAGTTCGCTTTTGTTCCTCTTCAGCTGGACCCGGCTGGAACTCTTTTCAGTTCCTTCTGCAATTGTCTTTGGTGCTCTGATTATCTTCTTCTTGGGTATCAAGAGCTGTTTCAAGCGGTTATAAGCAAAGTGCCTACTAACCTTCTTGCTCCTACGTTTATACCGAGATCTATGGCTCGGGAGCCGGACTTTCACAAGTTGCTGGCCAGAATGGCGTGTGCTTCAGTTTTGTAGAGATGGGCTTCCTTCGTTCCACTTTAATATGACACAGTGAGTTTTATCAGAATTATTTGTTTGGATGAATAGGAAGTGGAGAACTATGTCCGGTATCATGCCACTCTTGCTGATGGTTTGTGTGAGCCTTATCCACTCTGGAAGATATGCTGTGCACTCCCAGACACCCACTCCATCCAGTAGACCCAATTTCTACGGTCTCAATGTCGGATCTTTTTTTTTTTTTGCTGCCTATATTGTGTAGAAAGTTCCCGTAGCTTCTGGTGGTCTGATATTCTCCCTAGCAGTTAATGTGGTAATGGTAAGCTACGGATCAGTGTGTGTATGGGTGTCTGTGGGCCAAACAAGCCTGTGGTTATAAATGAGGACATCGGTAAATACCAAAATATATATATATATATGTATATTATATATAAAAACACATGTACATGCATGTGTATGTGCGGTGGTGTGTGTGTGTGTGTGTGTGTGTGTGTGTGTGTGTGTGTGTGTGTGTGTGCGCGCGCGCGCAATCGCGTGTGTATGTGTGTGTGTGTGTGTGCATGTGTGTGTGAGTGAGTGTATGTTTGTGTGTGTGTATGTGTATACGTGTGTGTGTGTGTGTGTGTGTGTGTGTGTGTGTGTATGTGTGGTGTGTGTGTGTCTGCATCTAATTATGCGTGCGTGTGTGTGTGTGTGTGTGTGTGTGTATGCTGCATTGATGTATCGATGTGAAGACGAACCACCTGTGTTTGTACTACATTTTAATGCAGTGACTTGGCAATGTTTATGGATGTTGATGTGTTGGTGTATGTATCTGTCTTCTCTTTTGTCTTGAGCAAACTTTTGGTATTCATAGTGCTGCTCTTTCTTGGTTCTCTTCACATCTATCTGATCGCTTTCAGTCAGTTCTCATCAACGGAAGTCAGTCTGAGCCTGTTAGGCTTTCTTGCGGAGTTCATCAGGGTTCTGTGCTAGGGCCTGTCCTGCTCACTCTTTATACTTCGCCCCTAGCCAACATCATCAACCAGCAAGACGTGACACATCATTCTTACGCAGTGGACTCAAACTTCAGAATAACAATACCCCTGAAAATATCACTTGCCTTATCTCAGAAGATCCAGCTGCAACGTTGATATCCAGAAATCGGTGACACAAAACTACCCTTAAATAGTGATAAAACTGAAGCCATGCTGGTAGGCATCAAACAACCTTGTCTCTACTACACTGAATACCATCTAGCTAGGTGACAACATCATCCTTCTTTCTGATTCTTTCAGGAACCTGGGTGTGACCTTGGACAACACTATTCACATGCCCAAGTTTCCAGTGCAGACCTGTCAATTGTGCTACTGTGACATTTGGCGCATTTGTTACATTAAAAAATATCCTTTAATGGAGGCTGCATCTAAGCTTGTGATATTTCTTATTTTGGTTCGTCTTGATTACTGTAATGCTCTTCTTTCTAGGTTACAAGTTTCTTCTTTCTTCTGTCTGCAACGCGTAGAATACTCAGCTCCATGTCTTGTCTTCAGAAACAACAACAACAACAACAACAACAACAACAAAAGGTTGATCATGTCAGTCCTCTCTTTTCCTCTTTGCACTGTGTCATGCTTTGTACACATGCTCACGCAAACAGAACATATATACAGCACTCGTCCGTCACGCAACCACACGCTCTCCTTTCAACCAATGGCACTAAGCAGATTGCGATATGATTTTTGTTTACATTTATTGTTACTAACTTGCACACATCACACATACAACATACAACATTCACAACCACGCACCTTCATATTAAGACTTTCTTTCTCTCCTGCTCCTTGTTTGTCTCCTCCTTCTTTGTTTCCTCCTCCTTTTCCTGCTCCTCTTTCTTCTTCTCCTTCTTCTCTTTTTCTTCTTCTCCTTCTCCTTCTTCTTCGACGTTTCCTTCTTTCTTTCTTCTCCTTCTCCTCTTTCTTCTCCTTCCTCTTCTTCTTTGCCTTCTTTTTCTTCTCTACCTCTGTTTTGCTTTTTCTTATTCTTCTTCTCCTTCCTCTCCTCCTTCTCCTTCTCCTTATTCTTCTTGTTCCTCTTCTTCTCCTTATCCTTCTTTTTCGCCTTTTTAAACATTTTTCTTCTTTTTTTCTTCTTCATATTTCTCTTCTAATTCACTTTTTTCTCTTCCTCTTCTCCTTTTTCTACTTCTTTCTTTCTTCTTTTTTCTCGCCTCCTTTTTCTTTTCTACTTCTTTTTCACTTTCTTCTTCTTCTTCTTCTTCTTCTTCTTCTTGTTCTTCTTCTTCTTCTTCTCCTTCTTCTCCTTTCTCTCCTTCTTGTCCTTATTCTTCTTTTCTACTTCTTTTCTTTCTTCTTCTTCTGCTCCATCTCTCTCTTCTTCTTTCTTTTTCGCCTTTTGTCCTTTTTCTTTTCCGCCTTCCTCTTCTTTTTGCCTTCTTGTTTGCTTTCTTTTTTTGCTTCTTCTTTTCTTATTTTTCTCCTTTTTTTCTTTTAATAACTGGAGCTCCAGATTATTTCCCAAGGGTTTTTTTTTTTTGGAGACTGACTGACTAACCCAGTCCACACCAAGTTTCCAGCTTGAGTGAGCTGTTTTCAAAACTACATCCACATGCACACAAACTTCCCTTTCGCACGCGACATAAAAAACTCATGCATACATCACCTCATGCACACGATACAAAAAACATGTACACGCATCACCCTGTACACATGACACCCCCCATCCCGGGAAAAAAATGTGACAGCAATTGTATAAATAGTCACTGCTATAATAGGGAAATCATGTACATGTCAAAATGAGAAGCAAGCATGCATGCAACCAAACACATTCATCAACTCGTGGATGTTTAACATATACAATAATCAAAACATCCACCAAAATATGATACTGGACAAAAACTACTCAATTAGATACCCAGCATATCATAATATTCATGAATAAAATAGGGCTTCTCATAGAATATATCACGATCATTCACCAAAATAGGACATTTCATAATAATGTATGACATTCATTCGCATATGGCAAATAGTAATAAGTTCAATGTCAAAAAAGTTCGCCACATGAAATTATGCAATCAACAGCAATCAAACAATTATAGTTGTGTTCATCATACAAATTGTTGATTCATGTTTGTCTAACAATATTGATGAACCATACAAATTCAATAAATCCAATATCAATTCATCATTACATATTCAATGATCATGTCAAAGAAATACATGAAATTGAAAATCAGTCTTTAAATGATAATTAAAAAATAGACTGATATATATCACATCACATTCTCACATAAAACAAAATTTCTGCTGGTAGTCCCACACGAGAAAAAATTGTGATCAGTGCTTCAGCCACTGCCATTGTCACAGTTTCGATCTTTCTTTTTTGTTTTTGTTTTTGTATTTTATTTTTGTTTCTTGTTTTTTTCTTTTTCTTTTCTCCTTCTTATTGACTTTTTCTCTTCTTCTTCTCCTTCTTTTTCACCTTCTTCTTCTCCTTCCTCTTCTCCTTCTTCTTCTCCTTTTTCTTCTTCTTTTTTTCTATTTTTTTCGCCTTCTTTTTCTCTTCTACTTCTTTTTCGCTTACTTCTTCTTCTTCTTCTTCTTCTTCTTCTTCTTCTCCTTTCTCTCCTTCTTGTCCTTATTCTTTTTTTCTACTTCTTTTCTTTCTTCTTCTTCTGCTCCATCTCTCTCTTCTTTCTTTTTCGCCTTTTCTCCTTTTTCTTTTCCACCTTCCTGTTCTTTTCGCCTTCTTGTTTGCTTTCTTCTTTTGCTTCTTCTTTTCTTATTTTTCTCCTTTTTTTCTTTTAATAACTGGAGCTCCAGACTATTTCTCAAGGCGGAATTTTGGAGACTGACTGACTAACCCAGTCCACACCAAGTTTCCAACTTAGGTCAGCTGTTTTCAAAACTACATCCACATGCACACAAACTTCTCTTTCGCACGCGACATAAAAAGCTCATGCACACGATACAAAAACACGTGCACGTATCACCCTGTGCACATGACACACTGGTTGCCTGTTTTGAACAGAATTAAATATAAGCTGGAGACCTTGTGGAGACCTTGTGTTGCGAATCTATCCACGAGTTTGCACCATCATTTCTTTGTGACAACATTAATAGTTGTACGCTAACTCGCACCTTGCGCTCAACATCAGATACTTTTTCTTTTCAGATTCCCAGATTTAAACTATCAACTGTTGGCCACCGTTCTTTTGCTGCTCTGGCACCATCTGCCTGGAATAAACATCCATTCTCCCTTGGTTTATCACTTACCCTTTCTGCTTTTAAATCCACTTTAAAACCCACTTCTTTTCCCGACAATGAGTTCTGCAACTGCCTTTTTCCATTATTTTGTGTGGGTTGTGTTCGTGTGTTGTAAGGTGGTCTGCGTTGTTTGTATGCATATGTCTGTTGAGTGGGTGTGCTTTGATTTGAATTGTCAGGATTTAGCCGAGGTGTGGTTTCTAAGAAGGATGTTGAGAGTTCCTTGGACAGGAAAGAAAACAAATGAGACAGTCTTGATGGAGGCAGACATAAATAGATCATTCATAAGGAAGATTAGGAAAAGACAGGCATCATTTTATAGGCCATTTTATGAGGAAGGAGGATTTAGAACACCTGGTCACAACGGGAACGCTGGAGGGAAAGAGAGCACCAGGTAGACCCAGGGAGAAAATGCTGGACGGACTTGCAGAGTGGCTGAAGACGAGGAGGGTGGAGGAGATGCTTGGGGCAACGAGAGGTAGAGACAGATGGAAGTCCATGATCGCCAACGCCAAGCGGCAGGGCACCTGACGATGATGATGATGTCAGGATTTGGTGCCATACAAATACTGTAATTATCATTGTTGTGATTATCATTATTGTTGTTATTATATTATTATTGTTATATCATTTTCGTTATTATTATCATTATTATTATTATTGTTGTTGTTGTTGTTAATATTATCATTATTATCATCATTATCATTTCCATTATCATTATATCATATTATAAATATCATCATCGTCATCGTCGTTGTCATCATCATCATCACCATCATCATCATCATCATCATTGTTACTATTATTATTATGATGATGATGATGATGATGATGATAATGATGATTAATATTGTTATTAATTTTATCATTATATTACTATAACTGTTATCATTTTATTATTATTATCATTATTGTTATTATCATAAATATTCTTATTCTTATTATCATTCAAAATGCAAAGAGATAGAAGAACGACACAAAATGGATCCTCAGGGTATGTACAGACGAATTGAAGAAATTGTCCACAGGAAAAATACATGCACATCAACTGGTTGCTTAAAATCGAAAGATGGCACGCTTATCATGGAAAAAGACAAAATATTAGACAGATGGGGAGAGTACATTAAAGACCTTTTTGAGGATGACAGAAACGAAGAACACATTTTAAAAAAGAACTTTGAAGGACCACCCATAATGAAAGATGAAGTTAGAGCAGCACTGAAAAAGATGAAACCAGGAAAAGCCCCAGGACCAGACAATATTACTGCAGAGATGATTGAAGCCCTGGACGAATTTGGCATAGAAAAAATAACAGTCCTCCTAAATGAAATTTATGACACTGGAAAAATCCCCAAAGATATGTCAAAATCAATTTTCATTGCACTTCCAAAGAAGACAGGGGCTAGAGAACGCGAGCTCCATCGCACAATCAGTTTGATGAGCCATGTAACAAAAATCCTGTTAAAAATAATCATGATGAGGACAAGGAATAGAATCAAAAGAGAAATAGCAGAAGAACAGTGTGGATTTGTGGAGGGGAAAGGAACTATTAATGCCATATACATCCTAAGAACTATCATAGAGAGGTCAATTGAGATGAATAAGGATTTGTATTTATGCTTTGTTGACTATACCAAGGCTTTCGATCGGGTACGACATGATGAATTGATCAACCAACTGGAGAGACTCAATGTCGATGGAAAAGATCCACAAATAATCAGGAATATGTACTGGGAACAAACAGCTGCAATGAGAATAGAAAGCAATATAAGCTCTTTTCAAAACATCAAAAGAGGAGTCAGACAGGGTTGTGTTTTGTCACCAGATCTGTTTTCACTATATAGCGAAAAGATCATGAGAAACCTAGAAGAAGACCCTGGATTAAAGGTTGGAGGGAAAATGATAAACAACATTCGGTACGCAGACGACACCGTGCTAATTGCAGAAAATGAAAGGGACCTACAAAACCTTGTGAATATACTAGAAACAGAAAGCAAAGATAAGGGGTTGGAACTAAACAGCAAGAAGACTGAAGTCATGGTAATCAGTAAAAAACATGAAATCCCCTCATGCAAAATAACAGCAAATGGCACAACCCTGACACAGGTTAATAAGTTCAAATACCTGGGAATGGTCATTTCATCAGACGGCAGATGCACATCGGAAATAGCTGGCAGAATCGGCCAAGCCAAAACAGCATTCAAGAAGATGACAAGCATTCTTACCAACAAGTGCCTATCAATTAACATCAGAAAGAGAGTCCTTGAATGTTATATAGAACCAATACTGTTGTACAGATGCGAGGCGTGGACAGTCAGCAAGCAAAGCCAGAGCAGGATCGAGGCAGCCAAGATGTGGTTTCTCAGAAGAATGTTGAGAGTTCCATGGACAGCAAAGAAAACAAACGAGACAGTCTTGATGGAAGCAGACACAAGTAGATCACTCATAAGGAAGATTAGGAAAAGACAAGCAACATTTATAGGCCATTTTATGAGGAAGGGGGATTTGGAGCACCTGGTCACAATGGGAAAGCTAGAGGGAAAGAGAGCACCAGGTAGACCCAAGGAGAGAATGCTGGACGGACTTGCAGAGTGGCTGGGGATGAAGAGGGTGGAGGAGATGCTGGGGGCAATGAGAGATAGAGATGGTTGGAAGTCCATGGTTGCCAACGCCATGCGGCAGGGCACCTGCTGCTTCTGCTGCTGATTATCATTATTATTATTATTATCATTATATTATATTATAATTATCATCGTCGTCATCATCATCATCATCATCATCATCATCATTATTATTATCATTATTATTTTATTATTATTATTATTATTATTATTATTATTATTATTATTATTATTATTATTATCATATATTATCATTATTATTGTAATTTTGTACTGCATCAGTGCATTAACATTGTAATGTTTATGCTGTTTGTAAATTTCAACGAGCATTCTCTGATATGCATTGTTTACGCGATATCAATGTTATTACCACCACCACCATCATCATCATAATCATCACATCATCATCATCATCATCATCATCATCAAACATCATCGTCATTAGTGTTAGTAAGAGTACTATTATTGTTATTATACCATTATTATTATCATTAGTGGTGGTGGTAGTAGTGTGGTGGTTGTGGAGGTGGCAGTAATTGTAGTAGTAGTGGGGTGGTAATGGTGGTGGTAGTAGAAGTAGTGGTAGTAGTAGTGGTAATAATAGTGGTAGTAATAGGAGGAGGAGGAGCATTATTGATGTTATTTGTATGTGTAATGTCAGCACCGGTCTTTAACATGACCATATAATAAGTGATCAGAAATAAAAGAGATTGAGGACTAACCAAAATAGATTCTCTTTTCACTGATGGAAGATGTTGACTTTGCAGACGACGTGGCACTTGATCTCCCACACTCACCGAGTCTTTCGGGAGAAAAATGTTTGTCTCAGCATCTTCGCACAACAAATATGTCCAAAACATCAGGCAGAAAAAAATGGCGGTGATAACACTGAACATCCCCAAACCCTCACCAATCCATGGAGATGGAACAGACTGACACAGAACTGAAGAGTTTATGTACCTTGTCAGCAAACACGATGGAGTTGCAGGCATTGACATCAAAAGGCGTCCAAACAAACCCAGACACACCTTCAGAACACTGATCAACATGTGGAGATTATCAACGTGCAGCATTGTCACCAAGTTGAGACTGTACCAGAGCTGTGTGTTTTCCACACCACTTAAGGTCTCAAAATGATGAAAGGTCACATACAGCGCCCATACCAAGTTATCAACCTTCCAAACAGACAACTGCCCAAGACTCATGCGAATCTTGTGGCCCAACATCATCTAAAGCCAACAACACTTGCCCAGTGAGTTCAAGAAAGAACAAGCACTATCATCATGCAATGACGATGGAGATCGAGTGGGCACGTTATCCAAGAGAGAAGGATAAAATCACCCAGACTGTCCTTCACTGGATACCAGAAGGAAGAAGTGATTTCATTAAAAAAAAGTGTTGGTTTTTCTTTTTTCTTCTCTTCTTTTTTTAATGTTTTGTTTCATTTTTCGAATTTCTTTTTCTTTGTCTTTGTGTCTTTCTGATTTACCAGCACACGGGACTCGTTCGAAGGATATCAACACTTTTTTTGATGTCTGTCACGGAAAGTTAATGACCACTTGTTATGCAAGGGTGGGATTTTTAAAGATAAATAGACAATGAACTGTATGGTTTACATTGTGGGTTAAAATCTCACACCATTAAACAGTGGTAGTGGACTTTGATTATCTCGCATTCATCATACATTTTTTTTCATTATGTTTACCTTTCAGTTTGACTGAACAGTGACTGAAAGCGCATACTCATTGAAATAATTTTCATACACCATCTTTGTCCATCCAATAAAACATGATATAAAACAGCTCAGATTTGCCCCCACTTTCTATAGGGACAGAATACAAGGGTCTAACATCTGTCTGCACTGAAAACAATCGTGGAAATCATTAAAATCGTGCGATGGTTGTGAAACTTTTTGTATTAGAAAATGACCGTGACCGAAGCTTATCTTCAGACTGTCTTCAGATAGTGTTGGCCACAAACAGCCACATGGCTTAGCGAAGGTCTCTAGAGATCACCAAACCTTTGTCTTCCCAGCAATCTCAAGATTTTCGTGACTTTTTTTAAACAAAGACAGGCAAAATTGTGTTTTCTTTTCTTTTTTGTTTTATCTTTGTTAGGTGTGTGTGTGTGTGTGTGTGTGTGTGTGTGTGTGTGTGTGCGCGTGCGCGTGTGTGCGCGCGCGCGTGTCTGTGTGTATGTGTGTGTTTGATTGATTCTGTTTTATAAGGAAAAGGGGGTGCCCAGTCTCCCGTACACTCTTCCTGAGTCACCCCCCACCCCCACCCCATTCATATTGGTTATACAACGCTCTCCAAAACCACCGGAACTGAGGTTACCATGACAACAGGGCATAACAGGCCACAGAATCTGGGTGAGTTTTTCACAACGTTATGATGATTATGACTAGGGATGATAGGCCTACTGATAATTCTATAGAGTGCCATCTGGGGTTGAGACTGTGTGACAGTGCTGCACTTTACCCTTCCTTTTGTTATATATCCTGCCATCAACCCAGCAGTACCCTACCGTCAGTGGCACAACTATAAAGTGGAAGATTCTCAACTATGTAGCCCAGTCCTCCCAACAAACCCATAGCGCACTGAAATCTGGGTTTCTGCTGGCCAAGTCTGAAAATCCCACAATATTTTTGACTGGTGGGGATTCAAAACTACGACCTTTTAATCAGTAGTCTGTTACACTAACAACCTTGCAACGCTGGTTGATAATTAGAAGTGTGTATTTATTTGCAAGTATAGTTTGACGGCTTGTGTTCTTTACAACAATCTGGAATATAATACAGAATATTTCTGCAGTCGATACCGTTGAACACCATTTGAAGTCTTTTTGTGCTAAATCGTGTCATGTTGAAACAAAAGTATGGATTTGTTTTTACTCCAGGCTTAAAGCTTTCTTGTCAAAAGGATAAAATGACAAAACAGAAGGATCATGGATATCAAAGTATATCAAAGATGAAAACTGTTTATGTGTAGAAGTTGACAAAACTTGCACTCACTCAATGCCTAATACCTTGTAATCATGTTCTCAGTATCTGGCCATTGACTGAGTGCCCTAACATCAACTGAACGGAAACGTAGAGATACGATAAGCAAGATGAATATTCGTGACCATGTCAACACATGGGATTTGTTCAAAGGATGGTAGGATATGTGTTGTTTGTTTTTATTGATCAAGAAAAATAAAGCACTCCCTCCATCCTGGAAAGGAGTTTGGCAGGAGCCATGTCCCTGGGGACAACCGATGTCCACCAAGCGAATCCCCGGCTGACGGATAGGGGAATGGCCTTCAGATATTGGGGTTAGGTGCAATAAGGGTACTCCTAAATACGCAGTCGTGGACCAACCTGTGGCAGTCCCAGAAGGGAGGCTGGGGTGTATGGTGGTGCCCATACTCTGTATAAAATGTCTCATAACCCAAAGACAGATGTCTTAGTGAGCAGGGGCGTCATTAAAGAACCCCAATCATCACACGGAAATCCTGGCATTAGGGGATGGATGAATCGAGAAGGGAGATGGAGTATCTTCAGAACTGGTTTTCGTTTTCACGGTCGTGGGCAGACAATTTCTTCCATGAAACAATGGCTGGGGCCTTCGCACAGTATGCGCACTGCGTTTCCAGAAAGCTATGGCAAACTACTGGAAATACACTTGCCAAAAACCCAGACAAACATGAAAATCCGGAGAAAACTTGTAAAAGTTATCCTTAAAAAGAAATTGAGTATCTTCGGATCTGTGTGCAGAAACGAAAAATGCTCTCTCGTGAAGTGTATCATTCACGGGAACGTGGAGGGCAACAGTATAAAGGAAGACCACAGACAGATTACCTAGTAAACATTAAGCAATGAACAGGTCGTAATAGTCCAGAGATTTTAAGTCTGGTTGCGGAAAGACAGATATAGAGGACAGAGACCCGAAGAGCAGTGTGGGCGGCTGACATTCTAAGAAGTGATGCTGTAGACTAACACCTATGAGAGATATTGTTTGAAAACAGCTGTCAACAAGACCAGACACGAGATATCAGAAACATCGAGATCACAGAAATGTTGGGAACGACATCAGTCTCACAATCATATTCATCAACAGAAAATTGAGTGCTTTGGTCATCTGATCAGAATGTAGCCCGATCTCATCAAACATATGGCAAAAAGATATCAGGACTAAAGGTGAGAGGTACACCAAGGAAGACCTGAATCAATGACGGAAAATTGACGACACACGACTTTTCTCTACTTCAGGCTTCCCAGCTCGCTGCTGACCACCAACTCTTTCTCCATGCGACACACATGGTGACACAAGCAGATAGATAAAGTAGGAAAAAGACGAATGACTAGAAAATGCTATATATCACATAAAATGAAATCATCTATGCAAAGAGGCCATTTATGGGTACACTGAAACCGATCCTGCGCAAGAATCCTAAACTTACGTTGAATAGCTATGCATTGGTTTAATGCCCAACCACAAGAGATCACTTCTAATTTCTGTTTGTCGAAGATCTGATACAGACGAAAAGTCCACTCATGAGCTTTTGGAATTCCTTTCTAAACCTACGGCCTGTCAGGCAGTACAGGTAAAAGTTCATAGAAAAGTTGATATAATGGGCACATATACAAACGTATAGCATAAAGTGACCGAGACCTAAATCAGGACTATCGTTTGCCTCAATGCTGCCAATAGTTGGAACATCTACATTATTGATAATAAAAAGTGGCAGAGTAAAACCAATGAAAGACACAGACACAATGAGAGCTGTAAGAGTGATGGAGTTCACTTTTCTCTGTCTCTCACTCTGCTGTTTGTCTGTGGCAGCAAACTGGTCACCAACTTCCTTCACTGACGTTCTTAACTTCACCACAAGCACGATGTTGCTGAGCATCAGGCAGATGAAAGGCAGTAAGGAAGACACAACTAGGTCAAGTTTAACCCACACATTAATCAAAAATGGCAGGTAGTCATTTTTTGGCACACAGATTCCATCTAAAACTTCCATTCCATAAAGCAAGTGTGACTTAGATATGGTGAAAAAGATGACGAGACTCACAATAATTATCCAGGACGTTTTTGCTGTACACAATACATCCACACGATGTGGCCACACCACAGACATGGCCCTGTGTGTCACCATCACCACCACGAGCCAAGCAGAAGACGTAGTGGCAGCGTTTAAGATGAAGAAGTCCACCTTACACACAATGTCATGAAGTGCAAAAGCATCAAACGACATCACAGTGGTGATCCAGTCAGGGAGTTGTCCTGTGATGTTGACACAGAGATCAGTCACTGCCAGACACAGGAAATAACGGTCCAAGGCAGAACGGTAATCTCGAAGACGACAAACAATGACGATAGTCATGATGTTGCCGAACATACCCAGGATAAAAGCGATGGGCAGACAGATGGTCCAGATCCATGTTGACAGCTGAACTAATGGCAACGAGTTAAAGTCAGTGATGTCTGCTGATGAGGTAGAATCACCCATTGTGATACTAGGACACAGTCATCATCAGCTGTGTTGCATTTCTCTGATACATGGCCATGGACACGTAAAACATTGGAAGAAAGTATACAAATGCTGAGATGACTGAAATTGTAAAATTAATATATTGGAAGTGGAGAAGTGTTAGAATGGAGACGGACTGAAATATGCAGGATTTTGTATGACTAGAAAAAAAAATCACAGAGTGCCTGTAAAAAAGGAAAATGTAGTTTGTGCTGTGATGGTTAATGGTGGCTTTTACAGATGGTCATGTTCTTCAGGGATGGTCAATTTGTGGAGAGTCTGCAGTAAATGGACGTGGTGCCGATAACAGTGGCTCTGTGTCCATATGTTCTCTATGGGATGTTGGAACGAATAGGAGTTTTTTGTTTTTGTTTTGTTTTCTTGTGGTATAGACTTAAGTCACCTGACATGTATCAGCTTGTGCTTTGTGCTTCGTCAGAGAATTAAGATGATACTGTGAACTCAAAGTCTGGTAGGGTATAGATATCCACTACAGGAAATTTACGTAAGTGGTAAACATTATCTGGTCAAATCGGTGATACCAGTGATACAATTTTCCAGGAAGATGGCTTATGGCTTTAAATGGCTTTGGCAACTGGTAGTTGTTCTGCAGTGTACAGAATGTTCCAAGGATGGGTACGTGAAAGAACTGACGATATGATTTACATACAAATAGCAAAAAACTATCAATGTTGGTTGAAACTGGAGACTTTGTCAGTGTATAGAAGTGTATTAGCATATATTTCTGGCATTATCTATCATTGTCGTGGGTTGACTCCATCTCATGACGTTTGTGGTGTTAGCGCATATGGACATCGTCCAAACGCTGTGACACCTTCGTGAGCAAGCTGACACTGGAATTACGATGACTGTATATTTGAAGTGGATCTGTATCAAACGTATAAAAATAGTGCCCACCTGAGGGTGAAATCACTGAGTTTCAGTTTCAGTTTCAGTTTCTCAAGATGACGCCCCTGCACTCGGGATGAATTCCATATGCACTAACGTCACAGGTGCCATGTGTATGGTGATCATGGCACAAGCCTTAAGCCTACACACAAACCTATGAGCCGGCCAGGTCCTGAGGTCCTACCTAGCCTTTGTTTTACCTAGCCTATATTTTCATACTAGTATTGTATCAATTTGTTTAAAAAATACATTGGCTCAGTGGTTCTGTTATTAGAGGGCCATGCTCATAACGCAGGTGTTGTGAGTTCAATGCTCAGAAGGACATTTTTCTGGGTCAGTCAGGCTGGAGTGTGAAACAGGTTTCGAGACTGCCCAAGGGTTTGGTGAGACCCCTCTTCGTGGGGTCCGAGTTTGGATCACCAGCTCAAATTTCCCGTGGACACTGACTGTCATTCAACAGTCAACGCATCAAGGGAGTCCGATTGTCTGATAAAAAAAAAGCATTACGATGGCCATCACTCGGTGTTGACTCAGTGTGCTTTCTGCCCAGTGCTCTGAATGTCATAGCAAAGAAATTGAATCAAGCGCAGGTAATGGCAGGAGTAACTATGACTTACCACCCCTGAGTTATCAGTATAGCGCCTGACCATCTGAGCTAACAGGGACCCTGTCTCATGTCTGTGTGCTCAGGACTCATTTGACATAACAGCCCGTGTTACACAGACTAAGAGTGGTGGAGATGCCTGATGGAGTAATGTCTTATGTCTTACTGGGGTTGATCCATATGATCTTGCCTTCACGTCTTCCTCTGCCTCTACTGGGCTATAATGAGCACAGGCTGTAGGTTAGGGTCTCTTCAAACACTGTGTAAAGATGCAGAGTTACATTTTTTTTCTTTTTCTATGTTGTCCATCTACACTAACTGAAGAATTAAGAGTTTCAGGGACAAGAAAGAAAATAAACGAGACAGTCTTGAAGGACACAAAAAGAACATTAAAGAAGAAGATTACGAAAAGACAAGCAATATATATAGAACATTTTATGATGTAAGAGAAATTAGAGCATCTAGTCACAACAGGAAAGCTGAAGGGAAAAACAGCATATAGTAGACCCAGGGAAAAAATATTGGACGGATGGGGCACATGACTATGATGAGCTCCTGAATCACTTCTGTGTCACTAATCCCACCCCGTTCATTTCAGCTGTCCAACGCACCTCTAAACCCATCAAAGCTGATGTCACCCTGTGTGGAGGGCAAGAAGAGCCAAAGAAAACTGGGACAGTTTTTCACAATGATATGACGATGACAATGACGACGAATGTGATGATGCTTTATGATTATATTTTGGATCGAAGTCGCGTGACAATGTGGTGCTCTATGCTTGTTTTCATAATACATCTCCGGCATCAACCAGACATACAGACAACTAAAATTTTGGTCAGAAACTTCAACCA
>CM060312.1:10193137-10207729 GCA_030674185.1 Monoplex corrugatus
ACAATTTTAAAACCCTTGGTATTTATAAACAAAAAATTTCCTCCTAAAAAGACAGTGGAGGGCAAAAAGATGATGACCCACATGGTCCCTTGTCTTCAGCACTGTCTGAGAAAGCAGTGGATTCACCACACAGAAACACATCTCACATGCAATAATGGTGGTTATCCACATTGAAACCCAGCTAAATCCAAACAAACCAGAAAGATGGTTGCTCACCATGAATTTTGATAATGCTCCTCGGGAGGGTTTTTGGGTTAACATACGGTAGGTCTGGTCTGCATAATAATAGTAGGCCTGCACCATGCGAACCAAATCTGCCAGTGACAGGAAAAACAGACACAGGTTGATACGTTCTCTGATGTCATGCTAGAAGAAAATCACAGTATTGATGATGTTACAAGGAACGCTGATGACAAAAAGCATGGGCAGGGTTACTCCACTCACGAGTTTCGTCCACGTGTTTGTCACCAGTTTGCTGACTAAGTTGTGAGGATTATCCCAAAGATCGAATTCTGCTGATAAAATTAGAACGATGCATCCTTCTGGAGTTTCACGTAGATGGTCATAACAGTAATGGAGTTTCATAGTTAAAGGAGCGGTCAAGTAGCATTAAACATGCTGCCAGTTGAAAGTGCTTCCATGGTACTTAAGTGACCTCACAATGAAAGCCTCTGCACAATATAGCACTAAACACAAAAACAAAAAACGAGTTTTGACAAATTGTCACATTGCTATAAATTCTGGTGTAATAACCCATTTTAAGCATTAATGGCCAGTCTAGCCACGATTTTAGATTGTCAGCGTTGCAAGTGCTGCAAATACCAACCATACTGGTATTAATGTTTTGATGTTGTTGTTGTTTTGCTTTCACCTTTTTCTAATCCTGTCACAGGTGAAGTTAGACATATATTGCCAATAGCACTGATATAAACGACAGCATCACGTAACCACTATCTCTGATTATTGTATTGTTAGTAATCTATATTACCTCAAAGAAAATAGGAAATGAAATTCAAACATCTATAAGTAAAATTAGGCGGTTGATGAGTATCAGACATTATACTTACAATGAAATTCCAGAAAAAGGGGATCAGAAATCAAAAGCACGATTAGAAGTATATACAACTTCCATTAGTATTTTTACTGCTATCACAGCTATACTGCTCCAACATGCTGCTGCTTTCACTATACTGCACTAAAAATTCTTCTTTTTCATGTTCAAATTATTTCATAACCAGTGAGGTCTCTGGGTGAAATCATAGGAGGCAGTGGCAAACAGGTCCCTCTATCTCTGTCTGGTGTTGCAACAAGTAGTTCAGGCATATCGAGATTATTCCAGAATTTGACGAACATTACGGAAGTACTGACAGGTGTGGTTTCAGAGAAAAAAAATCTTGTAACAGAGAGTTGAGAGCTTGCTTTCTGCCAGTGCATGGATTGGGAGTCAACAAAGTTTTAAAGAAGAAACTGAAGACGATCATTTTCAGTGCCTTCCAAATGAGTCATGCAGCACGATTTGAACCTTCAGTAGTTTGCCAAATTTATACTGTGGGCAGCCAGTAAGAAAACAGTTGCAATATATGGCCTAGTATGGACAGAACAAAGGCCCAGATCAGTGGTTTTGTTGCCTGAGTGATCAGGCATGAGATAATAATACTAATGTGACGAAATGCTGAGCGGTATGTAGGAGACGTAAGACAAGTTACATGTCATTAACTGTAAAATCTAAATCTCTGGCTGGATACGATGTTAGTATGCCAACACGTATGGAAGCTGTTTGATCAAGTACAGGAGATAATGCTCTCTTTGACTTAATGAGAGATGCTTCTGCCTTGGCATCATTCAGTTTGAGTTTCCTTTCCATCATTCAACTTTTTGTATCTGAACAGAGTTCTCCACAACTCGGATGGTAGAACAAATCTTGTGTGAACGACAAGAATTGGATAGGTATTTATCATCTACAAATGACTGACTTGAGAGAGAATGTAAGCTGATGTGCAAACAAAGAGGTTTGTATTCAATATGAACAGAACAGGACCAAAGACAGAGCTTTGTAGACACCAGATTAAACGTCATCGAGCTTACATTTATGGTTAGTAACACGAAACAGTTTGCTTTATACCACTGAGATAAGATTTCAACCATGCATGTGTTCAGTTTAAGAAAACGTAAGATTTTTGTAATCTATACAGAAAGAATGTCATGTGTTATGGTATCAGAGACAGCAGACAAATCAAGGACATTCAAAATGGACACATTACCACTGTATAAACAAGCTGAATGTCACTTGCTACCTCAGGAGTGTCGTCTCAGTACTACGGTATGGGATGTAGGCAGACAGGGACGAACAAATCAAACCATCAGCTGTTAGATAAACAAAAAGATGTTGCAAAACAAATTTTTCCAGGACCTTCAACAAAATGACAGTCTTAATACTGAGCGATAGCTTTTCAAGTCGTTGCCAGTCTGATCAGATTTGTCTCAAAGAGACTTTACAAAGTATTTTTGAACAAAATATTTTTGATCACCGTTGGTAGGAAACCTGGTCAATGATGCGAGGATTTCACCCAAGCATTCATACAGCAAAGAAATGGGGAAGAATCAAGAGAACAAACAGTTGGTTTTTACTCTAAAATTATTGGCGGAGTTCATGCTCTGTGAGACCTGCTGGAATGATATACATTTTGAAAGAGTATGAGTATCAAAACTTGAATGATGGAATGTATAAGTACTTAAATAAAAATGTACATATGTATAAAGAGACTGGTTGGAAATGCTGGACTGATTATAAAAAAACAACAAAAAAACGTTACAAAGACATAAATCACAAAAGAACATCAGGCAGTTGAAAATGTGGGCATCAGTTGGGAAAACGAATGGGCATTTATTTACGACCACAAAATATGTCATATGATAGAAACAGAAAGCAGAAATAAAAGGCTAATGCTAAACAGTAAGAATTGTGAAATCATAGTAATCAGTGAACAGACCACACACACACATAGGTGTAACACCAACTGTCTGTCTGATGTCATTGTTCCTGTCTCTTTTGTTTTTGCCAGCTGCTGACTTGAGGCACACAATCCCGTGTTTTCGTTCAGTAACATTTAGTCGTCATGAATAGCAGTTCGTTTAGGGCCTCTGAGTCTGGGTTGGCATTTATGATGATTTTGTTCATGTATACGTTGAACAGTAACAGTGACAATATGCAACCCGATCACACCTTGGTACGTACTGTGTATAGGATGTTATTGTGACCACCCTGATGTTGTCAAGAAGTTGCCCTTTGCACTGCACAACATCAATGGCTCTCACAGTTTGTTCCTTTTTGTAACGTTCGCTAACGTAAATAAAAGCAGACCAGGCGTAGTTAGGAGCGTCCGTTTGTATAATCTCGGTAACTAAGGCAAACGTTATTATCAATACGAGAATATCGTAGTTACGCAAGGGAGCTTACTCTACATCCCCCTTTCTAGTTTTGATGAAGGACTAGCATCGAAGATTTCGAAACGATATGGAACAAAAACAAACAACATGCAATCCGCTGGCTGGTAAATTAATGAACTACTTCGGTCCGAGTTAACGAGAGTCATGTCTTTTCACGACAGAGTTTTCTTCAGTTTGTTTTCGTTCCGTTCTTGAAAGGAATAGTCTTGTTTCCGAAAATGTAAACAATTGTCTATGAGATCGGCAAATAAAACGAACAACAGCATGCACAGTGAATTCCTTCACAGATCAGGTCTCTGGGGTGTCTGGACTTTTCTTCCCGATCTGGTGTACACAGTCTTCTGGTGAGTCTGTTCAACTGCTGAGTTGTTGGGTTGTAGATCTGGCATTGCAGCTTGAACTGGTGGAGTGGGCTCCTCTTCTGGCCTGTTGATGACTGCATGGGTATCCAGCTTCTGCCTGGGAAGTGTACATGTAGGTGATGTCTTCAGAGTCGTCGTAGTTGGCGTATGTTCCCAACTTCTCTGACGGAGATGATGTCGGTTCCTTTGCTGTTTGCCGCTGTCAGTTTGGACCATAACTGACCATGGTGAAGAGTGTTCTACCACCATTCCTTTCTTGGTGGCTGGAGTTTTTATCTACACAGGTTGGTGACTGGTCAGTTTTGGCATTTCCCGTGTTTTGTGTCTGAGATCAAAGTAGTGTTTCTGTTGATTTTTGAAATGTTCATCTTTCGTTTTGAACTCCTGTACATTTGTTTTGATGGGAACATGCTGAGCTGGAAGTGTAGGTATGCAGGATCTGAGCTTTCTGCTCATCAACAGTTCTGAAGGGCTGTACCCATGCTGAAGCGGTGTGCTACGGTAAATCGACAGGGCAATGTAGGGGTCTGTTGATTTTTTTAGAAGGTTTTCCAAGTTTGCACCGCCCTTTCTGCTTCACCATTTCCTAGTGGGTGGTAGGGACTACTGGTGATGTGGGTGAAGGAATACTCCAGGGAGAATTTCAAGAATTCTTGGGAGCTGAATTGTGGGCTGTTGTCTGAAACGATAACTTCCGGTACTCCAAATCTTGCGAAGATGGGTTTGCAGTGCTCGATGACAGCTACTGATGTAGTCCGCTTCAGGTGCATAGTCTCTATCCAACGAGAGTAGTAGTCCACTACTGCAAGATAGGAATGTCCATTCAGCTCAAAGATATCCAAAGCAATCTTCTGCCATGGGTAGTCTGGAGTTTTGGTTGGCTGTAGAGGTTCTGGCAGGTAGCTTCTTTCTTTTTCACAGGTAATAATAATAATAATAATATATTTTATTTATATAGCGCAAAATCTTGATAAAATCAAATCTAAGCGCTGAGCGTATACATGCATACATACCTACATACATATGAGCGTATACATGCATACATACATGCATACATACTTACATACATAAATCTAAGCTGAGCGTTTATACATACATACATACATAAATCTAAGCGTATACATACATACATACATACATACGTACGCACATGCATACATAATAATTACAAGGTAGAAAGAAACTCTAGGGAGAGCTAGACAACAGAAGATCTTCAGAGAAGTAACCCCCTTTAGACAAGTGTTTCGGCCCTGAATTCCTTACACTCTCGGGGGCCGGGCCACATCCAGGTCATGACTCCTGGATGCCCTTCTGCTGTTGTCTATTTTTTTTTTTTTTTTTTTTTTCACGCCGGGGAGCGAACCTGGGCGATTCTGCGCTTCAGAACTGCGGTACGCGGTTTTACCAATGTGCTAACGGGGCACACATCATCTGTAGGGAATTTAATCCTTATGAAGTTCACTTTTGGTTCCTTCTTGCCCAGATCCAGCTTGAGCTCCTTTCTGCTGCCTCTGCCATCGCTTTAAGGGCTCTAGTCCTCTTCTTCCCAGAAATGGTGAGTTGTTTCATGAGATCATAAGCGGAGGTGCCCACAAACCCTCTTGCCCCGACCTCTATGGCGAAGATTTTGACCCGCAGCCCTGCTTTCTTCAGGGTGCTGGCAAGACCAGCGTATTTTTCGGTCTTGTAGATATGTGCTTCTTCCATTCTGCTTTCGTATGGCACAGTGAGTTCTATCAGAATCACTTATTTCGAGGAGTCAGAGTGGAGAGCGATGTCTGGTCTCATGCCTGTCTTGCTGATGACATCTGGGTAATTTCTCCACTCTGGGAGGTCTGCTGTACACTCCCAGTCCTGCTCCATCCAGAAGACCCTTTGGCAATGTGCTGGTTGTCATAGCACTTTCGGGCCAGACCTGCTTCCCTCCTGCTTTGTAGAACGTTGTCATAGCAATTGGTGCGTTTGGGGTCATGGTTTTTTCGCTAACCACGTCTGTGATCACTTTCAGAACTTGGTTGTGCCTCCATGTATACCTTCCTTGGGCTAGCGCTACTTTGCAAGAGCTTAGGACATGTTCCACTGTTTGTTTCTTCTGACAGAGCGGACATGCTGGGTCGTCTGATTTCCCCCATTTCACTAAGTTTGCATTCGAGGGGAGCAGGTCATATACAGATCTGAGGAGGAAGCTTATCCTTAGAGGAGCCATGTGCCACATATCGTTCCAGCTGAGACTTCTTTGGAGTGCACTGTCCCATGTTGTCCATTGCCCCTGTTGACCTTGCTGGACTGCCTTCTGCACTCTTTTGACATCTTCTTCTTCCTTCAACTCCTGTATGATCATGTCTCTTTTTTCCTTCCCTTTGGCTTTGGACCACCACTGCATTTTTGTTGCTCCCAGTCCCTGTCTGTTGGTTTGCGTGTGTCCAATTATTTCTTTGATGCTGAGGTTTCTCTTGGCATTGTTTACAGCCTCTTGGACTTTCCACTTTCTGCCAGTTCTCAGCTTTGGATGAACTGATCTCACGATATTGTCTTCCGATTCCTCCAGCATGCTCAACAGTCTTGCTTTTCCAACTTTGTATTCCTCCACTATGGATTTGAGAGGTAGCTTCAGCATTGCTTGACGACAGTAGAATGCAACATCAGTGAGACCAGGTGGGACACCGAGCCATTTTCTTGTGTACTTGTTGATTTTGGCTTCCATTGCTTCGACTGTGCTGGTGCAAATGTCATAGATTAGCAGTGGCCACAGCAGCTTTGGTATCAGCATGAACTGTAGACACCAGACTTTGTATTTGCCTGGCAGTCCGCAGTTATCTATTTTCTTCAGGCCTTCTTCTGCTGTTTGCTTGGTTTCACATCCCCTTTGTGTGTCTTTCAGGGAGTCATCATACCATCTTCCAAGACTTTTTACTGGCTCTTCTGTGACAGTGGGGATGGCTTGGTTGGCTACCATGAATTTGACTGAATCTGCCACTTTTCCTTTTCGCAGTGAGAGACTTCGGGATTTCTTAGGTTTGAACCTCATTCTTGAAGAGGCCACCAGCTCATCCAGCTGCTTTAAGATTCGGTGTGTCTCTTCCTCATCCGTGGACAAGACTGTTGTGTCATCCATGAAAGCTTTCAGAGGAGGCATCTGGTATCCATCTCCCAGATTCACTGGACCTGAACTCTTCATTGCAGCTTTCAAGATGACTTCCATTGCCAACACGAACAGTATGGGAGAGATTGCACAGCCCATTGCAATGCCCACGTCTAGGTCTATCCAGTCCGTGGTGTATTCTTTGGTAGAGAACCGCATTGAGAACCCTTGGAAATACTTCCTCAGCAATGTTCGGATGTTTTCTGGGATGTGATACATTTCAAGAGCCAGCTGGATCACATCGTGTGGAACTGATCCATATGCATTCGCCAGATCAAGCCAAACTACGTCAATGTCTCTCTTCTCTGTTCTTGCTTTTTGGATGGCATCCCAAATCAACGTGGCATGTTCCAAGCATCCAGGCATTCCTGGTATGCCTCCCTTTTGGACTGACATATCCAGATACTTGTTTTCAGTCAGGTATTTTGTCAATCTTGCTGTCATAACAGAGAAGAAGATTTTCCCCTCGACGTTCAGAAGTGATATTGGCCTGAACTGATTGATGCTGCTGGAGTTCTGCTCCTTCGGAATGTACACTCCTTCAGCTCTCATCCATTGGTCGCTGATCTTCTGGTTCCTCCATGCTGATCGAATCATCTTGTGGAGCCACTCGAGCACTTTTGGGCATTTCTTGTAGAGCAGGTATGGTATTCCGTTTGGTACAGGTGCTGACTTGGCTCTGACTTTCTTTACTACGTTCTTCACTTCATCCAGTGTTGGTGGTTTGTTATTGAATTTTCCTTCTGGCGCTGCAGGCCAAACCAGATTCTGGATTTCAAGTGGTGCCTCGCGCTGAGAATCGGAATATGTTTCCCTGAGATGCTGCTCTAGGGTTTCCTTGCCCACTGTGAGAGTCCCTGATTTGGGTTGTTCAAACAGCTTTCTTGCAAAGTCAAAGGGATCTTTGAAGAAACGATCTTGAGTCTTCTTCTTTTTGCTCTTTCTTCGCCTTGCTGATTCCACTTTGCTGAGAGCATTGTGTTTGGCTTTCAGATCTTTCCAGAGTTCTAGGAGCCCTTGCTTCTCGAATTCTGAGGCAGTTTTCATTCGCTTTTTAAGCTTCCTTTTCTCCCTCCGGATGCTCTCCATCTGTTGCTGTCTTCTGGATTTCTGGGGAGGCGTTTTTGTCTTTGGCTGCTTCACTCCATAAGTGTCCCTGCAGATAGAGTATATGATGTCTCCGTATGTGTCAAGTTTGTGTTCCAGCGTACTGTTCCCTATTAGCGCATTCGGCTTAAGGACAAGTTCCTCATCTAATTTCTCCCATTGTTCTTTTGCACCGGCAGGCGGCAAATTGAGTTTTCCACGTTTGGCGTTAAGAGCTTGTGCAAAATCCGCATCAGAATCGTCAGCGTGGATGTCCTTGGCACTATGGTTTAAATCCTGGCCTTGGTCATCCAACGTCTCACCAACGTCTTACAATATTTATATAGCGCAAAATCTCGACAAAATCAAATCCAAGCGCCGAAAAAGACACACACGCACACACGCACGCACGCACACACACGCACACACATACACACACACACACACACACACACACACACACACACACACACACACACACACACACACGCATGGCCACAAATGGGGAGAAAGAATAAAAGCAATAAAAGCAAGAATAAAACCAATGGAAAACCACAGAGAGCACATTATATACAATTATATATTAAAACAAAGTGACTCCCCTCCGAGCGGAGACAGGCTGCAGAGGGGGGTTGAGTGAGGTTAGGATTTTATGCAGAGAAGAAAAGGTGAGTTTTGAGAGCGGACTTGAAGGAGGCAAAAGTAAGTTGCTGACGGACTGAGAGAGGAAGTTTGTTCCAGGAGAGTGGACCAGAAACAGAGAAGGCTCGTGGACCATAGGTATTGAGCTTAGTGCGTGGAAAGCGAAAAGTCAGAGGACCGGAGGCAGAGCGGAGGGTACGTGAGGGAACATAGATCTCAAGTAGGCTTGACAGGTAATCGGGGGCTGCATTATTGAGGCTTTTGTAGCACATGGTGTCTAGTTTGTACTGTATGCGCTTTGATACAGGGAGCCAGTGAAGTTGTGCCAGGAGAGGAGATATGTGGTCAGCTTTTTTCTTTTTAAGTACAAGGCGTACAGCATTGTTTTGAATGCGCTGTAGGATGTGAATGGTGGAGGCAGGAAGACCAGACAGGAGTGAATTGCAATAGTCAATGCGAGACATTATGAAGGAGAGAACGAGTTTTGCAGTTGTTTCGACAGAGAGATACTTCCTGATCAGGCTTATACGATGGAGATGATAGTAGCAAGATCTGGCAGTTTGAGAAACAAAGTTGTTCATGGACAGGGTAGAGTCAATGCAGACACCAAGGTTTTTAGCTGAATCAGAAATTGGGACTGATGTGTTACATAATGGGAGAGAAAGAGGAGGCAGCTGGGAAAGTTTCTGACGGGTGCCAATGAGGATAGCTTCTGTCTTGTCGTCATTAAGCGCAGGTTCCAACGACTTCTTCAATTTTCTTTGAGAGTCCTGGCCACCAGACGCTACTTCGGGCTAATGCTCTGCACTTGACTACACCTTGATGTCCTTGATGAAGTTTGTGCAATATGTCATTTTGTAGCTCAGTAGGTATGACGAGACGACTTTGGAACAGCAGAAGGCCTTGTTGGACAGTCAAATCTGTGCGTACAAGCCAATACTGTCGCAATTTGACGTCTTTCTTTGCTGTTTGCGGCCAATGATCCAGCTTGCAGAAGTTCATGACCTGGCTACAGATCTTGTCAGAGCATTGTTTCTGCCGAATCTCTTCCAGCTGTGCATCACTTGCGGGTATCCCTTGAATGACTGAACAGACAAAGGCATTCGTCTCGACCTCCATTAAGCGATCCTGTTCAGCAGGAGTACACCCAGGAGCCCGTGACAAAGTGTCTGCAGTCATCAAGTTCTTCCCTGCAGTGTACACAATGTTGTGCGTGAACCTCATCAGTCGCATGCGAAACCGCTGTATTCTGGGTGTGAGCTCTTCCAGCAGCTTCATTTTCAAGAGTGCTAACAGAGGTTTGTGATCAGTTTCCACTGTAAAGTTTGACAGTCCGAGTAGGTAGTCTGCAAACTTTTCACAGACCCAAGTCACGGCTAGGGCTTCTTTCTCAACTTGTGTGTATCTTTGCTCTGTTGCAGACAAAGATCTGGATGCGTAGAACACTGGCTTCCAGTCGTTTTTTTTCTTTCTGCAATAGGACTCCGCCTAATCCGAATGAAGATGCATCCACTGACACTTTTGTAGGCTTGTCTGGACCCTAGTGAGCAAGCACTGGTGTTGAACTCAGCTGCTTTTTCAGAGTTTCGAAAGCTTTCTCTTGTGGCTCATCCCAAGTCCAGTCAGTCTCTTTTTTCAGCAAATCTCTCAGCGGTTTTGATGTCTCAGTCATGTGGGGTGTGAATTTTCCTACATGGTTCACTATCCCCAGAAACTGTCACAACTCAGAGATGTTTGTTGGCTTGGGGAAGTTGGAAATTGCTTGGACTTTTTCTGGATCTATCTTGATTCCTTCCTTTGAAATCACGTGTCCAAGGAACTTCACTGAGTCAGCTGAGAAGTTGCACTTTTCATTGAGCGTGACACCAGCTTTCTTCATCCTCTGTAGGACCATTCTCAGTCGGCTGTCATGTTCTTGCTGATCCCTGCCTGTGACTAGGACGTCGTCAATATCACAGATGACGCCAGGTATCCCCTCCAGAATGCAAGTCATCTCTCGGTGGACCTGAACTGATCCCAAACGGTAGACGTTTGTAGCAATATCTGCCGAATGGAGTGATGAAGGTGGTTAATTCCTGACTGGCTTCATCGAGTGATATCTGGTGAAATCCACTATTACAGTCCAGCTTTGTGAAGACTGTGGCACCATCCAGTTGGGCTAGCAGTTGATCTCTAGTGGGAAGTGGAAAATTCTCCCGACGCACACTTTCATTCAGCTTGGTGAAGTCGATGCACAATCGGATTTTTCCATTGGCTTTTGGTACTGCCACGATGGGTGCACACCAGTTTGTTGGTTTTTCCACTGGTCGGATGATGTCCCGCTCTTCTAGCTTCTTCAGCTCTTCCCTCACTTTTTCTTTCATTGGAAGTGGGAGTCTTCGGGGTGCTGTCATGGCAAACGGTTGAGCATTTTCCTGTAGTCTTATAGTGTAGACTCTGTTCATCTTCCCCAGGCCTGTGAACAGCTCTGGGAACTCCTGTCTGTAGCGATGATTTTCATCTTCAACAGCATTGACTCTCTCAATCAAGTTCAGTGCTTCGATGGCTGGTCTTCCCAGTAATGGCTCTTTCAGATCTGCGACGACATACAAGTCTTGGTCTGAGGATGTTTCGCACACTGACATTTATTTTGCTTTGGCCAGGTCCAAACAGCTTCTTGTCGGTCTCCCTGATCAGTGGTGAGTTTTTCTTGAAAAATCTGTCGGGCACCACAGTCACATCTGCTCCTGTATCAATTCTAAAATTGATGGATCGACTGCATACAATGGTAGTCACTTGAATGTCAGCATGCCAGTTTACTACACCACACTGCGATGGTTCTTCAGTAACTGTTCCCAGTATGTTGTCATCCTCTTCCAGGTGTCCAACATCAGTCTTGGTTCTACACATTGCTGCATAGTGACCTGTTTTGCTGCACTTTCTGCACTGAGCATCTTTGGCTGGGCAGTCCTGTCTACTATGAGATGGATGTTTTCCACACCTTGTGCATTTTCTTGTTTTGCCTGTAGATTTTTCATTCTTTCCACTTTCTCACTGAGTTGGCTTTGAATGGTTGTTTTTATTGGCTCCTCTGTTGAACAAACGCTGTACCCGTGCAGTGTCACCCTCAGATGACATTGACTCAAGCTGCTGCTTTGAACTTTCATAAGCTCTTCCAATAGTTAGACATTTGTCTAGTGTCAACTGTTTGTCTTCCAGGAGTTTTTGTCTCAAACCCTCATCTCTTACTCCAATGACAACTTGGTCCCTGATCAGCCTTTCTTCAAAGGCATCAAACTTGCATGTTTTAGCTAGCTTTCTCAGTGCTGCTATGTATGCCTCAATCGACTCTGACGCTTCCTGTTTTCTGAGATGGAATTTGTAGGACTCAAATGCCTCATGGGTGTCCCCAACAAAGAATTTTTCAAGTTTATCCATGACTTTCTTCAGATCGTTTCTATCAGCCTCAGCCTCAAACTTCAGATTGTCATAGATTTCACATGCATCTGGCCCAAACGTTGCTAGAAAGACAGCAACCTGATAGTCTTGATCTTCCTCCTTGTTCAGTCTGCTTGCTACAGCATAGTTTTCAAACTGTCTTTTAAATCTTTTCCAGTTCTGTGACAAATTACCTTCCAGACACATCTTTTTTGGAGCTGGCACATTAGCAGTAAACCATTTTACAGGAGGGCCACTTGGCTGACTTCTTCCACTCGTTTCAGTCATCTCTCAATCAATAGAAAAGATCGTTACTTACGATAATCTTCTCTTGATATTTTTCTTGATGATCTGACTTGCTGACCACCTATCTGACACCATGTAACGTTCGCTAACGTAAATAAAAGCAGACCAGGCGTGGTTAGGAGCGTCCGTTTGTATAATCTCGGTAACTAAGGCAAACGTTATTATCAATACGAGAATATCGTAGTTACGCAAGGGAGCTTACTCTACACTTTTGACCCTATCAAATACTTTCCCTTGGTCAACAAAGACAAGCTGGCATTGTTTGAAAATTTGCATGTTCTCTCACACGTGCTATCATTTTTGTTTTGCATGACAAAAGAAAGGTTCCCACAATTCGTTTAATAATTGTTCAACATTAAAAGAGGAAATACTAACATATGTTACTCTTTGTTGTTTATTTATCTCTCTTCTGATTTTTCTGTTGTGATTGGCTTTATGTGTGCATGAAATACCTTTAGGACAATAGATTAAAAAATTAAAAAAAAAAAACGAAAACAAAACAAAAAACAGTAAGAAAAAGACTAAGACTGTAATTTCCACAACATCTTAAATATCAGTAGTGCTGTCATGGTTTTTATTTGTTGTTGTTATTTTTTGTATTTTGTTTGTTTTGCTTTTGTCTGTTTGTTTGCTTGCTTGGTTGTTTATCTAACTGTATCATTAAGAGCTTTACAATACGATAATCATCTATTAAACGTAAGGCAAGAGCGAGAGAGAGAGAGAGAGAGAGAGAGAGAGAGAGAGAGAGGAGAGAGAGAGAGAGAGAGAGAGAGAGAGATGCAATGTTTTTCTTACCAGCCTAAATTCAGAAAGGCAAGAAGGCTAATTGGCCTACAAGGGGAGGGACCTGAGAAATCAACCTATCTCTCCAATGTTTTATACCAGGACAGCCAGGCAAACATCCTTGGCAGGCGAGCGTTGAACCTTTCTGCCACTCTTCTCCTTTGAAACCAAGTCCTTGGGGAAAATGCTTTGTATAGCTTACGTGGAACATAAGGCCAAAGAATACATATGGAACGATATCAGCACTTTGGTAGGGACACAAGAGACGTTTCTGGGAAACGCAAAACGAAGTGTGATTGTTTTGTTTGTTTGGTCATATCACTCGCCATGACACAATACCTAAAACGGTGCTTTAGGAAAATGCATACAGAGATTGTCAGTGACTCCAACTGAGGACAAAGTCAATAGAAAATATCAACAGCTGGACCAGTCTGTCTGAACAGTCTTCTGCTGAATCCCTTTAATACCCCCAACGACCACGCTGGGTGTGAGATTAGAAGAGGAAGAAGAAAAATGTTCGCCTATTCAGAATTAACTTATTTCTGATGTTTCAAAGTATTTCGATTTTTAAACGTTAATGCGAAAACATCATGAGAAACCTAGAAGAAGCCTGGATTAAAGGTTGGAGGAAAATTGATAAACGTCATTCGATGTGCAGATGACACCGTGCTAATTGCAAAACCTTGTGAATATACTAGAAACAGAAAGCAAAGGTAAGGGGCTGGAACTAAACAGCAGGAAGACTGAAGTTATGGTGATCAGTAAAAAACATGAAATCCCCTCATGCAAAATAACACAAGCTTGACACAGGCTGATAAATTCAAATATCTGGGAACGATCATTTCATCAGACGGCAGATGCACATCAGAAACAGCCGGCAGAATCGGCCAAGCCAAAACAGTTCTTGAATGTTATATAGAACCAATACTGTTGTACGGATGCGAGGCGTGGACAGTCAACAAACAAAGCCAGAACAAGATTGAGGCAGCCGAGATGTGGTTTCTAAGAAGAATGTTGAGGGTTCCATGGACAGCAAAGGAAACAAACGAGATAGTCTTGATGGAGGCAATGACAATGACAATGACAATGACAATGATGCTTTATTTTTCAACGGTAAAAGCTATTGGCTAGAAGCCATTTTTCAAACTTGCCGTTGCTATTCTATACACATGACATTTGTTTACAGTAACAAGTACAGCTTAAGGAAAATACATGTTGAATACTAAAATTAAGATACAATGAAATCAAGAAACGTACACAGTCACCACTTAGAGATAGGTAGATAGATAGATAGATAGATAGATAGAGAGAGAGAGGTAGATAGTATAGATAGATAGATAGACAGATGAGCAGGTAGATAAGTAAAGAAAGAAAGAAAGATAATGTTGATAGTGATAATAACATTAT
>CM060312.1:10207829-10210329 GCA_030674185.1 Monoplex corrugatus
GAAAAGGGAAATTGAACTTTTGCAAACTGACAAAGATGTTGTAGTTTTGGGATTCCTTTTGAAAAAAACAGAATTTTGCAAAGTGTCAGTAAAGTTTCCTCGCTGTCTTTTTGCACAAAACGGAAATTCACATGCAAAAGAAATGTCCCGGGCCGCGCATCAATCCCGAGTTGCTCTTTCCCAAAAAAAAAACACTGCCCAAAAAGGGGGGAAATTTTTCTGTTTTTGTTTGCAAATGTCTCTGTGTGGGTCACCAAATAAAAAACAGTTTGCCCGGGAACTTTGGCGCGGTGGGTAAAACGCTCCCCCCCTCGTTAAAAAAAAACCCATCCCTATTTTTGGGGAAACCCATTCTTTTTGGGTAATAAAACATCAGAAGAGGACTTTATGGCCCTCAGACAAACAATTTTGGTATGGTGAATATAAAGGACAATCCTTTTCCAGACCTAAACCCCCGGTGAGAGACAAAACTTTTCCCCCCCCCCCGTTTCCCCTTGCTACAGGTAAATTCCCCTGCCAGTAGACAAAAACAGCATAACACAAAAGGTGTTTCCCCCAAACGTAATCATTGTTGGATGCAAGTTCCTTTTATAAAACAGTGCCCCCTTTTTAGAAACATATCAGCGTGAATATGGTTCACATGGGGTGAATGACAAAAACATTACACAGGAGGAGGGGCATAGACCTTAGTTTCACAGGCAACTATGCTGGATTTTTGCGTTTGGAGAGATGCTGTGTGAACGGGTATGATGCTACTCTTCTGAGAGATACAGGCTGTACTACAGCAGGGGTCAAGAAGTCTCTGGTGTGACCAGAGCAGTACACAGGTGAAACACAGGCATGCCGTTCTTTCGGGGGTAAAACTGAAAGATTTCCTCTTGCATACATTGAGGTCTCAACCCCCTATTTCGTAGGAACACTTCTGGCCTGTATCATTAAAGAACCAGTCACTGATCTGATACTAGGTAACTTACCTGGGGTGGCAGTTGTGCACAGGGGTCACAGATGAACATTTGTTCCATGTAATGTATCCACTAGGCGACATTGTGGATGTAGCTACTTGCAATCCCGAAGCCATACTACTCAAAAAGATGGACACAATTTTGGTCGCAGAAGATTTGGTAACCGTTATCAGTTGCATGGGTTTGCCAAAGAAGGTCCTCTCAGATTGTGGGACACAGTTCACTCCAGATATAATGAAAGAAATATGCACATTTCCTCTCAAGGGAATGGGTAGCTGACCTATGACATAGCATCATAGTCTACTGATGTTGATTTTGACATACGAATGTAGTTGTGTCAGACTTCTTTTCATACCTAAGAATGTGAGAAATAATTTTGTTTTCTCAAGGGTGTGAATGTGTGGATGATTGGTTCGTGTTTCATCCTAACGATAAATTTAGATTTCTCATATAGACAAAGAGTGTGATGCTTTTAGTATTAAAGTTATGAGAGTCGAGATTTTTTTATCTGTGTGACTTGAGGAGGCACAGGTTTTGTGCCCATAGTTTGTCTGGAATGTAACCTGATCACTTTATTGTCCATCATGATTTCGATTGTATGGCATTCAAGATTTTGGAGTTAGTTGTGAATGTAGCTGGCACTGTTATGATAGTGTCCATTTGGCTCCTTTTTGAGAGTATGTCAGTGATTCTGATATTATTTTTCTTTGGATTTTGTAAAACCTAGTGAGGTTTCTTTGGTGCTTAATGTGTGAATGGATCATTGCAGAAAAATACATGAGGTAATAAAAATACATGAGGTATTTCATTCTGTTGTAAAAAAAAAACGCATCTTAAGATTTGACGATTTTTGGAGTGCAATTATGAATGAATTTTTTAAATATCATTTCTGGAAGGGAATTATGAATTTCTGATTAACTGTTTGATATTTTTTTCATGAAGAATACTATATAGGTTTTATCTATTTACCAGAGGCAAATATTTCGTAATCAATCGTTTTGTATTTGGTTATTTGGTGCTGGTTAAGTACTTATTATCTTGGCTGTCGTAATTATAAAATAATGTCTTTTTACCTTTTGCTAATTTTAAAATGTTTGTTGGCTTAGTTTCGAAACATTTTTCTGGTCTTCGACCAACAAATTTTTTCCATGGGATGGGGGGTGTCATGTGCGGAGGGTGGTGCGTGCTCATGATTTTTGTGTCGTGTGCATGGAGTGATGTATGCATGAGTTTTTATGTTGCGTGCGGAAGGAAATTTTGTGTATGAATGTGTGGTATGATTGAGTTTTCGAAAAACAGCTCACCCAAGTTGAAAACTAAAAGTGGAATAGGTTTTGCTAGTCAGTCTCCAAAACAACCACCTAGAGAAAGGAGGAGAAGAAAAAGAACAAGAAGAAAGCGAAAAAGTAGTAAAGAAAAGAAGGCGAAACAAAACAAAAAGAGAAGAAAGAAAGAATTAGAAAAAGGAAAAGAAGAAGAGGAAGGTGACAAAGGAGAAGAAGAAGAAGAGAAAGAAAATGAATTAGAAGGAGAAAAAA
>CM060312.1:10215329-10252829 GCA_030674185.1 Monoplex corrugatus
TGTGTGTGTGTACGCGCGCGCGTGTGGGGGTGTGTGTTTGTGCGTGTTCACGTCATACATGTTTGAACAATAACAGAAGTATAGAGGGCAGACTGTAATAGTTAATATTTGTGTTAGTGATGGACATGTCTGGCAACATTAGTGTTAAGTTTTGTGTTTGAATTCTATTTAAAGTTGTTGTTTCTGTGGATCAGGAGAAACATTAGAGACACAGATGATGGAGGAGGGATTGAAGGGAGGGTTATGGGCTGGTGAAGTGTGGGCCCTGGAGTTAAAACATCTACCTATGCTGGTGAAGTGTGGGGCCCTGGTGGTTAAAACATCTACCTATGTTATTAGAAACGCAGGTTCAAATCATGGACTGGACAGGGATTTTTCTTCCCGTCTTCTAGATATTTCTTGGTGGTCTAGTGCTAGTCTCTCAGTTCAGACAACATGAAACAACGACACCACAAAAGTGATTGGAGCAGGGCAACACAAAAAAACCAATTGTTATACGTTAAGGGCTGGGGTTGAACTGACAACATGAATCCACGAAGTCATCAGCTTAACCAGTTTGCTTGCTTTTGGGGGAAAAGTAACAGCACAAATCAAGTATGGCATGTAAAAAGGTCTTCAACTGACATTCAAACTTTCATATTTGAATTGATGAAGCTGCTGTGAGTTTATTTTCTGATGCAGCTCCATTTTCATCCCCACCATGACATACCAGTGTCAGACCTGCATTCTGTCCAAGCTCCGTGAAATACGTTGTATGAGAAGAGCTGTCGCCAAGACCAGACTTGATATTATCAGAAATATTAAAATCACAGGATTTCAAAAACAACATCGAGCCCACATCGCATTCACCAACACAGAATCATGAAATTTGGTCATCGAGTAAAATGCAACCCCACTAACTGGTTCCATAAACATACAACATAAAGATATCCAAATTTAAAGCAAGAGGCAGACCAAGGAAGACCTGGACTAATGGCATGAAAAACCTGACGTTATACGGCAATTTGGACATCATGCCTTCCATCATGCTACTGACGGTCAATTCTTTCTCGTCATGACATCTTTTTACATATGTGCTTTTTGACCGAAACAACAACAACAAAACAATTGAGATTAGGGTGTCTTGGTCTGCCCCTGATTATGACGAGACCAGACTACCACAACTGGCGAGGTGTTTTTTGTTTTGTTTTGTTTTTTTGTTATATCCTCGACAGTAAACTTCCTTCCGTTATCATGATCCTGGAAGGCCAAAAAATGCAGTATATAAACATGAGTTTTACTGTACCTTCTTCAGCATATTTTGAATTTAGAGCTAGCTCTAACATGAGTTTTACTGTACCTTCTTCAGCATATTTTGAATTTAGAGCCTAGCTCTGACATGAGTTTTACTGTACCTTCTTCAGCATATTTTGAATTTAGAACCTAGCTCTAACATGAGTTTTACTGTACCTTCTTCAGCATATTTTGAATTTAGAACCTAGCTCTAACATGAGTTTTACTGTACCTTCTTCAGCATATTTTGAATTTAGAGCCTAGCTCTAACATGAGTTTTACTGTACCTTCTTCAGTATATTTTGAATTTAGAGCCTAGCTCTAACATGAGTTTTACTGTACCTTCTTGCAGATATTTTGAATTTAGAACCTAGCTCTAACATGAGTTTTACTGTACCTTCTTCAGCAATTGATTTAGCCTAGCTTAACATGAGTTTTACTGTACCTTCTCAGTATATTTTGAATTTAGAGCCTAGCTCTAACTGAATATTTTACATTAGTCCCTTGCGTGTAAGATCCATCTGAAATTACCACCTGGTTTGCTTTTAGGTCTATCTGGAGACGCAGAAGAAACTCCAGATTTATCCAGAGGCTTTGCAGGAGATGGATTCTTTGCCACTTGTCTCTGTTGACAGACACGGCACGTTTTGAGAAACATGTCAATCGCAGATTATTTTAAACTTGCATAATTTGATTTGATTTCGTTCCATGTCAAATCTTTCCCCGAATACTCAACCTGCTGGTGGCACATCTTGATGGTTTGGAACATCTCTTCACAGGGCGTGATATCCTTACATAGAATACCACTTTCTGACTCCTGTCTGCTGCAGGTTAAACAAACATTTGCACCAGGCTTTAAATTTGGGTCCATTGGGACAATTTTCGTCTTTTTGCAGAGCAAGTGTAGATAGAATTTTGTTGAAGACTGCTTTTGAAACAGAACATTTGTTTGAACAAACTTCCATTTTTAATTAATATAATCCCTTAAGAGTTCTTAAAACTGAATCCGTAGTCACGCCATTTTTCAATCCACCAATGCACTGACTGTGACACTAATGCTACATACACCAATGTGAGTGACACTCACTGTCATACCGGGCCTTGTGTTGTGATGACTTTTTTTATCCAGTGTTATGGGAATCTGGTAGTACCACGAGTAAATCTGGACCTGTATTTACCCCCACAGTTCAGTCAGGTGAAATCAGTGTGTGTGTGTGTGTGTGTGTGTGTGTGTGTGTGTGTGTGTGTGTGTGTTTGTGTGTGTGTGTGTGTGTGTGTGTTGTGTGTGTGTGTTTGTGTGTGTGTTTGTGTGTGTGTTTGTGTTTGTGTGTGTGTTTGTGTGTGTGTTTGTGTGTGTGTGTGTTGTGTGTGTGTGTGTGTGTGTGTGTGTGCTGTTCGTGTGTTGTGTCGTGTGTGTGTGTGTGGTGTGTGTGTGTGTGTGTGTGTGTGTGTGTGTGTGTCGTTGTCTATTCGTTCGTTCTTTGATTTAACGTCTTTTCACTATAAGTCTATGTGTGTGTATGTGTGTGGTGTGTTGTGTGTGTGTGTGTGTGTGTGTGTGTGTGTGTGTGTGTGTGTGTGTGTGTGTATGTGTGTGTGTGTGTGAGTGTTTGCATGCGTGTGTGTATGTTGCGTGCCTATAAGTATGTGTGTTTTCATGTGTTTGTCACTGATTATTTTCTTTAATTTTGATGAACTCTGTTCATGATGCATTGATGTGTTTATGTATACATATTTCCAACAAGTTTGTACTAATTTAATGTATTAACAATGCTATGTTTTGGCTGTTTGTAAAGTGCAATGAGCATTTTTTGGTGGTGTATTGTGGTGAACAATGGACAAAGTTTAGAAATTCGATAAATGAAGCTTGTGAAGAAATCCCTGAAGTAGATAGAAAAGCAAAAAAGAAGTGGATGACAAAAGAAATGTTAGGCTTGATGGAGGAATGGAGGAAGGCAAAGAGAAACGAGTAGATATACAAGAAGATAAACAAAGAAATCAGGAATAAGTGCAATGAAGCTAAGGAAGCTTGGCTGAAAACAAAATGTAAAGAAATGGAGACTGACACAAACCTGATCCTCAGGATATGTACAGACGAATGAAGAAATTGTCCACAGGAAAAATACATGCACATCAACTGGTTGCTTAAAATCGAAAGATGGTACGCGATCATGGAAAAAGACAAAATATTAGACAGATGGGGACAGTACATTAAAGACCTTTTTGATGATGACAGAAACGAAGAACACATTATAAAAAAAGAACTTTGAAGGACCACCCATAATGAAAGATGAAGTTAAAAAGCAGCACTGAAAAAGATGAAACCAGGAAAAGCCCCAGGACTACACAACATTACTACATCTATAATTGAAGCCCTGGAGGAATTTTGTATTGAAAAAATAACAGTCCTTCTAAATGAAATTTACGACACTGGAAAAATCCCCAAAGATATGTCAAAATCAATTTTCATTGCACTTCCAAAGAAGACAGGGGCTATAGAATGCGAACTCCATCGCATAATCAGTTTCATGAGTCATGTAACAAAAATCCTATTAAGAATAATCATGATGAGGACAAGGAATAGAATCAAAAGAGAAATAGCAGAAGAACAGTGTGGATTTGTGGAGGGAAAAGGAACTATTAATGCCATATACATCCTAAGAACTATCATAGAGAGGTCAATCGAGATGAATAAAAGATCAATATTTATGATTTGTTGATTATACCAAGGCTTTCGATCGGATAAGACATGAAGAATTGATCAACCAACTAGAAAGACTCAATATTGATGGAAAAGATCCACGAATAATCAGAAATATGTATTGGGAAGAAACAGCTGCAATGAGAATAGAAAATAATATAAACTCTTTCCAAAACATCAAAAGAGGAGTCAGACAGGGTTGTGTTTTGTCACCCGATCTGTTTTCACTTTACAACGAAAACATCATGAGAAACCTAGAGGAAGACCCTGGATTAAAGGTTGAAGGAAAAATGATAAACAACATTCGAAACGCAGATGACACGTGCTAATTGCAGACAATGAAAGGGACCTACAAAACCTTGCCAATATACTAGAAATAGAAAGCAAAGCTAAGGGGTTGGAACTAAACAGCAAGAAGACTGAAGTCATGGTGATTAGTAAAAAACATGAAATCCAGTCATGAAAAATAACAGCAAATGGCACAACCTTGAGACAGGTTGATACGTTTAAATACCTGGGACCGATCATTTCACCAGACGGCAGATGCGCATCAGAAATAGCCAGCAGAATCAGCAAGGAAAAAAAGCATTCATGAAGATGAAAAGCATTCTTACCAACACAAGCCTGTCAATTAACATCAGGAAGAAGTTCTTGAATGTTATATAGAACCAACACTGTTATACGGTTGTGAGGCGTGTACAGTCAACAAACAAAGCCAGAATTAGATTGAGGCAGCCGAGATGTGGTTTCTGAAAAGAATGTTGAGAGTTCCATGGACAGCAAAGAAAACAAACGAGACAGTCTAACATCAATAGTTATACGCTTACTCGCACATTGCGTTCACCTTCAGATACTTTTTCTTTTCAGGTTCCTAGATTTAAAGTATCAACTGTTGGTCAGTGTTCTTTTGCTGTTTCGGAACCATCTGCCTGGAATAAACATCCATTCTCCCTTGCTAAAATCACCTACCCTTTCAGCTTTTAGATCCAATTTCAAAACCCACTTCTTTTCCCGACAATGAGTTCTACGACTGCATTTTTCCATCAGTTTGTGTGACAAACCCAGACACACCTTCAGAATGCTGATCAACATGTGGAGATCATCAACGTGCAGCATTGTCACCAAGTTGAGACTGTACCAGAGCTGTGTGTTTTCCACACCACTTAAGGTCTCAAAATGATGAAAGATCACATACAGCGCCCATACCAAGTTATCAACCTTCCAAACAAACAACTTCCCAAGATCACGCGAATCATGTGGCCCAACACCATCTCCAGCCAACAACACTTGCCCAATGAGTTCAAGAAAGAATAAGCACTATCATCATGCAATAACGATGGTGTTTGAGTGGGTACGTTATCCGACGACAGAAGGATAAAATCACCTGGACTGCACTTCACTGGATTCCAGAAGGAAGAAGTGATTTCATTAAATAAAAGCTTGGTTTTTCTTTTTTGTTCTCTTCTTTCTTTCTTTTTAATGTTTTGATTCATTTCCCTAATGTATTTTCTTCCTGTGTGTCTTTGTGTCTTTCAGGTTTACTAGTGCACAGGATTCGTTCAAATGATGTTAACACTTTTCTTTGATGTCTGTCACTAAAAGTTAATGACCACAGGTCATCCAAGGGTGGGATTCTTAAAAATAAGAAGACGATGAATTGCATGGTTTATATTATGGATTAAAATGTCACACCAGAAACCAGTAGAAGTGGACTTTGATTATCTTGCATTCATTGATGATTTTATCATCATATGTTTACTTTTTAGTTTGACTAAACAGTGAATGAAAGCGCATACTCACTGAAATAATTTTTATACACCATCTTTGTCCATCCAATAAAACATTATCTAAAAATGCTCAGATTTTCTACCACTTTCTAAGGGGCAGAATACAAGAGTCTCACATGTGCCTGCACTGTACACAACCATGGAAATAACTAAAATCGTGCAATGGTTGTGAAACATTTTGTATCAGAAAATGACCATTTCCAAAGCTTACTTTCAGACTGTATTCAGATAGTGTTGGCCACACAAACAACCACATGGCTTGGCGACGACCACTAGAGATCATCAAACCTTTGCCTTCCCAACAATCTCCAGATTTTGTTTTTACTTATTTTTAAAAAGACAGGCAAAATTGGTAGACAATTTATGTTTATAAGTGTTTTTCTTTTCTTTTTTGTTTTATCCTTGTTAGGGGTTGTGTGTGTGTGTTTGTGTTGTGTGTGTGTGTGTGTGTGTGTGTGTGTGTGTGTGTGTGTGTGTGTGGTGTGTGTGTGTGTTCTTTGTGTGTATGTGTGTGTGTGTTCGTTTGTGTGTGTGTGTGTATGTGTGTGTGTGTATGTGTGTGTGTGCGCGTGTGTGTCTCTATGTGTATGTGCGTTTGACTCTGTTTTTATGGGAAAGAGGGAGCTCAGACTTCCATCCACTCTTTCTGAGTCACCTCCCCCACCCCCCATTTATATTGGTTATCGAACGCTCTCTAAAACCACCGGAACTGAGGTCACCATGACAACAGGGCATAACAAACCACAGAATCTGGGTGAGTTGTTCACAACGTTATGATGATTATGACTAGGGATGATACTGATAATGCTATAGAGTGCCATCTGGGGTTGAGACTGTGTGACAATGCTGCACTTTACCCTTCCTTTTGTTATATATCATGCCATCAACCCAGGCCTCACAGACCAGATAACTGCCGTGTTGATCAGGACATTTTAGCAATAACCTACCCTCAGTGGCACAACCATAAAGTGGCAAAATTCTCAACTATGTGGTCCCAGTCCTCCCAACAAACCCATAGCGCACTGAAATCTGGGTTTCTGCTGACCAAGGCTGAAAATCCCACAATATTTTTAACTGGTGGGGATTCAAAACTACGACCTTTTAATCAAATAGTTTGTTACACTAACTACCTTGCCACGCTGATTGATACATTAGAAATGTATATTTATTTGCAAGTATGGTTTGACGGCTTGTGTTCTTTACAATAATCTGGAATACAATATAGAATATTTCAGTAGTCGATACCGTTGAACACTATTTGAAGCCTTTTTGTGCTAACTTGTGTCACGTAGAAACAGAAATATGGATTTGTTTATTCCAGGCTTAAGCTTTCTTGTCAAAAGGATAAAATGATCGAATAGAAAGATTATGGATACTTTGATTACTGCTTACAAAAGCATATAAAAAATGAAACTGTTTATGTGTAGAAGTTGACAAAACTTGCACTCACTCAATGCCTAATACCTTGTAATCATGTTCTCAGTATCTGGCCATTGACTGAGTGCCCTAACATCAACTGAACATGAACATAGAGATACGGTAAGCAAGATGAATAGTCGTGACCATGTCAGCTCATGGAATTTGTTCAAAGGATTGTAACATCTGTGTTGGTTATTATTTTTCTTTTATATCAATCAAGAAAAATAAAACACTCCCTTGGCCTCTATACTGGGAAGGCGTTTGGCAGGAGCCATGTCCCTGGGGGCAATCGATCTCTACCCAGCGCGTCCCTAGGTAGCGGATAGGGGAATGACCTTCAGATATGGGAGCAAGCTGTGAATAAGGGTACTACCCAGTTACTCGGATCTAACGGTGGCAGTCCCAGAAGGGAGACTGGGGTGTATGGGTGGTGTCCATACTCTGTTTGAAAGGTCTCATAACCCAAAGACAGATCTGTCTTAGTGAGCAGGGGCGTCATTAAATAATTCCAACCATCACACCGAAATCTTGGCAGCAGGGAATGGATGAATCCAGAAGGCAGATGGAGTATCTTCAGAACTGGTTTTCGTTTTCATGGTCGAGGGCAGATGATTTCTTCCTTGAAACAATGGCCGGGGCCTTCGCACAGTATGCGCACTGCATGTCCAGAAAGCTATGGCAAACTACTGGAAATACAATTGCCAAACACCCGCAATAACATGGAAATGCGGAGAAAACTTGTAAAGGTCATCCTTATAAAGAAAATGACTACTTTCCTTGGACATATGTGCAGAAACAAAAAATGCTCTCTCATGAAAGATGTCATTCAGGGAAAGTGGAGGGCAATAGAGTAAAGGGAAGACCACAGACAGATTACCTACACGTCGTAACAGTCCAGAGATTTTCAGTCTGGTTGGGGAAAGACAGCTGTGGAGGACAGAGACCTGGAAAGCAGTGTGGGCGGCTGACATTCCAAGGATGAATGCTGTAGACTGACACCTGTGAGAGATGTTGTTTGAAAACAGCTGTCGTCAAGACCAGCTCGCTGCTGACCACCAACTCTTTCTCCACGCGACACACATGGTGACACAAGCAGATAGATAAAGTAAGAAAAAGAAGCATGACTAGAAAATGCTATATATCACATAAAATGAAATCATGTATACAAAGAGGCCATTTATTGGGCATATTGAAATCGATCCTCCGCCAGAATCTTAAACATACGCTGACTAACTATGCATTGGTTCAATGCCCAACCACAAGAGCTCACTTCTAATTTCTGTTTGTCGAAGATCTGATGCAGAAGACAAGTCCACTCATGAGCTTTTGGAATTCCTTTCTAAACCTACGGCCTGTCAGGCAGTACAGATAAAAGTTCATAGAAAAGTTGATACTATGGGTACAGATACAAACGTATAGCATAAAGTGACTGAGGCCTAAATCAGAACTATCCTTTGCTGCAGTGCTGGCAAAATTTGGAACATCTATATTATTGATGATGAAAAGTGGCAGAGTAAAACCAATGAAAGACACAGACACAGTGAGAGCTGTAAGAGTGATGGAGTTTACTTTTCTCTGTCTCTCACTCTGCTGTTTGTCTGTGGCAGCAAACTGGTCACCAACTTCCTTTACTGACGTTCTTAACTTCACCACAAGCACGATGTTACTGAGCACCAGGCAGATGAAAGGCAGTAAGGAAGACACAACTAGGTCAAATTTAAACAACACGTTATTCACAAAAGGCAGGTAGTTATCTTTTGGCACACAAATTCCATCTAAAACTTCCATTCCGTAAAGCAGGTGTGACTTAGATATGCTGAAAACGATGACGAGACTCACAATGATTATCCAGGACGTTTTTGCTGTACACAGGACATCCACACGATGTGGCCACACAACAGACATGGCCCTGTGTGTCACCATCACCACCACAAGCCAAGCAGAAGATGTAGAAGCAGAGTGTAAGATGAAGAAGTCCATCTTACACACAAAGTCATGAAGTGCAAAAGCATCAAACGACATCACAGTAGTGATCCAGTCAGGGAGTTGTCCTGTGATGTTGACACAGAGATCAGTCACTGCCAGACACAGAAAATAACGGTCCAAGGCAGAACGGTTGTCTCGAAGACGACGAACAATGACGATAGTCATGACGTTGCCGAACACACCCAGGATAAAAGCGATGGGCAGACAGATGGTCCAGATCCATGTTGACAGTTGAACTAATGGCAACGAGTTAAAGTCAGTGATGTCTGCTGATGAGGTAGAATCACCCATTGTGATACTGGACACAGTCATCATCAGCTGTGTTGCATTTCTCTGATACATGGCCATGGACACGTAAAACACTTGGGAGAAAGTTTGAGAATGCTGAGATGACTGAAAATGTAAAATCGATATATTGGAAGTGGAGTAGTGTTGGAATGGAGAAGGACTGAAATATGCAGGATTTTGTATGATTAGAAAAAAAATCACAGAGTGCTCGCAAAAAAAGAAAATGTAGTTTGTGCTGTGATGGTTAATGGTGGCTTTTAGTGATGGTGATGTTCTTCAGGGATGGTCAATTTGTGGAGAGTCTGCAGTAAATGGACTTCGTGCCGATAACAGTGGCTCTGTGTCTACACGGTGTCTATGGGCTGTTGGAACGAATAGGAGTTTTTGTTTGTGTTTTTGTTTTCTTTTGGTATAGACTTAAGTCACCTGACATGTATGAGCTTGTGCTTTGCGCTTCATTAGAGAATTATGATGATGCTGTGAACTCTAAGTCTGGTAGGATATAGATATCCACTCCAGGAAATTTACGTTAGTGGAAGCATTATCTGGTCAAATCGGTGATACCAGTGATACAGTTTTCCAGGAAGATGGCTTATGGATTTAAATGGCTTCAGCAACATGTAGTTGTTCTGCAGTGTACAGAATGTTCCAAAGACGGGTACGTGAAAGAATTGACAATATGATTTACACACAAAAAGCAAAGAACTATCAATGTTGGTTGAAACTGGAGACTTTGTCAGTGTATATAACGTATTAGCATAGATTTCTGGCATTATTCATCGTTGTTTTGGATTTACTCCATCTCATCACATTTATGGTGTTAGCGCATATAGACATCGTCCAAACGCTGTGACACTGTCGTGAGCAAGCTGACATTGGAATTACCATGACTGTATATTTGAAGTGGATCTGTATCAAACGTATAAAAATTGTGGCCCACCTCAGGGTGAAACCCACGATCAATGAGTTTCAGTTTCACTTTCAGTTTCAGTTTCTCAAGATAACGTCCCTGCACTCGGGATGAATTCCATATGCATTCACGTCACAGGTGCCATGTGTATGGTGATCATGGCACAAGCCTTAAGCCTACGCACAAACCTATGAGCCTGCCAGGTCCTGAGGTCCTACCTAGCCTATGTTTTACCTAGCCTATATTTTCATACTAGTATTGTATCAATTTTTTTAAAATCCATTGGCTCAGTGGTTGTGTTATTAGAGGGCCATGCTCATAACGCAGGTGTTGTGAGTTCAGTTCTCAGAAGGACCAATTTTCTGGGTCAGTCAGGCTGGAGTGTGAAACAGATTTTGAGATGGCCTGCGGGTTGAGCGAGGCCCCTCTTTGTGGGGTCCGAGTTTGGATCACCGGCTCAACCTTCCCGTGGAGTGTCTCAGCTAGGTAGAGGTTTCGGCCATTCACGTCGACTGTCATTTAACAGTCAATGCATCGGAGAGTCCGACTGTCTAATAAAAAAAAAAAGCATTGCGATAGCCATCACTTGGTGTTGATGGTGTGCTTTCTGCCCAGTGCTCTGAATGTCAAAGTGAAGAAATTGAATCAAACGCAAGTAAATGGCAGGAGTAACAATGACTTACCACCCCTGAGTTATCAGTAAGGCGCCCTGATCACCTGAAAGCTAACGGGGACCCTATCTGATGTCTGTGTGCTCAGGACTCATTTGACATAACAGACCGTGTTACACAGACTGAGAGTGGTGGAGATATCTGATGGAGTAATGTTTTATGTCTTACTGGGGTTGATCCATATGATCTTGCCTTTACGTCTTCCTCTGCCTCTACTGAGCTATGATGAGAACAGGCTGTAGGTTAGGGTCTCTTCAAACACTGTGTGAAGATGCAGAGTTACATTTTTTTCTTTTTCTTTGTTGTCCATCAACACAAACTTCTGAAGAATGAAGAGTTTCATGGACTGCAAAGAAGACAAACGAGATAGTTTTGAAGGAGGCAGACACAAAAAGAACATTAATAAAGAAGATTACGAAAAGACAAGCATCAATTATAGGACATTTTATGAGACAAGAGAAATTAGAGCACCTAGTCACAACAGGAAAGCTGAAGGGAAAAATAGCACATGGTATATCCAGGGACAAAATATTGGACGGACTTGTGGCGTGGGTGAAGAAAGAAAGGGTGGGTGATGTACTTGCAGCGACAAAAGGTAGATTCGTATGGAGGGCCATGATCGTCAACTCCATGCAATGGGGCATATGACCATGATGAGCTCCTGAATCACCTCTGTGTCACTAATCCCACCCCGCTCATTTCAGCTGTCCAACGCACCTCTAAACCCATCAAAGCTGATGTCACCCTGTGAGGAGGGCAAGAAGAGCCACAGAAAACTGAGACAATTTTTCATAATGCTATGACGATAAGAATGACGACGAATGTGATGCTGCTTCAGTGTTATGTTTCGATGGAAGTTGCGTGACAATGTGGTGCCCAATGCTTGTTTTCATAATACATCTCTGGCATCAACCAGACATACGGACAACTAAAATACTGGCCAGGAACTTCGACCAACACTCTCATTGACATATCCATCAAATGGGTGAGATTATTGTGTGGTACTAGTCTTCCCGTTGAGTCCATAACACGTTTAACCAGACAGATCCGTCCAGTTCGTTGGTTTTCAGACAATCAGGTCTACATCTTGTCTGTTATCGTGTATCAGTGGAAGACCATCATATATCACGAATTTATGAACTTAACGTCATCATACTATGCGCCATAATTCTGACGTGTCACATCTAAAACAATCCGAACTGTTATATTTGTCTTCAATTTGACTTTCATATGAAAATATATACGCATGTATGTATGTATGTATGTATGTATGTATGTATGTATGTATGTATGTATGTATGTATGTATGTATGTATTATTATCTATCTATATATATGTATATATATATATGTATGTATGTACGTATGCATGTATGTATGTATGTATCTATGTATGTATGCATGTATGTATGTATCTATGTATGTATGTGTATGTATAGAGATAGACAGACAGACAGACAGATAGATAGATAGATAGATAGATAGATAGATAGATAGATAGATGATAGATAGATAGATAGGGATAGATAGATGATAGATAGAGAGAGAGACAGAGACAGGGACAGAGAGATAGAGAGATGTAAGCATATGAATCATCTCCCTCTCTCGCTATTTCTGTCTGTATCATTATACTTTATATGTACATATCTTCTATATGTTATATATATATTACATGTATATTAATATATATATAATATATATATTTATATGTATACTAAATGACAAAATTATTGTTGCATTTTTCTTACATTACATAATTAAAAGTTACCTCGTTCTTTGCTTTAATCCTTTCCTATTTATCATTTTATGAATTTTTCACGTCTCTCCACAATTTCCTTCTACCAAAACGTTTTTTTCGCCGAACTGTACTCACTTCATCTATAACGATAACAACATAAAACGTTTAAACATACTACGATATTATATACAACACATAAATTTATACGAACAATATAGCTACATTTCACAAGAGCTAAACAAATACTGTCTTACTGATGATCTGACGAGGCGTGACCTCACACTTTCACATTCCGAATAGGTGCATAAATGTACGTGTGCAGACATATGTAAGTTCTCTGAATTCGTACCGTAATATCAATAAAAAAAAAAAACTATGAATTTTTCTTCTGATTTGCTGTCCCTAGCACAGTGATCAATTTCCAAGTCTTCGTTTTTTCAAAATGTTGGTGAAAATACGCATGAAAGCATGATGACACAAGACTTAGGCTAACATGCATTGTCAACATGATTTCAAGCTTTGTCAGCGCCTTCATCATCATCATCATCATCATCAGATGCCCTGCCGCATGGCGTTGGCGATCATGGACTTCCATTTGTCTCTCTCTCTTGTTGCCTCAAGCATCTCTTTCACCCTCCTTGTCCTCAAACACTCTGCAAGTCCGTCTAGTATTTTCTCCCTGGGTCTATCTGGTGCTCTCTTTCCCTCCTGCTTACCTGTTGTGACCAGTCAGCGCCTTATTTGACGAAAATATATGAAAATATTGCTAAAGACAGTTCTTGTTAGTGCCCACTATGAGTCAACGTGATCAGCACACCGGAGTTTGCAAAATGGCCTGCCACTGATAGCCACGTGAGATTTTTTCCGGGAATTTTGTATTGAACAAGATTGGTGATAGCAGACATCCTCGCATACTCCTGTGTTGGTTCAAAAGTTTCATCTGGAATAGTTTTTAAGAAGTTCAGCCGCTCCATGACGTGTGTTATATCTTCTTCTTTACTAAAGACCCTCTTGATTTGCCAGGTACTTTTATGTCACACTGTGTTGAACGCTTTCTTAAAATGGATGAAGTAGTGTTAGAGATCCCTGTGTGTTCATGCTCTTATTAATCTGTTCCTTGGAGAGCAGTTCACAGCAGGACGGTTGAGAGGTGGAGATCTACCCTCAGCATGACTTTGCTGGTGTAGATAATCAGGATATTGGTTCTATACTTATGGTACCGTCTTGAGATATCTTTTTGGTTTGGAAAGGTATAGCAAGTGAATGAGTCCATTGTTTAGGCCATTCTCTAGTTTTGTATCGCTGGCCTCTTTTTTAAAGGGCCGTCTGACATGGGCAGTTTTATTGTTTGAGAATCACATTTTTGTTAATTTGTCAAATGTTCTACCTCATTTACTGGCCACAAAAATGTGGACAGTATCTTACAATGCTATGATGGTGATGGTGGTGTGGGCGATAATCCTGATGCTATGGAGTTGCAATCTGGATAGAGATTGCGAAACAAAGATGTACTGTTAGTTTCCATTTATTTTAAAAGATATCCTGGCATCAACCAGACCCAAGAGATACAAATACCTGCAGTGCTTGCCGGGAACTTTGAGCAGCATCTCATTGATGACTGGAACCACATAGTCAAGTCTCATCCATTTCTATAGTTCCAGTCATCAATAAGCACATAGCACACTCACCTCTGGATAGAAGCTGGTTTGCGTAAAAAAAATCCCACAGTGGTTTTAATAGAGCTGATGGGTTCGAACCCACACGCCTCCAGTCGGTAATCTGTCACACTAACAACAGTGCCATGGTGACTGGTTTCGTCTGACATTATGGATTAAAGTGCTTTCTTGTTTCTTGTCCACAGTGTACAAGCAGCTTGTTGTGCACACCAGGTAATTTCCCTACCTTCAGACCTTGTACTGTCTCATCGTTTTCAGCTGATTGTCTCTTTCATTTCGTCATATCCATGTCGATGCTTACAGTACTAAATGACAAATCATCAATATCACCCGAAATCAATGTTGTAATATTCCAGTGTGCTGATGTTTGTACATTGTTTCTGATATATGTTTTCAATATGTTGTTTAAAATTGCACAATGTTTCCACATGTACATTGTTTATTCTATGAATGTTCAGTGTGTTTTTCTGTTTGTGTTTAACAAAATAAAAAAAGAATTGCATGACAAGCATAGCTAGGCGATAGTGGATAAACGTGTGTTTAAGAAACTCACCAAAAGTAAAGCATGGCAAAAGAAGTAACAGAATGTTTTAACTTCTGATTTGCAGACACTGATCACAGATTCTAAGTGTCACGAGCAATTGGTTTTTGTTGTCCCTGTGCTTTTCAGCGTGATTATTCTGGACGTTTGGAAGATGTGGTGTACAACCATGATATAAAGGGAGATTAGCCACGCTGTGTATTGTAGAGTGACTTTTCTTGTAAAAGGTGATCTGTTTATAAAATGTTCTTAGTAAACTGTGATTTTGAATTGGAAAGTCAGAGAGACAAATGATTCTGAGAAGGCAGGACGTGTTCCAGACTTTTCCGTTTTGTGTGGCATTGTTGATTACTGTAGTGGAAATGCGTCCTGGACCCATTTGGCAATTATGCCAGTATTTTATTGTTCTCGGTTTACAGTTTGAAGGATTTCATACGAGGTTACTTAGTACGTAATACATTCTTTATGAAGTAGAAGATTACAACAGCCAGTTATTTTTCTTAAAAGAAGACTTAGAGGTCAAAGCACTCATAGTGCAGACATCGTCACCAGAGAAAAATTTGATCACTGAAACGGGATGATGAAGGAAAGTTTTGTTTGTGCTAAGAGGATAATTTCAAAAACAATTATGAATTTTCCCCATCTATGCGCCACCTTGATGGCCTCAGAAACTGGAGCAATTTTATGACACTATGATGATGACGAGGAAGAGGATGAAAATCATGATACTGTTGAATTGTATCTAATTGTGAAAATGTTTTCGTACTTATGTGCTGTGACAAGGTGGCTTTGAGATGTCAGTATTTCTAATAAGTGAGTATTGTTTGTTGTTGAGATCATGCGGGGGGATGAAAAGCCCCGAAACTAAATGACCGATTGATGCGATGAACTAATTTATTTTTTACATACATTTTGTTAAATACAAGAAGGAACCTTTCCACTTGTCTGTTGTTGTCGTTGTTGTTGCTTGTTGCGCGAAGACAGTTTTTCACATTAGGAATTGTCAGTAAAGGTACAGAACAAACACCATTCAGCAATACAAAATGGGAGACAACTAAGACTCAGCTACGGAACAAACTCTACATTTATAGGATTCCAACACAAGAGATAATACCACAACATAAATGTAATTTTTTGTTCTTTCTTTATTATGATGTTTTTGTTTCGAAATTGCAGTTACCATAATCATGCAATTAAAGATAAACATCCAATTACGTACGAAATAGTTATTTGAGTTGTTCTGTCAAACTTCTTCAACTTGTTTGGAACATACTTACATTTTATCAATTATCAATTTTCCTCCCAATTATTTCAAACTGTTGTCATTTACTTTGAAATATTCGTTGAGTGATCGAACATCCCCGAGAAAAAAAGCGGATTCAATTTAATTAAATGAAGCAGTTTTTCTCTGTAGCTCTTAACAACACATGTTACGTGCATCGGTATTATATACATTATATTATATACATGTATAATATACATATACATGTGTATACATTACATAATTTATATATGTATATACATGTATATAATTATAATATACATATGTATGCATATACATTATAAATATAATATATATATATAAAATATAATATATATCATACATATATATGTGGATACATATATACATACATACATACATACAGTCAGACAGATAGACATTTGGACATACGGACATACAGACATATAAACAACGTATATATCCGTCCGTGTGTCTATATGTTGATGTGTGCACGCGCGCGTATGAACAGGAGCATCAGTGTGTACGTTTAGAAGGGAGAGGCTTTTGTATATATAATGTGTGTATGTGTGTGTATGTGTATGTATGTGCATGTGTGAAGTATATGTGTATGCGTGTATGTGTATGCGTATGTGTGAACGTATGTAGATGTATGTGTACGTATGTACGTGTGTGTGTGTGCATGTTCGTTCTTTGATTTAACATCTTTTCACTATGAGTGATGTTTGACGGATGTGTGCGTGTATGCATATGTATGCGTATGTGTATGTGTTTGTGAGCGAGCGTGTGTGTAAACGGGAGTACCTGCGTGTGTGTTTAGGAGGGAGAGGCCTTTGGTGCGTGTGTATGCACATGCGCGCGTGCGCGCATATGTGGGTCGGTAGGTATAACTAAGAGAGAGAAAGAAAAAGAGAGCGAAAGAAGAGACAGAGACAGAGAGACAGAGACAGAGAGAGAGAGACAGACAGAGAGAGACAGAGAGTAGAGAGAGAGAGGGAGACAGAGACAAAGAGAAAGAGACAGAGAGAGACACATAGAGAGAGAGAGAGTAGAGAGACAGAGTCCATGTGAGTTTTTGACAGCTGTGTGTGTGTGTGTGTAGTGTGTGTGTGTGTGTGTGTGTGTGTGTGTGTGTGTGTGTGTGTGTGTGTGTGGTGTCTGTCTGTGTGTGTGTCTGTGTCTGTGTGTATGTGTGTATGCCTCTGTGTGTATGTGTGTATCACTCTCTTTCTCTCTATCTGTGTGTGTGTGTGTGTGTGTGTGTGTGTGTGTGTGTGTGTGTGGTTCGTTCGTGTGTGTGTGTGTGTGTCCTCTCTCTCTCTTTCTCTCTCCCTCTCTTTCTCTCTCTGTGTCTTTCTCTCTCTGTGTCTTTCTCTCTCTCTCTCTCTCTCTCTCTCTCTCTCTCTCTCTCTCTCTTTCGCTCTCTCTACTCCTTCTCGCTCTCTCCTCCTCCCTTCTTTTCACTCTCTCTTTCTCCTTTCTCTCTCTCTCTCTCTCTCTCTCTCTCTCTCCCATTTCTCACTCTCTCTCTTTCTGTCTATCTCCTCGATCTGTCTCCCTCCCCCTCTCTCTCCTGCTGTCTCTCTCCCCTTTCTCACTTTCAGTTTGTGTTTCCCTCTCTCTCCTTCTCGTTCTCTCTCCCTCGCTCTCCTCTTCTCTCTCTCTCTCCTCTGTCTCTCTCTCTCCTTCTTTCTCTCCTTTCTTTCTCTTGTTTAAGCATGCTCTTATATTTCGAGTGCACAGTGCTGTCAAATTTCTATGTTACTCCATCATCTATTGATTATTTTTTTTATTCTATTTCATTTTCATTTTTTGGCCTTCCGCAGTTTGAAGATTTTCTGTTTGTTGTAGTTCTTTGTTATCCGTTACATTCGTGATAGATTGTTCTTGTGTGTATGTCACATTGTAGTTTGTTATATTGATAGGTGTTTAAATAATTATATCCTGTATCGTAAGCACGCTATAAGTTACGTTTGCTGTTGCTCTGTACATGATGTAACAAACTTTTACCTTCACACACATTTATTGTACGTAACTTTTCAAACCGAGTGGTGACAGATATAGACAATATATCTAGTTTAACGTAAAATTCTAAAGGCTTATATCCACAAAAACATGGTTTGATATTTAGACCATTTGGGGCAGTTACCTATATTTTAAATATTTGTGGGATGATTTAAATTCAGTTTGACAAATGTATTGGATGTTCAGGGAGAACTTATAACTAAAACACTTTATTGAAGACGTGATTTTCAAAATGACCATTGCATGGAATTGTCTAATGGACAAAAAAAAAGGGAAGATAGTTGGTTTGCTTTTGACCATGTTTCTATGAGTGTCCTTGGGCAAACTGTCTGTCCTGTCCCAATGGATTCAAGCCACTATAAGACGTGACATGAAGCAACTCAGCACTCTCTCCTACATTGAAGAAGCCAACAAACGTGGAACAGGTACATATAAGCTGATCTTGTTTCTACGTATATTCCCATTCATACAATGAATTCCAAGTCTAACCATATATCTGTCTATATGTATGTATGTATGTATGTATGTATATTATTATTATATTATATATATACATATATATATATGTGTGTATAGATATTTATATATATATGTATATATATGTATACTATATATATTAATATATATATATATATATATATATATATATATAATTATACATACATATATACGTATGTATACAGTGACCACAATCCTGCAGTGGGAAGACTTAGGCTGAAATTACGCAAAAAGGAACCTGACCAAAAGCAACATCAAACTAAATCATTGACTCTTGAAGACAGATGAAGTGATAGTACAAAATTTAATGTACATGTTCAAAACAAATTCAGTGCTCTGGAAGACGTTGGTGACAGTGAAGAACAATGGACAAATTTGAGAAATTCGATAAACGAAGCTTGTGAAGAAATCCCCGTAGTAGATGGAAAAGCAAAAAAGAACTGGATGACAAATGAAAATTTAGGTTGATGGAGGAACGGAGTAAGGCAAAAAGAAACGAGGAGATATGCAGGAAGATAAACAAAGAAATATGTGCAACGAAGCTAAGGAAGCTTGGCTGAAACAAAATGCACAGAAATAGAATACTGACACAAAACGAATCCTCAGGGTATGTACAGACGAATTGAAGAAATTTGTCCACAGGAAAAATACATGCATATCAACTGGTTGCTTAAACGAAAGAGGTAGTGACAGGAAAGACAATATAAACAGATGGACATACTTAAAGACCTTTTTGAAGAAGACAGAAATGTAGAACACATTATAAGAAAACTTTGAAGGACCACCCATAATGAAAGATGAAGTAAGAGCAGCATTGAAAAAGATGAAACCAGGAAAAGCCCCAGGACCATGCAACATTACTATAGAGATGATTGAAGCCCTGGAGGAATTCGGTATAGAAAAAATAACAGTCCTCCTAAATGAAATTCCCAAAGATATGTCAAAATCAAATTTATTGCACTTCTAACGAGGACAGAGGCATAGAATGCGAACTCCATCGCACAATCAGTTTGACGAGTCATGTACCCAAGATCCTATTAAGAATAATCATGATGAGGACAAGGAATAGAATCAAAGGAGAAATAGCAGATAAACAGTGTGGATTTGTGGAAGAGAAAGGAACTATTAATGCCATATACATTCTAAGAGCTAGACAGGTCAATCGAGATGAACAAGGATGTATACTTATGCTTTGTTGATTATACCAAGACTTTCGATCAGGTTAGACATGAAGAATTGATCAACCAACTAGAAAGACTCAATATTGATGGAAAAGATCCACGAATAATCAGAAATATGTATTGGAAACAAACAGGTACAATGAGAATAAAAAACGATATAAGCTCTTTCCAAAACATCAAAAGGAGTCAGACAGGGTTGTTTTTGTCACCACATCTGTTTTCATTTTACAGCGAAAACATCATGAGAAACCTAGAGGAAGACCCTGGATTAAAGGTTGGAGGAAAAATGATAAAACAACATTCGATACGCAGATGACACTGTGCTAATTGCAGACAATGAAAGGACCTACAAAACCTTGTGAATGTACTTAAAATAGAAAGCAAAGGTAAAGGGTTGGAACCAAACAGCAGGAAGACTGAAGTCATGGTGATTACTAAAAAACATGAAATCCCGTCATGCAAAATAACAGCAAACGGCACAACCTTGAGACAGGTTGATAAGTTTAAATACCTGGGACCGATCATTTCACCAGACTTCAGATGCACATCAGAAATAGCCAGCAGAATCAGACAAGCCAAAACAGTATTCAAGAAAATAAAAAGCATAATTACCACACAATTGCTTTCTTTGGGAAAGACACGTTGCAACATTTTTTTTTCATTTCTTTCCGACTGTGTGTACCATTTCACACTTATGACAGTTGATGGCTTTAGAAAATGCAATCAGGAAAACTTCTTGCCATGAGTACTTTCATACATACATACATAATAAAACATACATAATACATATACATACATAATACATACGTACGTACATACACACATATGTACATACATACATATATACATACATACATATTATATATGTATATATAGACATAGATATAGATATAGATATGGATATATGTATCTATGTACATGTGTGTGTATATATATACATATATGTGTATTTGTTGTTTGTTTGTTTGTTTGTTTGTTTGTTTGTTTTTTGTTTGTTTGTCAGGTAGTTGCTTTCTGTACGGGGGAACTCAGATGATCATATCGTCCAAAAGATTAACATCCAGACCACAACAAAAGGTCCTGTTGAAGGGGAAGAAACTCCCTGTCAAGCCTTTTCTACTGATTTGGAAGGTGCGTTGTGTGGGAATGACTTCTTGCAACTTGGTAATGGCGTGATCAACTCTAGCTGAGTGGGTTGCAGATGGCAGATGATAGATGGCCTTCAGATATGGAGGTTACCTATGAAATAGCCAGGCTTGCTAGGATTTTCCCAGTGGGATGCCAGGGACTCAGTATAAATAGTATCCCAACCTTCTGGAAATTCTGTGCAAGAAATGTCCTCTTTTCTGTCACTCTCTTTGTTTCTATCTTGCTCTTTTGCTTTCTGCCATTTGTACTTATCATTTTCTACCTTGCTGACCACATGTATGTGTTCGATAAAGTCTTATATACGTTCTCCTAGGATTGATAATTGAGTGCATGTATCAAGTGCATTTTTGGTTCTAGGGAAATGATATATGCGGAAGCTATTTTGGTAATATAGGCCTGTTTTTATGTGTTTTGGTGTCCTCACTTACGTTTAAATTTGTATTCAAGTATGTTTTTAAATCCTCTGTTCAATAAATTGGATAGAGTGATCAGCGCCGGCGACATCTCCTCAGATTATATGCGTGAACGCTTTGATATGTGTACTTAATTTTCTGCCCTTTACAAGTATGATCGCCAGCGTTCAAGCAAACAGGAACCAGTAAAAAACACGAAAAAAGAATCAGAACGCGTATTTAATACAACCAGACAAGGCAGGCGCAAATTTTCGACCAACTAGGATTTGTCAAGCGTAGACGTAAGATAACAAACGAGCAAACACCAAATACAAAATTTAGGAGAAAAAGACCGAAACTTGCTTGCTGCTTCGTTCAGTGTGAGAATAAACTTTTCTGGTTGTTTTTTCCATTTTTTTCCCTGTCCAAGTATTGTACATGTTTTGAAGCAGTTATAGTCCTGATCTGGCTGTACGCAGTCGGCTGGGCTTTAAAAAAGAATAACAATACCATAGCTTGATAGGATGAATAAGAAGTCCCAGACAGACTGGCAATGGTTTCTGTCAGGGTGAGGCGGGGTGGCACTTAGGAAGGCCACATCCAGTAAATATATACACTCGTTATATCAGTCATCATGCCATCAGGGGGATAAGGGCCATGTAAAGCCACAGCCTCTGGTGCACACAGGGTAAGTCTTCAGGCTGTAAGCTAAAAATGGCGTGACCCCTACAGAGAACTTAGAGGAATGAGGCCAGATGTACAAGACCTGTAGGTGTCCTGTAACAAACCATGTATTTGGTAATGTAACGTAAATGTTTACACAGTCGTCTGCATCAGACGGGAATGGCACTCGCCCATTGTGGCCACATTCATTCCCCCTGTATGGCCTGACCATAGAGTTGTAAATTAAAGAAGAAACAAAAGTGTTGTATTGTATTGTACTGTATTGTATTGTATGTATTGTATTGTGATATATTATATTGTATTGCATTGCATTGCATTGTATTGTATTGTACTGTACTGTACTGTATTGTACTTTCATTGCATTGCATTGTATTGTATTGTATTGTATTGTGTTGTGTTGTGTTTCGTTGCGTTGTGTTGTGTTGTGTTGTATTGCATTGTATTGTATTGTATTGCATTGTATTGTCGTTTACATGTAACCAAGATTATTCCAGTGGTAGGCTGATAAAATGCCAGAATAAAATATAGACTAGATAAAACATAATCTAGGTAGGGTCTCAGGACCTGGCCAGCTCATGGGTTTATGTGCATGTGTATTAAGGCATGTGCCACGATCACCATACACGTGGCACCTGTGACATTAGTGTATATGGAGATCGTTCCAAGCACGGAAACGTCATCTTGAGAAACTGAAACTGAACTGAAACTGTAATGTATTGTATTGTATTGTGCTGTGTTGCGTTGCGTTGCTTTGCGTTGTGTTGCGTTGATTGCGTTGTGTTTGGTTGTGTTGTGTTGTGTTGTAGACCTTTGACCCTTCAGAAATACCAATTAGTATTTGCAGTGCTTTGTTTGTTTCATTGACTTATTAATATTTATTTATATTCTCCTTTCCCTGGGCATTCTTTGATTGCTTGTGTGCAACTAAAAATATATTTGGTTGGCTCTCATTCCCCTTTCTCTCAAAATGCTTCATGGCTCATAAATCTTCCATTTTGTCAAGATGTCTTTCACATAAAAATACATTTTCCTCTTTTGATATTTTGAAGTAAACATCGCTGTCACTGATTTTGAACCTGTCGTTGTAGAAAACAGGTTCAGCCTGAATAGTTTTGTAGTTATCGAAGTTAGCATGTAGGTTAAAATTAATACGAACCATGAATGCATCTTTCCAAAAGTGATTAGAATTACCTCTTGAAATCGTTTAGAGCCATGATTGTTTACAATGTCTCATTCTAATCGAAACTGAAACAGTATTTTCTTCTTGTTTGGGTTTAGTGTATACTTTCGTTATCCATGTCGTGGCATTAACATTACCATGCTTGCATTAATGTTTGCATGTAGCTGTTTTATCTCATTCTCATGTGTGTTTGGTAGTAGTATCTACAAATACACTAGTTTTGACAGTATAAGGAATTCCAATATTGCTACTCCGCCATACCACGTTTATCCTTTTTGACCAAATTTCAAATAAATTTGTCACTCCTATAAATATTTTACTACATTTATTCCAGTTAACTTTGACAAATTACTTGTAAACCAGATTGCTAGAATCTTACCTTTGCGAGGATTTCGCATCAGTCCTTTTTACTTGTAAACCAGATTGCTATAATCTTACCTTTGCGAGGATTTCGCATCAGTCCTTTGTGTTCTAAATACATTTCTTTCAAGCTTTACTTTTTTTCCTAGCCAGACCTTAATAAATGTGACCTGCCAGCACGAAATCAGTCTTAACTAGCATTTTGAGCATTTTGAGACATGCATATTACTGGAAAGTGTACATTCTGCTGATTATTTTGGTATTTGAATAAAGCTTGTACTAAAAAAATGTAGAAGTCATGTATGTTTAAAGTCATTAAGTTGTATGGCGGCCATTTTGAGAAAACGGCCTCTTAAGTTTTTGTGTGCTCTTCTACACATTTTCCTTAACTATCTGAAAAGTGCATCAAAGAACTTTCTGTCAGTATATTAAATGTGGGGGTACTGTACAGGTTATGTACAGGATAGATGTATCCTCTACTGGTAACCTGGAACCCAGTACTACCTGTCACAGGGTCGAATTGCTGGCGACTAAACCAGCACCCCCACCAGTCCTATCAGGAGGATGGTGAGGAGGGTGGCTAGAAACCCTGGTGGAATTAAATTCGATCCATCAAAGGGCGCCAGCTCTGAAGAGCTACTCGCGGCCATCTAGCTAAGGGAGTAAACCCTGACAGTAAATCCGGTGTGGGGCCCCTAAGGCAAACTTTGTCACTTTCCGGCAGCTCCTGCGGCCGCGTTGGCACCAAAACGTAACAGCGCTGCTGTTCCTTTGGATCTGTCAGCGAGGTGGAGAGGGGGGACAAGTTGCATGGGCAACAGCCTGTCTTCCATATCATACTGCCCAGGATTACATCCGTACATTCATCCACAAACACACTGCACCTACGACCTGGAGAGGACACTCCAGCCTCGCTACTAGCACTAGTGTCGGCACAACACGGGAAGCAACAGATACCGGTGATAAGTCATTGCTCAACTGGCGTAGAGCTGACGCCAGGGGTTGCTTTTGACGGTGGGAGAGACCTTCGTGTCTTACTGGACAGCTACCGCCCGCCTAAGCTGGGCAGCCCCCAGCCAATCAGGTGCTGTCCCGCCACGACCTGCCTTCTTCATTGGGTGCATGAAGATTAGGAGAAAATCTGACAAGCAGGTCGTTAACTACCGCACCAGGCAAAAAGAAAAATTCAAATTCAAGAAACGGATCAGGAAAAGGATCAGCTGTGAAACTGGGCTGTTAGAATGTCCGAACAATGATGCCTGGGCTCTCCAAAGATCTGCAAGACATCAGCGACGCCAGAAAGACCGCCATCATAAACAGCGAGCTAAAGAGGCTCAATGTGGACATTGCCACTCTGCAGAAAACCCGGCTGGCTGACTCAGGAACACTGAAGGAAAGGGACTACACCTTCTTCTAGCAAGGAAAGAGTTCTGATGCCCCAAGAGAGTACGGAGTAGGCTTTGCAGTAAGGAACAGCCTGCTGAACATGATTGAACCAGGCAGCGTCGGTTCAGAGCGACTCTTGACTCACCGCCTCAACACCACCGAAGGCTATGTCACTGTCATCAGCGTTTATGCCCCAACTCTGTCTGCCTCTCCAGACGCCAAGGATGAGTTCTACGAAAATCTTGCATCAACCATAAGGAACATCCCCAGGACAGAACAACTTGTTCTCCTGGGCGACTTCAACGCCAGAGTGGGTGCAGACATTGACTCATGGCCCTCCTGCCTTGGTTCCTTTGGAGTGTTGCAAGATCAGGCTGCAACCAAAGAAGTTCCACTGCTCAAAGAAACAAGGGAACCATCGCATTGACGTCAGCAAGATGTCTCAGCCAGATCTTGTAGAACAGTTCGCAGAGGCCTTTGAGAGAGAATACGATGCATTGCAGCCCAGAGACTCTGCAACAGAGAGATGGGAAACGCTACGAGACACCATGCATCGCATTGCTATGGCCATCTTTGGGAAGAAAACTGTAAAGTTCCACGACTGGTTTGAGGCCAAATCATCAGAGATGACTCCCACTGTTGAGGCCAAGCGCGCTGCACTCACCGAGTATAAGCGGTGAGAAGAACCTGCAAATCCTCAGGGCTGCCAGGAGTAAGGTTCAGCTTAACGCCAGGTGCTGCGCAAACGAGTACTGGACAGAGCTCAGCGAAGAGATACAGAGAGCTGCTGAAAGAGGCAACATCCGAGGAATGTATGATGGCATCAAGAAGGCACTGGGACCAACACAAAGCAAGATCGCCCCCCTCAAATCCTCCACTGGGGAAGTAATCTGCGATCCTAGCCGACAGATGGAAAGATGGGCGGAACACTACTCCAACCTCTACTCCACACAGACCATGGTGTCCCACTCAGCCCTCGATGCCATCAAGTGCATGCCGGTAATGGAAGAACTTGACGCAGAGCCAACTGTGGACGAACTCAGCAAGGCCATTGATAGCCTGGCATCAGGCAAGGCACCTGGCAACGACGGAATTCCCCCAGACTTCATCAAGCACTGCAAGACTTCTCTTCTGCACCCTTTGCACGCAGTCCTCTGTCAGTGTTGAAATGAGGGAGCTGTACCGCAGGACATGAGGGACGCCAAGATCGTCACCCTGTACAAAAACAAGCGCGAAAGGAGCGACTGCAACAACTACAGAGGTATCTCACTCCTCAGCATTGTTGGCAAAGTCTACGCTCGGGTCCTCCTAATCCGCCTGCAGAAACTGGCTGAACGCGTCTACCCGGAATCACAGTGTGGTTTTCGAGCAGAGAGATCCACGGCAGACATGGTCTTTTCCCTTCGCCAAATCCAGGAGAAGTGCAGAGAGCAGCGGATGCCCCTGTACATGTATGTGGCATTCATTGACCTCACCAAGGCCTTTGACCTAGTCAGCAGAGATGGCCTTTTCAGGGCTCTCCGAAAAATCGGCTGCCCCCCCCCCCCCCCCCCCCCCCAAACTGCACAGCTTAATTGAGTCCTTCCACTCCAACATGAAAGGGATGTTGCAGTTCAACGGAAACCTCTCCAAGCGCTTCGACGTACGCAGCGGTGTGAAACAAGGCTGCGACCCTGGCCCCAACCCTCTTTGGAATCGTCTTCGCTCTACTCCTGAGGCATGCGTTCAGCACAGCGCAAGAAGGGATCCACCTGCAGACAAGATCAGATGGCAGGCTCTTCAACCTCGCCCCCTTAGAGCAAGGACAAAGGTCCGTGAAGCCCTCATCAGAGACATGCTATTTGCCGACGATGCCGCAGTTGTGACCCATACTCAGCGGGACTTGCAGTCACTAATGGACCGCTTCTCTCAGGCCTGCAAAGATTTTGGTCTGACCATCAGTCTTAAGAAGACAAACGTCCTGGGCCAAGGCACACCATCTCCACCAGCCATCACCATTTATGACTACGAGCTTGAAGCCATCCATCAATTCACGTATCTTGGGTCCATCATCACCGATAACCTCTCCCTTGACACAGAGATCGACAAGAGGATGGGAAGGCAGCCACAACACTAGCCCGCCTCACACAAAGGGTGTGGACAAATCCCAAGCTGACCACGAAGACAAAGATGGCTGTATACAACGCCTGTGTCCTCAGCACCTTGCTGTATGGCAGCGAGGCATAGACCACGCATGCTCATCAGGAGAAAAGGCTCAATACCTTCCACCTGAGAAGCCTACGGCGCATACTCGGCATTTCCTGGCAAGACAAGGTGACCAACACCGAAGTCCTGACCCAAACTGGGCCTTCCAACCATGCATACCATGCTGAGACAGCGTCAGCTGCGCTGGTTGGGCCATGTTCGCCGCATGGAAGATGGTCGCATCCCAAAAGACATCCTTTATGGTGAGCTTGCCACAGGGCAGAGAAACATTGGCCGCCCACAGCTGAGATACAAAGACGTTTGCAAACTTGACATGAAGTCGCTAGAGTTCAACACTGAGTCCTGGGAGGACCTTCGCAGACGACCGCAACAGCTGGAGAACCACTCTCAAGAAAGTCCGCAGAAAAGGGATGACAGCCAACAGACCAGCATCAGCATACACATGCGACCGCTGCGACAGAGACTGCCTCTCTCGCATTGGTCTCTACAGTCACAGGCGACGCTGCTTGGACCAAACAGACAGCCCATCTAGACATTTGAACGGATGTACTTTGTCCATGGTCAGCCATGACCGAGGGAGGCCTACCATACCAGTGTACAGGTTACGGTTCATAATAAGAGACAAATATAGGTACTTTTGGTAGGAAATTGCGTTCTTTCTGCTGCGATCAGTGCATTAAAATACCATTTTAAATTGATTAATAATATTTTTTCAAGAAAAAATAATTTCTGTGGGAGATAGATTATAGTCTATAGAAATCAATTTGAGAAAAGTGAAAACACCCTAGATGGACCCTCAGTCACCTTTTTAGCTCCTAGTGCTGTTCGACTGACTGCGAGTTAAGACTGATTTCGTGGTGGGAGTTCACAAATGTCTTTCCAAATTGAGTTTCAGACCTGAATTTTCTTCATTTTCATTTGAAGTATTAAGTATTCTTTTACAAGATGTTCTATCTCCCTCTGGCATAAATGTTGTGTCATCTTCATGCTGACTTATTGTACATTCTGTGTCTGATATCTTTACTTCTTTAATAGTGACTTCTTTGTGAATAGTGCATGTCATTTTTTCTGTATACAACACAAATAGAGAGATTGGGTTATCTTGACGTCACCCTCTTTTTTGCGGAACACCTGGGATGATTTCTCATTTACAACAACATAAGCTTTTGTATTATGAGAAAATCAAGAGCTTTGGTCATCTGATCATAATGCAGCCTCACCATCTGGCTCAACTAAGAGACACAAAGTTTGGATTTAAAAAGAGAGCAGACCATGCAAAATCTGGATTGAAGGCACAAAAGAAATGACGTCACGTGATATATCTTGTGGCCAGACAAAACAACAGGGTGGCTGAGGACAGAGAAGGTTGCAGATGTGCTTGAGGCAACAAGGGATAGATACATATGAAGGACCATGATCGCCTACGCCATGTGGCAGTGCACTTGATGATGATGATAATGATGATGATATATCTCCTCCTCAGGACTTTCAGCTGCAGCTGACCGTCACCTGATCTGCCCTACTATATCCATGATGTACAAGTGGACAAACAAAAGAATAACAAATATTACGAAACATAACACGTCACATAAATTCATCATCAGTGCAAAGAGATGAATTTTTGGATAAACTGAAATCAGTCCATCACAAAAATCTTAAACACATAATGCCAAAACACTAGTTGAATGTCTGACAACAAGAGTGTATTACTTATTTCTGTTTGTAAGAGACCTGATACAGAAGACCAGTCCACTCATAACACTAAGAAATTCCTTTCTGAATCTTTGGCCAGTCAGGCAGTACAGGTAAAAGTTCACAGAAAAGTTGAAATAAAAGATACAGATAGTAGCGTATGCGAGAAAGTGACTGAAACCTAAATCAGGACTATCCTTTCCATCCATGCTGCCAAAGTCTGGAGTGTCCACAATATTCACAATATCCAGGGGTAGGTTGAAGACAACGAAGAACACAGACACAATAAGAGCTGTGAGAGTGATGGAATTCACTTTTCTCTGTCTCTCACTCTGTTGTCTGCTTGTTGCAGCAAACTGGTCACCAGCTTCCTTCACTGACATTCTTAACTTCACCACAAGAACAATGTTGCTGATCATCAGACAGATGAAAGGTAGCAGGGAAGACACAATCATATCAAATGTAACAAACACATTATTCAAGAATAGAAGGTAGTCTTTCTTTGGTGCACAAACTCCATTTAAAACTTCCATTCCATAAAGCACGTGAGACCTAGAAACGCTGATAATGATGAATAAACTCACAATGATTCCGCAGGACATCTTTGGTGTACACACGGCGTTCATACGATGTGGCCACACCACAGACATGGCCCGGTGTATCACCATCACCACCACAAGCCATGATGAAGAGGTCACAGCACTCTGCAAGATGAAGAAGTCCGCCTTGCACACAATGTCATGAAGACCAAATATGTCAACCTTCATTACAAAGATCATCCAGTCAGGGAGTTGTCCAGTGATGTTGACACAGAGATCAGTCACAGCCAGACACAGGAAATAACGGTCCAAGGCAGAACGGTTGTCTCGAAGACGACGAACGATGACGATAGTCATGACGTTGCCGAACACACCCAGGACAAAAGCGATGGGCAGACAGATGGTGCAGATCCATGTTGACAGCTGAACTAATGGCAACGAGTTTAAGTCAGTGATGTCTTCTGATGAGGTGGAATTACCCATTGTGATGCTAGACACAGTCATCATCAGCTGTGTTACATTTCTCTGATACATGGTCATTAAATTTTAAACTTTGGAGGACAGTCTGCAAATGCTGAGGTGACTGAAAAAGCGAAATTAGGATTCTGGAGGTGGAGAATTATGGAATAGAGAAATGCAGAGATACGCAGGATTTTGCAAACCTTGAAATCACAGAGCACCTGTAAAAATGTTGTGGGATTGTGCTGTGATGGCTGATAGTGCCATTGAGAGATGGTGATGGTTCTCAGGGTTGTGAATTGTTTTTAAGTCTGCAGTGAGTGGACGTGGTGCTGATAATGGAGGCTTTGGTTTCGTTGTGTGTTGTACTGACAAGTAATGTGCACTGGTTAATCTTCTGACATATTTGAGCTTATGCTTTGTGGCTTGATGGAGAATTAAGAAAATAACAAGAGTGAAGATATACAGTCTTTCTAAGTCTGGTCGGTTAGAAATGACAAAACCAACAAACTCAGACAGTTAAAAATAGTATTGTGTCACGGTGGTTATGTCAGTGATAGAATTTTCCGTGAAGATAGCTGGTGGTATCAATGGCTTCAGCAACTAACTAGTAGTGGTTGTATTCACATATTGTTCCAAACACAGGTACCTACAGCAATTGACAATATCAGCTGTACATAAAGCAACAAAGAACCTACAAGTTAGACAAAACCAGAGATTATGGCAATACATAGGATTTATTCACATCAGTTAATGGCATTATCCATCATTGTTTTGGATCCTTTCCAGCTCATAATATTTGTGGTGATATCGAATGTGAATATTGTCTGAATACCACAAAGTCGTCGGGAACAAACTGACATTTGACCTATGATAATAGTCGATTTGACACGGATCTATATCAAGTATATGAAAACTGTGGGCAACAAGAGGGTCTTACCAACTGAGCCAATGGGGCTTGTATCTGGTGTCTGTTTACTCAGGCCTTGTTTGACATAACAGCTCGTGTTACAGACTGACAGTGGTGATATGTGATAGAGTAACAGGAAAGCTGGAGGGGAAAGATTACCAGGTAGACACAGAAAGAAAATAGTGGACGGATTTGCAGAGTGGCTGAGGACAGACCGGGTGGGAGATGTACCTGCAAGGGATAGGTTCGTATTGAGGGCCATGAACGCCAACGCCATGCGGCAGGGCACATGGTGATGATGAATGTTACATCCTGCAGAGTTGTTCCATATGATCTTACTTTCGTTTCTTCTTCTAGCTCTATTGAATCATCATGAGCACAGGTTGTAAGTTATGTTCAAAAACTGAAGTTGCAGACTCACTGATTTTTACATTTTTTTCATTCTAACACTTCTCCTGCACTGCGTCTGTATCATGTGCCCCATTCCACTCATTTTGGCTCTGATATACACCTCTTTAGACATCAATGGGAGCAGGGCATTAAGAAACAAGCAATCTGGGACAGTTCCATCACGATGCTATAACAATAAGAATGAGGATGGAAGTGATGATGATATGGAGTTTCATTTCAGATTGATACCGTATGACGAGATAGTGTTCAATACTTACTTTTATTATATGTCAGTGGCATCAAAAATACCCAGACATCTGAGGTGTTGGTCAAGAAATTTGAGTAATATCATCAGTGAAAAATTAGTGAAGTGGGTGAGACTTTTGCATGGTTCCAGTCCTACGAAGAGTCTATAGCACGGTCAGCCAGACAGAGATCCACGCAATTGGAGGTTTTCAGCCAATCAGGTCTATATCTTCTCTGTTATTTTGTGTCAGCTGAATCGTTCGTTATCTACTAGGTATATATGGACATGGTGCTTGCATGTTATGCATCCACATTTTCAGGTCTCACATTTAAAACAATCCAAACTTTCATTTTTAATGAACTTATATGTTTGCGTGTGTGTGGGTGTATGTGGGTATACATGTGTGTACGTGCGTGCGTTCTTGTGTGTGTATGTGTAAATGTGTGTGTGTGTGTGTGTGTGTGTGTGTGTGTGTGTGTGTGTGTGTGAGAGAGAGAGAGAGAGAGAGAGAGGAGAGAGAGAGAGAGAGAGAGAGAGAGAGAGAGAGAGAAAATATCTTATTCGTGATTATTTCATTTACACAATTAATGAAAGTTTCTTTTCTTCTTTTTTTCAAACGAGATTACTTAATACGTAATAATTTATGTTCTTTATGAAGAAGAAAATAACAACAGCCAGAGTTTTGTTTCTTTAAAAATGACTTAGCGATCAAAGGATTCATAGAACTGACATCGTCACCAGACAAAAATTAGATCACTGAACCAGGATGATAAAGGAAACTTTTTTGTGCCATGGGGATAATTTCAAGAAAGTGTGTTATGATTTTTTCCCAATTTGTACGCCAGATTAATGACCTCAGAAACTGGAACAATGTTATGATGCGATGATGATGACGACGAGGAGGATGAAAATCATGTTAATATTGAATTACATTTAATTTGAACACGTTTTGGTACTTATGTGCTGTGACAAGGTGGCTTTAAGATGTTAGTATTTCTAAAAAGTGGGTATTGTTTGTTTTTGAGATCATGAGTAGTTTATGTGAACGAAAAGCCCCGAAACTAAATGACTGATTGATGCGATGAACTAATCTATTCTCACTTATTTTTTTGTTAAATAATAGACGGAACCTTTCTATTTGTCCGTTGTTGTCCCTGTTGTTGCATGTTGCTCGAAGACAGTTTTTCACATAAGGCACTGTCAGTAAAGGTACAGAACAAGCACCATTCAGCAAAGAAAAATGGGAGACAACTACGACTCAGCTACAGGACAAAATCTACATTTATTTGATTCTAATGAACGCAGTAACACCAAAACACAAATGTAGATTTTTGTTTTGTTTTGTTTTCAAAGTTGCACTTAACATAATCATGTAGTTTAGATAAACATCCAGTTACGTACGAAATAGTTATTTGAGTTGTTCTGTCAAACGTCTTCACCTGTTTGGAACATACTTGCATTTTATCAATTATCAATTTTCCTCCCAATTATTTCAAACTGTACACATTTACTTTGAAATATTCGTTCAGCGATCGACATCCCCGTGAAAACAAGCGTTTTCGTTTTAATTAAATGAAGCAGAGCTTTTTTTTTGTAGTTCTTAACAACACAAATCGGTGCCAATCAATCTATCTGTGTGTCTGTGTGTATATGTGTCTGTCTGTGCGTCTGTGTGTCTGCCTGCCTATCTGTTTGCCTGTCGGGCTGTGTGTCTGTCTATCTCTCTCTCTGTCTGTCTGTCTGTCTCTCTCTCTCTCTCTCTCTCTCTCTCTCTCTCTCTCTCATCTATCTATCTGTCTGTCTGTCTATCTATTTAGCTATCTACACACACACACATACACACACACACACACACACACACACACACACACACATACACACACACACACAAACACAAACACAAACACGCCTATATATATCCATACATACACACATACACATCTATCCACCTATCTATGTATATATGTATATATATATATATGTATGGATAGATAGATAGATAGATAGATAGATAGATAGATAGATATAGATAGATAGATAGATAGATAAACCGAGAGACAGACAGACAGACAGACAGAAGATAGATAGATAGATAGATAGATAGACACATAGATACATAGACACATAAATAGATAGACACATAGATACATAGATAGAACCGTGTATGTGTTTGTGTGCGCGCATACGTGTGAACGGGCAAACTTTCGTTTATGTTTAGAAGAAAGAGGCTTTTTGTACGTATACATGTACCTACGTATGTGTGATTGTGTATGTATGTGTGTGTCTGTGCGTGTGTGTGTGTGTGTGTGTGTGTGTGTGTGTGTGTGTGTGTGTGTGTGTGTGTGTATGTGTGTGTGTGTGTGTGTGTGTGTGTGTGTGTGTGTGTGTGTGTGGTGTGTGTGTGTGTGTGTTTGATCGTGAGAGCATGCCCGAGTGAATGGGAATACCTACGTGCGCGTTTAGAAGGGGGAGGATTTTTTGTGCGTGTGTACATGTATGTGTGTGTGTATGCGCGCGCTGTTTGTGTGTGTGTGTGTTGATGTGTGTGTGTGTGTGTGTGTGTGTGTGTGTGTGATTGTGTTGTGTGTGTGTGTGTGTGTGTGTGTGTGTGTGTTGTGTGTGTGTGTGTGTGTTGTTTATCTATGTTAGAGGAAGAGAGAATGAGATAGGGCCAGAGAGAGAGAAAATGAGACAGAGAGGGGGAGAGAAAGAGAGATAGAGAGAGAGAGAGGAAGAGAGAAAGGGAGAAAGCGGGAGAGAGTCCATATGACTTTTTCTAGAGCTGCGTGTATGGGTGTATATGTATATATGTATATATATGTATATATGTTATATATATATATATATATATATATACATGTATGTACGTACGTATATATATATATATATACATGTATATATATGTGTGTATATATATATACATGTATATATATATATGTTTTATATATAAACATATATAAGCTACGCACAAAAAGTTAAGGATCACTTGCACAAAAATTCATAACTTTGAAAATAAGAAAGCCAATGCGTTGAAGTTTGGCAAACATTTAATTCCATGCTTTAGTGATAACGATACACAATTGCCTTCAATTTCGAGCAATCGTTTGGTGTGTACATTTGATCAAAGTGGGTACGTATCGAAATTTCATTTCCCAAAGTCATTGAAATCACAAGACAGGGCATTCTGATGCTCCCAAAAGTTCAGTAATGCGTGTAACCGCCATGGCTGTTCTGGCACTCGACGCAGCGAGTCCTCATCGAGTTGACCAGGTTGGTGAAGATCCTCTGTGGAAGCGCCTGCCACTCAGCCTGCAGCATCTGGTAGAGGTGTTGGGCATCCCTGGGAGGGGGGTGGTTGCTCCTCACTTTGCGATCCAGCTCATCCCAGAGGTTCTCAATCGGGTTGAGATCGGGACTGCATGCTGGCCACTCCATTCTGTTGACTCCAGACTGCTGCAGGAAGTCGTTGACCACCCTTGCCCTGTGGGGGCGAGCGTTGTCATCCTGGTAGACAGCCGTCTGTCCCATCTGCTGCAGTGTAGGCACAGCCAGCGGTCGAAGGATCTCATCCCGGTATCGGAGGCCAGTCAGGTTACCCTGTACATGATACAAGGGTGTTCTGTGGTAAGGCTGAAGGCCCCCCAGACCATTACAGAACCTCCACCAAAGGCCACCTTTTCTTGGACAGTGGTGTCAATAAAGCGTTGCCCTGGGCGCCTCCAGACCCTCAGTCGGCCGTCGTTGTGGTTCATGGTGAAGCGTGATTCATCACTGAACAGGACCTGGGACCATTGCTGACGTGTCCACCTCACGTGACGTCTGCCGAAGGCGCGGCGTGCTGCCCTATGGGCTGGAGTTAAGCATGGCCGTACAGCTGGGCGACGAGAACGGAGGTTAAACCCATGATGTTGATGTTAGTAGCCACCCTCAGCTGCCTTCGAATGATGCTGGAAGAGGCTGTTCTTGTCTGCAGGGTTTGTCGTTCAATGAGACGATCTTCACGTGGGTTTGTCTTCTTCGGTCGACTAGATCTGCATCTTTCATGGACTCTCCCAGTGCTGAAGCGTTGAATCAGTCTGACAATGACTGAGATGGACTACCTGAAGTCGCCTGGCCACTTCTCGCTTGGGAACACCATCTTGGAACCATGCAACAGCTCGTCCCCTCTCAAACTCGCTCACTTTTCGTCGTGGAGGCATTGTCAGATCAGGCCTACTACTGGTGGAATGTCTTCTTATAAAGCCAAGCAAGAGACAGCATCTCACACATAAACAGCAGTGCTTGCACGTGCATAATGGTTTTTCCATCTGGCTTGTGCAATGTGTTCAGGCAGAACGGTCCAAAACAAGGTCCTTTTTCGCAAGTTTCCGCTTTTCCGTTTGCAGCCAAGCTCAGTAGTAGAGAATCCCGTGCAATTTTCGCACTAACACAACATCGCCCACTTACAGCTGAACAAGAATTCATAACAATTTGGCTGGACTGAGAAATAAATAACAGTAGCGAACTGAGTTTATTACGCACCTGTTTTCTCATAGTGATCCTTAACTTTTTGTGCGTAGTTTATATATACATGCATACATATCTTTTTATGTATATAGATATATTTTTGCATGAGGGGATTTCATGTTTTTTACTGATCACCATGACTTCAGTCTTCCTGCTGTTTAGTTCCAACCCCTTACCTTTGCTTTCTATTTCTAGTATATTCACAAGGTTTTGTAGATCCCTTTCACTTTCTGCAATTAGCACGGTGTCATCTGCGTATCAAATGTTGTTTATCATTTTTCCTCCAACCGTTAATCCAGGGTCTTCCTCTAGGTTTCTCGTGATGTTTTCGCTGTAAAGTGAAGACAGATCTGGTGACAAAACACAACCCTGTCTGACTCCTCTTATGATGTTTTGGAAAGAGCTTACATCGTTTTCTATTCTCATTGCAGCTGTTTGTTCCCAATACATATTTCTGATTATTTGTAGATCTTTTCCATCAATATTGAGTCTTTCTAGTTGGTTGATCAATTCTTCATGTCTTACCTAATCGAAAGCCTTGGTATAATCAACAAAGGATAAATATAAATCCTTATTCATCTCGATTGACCTCTCTATGATAGTTCTTAGGATGTATATAGCATTGACAGTTCCTTTCCAGTCCACAAATCCACACTGTTCATCTGCTATTTCCCTTTTGATTCTATTTTTTGTCCTCATCATGATTATTCTTAAAAGGACTTTTGAGATATGACCCATCAAACTGACCATGCGATGGAGTTCGCATTCCATAGCCCCCGTCCTCCTTGTAAGTGCAATGAAAATTGAGTTTGACATATCCCTGGGGACTTTTCCAGCGTCGCAAATTTCATTCAGGAGGACTGTCACTTTTCCAATACCAAATTCTTCCAGGGCTTCAATCATCTCTGTAGCAATGTCGTATGGTTCGTGGGGCTTCTCCTGGTTTCATCTTTTTCAGTGCTGCTCTAACCCCATCTTTCATTATGGGTGGTCCTTCAAAGTTCTCTCCTACAATGTGCTCCTCGTCTCTTTCATCCTCAAAAAGGCCTCTCCCCATCCGTCCAATATCTTGTCCCTTTCCAGCGTACCCTCTTTCGATTTTAAGCAACCAGTTGATGTGCATGTATTTTTCCTGTGGACAATTTTTTTAATTTGTCTGTACATACCCTGAGGATGCATACTGTGCTTGTCCTCCATCTCCGTGTATCCTGCCCCCAGTGAAGCTTCCTTAGCTTCATTGCACCTATTCCCGATTTCTTTGTTTATCTTCCTGCATATCTCCCCGTTTCTCGTTGCCTTCATCATTTACCTCCATTAAGCCCAAAACCTCTCTTGTCATCCAGTTCCTTTCTGCTTTTCTATCTACTTCAGGGATTTCTTCACAAGCTTCACCCATCCAATTTCTCAACTTTGTCCATTGTTCCTCGCTGTCACCAACGTCTTCCAGTCATTTAACATCAGGAAGAGAG
>CM060312.1:10255329-10272829 GCA_030674185.1 Monoplex corrugatus
GAGAAATGAAACTAGAACAACGCTAACATCAAATGTAAAAGAAAAATCGTCATAAAAAGCAAAACAAAACAAAATAAGATAATGATAATTAAAATAATAACCTTAAAGTAACGCATTAACAGGACTGTGAACCAATGATTCTGAAATGTTAACTAATAGAACTTGATCTGATATTACTTCTTTAAAATGCTTTTCAAGATAGATTCCTTGTGTAAACATCTTTGGTAAAAAAATAACGAAGCCTTTTGCAGTAAAACAAACAGTGATACAATGTGAATTGTTCACCGCAAATACATAAAACGTTTTGTTGGTAACAATTAATCTCAAATGATATAACGAAGAATACTGCATTTTTTTACAGATATTTTGAACTGAAAGTTTGATTCTTTTTTGAGACACAAATTTTTCATTTAAATGTTCATGAAATCGAATCCATGATGCTAATTCTAGCGAGTTGTAAGCTTGTTTTACCGAGGTGTTAACATGTAATTCTATGGAAGTTTCAGAACGGAGTGCAACGGATTTAGCTGCTCTGTCAGCTACGTTGTTGCCGTGAAGACCAACGTGAAAAGGCACCCAGCATAAACTGATTTCCAAGCCATTTATTTTTAAACAATGTATTAGATGATTTGCCTCAATTATTAAATCAGGTCTTGTGTCTGTATCAAAAGACTGTAAGGCATATAATACAGATTTTGAATCAACAAACAGAACTACTTTGAAAGACACAGGCCGAAGGCTTATTAAATAATGCAATGCTTGAACAACAGCGACCAATTCTGCTGTATATATAGATACATTTGCCCCAATGAAAAAAGACTTTTTAATGTTAAATTTTGGAACATAAAACGCTGCTCCAGCGCTCTGATTAGCTAAGATTGACCCATCAGTAAAAATGTGGAGGTGGGTACGGTACTTTTCATCGATGTGTTCACAAGCTGTGGATAGCGTAATGTTGACATTATCATCTTTTTTAACGTCTGCATAATCGAGATCAAACGTGGCCTTTAGCATTTCCCATGTAGGGATAGGCGTTAACGTTGGTTTTTCGGCTGTTTCATCCATAGTTATGCTGGATTGTTTGATCAGGTCAGATATGTAAGTTGCGGTTGTAATTTGTGATGAAATGTTTTTTGCTCGTTTTGGAAAGTCAATATCAGACCTGATTTTAATTTCTTTGCTCACAAAATTATTCGCTTGTGGAGTAGTTCTAATTGCAAACTTTGCTGTAGCTAGCTCACGATGGTTGTTTAGAGGTAGAATTCCAGCAACTTTGTACGTTTCCAGAGTAGAAGCATGAGTTGGTACACCTAGTGCAATTTTAAGAATTTTGCAGTCCAAGTTCTGAATCTTTTTTAGTAAATATTTAGGTGCATTGAAAAATTCTTCTTGCGCGTAGGATAATTTAGACCTGACCAGCGCTGTTGACAGATGAATCAGTATATTTGTATCCATTCCCCAGGGTAATTTGCTTATTATCTTTAGAAAATTTAAGGGTTTTCGTGCTTTTGTTAAAATTTACTCAAAATGAACATTCCAGCTTAATTTCGACGTGATGTAAACTCCCAGAAATGTTACGTCCTGTTTGTAATTTAACACTTCACCAAGCAATTTGAAAGTAGGCAAGTTATTTGAGTTACCACCAGGATCAAACAGCATCATGTTAGTTTTTTCTGCCGACGACAGACCATTTTCTAACATATAGTTTCCAAGATTATCAAGATCAATTTGATTCAATTTCCTGATGTAATTCCGTGTTCTCTGTGGAGTTGTCTTTTTTAAAGTGATATTCATCCAAGTGCATATATCATCAGCATACTGTACTAAAACAACACGATTTGAAAAAGCTTTAGGAAGATCCTGTATAAGGATATTAAATAAAATAGGTGCTATCACTGAACCTTGTGGAATCCCCATGTCGAGGCGTCGTGAAGTAGAATAACTAGCTCCCACTCTAGCCTGTATTGTTCTATTAGCTAAAAAAGATTTAATGTAATTGTACATATTGCCAGATAAACCAACAAATTGTAGTTTGAACAATAAACGTTTATGCCAAACTTGATCGTAAGCTTTTTTTACATCAAAGAAAGTAGCTAAAACACTGTTTCTGCGGGCAAACTGTTGTTTGATCTGAGTCGTAAGTTTAACCAGGTGTTCAATTGCGGATAACCCGCCTGGTTTACCGGAATAACGTTATTTTTATCACAGTAGTGTAAAAGTCTGTTTAAGATCAATCTTTCCGTTAGTTTGCTCGTGTGGGACGTCAAAGCAATGGGTCTGTAAATGTTTTTATCAGTTTTCGATTTTCCTGCTTTTAATATCGGTATAACTATAGACTTTTGCCAGATTTGTGGTACAGTTCCGCTAGCCCATTGATAGGTGTTTAAGTAATTATATCTGTATCGTAAGCACGCTATAAGTTACGTTTGTTGTTGCTCTGTGCATGATGTAACAATCTTTTAACTTCACACACATTTATTGAGAGTAACTTATTCAAACCGAGTGGTGACCAGATATAGACAATATACATGTATCTACGTGTAGTTTGACGTAAAATTCTTAAGGCTTATATCCACAAAACACGTGGTTTGATTTTTAGACCATTTTTTGGGCAGTTACCAATATTCTAGATATTTGTGGACTGATTTAAATTCGGTTTGACAAATGTGTTGGATGTTCAGGGAGAACTCATCACTGAACTCGTTATTGTAGACAAGTGATTTTCAAAATGACCATTGCATGGAATGTGTCTAATGGACATAAAAGGGGAAAGATAGCTGGTTTGCTTTTGACCATGTTTCTATGAGTGTCCTTGGGCAAACTGTCTGTCCTGTCCCAATGGATTCAAGCCACTATAAGACGTGACATGATGCAACTCAGCATTCTCTCCTACATTGAAGAAGCTAACAAACGTAGAACAGGTACATATAAGCTGATTTTGTTTCAAGGTATATTCCCATTCATTCAATGAATTCCAAGTCTAACATTCTTCCACAAAGGAAAATCAAAATGACCATGTATGTATATGACCATATATACATACACACACACATATATATAGAAATCAGTGAACAAAATAACAAAGTCAGAGTTAATGAATAGATAGAAATCAGTGAACAAAATAACAAAGTCAGAGCTAATGAATATATAGAAATCAGTGAACAAAATAACAAAGTCAGAGCTAATGAATAGATAGAAATCAGTGAACAAAATAACAAAGTCAGAGCTAATGAATATATAGAAATCAGTGAACAAAATAACAAAGTCAGAGCTAATGAATATATAGAAATCAGTGAACAAAATAACAAAGTCAGAGTTAATAAATAGATAGAAATCAGTGAACAAAACAACAAAGTCAATAAAAAAAACACCTGAGCGTTGTGGATGGAACCCAGAGCAACAGTGCTCCACCACTGAGCAGACAATCACCTCCCAGCGTATTAACACGACGCTGTAGCCATTTCGTCAAGTGAAGAGGATTGTCTATGCGTTGCATGACCTGTTCGTGCCAGGTCATAGATTACTTTGTTTCAAACCAATGGCAAGGTGGAGAGATGTCAAATCCCGGGACATAGCTACACAGCCTACACATCCAGCTCCAGCCCAGGCACCTGGCCAAGACAGATGTGCACGAAATGTCCTGCTGCAACTTGTGGAAGTCATTAGCAAAACAAACCCCTTATTAACTATGATGTTGATAGATAGATAGATAGATAGATAGATAGATAGATAGATAGACAGATAGATAGATAGATAGATATAGATAGAATAGATTGATAGATCGATAGACAGACAGACAGATAGATAGACGCATAGACACATAGACACATAGATATAGATAGATAGATAGATAGATGATAGGTAGATAGATAGATACATACATACATACATACATACATACACATACATGTTTATCTCTCTCTCTCTCCCTCCCTCTCTCTCTCTCTCTCTCTCTTATATATATATATATATATATGTGTGTGTGTGTGTGTGTGTGTGTGTGTGTGTGTGTGTGTGTGTGTGTGTGTGTGTGTGTGTGTGTGTGTGTGTGTGTTTGTGTGTGTGTGCGTGCGTGTGCGTGTGTGTGTGCTTGTTTATGTCTGTCTGCTTGTGTTTGTGTGTACGTTTCTCTGTATAATATATATATATATAATGTATATATATATATGTATGTATATGTATATATATAATATATATATGTATGTGTGTGTGTGTGTGCGCGCGCGCTCGCGTGCCTGCGCGTGTGCGTATGTAGATAACATCACCTGGACTGCCCTTGACTTGACACCAGAAGAAAGACATATGAGGGGAAGTCTCAAGAAAATCTGATGAACAACAACAGAAGGAGACCTCAAGGCCTTGAAGCACACTGGGGATACTATACAGAGGCTGGCCTACAATAAACAGGAGTGGATAATCTTCGTTTCTGCCCTACACATCAATGGCATAAGGGGCAGTAAGTATGCGATGTCCACAGACAATATTTTCATTCATAATCACATCCCACGTTAACATGACACAACATAAGAAATAATCAAGTTTGTCAACATGACCAGACAATATTGCATAAAAGACAATGATTAAATAATATCCACAAGGAATACTTTCAGTCATAATCACACCCCATGTAAACATGACTTAACACAACAAATCAACATAACGAGTACAATATGGCGGAGTGAGTAACACAACAGACTACTGACGCAAGATCGTTGGTTCAAACCTCTATCAGTTCAAAGGATTGTTATGGAAGTTTTGGGCACTGACCAGCTCCTGCCAGAGTTGAGTTCTTATCGATTCGTTGAGAAGACTGTGACCACACAAGAGGCTGTTGCCCAAATACACTAGCCAACACACTGCAGCTGTTCATATATCTCTCCAGTCTGGTTTAACCCACGTCAAACTAAGTTTGCAATGCTGCCTGTGACTCAGTCTCAGCAATAGATCGAATTACAAACCACCACGCTCATCATCTTCATATTCATATTATTCATATTTATATTATTCATATTCATATTCGGTTTATTTTCTTTCCTTTTTTTTTCTCTCTCTCTCTCGCTTTTTAAAATTTTTTTTTATCACAATGAATTTTATGATGTGAAACTCAGGCTGCTCTCACCATTCAGAACACATCACCACAGTGCAAGGCCACTTTCTTTTTATTTTAGGGGGGGGGGGGGGGGCGGGAGGAGACCAAGAAGTCAAAAGGAAAGAAGTCTAATTGGCCTTCATGGGAGGGACCTGGGAAACCAACCTACCTCTCACACATTTTAGACCACAACAACCATAACAACAACAATATAAATGATAACAACTCAACATCAACAACAATAACATCAACAACAACAACAACCATAACAACAACAACCATAACAACAACAATATGAATAATAACAACAACAGCAGGAACCATCAACAACAACACCAACAACAGCAACAACAACAGGTGCTTGATACTAAAGTCCACTGTACGGTGCGGAGAACATATTGAATACATTTAAACCTTTAGTTTTCATCCTCCCAAACCAAACTGCAATTATTTTTAGCACCCATGAATGGACGACATCTACTGCCAAATTAATGTGATGAGTTTATTCAGAATTAAGGTAATGCCCTTCTGCAGCTTGCTTTGTGTGAACAAAGTTTTGACTTGCCATGTAAATGAAACAATGGTTTATTGTTAGGTAAACATCAATCAGTCATCGAAGCCAAGGTCATCCACATGGCCATCCTTACACCTTAACTGTGGTCTCAAGTGGAGATTGAAACTTTGTTTCCCCAACAACACTGATAACCAAGCTTTTAATGTCCCTGACTTTATTCAGGTTTAGCCACATTTCAATTAACATGACATCGAATTTTTGAATTTCTTGCTAAGCATTTGCGTTTGCCACTTCTTTCTTATATCCATTTTAATAAACATCCACATTAAACATATGTGAAATGTTTGCATTACCGATATGTTTTCTGACAGTTTGATTTCTGTGCATACAATTACAACTGTTACATCTCGCTACACTGCCTCAGCTGTCTTGCCAAACGACGAGAGTGAGTGAGAGTAAAATTACATCACTGGGCAGGACACATGTCCTAAAAGAAGTCAACAGCCAGGACAAAGGAACTTCCAGAAGTTGAACGCCTCGTGTTCATGATCAGGTCGAGCTGTATGGTTGGAGAGAGATTGACAAGTTCAGTCAAGGATCACGCGCCTGACAGTCTGAGTGTATTTCTATCTATCTATCTATCTATCTATATATCTATCTATCTATCTATCTATCTATCTATCTATCTATCTATCTATCTATCTATTTATCTATCTATCTATCTATTTCTATCATATTTAATAAGGGGTTTGTTTTGCTAATGACTTACACAAGTTGCAGCAGGACATTTCATATACATCTGTCTTGGCCAGGTGCCTTGGCTGGAGCTGGATGTGCATGCTGTGTGGCTATGTCCTGGGGTTTGACATCTCTCCACCTTGCCATTGGTTTGCAAACTAATCAATGACGTGGTGCGAATAGGTCATGCAGCGCATAGACAGTCCCCTTCACTTGACGAAATGGCTACCGTGTTGTGTTAATAAGCTGGGAGGTGATTGTCTAGTCAGTGGTGGGGCACTGTTGCTCTGGGTCTCATCCACCATGCTCAGGTGTTTCTTGTTGACGTTGTTATTTTGTTAACTGATTTCGATCTGCACATTAACCCTGAACTGAGTACTTCACATTGAGTTTTATCGATTTACCGTGATACTAACTCTGAATGGTATATCAGTTGATTACTTCACATTGAATTTGATCAATTCATCGTGATATACCATTTACAAGATAAACGATGTCAAGGCCAAGTCACACTGCAACATCTCTGTGTGTGCTGTGTGTGTCTGTACGTGTTTGAGTGTGTTTATGGATGTGCGTGTGTATACAAGGCTCTGACATAACAATGTTATGTGTACCTGATCATTCAAATCCCCGTAGCAATGAACTGGCTGTATGTACCACACAAGCAGCGGTAAATAGTTTAATTACTGTGTCTTCGTAGCATTTCTGTCCCAGTTTCCGAAATGTGTACTGTTGTGTTCGGAAACAGGGACAGGAACGATGTTTGAAAATACATGCTAGTGCTAGTGATGGGAATGTCTGGCAACATTAGCATTTAATTTTGTGCTTTAATTCAAACAGCTGCAATGAGAATAGAAAACAATATAAGCTCTTTTCAAAACATCAAAAGAGGAGTCAGACAGGGTTGTGTTTTGTCACCAGATCTGTTTTCATTATATAGCGAAAACATCATGAGAAACCTAGATGAAGACCCTGGATTAAAGGTTGGAGGGAAAATGATAAACAACATTCGGTACGCAGATGACACCGTGCTAATTGCAGAAAATGAAAGGGACTACAAAACCTTGTGAATATACTAGAAATAGAAAGTAAAGGTAAGGGGTTAGAACTAAACAGCAGGAAGACTGAAGTCATGGTGATCAGTAAAAAACATGAAATCCCCTCATGCAAAATAACAGCAAATGGCACAACACTGACACAGGTTAATACGTAGGAACGGTCATTTCATCAGATGGCAGATGCACATCGGAAATAGCTGGCAGAATAGGCCAAGCCAAAACAGCATTCAAGAAGATGACAAGCATTCTTACCAACAAATGCCTATCAATTAACATCAGAAAGAGTCCTTGAATGCTATATAGAACCAATACTGTTGTACGGATGCGAGGCGTGGACAGTCAGCAAGCAAAGCCAGAGCAGGATCGAGGCAGCCGAGATGTGGTTTCTAAGAAGAATGTTGAGAGTTCCATGGACAGCAAAGAAAACAAACAAGTCAGTCTTGGTGGAGGCAGACACAAGTAGATCACTCATAGGGAAGATTAGGAAAAGACAAGCAACATTTATAGGCCATTTTTTGAGGAAGGGGGATTTGAAGCACCTGGTCACAATGGGGAAGCTGAAGGGAAAGAGAGCACCAGGTAGACCCAGGGAGAGAATGCAGAGTGGCTGGGGATGAGGAGGGTGGGGGAGATGCTGGGGGCAACGAGAGATAGAGATGGTTGGAAGTCCATGGTCGCCAACGCCAAGCGGCAGGGCACCTGATGATGATGATGATGATGGTAGTTCCACGAGTAAACTGGGATCTGTACTTATCCTCACAGTTCAGTCAGGTGAAATCGGGTGTGTGTGTGTGTGTGTGTGTGTGTGTGTGTGTGTGTGTGTGTGTGTGTGTGTGTGTGGTTGTGTTTGTGTTTGTGTGTGTGTGTCTGTGTGTATGTGTCTGTGTTTGTGTGTGTATGTGTCTGTGTCTGTGTGCGTCTGTGTGTGTCTGTGTCTGTGCTTGTATCTGTGTTTGCAGCGCGTGTATATTTGTGAGTGTTACGTATGTGTGTCTGCGTGTGTGACTGTGTTTGCATGCGTGCGTGTATGCTGCGTACAAGTATGTGTATTTTCATGTGCATGTCACTTATTATATTTACAATTCTGATGACCTCTGTTCATGCTGCACTGATGTGTCTATGTATACATGTTTCCAACAAGTTTGTGTTAAGTTAATGTATTAACAATGCGATGTTTTGGTTGTTTGTAAAGTGCAATGAGCATCTTGTGGTGTATTGTTTACTCTACATGAACGTTATTATTATTGTTATTGTTATAGTTAGTAGTAGCAGTAGTAGTAGTAGTAGTAGTAGTAGTACGATTGTTGTTGTTGATGGTGATGATGGTGATGCTGTTGCTGATGATAATGATGATGATGATGATGATGATGACGATGATGATGACGATTATGATGCTGATGATGATAAAGTATTCATTTTATGTTCAAAGTGTCGACTGAACTTTTATTTATATATATTCTATTTCTGTGTTTTGTTGTTTTTGCATCAGTTTTGACACCCCTTCCCCCAAAAAATCATACGTAATATGACGTCAGATTTGTGCAGTAAAAGAGAAACGTTTTGTACTCATCGCTGTAATCAACACAAGTAGAATGGTGTTCAGAATTGTTCCTAATCATGTCAAAGCAATTCCCAAGAACAATTTCCTTTCTTTAAATTAATTAATAGCGATAGAAAAGTCTCATGTATAGATTATGGTGTTGGCAAGTTCATTCTGTTTCCTTTCACTCTATTTTGGGGCAAAAGCGTGGATAATCAATCAGTGTTGAGCACCTTGTCCACCACTTGTTAAGGTTGTCCATCACTGACTGATCACCCAATCACTTTCAACTGTAGTGCCAGGGGCTGCTTCCAATGGTGGAAGAGATTCTTGGATCTTACTGTCCTGCCAGTCTGGTAATAAAAGTTTATTACTTAAACAGGTGGACACATTCAAATATCTTTGGAGTGATAATTGACTCTAACTATCTTGGAATAAATTTCTACTCCACTCTCTAAGAAGATTAACAGTCAAATGTATTGTTTAAGAAAACCTAAAGTTTTATAAGTTTAGCAAACAGAGACTCCAAATGCTTTAAACAACTTTTGTCTGTACTATTTTAGGCTTTGACACTGTTGTTGGGGTAAACACTTGATCACACATGATACAGACAACTGTGAAAAAGTCATCAAGAAAGCAGCGAGGGTTGTAGGTAAAGGACAGAATACTTTTAGCATCATGTACAACAGGAAAACTACTGACAGAATCGTGAGAATTTTGACAAATGAAACACCCCATTACACAAAAACACTGGTGATAGACAGATGTCTCAGGTTTAGACCTTCATGTGCAAGAGCATGGGGTTAAATGAATTCATTCATTCCCACAGCTATTCACGCAGTCAATCAACAAGCGCAACACACTCGATAACAGACTGTGACATTGTACCTCACCAGTAGATGAGTGCATATGACTGTGCAGACGTTTTGGAGTGCACACAAAGTGGGTATGTTACGTTGAAGCAACAAATTGTAGGTGTGCCTATGTGACTGAACGTTTTGTCTTGTCTATAGGACAGCGATCGTGAAACAGTGATAATTTATAGTTTGTACGTCCATGGACATCATGGATACATTTTTGTCTGAATAATTTTGATCCTTCATCAATGTGTGTGTGTATGGCAAGTTTGTATTTGTGTTTATTACAAGTCTGTGACTACATAAATGAATTTCAATGTGGATCAATAAAAAGATACTGAATAAATAATTGGACTGAATTGAACTGAAGGCAGTGTAAACAGAACGAAGTTTATATATACCGTGTTGGGGAAGAACATTGTCAGAGTGCTACTGGCATCATTCCTTGTTCTGTTGACTCAGAGAACGTACTCTGCACGTTTCAGTGACTGCAGCTTGTGCAGCATTGTGTGGAGGACTAGTTTACCTCTGAAAACTCTGATTCTATCCCAACCTTCCTGCAGTTCCAGCCTTTGTTCAGCTTCAGCATAAGGTTGAGATCTGTGACCAACTGGACCACCAAGACATTTAGAATCATTTTCTCCTACACGTCTAACAGACTGGAAAGTTCCAAGTAGCAGTGTATTATGCACGATTAACCATTGAAGGATTTGGACTGATGGACGTCTTCCTATATAGTTCGTCAGCTTTTATATGCATAACACAAGTGTGGCAGATTCTTTTCAGAACAGGTAGTTGCTGTTGAACAGTTTAGCAGCCAAAGACTCTCAGGTGAACAGAAACATTATTGTGGAACATTTTGTTTCTGAGCATTTGTCCAGTTAAAATAAAAATAATGATTACATCAAGTTGATTAAGTTAGTCTGTAGAAACAGTTCTATTTACACGTTAGTAAATGTGGACATTTTATTCTTAGGTCAATTTCTTTATTTGAATTAATCAAATCCAACTTGAGGGATATATTGTTGCACCTCCAAACTGCTCACCCCAAGACAGTGTCAGGCAAATAGCAGCAATGGAAGTGTTGGGTGACAAATGCAGCGCAACACAACGCAATCCAACCCAACGCAACACAACGCAACGCATTGCAACACAACCCAACCCAATGCAACCCAACTCAAATCACCGCAATACAATACAATGCAATACAATACAACACAATACAATACAATACAATACACTAACATACAATACAATACAACACAGCACAGCACAACACAACACACACAACACAACAACACAACACAACACAATACAACACAACACAACACAACACCACACAACACCACACAACACCACACCGCACCACACCACATCACAACACAACACAATGCAACAAACCACAACACAAAACAACACAAAACAATACAACACAACACAATACAATACCATGCAACACTTTTGTTTCTTCTTTAATTTACAATCTCTATGGTCAGGCCAAACTGGGGAATGAATATGGCCACATTGGGCACATGCCATTCCCGTCTGATGCAGACGACTGTGTAAACATTTACGTTACATTGCAAAGTACATGGTTTGTTATAGAGCACCTGCAGGTCTTGTACGTCTGGCCTCATTCCTCTAAGTTCTCTGTAGGGGTCACGCCATTTTAGGTTACAGCCTGAACACTTTACCCTGTGAGCGCCAGAGGCTGTGGCTTTACATGGCCCTTATCCCCCTGATGGCATGATGACTGATATAACGAGTGTATATATTTACTGGATGTGACCTTCCTAAGTGCCACCCCACCTCACCCTGACAGAAACCATTGCCAGTCTGTCTGAGACTTCTTATTCATCCTAGCAAGCTCTGGTATTGTTATTTTTGTTTAAAGCCCAGCCGACTGCGTACAGCCATATCAGGGCTATAACCACTTCAAAACATATACAATATTTCAACAGGAAAAAAAGGGAGAGAAGAATCAGAAAAGTCCATTCTCACACTGGACGAAGCAGCAGGGAAGTTTCGGTCTTTTTCTCCTAACTTTTATATTTGGTGCTTGTTCGTTTCTGATCTTACGTCTACGCTTGACAACGGAAAATTTGCGCCTGTCTTGTGTGGTTGTATTAAATACACGTTCTGATTCTTTTTTCGTGATTTTTTCCTGGTTCCTGTTTGCTTGAACGCGGGCAGTTACATTTGCAAAGGAAGAGAATATTAAGTACACATATCAATGTATTCACGCGCATAATCTAAGGAGATGTCCTTGGTGTTGACAACTCTGTCCAATTCATCGCACAGGGGATTAAAAAAACACATACCTGAATACAAATTTAAACGTAAGTAAGGACATCAAAAACATACATAAAAACGGGCCTATATTACCAAAATTGCTCCGCATATATCATTTCCCTAGAACCAAAAATGCTCTTGATGCATGCACTCAATTATCAATCCTAAGTGAAAGTACGTAAAACTTTATCGAACACATACATGTAAATAGACCAGCAAGGCAGAAAATGATAAGAAGAAATGACAGAAACAAGGACAGTGACAGAAAAGATGAACTTTCTAGCACAGAATTTCTAGAAGGTGGGGGATACTATTTATACTGAAAGAACCCCTGGCATATCAACAGGGGAAATCCTAGCAAGCCTGGCTTATTTCACAGGTAACCTCCATATCTGAAGGTCATCTATCATCTGCCACCTGCAACCCGTTCATCTGGAGATGATGACCCCATTACCAAGTTGCAGGTAGTCATTCCCACACAACGCATCTTACAAATCAGTAGAAAAGGCTTCAGCCTACGATGCCAGATGTGTCCCCAAAACTTCAGGTTTCAACACCAAGTCTTGACAGGGAGTTTCTTCCCCTTCAACAGGACCTTGTGTTGTGATCTGGATGTTAATCTTTTGGACGAGATGATCATCTGAGTTTCCTTGTACAGAAAGCATCTACCTAACAAACAAACAAACAAACAAGCATCTATATCTATATCTATCTATCTCTATATCTTTACACACACACACACACACACACACACACACACACACACACACACACCACACACACACACACACACACACACACACACACACACATAATATCATATATATATATACATATATGTATATACGTATAACACACACATGTGTACATGTATAGGTATATATGTACATGTATGTATGTATGTACGTATGTATGTATGTATGTACATACGTATGTATGTATGTATGTATGTGTGTGTGTGTGTGTGTATATTTGTATGTATGTATGTATGTATACGTATTTGTATGTGTGTGTGTATGTATGTATAAAAGAACTCGTGGCAAGAAGTTTTCCTGATTGCATTTTCTAAGGCCATCAGCTGTCATGAGTGTTAAATGGTACATGCAGTCAAACAGAAATGAAAAAAAAAATGTTTCACTGCACTGCAACGTGCTTTTCCCACAGAAAGCAATCTTATTGTCACGTAGTTAATCTGCTATGACAAAAAAAAAAAAAAAACTAGCTAGAAAACAAAGAAAGACGACTATTAGGCTCCTACCACTTGTGGGGGTTGGGGGTGGGTGGGGTGTTGTGGGGGAATGAGCCCACACAGATCATCATTTATTGTTCCACAATGGTCAAGCTAGGTATTATGATAGTGCCAAAAACACGGACGTTGATAATGTTGGTTTCACGTCAGCATACTCTAGACTGTTTTGGTGACATCCCCATGGGCTAAACAGGCTTGATTCTCCTGCACTGCGAAAACAATGTCCACGACACTGTCCACGACAATGTCCACGACACTGTCCACGACAATGTCCATGCATTGTAGGACTGCCTAGGGGCCTTGTAAGTGGTGAAATATACTTTCATTTTCCAATCTGACAGTACAAGTTCGAATCTGGCTCAATAAAAAGTTTTTGCATATGGCCTCCAATCTACTATGTTGTCGAGAAAGGCAAAACAGTGAGGGAAGAAGAGACATGCACCACCCACATAATGCTGCCCTTGAGAGAAACTAAGATCTCTATCACTTCATTGCCCTATAATCCTAGGTTATAGAACAATATTGCCTTACTCTGGTTGGGGACAAGGCTTTTTTCAAAGACAGATCAACTGTTGTTTATTCATTTGTTTATTAAGTCATTTTTCGCATGAAAATTAAATGCCCTCTTGAATACGTGAAGCAGTACACACACACACACACACACACACACACACACACACACACACACACACACACACACACACACACACACACACACATACATACATGTATATATATATTATATATCATCATCATCATCGTCATCATCATCATCAGATCATCATCATCATCATCATCATGTCGAGCTTGCTCGGCTATCCATGACACGTTTCTTCCATCCTTCTCTGTCAGACATTGCAGTAGGTAGTTCATCATACTGACAACCCGTATCATCCATCAGTTGGTCGATGGAGGTCTTCTTTGGACGTCCTGGTCTTTGTTTGCCATGGCTGGGTCTCCATAGTAGAACATCACCCACCAGTTCTTCTTTGCTACGCCAGCAGTGTCCCGCGAAGCGCAGTCTTTGTTGACGTATTGATTTACTGATTGGTGGGGTCTTGCCATATAACTCGTTGTTAGCTGGATGTTCTCTCCAGGATTTGTTCAGGGCTGCACGCAGCATTCGTGTATATGCTCCATCAATCCTCTTCTCCAATGTCGTTGTTAGGGTCCAAGAGATTGAGCAATATGTAGAACGGACTCTACTGCTGCTCGGAAGAAGTTACTTTTCAGGTTGTCTGGTAGATTGGATTTCCAGGATTTGTCTAGTTGATTTAGAGCACCCCAGGCATTTCCGAGTCTGGTGTTGACGTCTTGTTCTGTGGAGTCAATGTAGCTGCCAGGGTATTTAATGTCTTGAACTTGTTTGATTGTATCTCCATTGAGACTTCTCATGCCTTCTGATGCATCTTGGTTCAGACAGATGAACTCTGTTTTGTTCAGATTGTGGTGGAGCCCGATCTCCATTGCTGCTCTTTCAACACTGTGAAGGAGAGATGTTGCATTCTTTAGAAGGTCTGCGAGAACAGCCAGGTCATCAGCGTAATCCGCATCTATTATCTTTACCGCAGGGTAGCGTCTGCTCTTCTGTTCTGTGAGGGTAAAGCCGAATTTTCTTATCCACTGCTTTCCTCAGCACATAATCGAGACAGATGATGAAAATGTAGGGGGCAAGCGTATCTCCTTGAAGGACTCCAGCAGTGATGTTGAAGAAGTCTGTGTCTCCGTCGGGGGAGCGAACCATACAGCGGGTATTCTGATACAGCATCATGATGGCGTCTACTGTTTCCTTGGGTAGTTCATATGCAGTTAGAATTTCCTTCAGCTTTCCTCGGTGGATCGGATCAAAAGCTTTGGAAAAGTCTATAAATAGGAAAACAGCTGGGAGGTTTCTGGTTTTTATGCCTTCCAATATACGTCTGTTGGTGAGTATTTGTCCTGATGTCGATCTGTTTTGGCGAAACCCATTTTGGTTTTTCCGCAGAACTGGATCTATCTCTGGTCTTATCCTATTTAGGAGCATTAGGTTGTAGATCTTTGCAGAAATTGTAGTTAATGTGATTCCACGGTAGTTCTTTGTGATTCCGAGGTCACCTTTCTTAGGGAAAGGAAGCAGGCATCCTTTTTGTCCATTTGTTTATTGGGTCTTGGTTATAAACGTTGTTGCAGCATTCCAGCGGTATCTGGTGAAATTCCTCTATTTTCCATACTTCCGCTGGTATCTCATCGAGTTTGCAAGCTTTTCCACACTGAATGCTTTTCGCTGCCATCAGTAGTTCGTCCAATGTGAACGGACCTTTCTTGATATTCAGCTCCTCCGTGAAGACTGGAGTTATTTCTTCTTCAGAGATGTCTGGAGGTTTCCCGAGTAGGTCTTGGAAGCATTGTTGCCACAGTTTTACTAGCTCTTCTTGGCTAGATGCTTTTAGCTTAGCTCAGTTGCAGCTTTTTCTACCACTTACTTCGTTCATGGTCTTCCAGGCAACAGCAGACTTTTTGTTGCTGACAGCATTTGTGATCTGGTCGATCTTGCTTTGTAGATAGTCCGTTTGCTCTGCTTCATAGGCGTCTATGAGAGCGGCACGAGCATTGTTGAAGTAAATGATGTTCTCAGGGGATGATTGAGAGTCTTTTAGTTGTGCAGCTTCTTTTAGTTGCTTGCATTTTTGACAGATTTCCTCATTCACCCATGGAGTTTGTTTTTTTTACTTTGGGTTTCAGTGGGATGGTGTCTGCAGCTCTGTTTTTTTTCTTTGGGTTTCAGCGGGATGGTGTCTGCAGCAGTTTCTTTACAAGCCATTTCAAAGTGGTTGCATGTCATGTCAGCAGTCTTTGCTGAGACTGTATCTTGTAGGGCAGCAAATCTATTTCTCACCCTTGTAATTAAGATGTTACGAATTCCAGGGTTGTCGTCTAGATTTCTCCAGTCATATGGGGTAGTATTGCAAGATTTCTTTTTATTTCTCGAAGGCTCAATCGAAGTCGAGCAGAAACGATGCGGTGGTCTGATGCAACACTGACAAAAGAGTTGAATGCTCTGCAATTTTTTGCGCTATTTTCCCATCATTTATTGATGATAATATAGTCGATTTGAGTTTTGCTCCCATTTTGGAGATTTGTGTGTCCACAGCTGACGTGGTCTTTTCTGGTATAGAGTGTTGAGGCATAAGAGATTGTTTTCATTGAGATAGTCTTTTAGCATAGAGCCGTTTCTGTTAGTCTGAGAGTGATATGCATATCTGAAGCCATCAAGGTTTCCAAGTTGTGCATTGAAGTCACCACCAATAATGAGGATGTTGTCCTTCGGGACTTGTCTGGTGACTGATGTTAAGTCCTGATAAAATCTTTCGACTTCCACTTCATCACTTACATTAGTGGGACTGTAACAGGAGATTATCGAGGTTCGAGGATGTCCGTTGAAAGAAGCTATCATTACTCCAGGAGATATCATTTCTACATTGCCAAGTGCCAAGTGTAGGCCTGCTGGCAGAGAAGCATTCCAATTCCGCCAGTTGCAGCATTCGCGCTGTTTTTCCAGGCTGAACATGTAATCAGCTTCCAACTTCCGAAATTGTGTTCTTTTGTTGCAATGTCTTCATGTAAGAATCTATGTTCTTGCAGGCAAATGATGTTTTGGTTTTTAGATTCTGCTTACGCAATTAGTTCAGGTATCTGTCCTTCCTTCTGAAGTGTACGGGCATTGAGAGTAGCTATGGAGATGTCTTTCTTTCCTTTCATCAGTCCTGCATTAAAGCTTTTTGGTGTTTTGATCACTTTGGTCTCAGTAGCTGATTTTTCGACTGCAGCCTGAGACACCGTTGCAGAACGCGCTCCTTGGTTGACCGCGAGACGAGCGATGCGGGATGAACTCCTTTGATTTTGTGTCATTTAATTGCTTTCATTGGCTATATGAGCACTTGCTCCATACAAATGTGAGCAGTAGTTCGCTAACTGAACTAGGTGACCCTGGGCATCTCTGTCCAGCATCTTGTGTACTTCACCGTTGACTAGACAAAGTTCCTCCACTGATGTGCACATCCACCATGCTGCTCTCCATGGTTTCACTGTAACCCTAGCTGATGGGTGCTAGGCCTTGCCAAAGGGCCTCCCATGATTTGGTCCGGGGCTGCTTATTGAATATTCGCAGCTCCCCATTACAGGGC
>CM060312.1:10277829-10302829 GCA_030674185.1 Monoplex corrugatus
TATATAATTATATATTACAATGTGATTCCCCTCCGAGTGGAGACAGGCTGCAGAGGGGATTGAGTGAGGTCAGGATTTTATGCAGAGGAGAAAATGTGAGTTTTGAGAGTGGACTTGAAGGAGACAAAAGTAGGTTGCTGACGGACAGAGAGAGGAAGTTTGTTCCAGGAAAGTGGACCAGAAACAGAGAAGGCTCGTGGACCATTGGTATTGAGCTTAGTGCGTGGAAAGCGAAAAGTCAGAGGATCGGAGGCAGAGCGGAGGGTACGTGAGGGAAGATAGATCTCAAGTAGGCTTGACAGGTAATCGGGGGCTGCGTTATTGAGGCTTTTGTAGCACATGGTGTCTAGTTTGTACTGTATGCGCTTTGATACAGGGAGCCAGTGAAGTTGTGCCAGGAGAGGAGATATGTGGTCAGCTTTTTTCTTTTTTAGTACAAGGCGTGCAGCATTGTTTTGAATGCGCTGCAGGATGTGAATGGTGGAGGCAGGAAGACCAGACAGGAGTGAATTGCAATAGTCAATGCGAGACATTATGAAGGAGAGAACGAGTTTTGCAGTTGTTTCCACAGAGAGATACTTCCTGATCAGGCTTATATGATGGAGGTGATAGTAGCAAGATCTGGCAGTTTGAGAAACAAAGTTGTTCATGGAGAGGGTAGAGTCAATGCAGACACCAAGGTTTTTAGCTGAATCAGAAATTGGGACTGATGTGTTACATAATGGGAGAAAAAGAGGAGGCATCTGAGAAAGTTTCTGACGGGTGCCAATGAGGACAGCTTCTGTCTTGTCGTCATTAAGCTGAAGTTTGTTGAACGTCATCCAGTTCTTAATGTCCGAGTAACACTCAGTGGTGCGAGTCAAGAGGGGCTGTATATTGTCTGGTGTGTCACTGTCTAGAAGTTGGGTGTCATCAGCATAGAAGTGGTGTTTCACAGAGTGGGAGTTGATGATGGTGGACAGGGGGGAAGGTGTAAAGAGTGAAAAGAGCAGGGCCAAGGACAGATCTTTGTGGAACACCACAGGTAAGGTATGTAGGTTGAGAGTAAGTGCCATTAATGAGAACAGTTTGTTTTCTGTTTGATAGATATGAAGTGAACCAGGAGAGAGCAATGTCAGAGATGCCAAATGTATGATAAGTCTAGAAAGGAGAATACCATGATCAATGGTATCAAAGGATGCAGACAGATCAAGGAGTGTGAGGAGAGAGACTTTGCCAGTATCAGTTGCAAGGAGGAGATTGTTGAGAATGTGTAGTAGGGCAGTTTCAGTGCTATGGCACTGGCGGTAGGCTGACTGGAAAGGATTGAAGAGATTGTTGGCAGACAGGTGAGAGTTCAGCTGGTTGAGGACAACATTTTCGATGAGTTTTGACAAGAAAGAGAGATTAGAGATAGGCCGGTAATTTTTCAGTTCATTTGGGTCTAAATTGTATTGCTTGAGGAGAGGGTGAACAATAGCAGACTTGAAAGAATCTGGGACAGTTCCAGTTTGAAGAGAAGTGTTGATGATGTCAGTGATGAATGGGAGGAGAGTAGGGAGACAGTCAGAGTAGAGAGAACCTGGAAGAGGATCCAGTTCGCAGGTTTTGAACGACATGGATCTGATTGTGTTGAGAATTTCTTCTTGTGAGACTGGGGTTAAGTAGTAAGAGGTGTGCCAGAAAAGGAAGGGTCAGGTGGGCATAGTTGACAGGGTGTTCTGTCAAGCCTGTCACGAAGAGTTTGTATTTTGGTGGTGAAATACTTGGAGAATACAGATGGGAGTTCTTCATTTGTGTGTTTTGTTGGGAGAGGTAAATCTTTTCGTGTGCCAAGGAGATGATTCATGGTTGTAAAGAGTTCTCTTAAAGAAGAGGCATTCAGGATTTTGGTTTGGAAATAGCGTGTTTTTGCTGATGCAATGAGGGTGGATACTTTTGTTTTAGAGGCTTGGAAAAGTTGCCTATGTACAGTGAGTTTGGATTTGCGCCAGCGGCGCTCTGCTCTGCGGTGGGCACGTTTTGCACAGGCAATCTCATGAGTGAGCCAGGGGGTAGGGGGGCGGTCAGGTAAAAAACGGGTTGTGGCTGGAGCATGAGTGTCCAGAAGATGGTGGAGAGTAGTATAGAATTCATCGGCAAGGTTATGTGACTTTTTAGAAAGGAGGCGGGAGGCATCAGATGAAAATGTGGAGAGGTCAATAGATTTGAGATTGCGTCGAGAAATGTGAAGAGAACAGAGAATTGCAGAGTGGTCAGATGGAAGGGCTGAAGTTAGACGGGTAGAAAGAACTAGGCAGTTGTCAGTAGCTGAATTGTGGTGATCACGAGAAATGATCCAGTCAAGAATGTGACCTTTTTGATGGGTTGGTTCAGAAATATGTTGTGTCATATTGTGATTGGACAGAGAGTTGATGATATGTCTTGTGTCATAACGGTGAGTGTTGTCGTAGTGGACATTATGTCACCTAGAATGATGAGATTTCCAGGTAAGAGGCAGTAGTGGTCAAGCAGTTGGTCAAAGTCAGAGAGAAACGTGGATGTGGTGAGCTTGTTGGCAGAGCTAGGTGGAGGTCGATAGACACAGGAGAAGGTGATGGGGTGAGGGATGTTGTAGTGTGTGAGACTTCTGGATGTTGCGGTGTTATCTCTTTCATTTGAATCCTATAAATGTAGAGTTTGTCACGTAGCTGAGTCTTAGTTGTCTCCCATTTTTCATTGCTAAAAGGTGTTTGTTCTGTACGTTTACTGACAATTCCTTATGTGGAAAACTGTCTTCGCGCGACAAGCAACAACAGCAACAACAACGGACAAGTAGAAAAGTTCTTTCTTTTATTAAAAAAAAAGTGAAAATAAATTAATTTATCGCATCAATCGGTCACTTAGTTTCAGGGCTTTTCTATACCTAGTAGATAACGAACGATTCAGCTGACACAAAATAACAGAGAAGATATAGACCTGATAAGCTGAAAACCTTCCAGTTGGGTGGATCTCTGTCTAGTTGAACGTGCTATAGACCCATTGGAAGATTGGAAAATTAGAAGTCTCACCCACTACACGATTTTTTTTTACTGATGATATTACTTAAATTTTTTGACCAACATCTCAGATGTCTGGGCCTTTTCGATGCCACTGACACATAATAAAGTAAGTATTGAACACCATCTCGTCATACGGTATCAATCTGAAATGAAACTCCATATCATCATCGCTTCCATCCTCATTCTTATTGTCATAGCATCGTGATGGAACTGTCCCAGATTGCATGTTTCTTAATGCCCTGCTCCCATTGATGTCTAAAGAGGTGTATATCAGAGCCAAAATGAGTGGAATGGGGCACATGAGATATAAGCGGTTCAGGAAATGGTATAGAATGAAAATTAAAGGTGTAAAGATCAGTAATTCTGCATTTTCACAGTGTTTGAACATACCCTAACTTACAACCTGTACCCATGATGATTCCACAGAACTAGAAGGAGTAACAAAAGCAAGATCATATGGATCAACTCTGCAGGACGTAACATTCATCATCATCATATGCCCTGCTGCATGGCGTTGGCGATCATGGCCCTCAATACGAACTTACCTATTCCTTGCAGGTACATCTCCCACCCGGTCTGTCCTCAGCCACTCTGCAAATCCGTCCACTATTTTCTTTCTGTGTCTACCTGGTAGTCTTTTCCCCTCCAGCTTTCCTGTTACTCTATCACATATCACCACTGTCAGTCTGTAACACGAGCTGTTATGTCAAACAAGGCCTGAGTAAACAGACATCAGATACAGGCCCCATTGGCTCAGTTGGTAAGACCCTCTTGTTGCCCACAGTTTTCATATGTTTGATATAGATCCGTGTCAAATCGACTATTATCATAGGTCAAATGTCAGTTTGCTTCCGACGACATTATGATATTCAGACAATATCCACATTCGTTATCACTACAAATATCATGAACAAGAAAGGATCCAAAACAATGATGGATAATGCCATTAACCAATGTCAATAAATCCTATTTACTGGCATAGTCCATTGGTTTTGCCTAACTTGTAGATTCTTTGTTGCTTTATGTACAGCTGATATTGTTTATTGTTATATGTACTTGTGTTTAGAACAAAATGTAAATACAACCACCACTAGTTGCTGAAGCCATTGAAACCACCAGCTATCTTCACAGAAAATTCCATCACTGACATAACCAACGTGACAAAATACTAAATACTTTTTTGATTGTCTGAGTTTGTTGGTTTTGTCATCTCTTACCAACCAGACTTAGAAAGACTTTATATCTTCACTCTTTTCATTTTCTTAATTCTCAATCAAACAACAAAGCATAAGGTCAAATATGTCAGAAGATTAACCAGTTTATTTCACACGGACCAAAAGCAAATGTTATCAGCACCCACATCCACTCACTGCAGACTCCCCAAAAATTCAACAGCCCTGAGGACCATCACCACCTCTCAGCGGCACTATAAACCATCCCAGCACAACCCTACAACAATGTTAAAGGCGCTCTGTGATTTCAAGTTTAACAAAATCTTGTGTATCTCAGTCTTTCTCTATTCCATAGTTACCCACCTCAAACATCCTTTTTCCGTTTTTTTCAGTCACCTCAGCATTTGCAGACTATCCTCCAAGAGTTAAAAACTCAGTGACCATGTATCAAAGAAATGCAACACAACTGATGATAACTGAGTCCATTATCGCAATGGGTGATTCTACCTCTTCAGCAGACATCACTGACTTTAACTCGTTGCCATTAGTTCAGCTGTCAATATGGATCTGGACCATCTGTCTGCCCATCGCTTTTATCCTTGGTGTGTTCGGCAACGTCATGATTATCGTCATTGTTCGTCGTCTTCGAGACAACCGTTCTGCCTTGGACCGTTATTTCCTGTGTCTGGCAGTGACTGATCTCTGTGTCAACATCACAGGACAACTCCCTGACTGGATCACCGCTGTGATGTCGTTTGATGTTTTTGCACTTCATGACATTGTGTGTAAGGTGGACTTCTTTGTCTTGCAAAGTGCTTCGTCCTCTTCATCATGGCTTGTGATGGCGATGGTGATACACCGGGCCATGTCTGTGGTGTGGCCACATCGTATGAACGCCGTGTGTACACCAAAGACATCCTGGGGAATCATTTTGAGTATAGTTATCATTTTCAGCGTTTCTAGGTCTCACTTACTTTATGGGATGGAAGTTTTAAATGGAGTTTGTGCGCCAAAGAAAGACTACCTTCCATTTTTGAATAATGTGTGGGTTACATTTGATATGATTGTGTCTTCCCTGTTACCTTTCATATGTCTGATGACCAGTAACATTGTTCTTGTGGTGAAGTTAAGAATGTCAGTGAAGGAAGCTGGTGACCAGTTTGCTGCAACAAGCAGACAACAGAGTGAGAGACAGAGAAAAGTGAACTCCATCACTCTCACAGCTCTAGTTGTGTCTGTGTCCTTCATTGTCTTCAGCTTACCTCTTAATATCGTGAATATTGTGGACACTCCAGCCGTTGGCAGCATTGATAGAAAGGATAGTCCTGATTTAGGTTTCAATCACTTTCTTGTATACGCTGCTATCTGTATCACTTATTTCAACTTTTCTGCGAACTTTTACCTGTACTGCCTGACTGGACAAAGATTCAGAAAGGAATTTCTTAGTGCTATGAGTGGACTGGTGTTCTGCATCAGGTCTCTTACAAACAGAAATAAGTAATACACTCTTGTTGTCAGACATTCAACTAGTGCTTTGGCATTATGTGTTTAAGATTCTTGTGATGGACTGGTTTCAGTTTACCCACAAATTCGTCTCTTTGCACTGATGATTGATTTTATGTGACGTGTTATGTTTCATAACATTTGTTATTCTTTTGTTTGTCCACTTGTACATAATAGATATAATAATAGTAGGGAAGACCAACTGCCAGCTGCCAGCTGAAAGTCCTGAAGAGGAGATATATCATCATCGTCATTATCAAGTGCACTGCCACATGATGTAGGTGATCATGGCCTTCCATATGTATCTATCCCTTGTTGCCACAAGCACATCTTCAACCCTGTCTGTCCTCAGCCACCCTATTCTTTTGTCTGGGCACGAGATATATCACGTGACATCGTTTCTTTAGTGCCTTCAATCCAAATTTTGCATGGTCTGCTCTCTTTTTAAATCCAAACTTTCTCGTATCTTTGTTGAACCAGATGGTGGGGTTGCATTATGGTCAGTTGACCAAAGCACTTGATTTTCTCATAATATAAAAGCTTATGTGGTAGTAAATGGGAAATCATCATAGGTGTTTTGCAAACAACAAAAAAAGGGTGTCGTCAAGATGACCCAATCTCTCCATGTCTATTTGTATTGTGTACAGAAATAATGGCATACAATATTCACAAAGAAGTCAACATTAAAGGAGTAAGGATATCAGTCACAGAATGTACAATAAGTCAGTATGAAGATGACACATCTTTTATGCCAGAGGGAAATAGAACATCTTGTAAAATAATACTTAATACGTTCAATAAAAATTGAGGAAATTCAGGTCTAAAACTCAATTTGGAAAGACATTTATTAAAAAAAAAGAAAAATTTCAAGGACTTTTACTTAGAACACACAGGACTGCAGGCAAGATTCTAGGAATCTAGTTTACAAGTAATTTGTCAAAGTTAACTGGAATAAATATAGCGAAAACATTTATAGCAGTAATACCAAAGGAAATAAGAGGGAAGCAGGGAGAATTTTAAATATCCTTTTTGATCAAATTTCAAATAACTTTTTCACTGCTATAAATAACATAACTCTTGAGAGTCACGGAGTTATCTCCCATGTAGAATTTCTCAAACCCAACACAGTTTGCGCTACCCATTAAGTTAGCATAGACGCAGCCACAAAGCATAAAGTGGTAAGCTCAGAACAATTCTACATGGGAGATAACTCCGTGACTCTCAAGAGTTATGTTATTTATAGCAGTGAAAAAGTTATTTGAAATTTGATCAAAAAGGATAAACATGGCATAAGGCAGAGTAGCAATATTGGAATTCCTTATACTGTCAAAACTAGTGTATTTGTGGATATTACTACCAAACAAACCTGAAAATGAAATAAAACAACTTAATGCAAACTTTCATGCAAGCGTGAAAATATTAATGCCACGACATGGATAACGAAAGTGTGCACTAAAACCCAAATAAGAACAAAATCTGTTTACGTTTCGTTTAGAAAGAGACTTTATAAACTATCATGACTCTAAATGATTTTAAGAGGTCAGTCTAATCAGTGATGTATTCATGGTTCATACTAATTTTAACCTACATCTAATTTGGATAAATGCAAAAATATTCAGGCTGAACTTGATTTCAACAACGACAGGTTCAAAATCAGTAACAGGGATGTTTACTTCACAATATGGACAGAGGAAAATGTGTTTTTATATGAAAGACATCTTGAACAAAATGGAACATTTATGAACCACGAAGTATTTTTCAGAGAAAGGGGAATAAGAGCCAACCACCTAGATATTTTTAGCTGCACACAAGCAATCATAGAATGCGTGAGGAAAGGAAAATGAACTTGAATAATAATAATAATTAAATGAAACAACCACTGCAAATCCTATTTTGTGTTTTTGAAGGATCAAAGGTCTACTGCAGTTTCATCCTTGATGGAAAAGAAATATGTGGCATAAAAGCTTTCATGAAACGGGAAAATATAACCAAGACCATGATAAACTGGGAGACCATTCTAAAATTTATGAAAAAAATAGATAAATGAATAAAAGCGAAATGGTTTCAGCTGAAGTTTTCTCGTGGTATTTCATGTACAATCATTCTTTTGAATAGAGTAGAAATTGTTGATAACGAAAATAGAAAAAGACATCATGCATCATTATTTAGGGTATTGCAATTTCCCAGTCGTTTTGTGGATACAGCTAGAAAACGTTTTGAAAGAAAAATGCCAGCATCGTCAAAAATATCTAGATGGAATTGGGTTAATATAGAACAGATGAAAAAGAGATTACAGACGAAATTTTGACCTAATACAACTGTACAGAAAGTCTTACATCCACAAATGCAGAATTGATAAAATAAAACCTAATGTTGAAACGTTTAAAGGTAATATCTTTAAAAATGTCACGTGAAATTTGTACTAATAAAACGTTTTGTGCTTATCACTGTATTCTGCATAAACAAAATGGTGTTCGGAATTATTCTTAATCATGTCAAAACAATTCACAAAAACATTTTTTTCTCTAATTGATAACGATAGAGAACGTCTATTATGTGGGTTGTACTGTTGGCAAGTTCATTCTGTTTCCTTTCACTCTGTTTGGGGGCAAAGCATGGATAATCAATCAGGGTTGAGCACTTGTCCACCACTTGTTAAGGTTGTCCATCACTGACTGATCACCCAATCACTTTCAACTGTAGTGCCAGGGGCTGCTTCCAATGACGGAAGAGACTCTTGGATCTCACTGGACAGCTACCGCTCACCTAAGCTGGGCAGCCTCCAGCCAAATAGGTGCTGTCCCGCCACAGTCTGGTAGTAAACGTTTAATACCTAAACAGGTGGACACATGAAAATGTCTTTGGGGTGATAATTGACTATATCTATCTTGGAATGAAATTTTACTGCACTCTCTAAGAAGATTAACAGTCAAATGTACTGTTTAAGAAAACCTAAAGTCGTATAAATTTAGCAAACATAGACTTCAAATGCTTTAAACATCTTTTGTCTGTACTATTTTAGCCTTTGACACTGTTGTTGGGGTAAACACTTGATCAAACATGATAAAGACAACTGTGATAAAGTCATCGAGAAAGCAGGTAGGGTTGTAGGTAAAGGACATGATACTTTTAGCATCATGTACAACAGGAAAATTACTGACAGACTTGTGAGAATTTTGACAGATGAAACACCCCATTATACAAAAACATTGGTAGTAGACAGATGTCTGAGGTTTAGAACTCCATGCACAAGAGCATGGAGTTACATGAATTCATTTATTCCCACAGCCATTCACACATTCAATCAACAAGCACAACACACTCGATAACAGACTGTGACGCTGTACCTCACCAGTAGATGGGTGTGTATGACTGTGCAGACGTTTTGGAGTGCACACAAAGATAAGTGGGTATGTTACGTTGAAGCAACAAATTGTTCGTGTACCTGTGTGACTGAATGTTTGTCTTGTCTACAGAACAGCGAGTATAAAACAGTGATAATTTACAGTTTGTACGTCCATGGACAACATGGATAAATGTTTGTCTGAAGAATTTCAATCCCTCATTGATGTGTGTGTGTGGCAAGTTTGTGTTAGTGTTTATTGAAAGTCTGTGACTGCACAAATGAATTTCCATGTGGATCAATAAAATGATCCTGAATAAATAATTGGACTGAACTGAATTGAAGGCAGTGTAAACAGAACGAAGTGTGTATATACCATGTTAGGGAAGCACAGAGTCAGAGTGCTACTGGCATCATTCCTTGTTCTGTTGACTTAGACAACGTACTCTGCACGTTTCAGTGACTGCAGCTTGTGCAGCATTGTGTGGAGGACTAGTTTACCTCTGAAAACTCTGATTCCATCCCAGCCTACCTGCAGTTCCAGCCTTTGTTCAGCTTCAGCATAAGCTTGAGATCTGTGACCAACTGGACCACCAAGACATTCAGAATCATTTTCTCCTACACATCTAATAGACTGGAAAGTTCCAAGTAGCAGTGCATTATGCACGATTAATTATTGAAGGATTTGGACTGATGGACGTCTTCCTAGACATTCAAGTCAGCTTTTAATGCATAACACAAGTGTGGCAGATTCTTTTCAGAACAGGTAGTTGCTGTTGAACAGTTTAGCAGCCAAAGACTCTCAGGTGAACAGAAACATTACTGTGGGACACTTTGTTTCTGAGCATTTGTCCAGTTAAAATAAAAATAATGATTACGTCAAGTTGATTAAGTTAGTCTGTAGAAACAGTTCTATTTATACGTTAGTAAATGTGGACATTTTATTCTTAGGTCAATTTCTTTATTTGAATTAATCAAATCCAACTTGAGGGATATATTGTTGCACCTCCAAACTGCAGACCCCTAGACAATGTCAGGCAAATAGCAGTGGTGGAAGTGTTGGCTGACAAATGCAGCGCATTGCAACACAACACAACCCAATGCAATCCAACTCAAATCACCGCAATACAATACAATACAATACAATACAATACAATACAATACAATACAACACAACACAATACAACACAACACAACACAACACAACACAACATGACACAACACAATACAACACAACACAACACAAACAAAACACAATACAGTACATACAATACAATACAATACAACACAGCACAGCACAGCACAACACACACAACACAACACCACACCACACAACATCACACTGCACCACACCACACCACACTGCACTACACCAAACCACAGCACAACACACCACAACAAACCACAACACAAAACAACACAATACAACACAACACAACACAATAAAATGCAACACCATTGTTTCTTCTTTAATTTGCCCTCTCTATGGTCAGGCCACACTGGGGGATGAATGTGGCCACAATGGGCGCATGTCATTCTCATTCGACTGTGTGAACATTTACGTTACATTACAAAGTACATGGTTTGTTACAGGACACCTGCAGGTCTTTTACCTCTGGCCTCATTCCTCTATGTTCTCTGTAGGGGTCACGCCATTTTTAGCTTACAGCCTGAACACTTACCCTGTGTGCACCAGAGGCTCTGGCTTTACATAATAATAATAATTACAATATTTATATAGCGCAAAATCTTGATAAAATCAAATCTAAGCGCTGAAGCAGACACACACGCAGGCACGCACGCTCGCACACACACGCACGCACACATACAGACACACACACACACACACACACACACACACACACACACACACACACACACACACCCACACACACGCATGGCTATAAATGGGGAGAAAGAATAAAAGCAATAAAAGCAAGAATAAAAGCAATGGAAAATTATAGAGAGCATAGCATACAATTATATATTATAACCATGTGATTCCCTCCGAGCGGAGACAGGCTGCAGAGGGGAGGGTTGAGTGAGGTTAGGATTTTATGCAGGAGAGAAAAGGTGAGTTTTGAGAGCGGACTTGAAGGAGACAAAAGTAGGTTGCTGACGGACTGAGAGAGGAAGTTTGTTCCAGGAGAGTGGACCAGAAACAGAGAAGGCTCGTGGACCATAGGTATTGAGCTTAGTGCGTGGAAAGCGAAGAGTCAGAGGATCAGAGGCAGAGCGGAGGGTACGTGAGGGAACATAGATCTCAAGTAGGCTTGACAGGTAATCGGGGGCTGCGTTATTGAGGCTTTTGTAGCACATGGTGTCTAGTTTGTACTGTATGCGCTTTGATACAGGGAGCCAGTGAAGTTGTGCCAGGAGAGGAGATATGTGGTCAGCTTTTTTCTTTTTGAGTACAAGGCGTGCAGCATTGTTTTGAATGCGCTGTAGGATGTGAATGGTGGAGGCAGGAAGACCAGACAGGAGTGAATTGCAATAGTCAATGCGAGACATTATGAAGGAGAGAACGAGTTTTGCAGTTGTTTCGACAGAGAGATACTTCCTGATCAGCTTTATACGATGGAGATGATAGTAGCAGGATCTGGCAGTTTGAGAAACAAAGTTGTTCATGGAGAGGGTAGAGTCAATGCAGACACCAAGGTTTTTAGCTGAATCAGAAATTGGGACTGATGTGTTACATAATGGGAGAGAAAGAGGAGGCAGCTGAGAAAGTTTCTGACGGGTGCCAATGAGGATAGCTTCTGTTTTGTCGTCATTAAGCTGAAGTCTATTGACATGGCCCTTATCCCCCTGATGGCATGATGACTGATATAACGAGTGTATGCATTTACTGGATGTGGCCTTCCTAAGTGCCACCCCACTTCACCCTGAGAGAAACCATTGCCAGTCTGTCTGAGACTTCTTGTTGATCCTAACAAGCTCTGGTATTGTTAGATTTGTTTAAAGCCCAGCCGACTGCGTACAGCCATATCAGGGCTGTAACCACTTCAAAACATATGCAATATTTCAACAGGAAAAAAAAGGGAAAGAAGAACCAGAAAAGTCCATTCTCACACTGGACGAAGCAACAGGGAAGTTTCGGTCTTTTTCTCCTAATTTCTGTGTTTGGTGTTTATTCTTTTGTGATTTTATGTCTACGCTTGACAACGGCCAGTTGGCCGAAAATTAGCGCCTGTCTTGTCTGGTTGTATAAATATGCGTTCTATTTAGTTTTTCGTGTTTTTTTCTGGTTCTTTCTTGCTTGAGCGCAGTCACACATATAAAGGGAAAAAATGGAGTACACATATCAATGCATTCACACACATAATCTAAGGAGATGTGCCCAGCTTTGACCACTCCGTCCAATTTATTCCACAGAGGATTTAAAAAACATACCTAAATACAAATTCAAATGTAAGTAAGGACACCAAAATATACATAAAAATATATTACCAAAATTGCTTCCGCGTGTATCATTTCCCTAGAACCAAAAATGCACTTAATACATATATTCAGTTATCAATCCTAAGAGAAAGTACATAAGACTTTATCGAACACATACATGTGAATAGAGCAGCAAAGCAGAACATGGTAAGAAGAAATGACAGAAAGCAAACGAGCAAGACAGACTCAAAGACAGTGACAGAAAAGAGGAAATTTCTGGCACATAATTTCCAGAAGGTGGGGATACTGTTTATATAATAGAACCCCTGGCATCCCCACAGTGGAAATCCTAGCAAGCCTGGCTTATTTCACAGCTAACCTCCATATCTGAAGGGCATCTATCATCTGCCACCTGCAACCTGCTCAGCTGGAGTTAATCACGCCATTACCAAGTTGCAGGTAGTCATTCCCACACAACGCACCTTACAAATCAGTAGAAAAGGCTTCAGCCTACGATGGCAGATGTGTCCCCAAACTTCAGGTTTCAACACCGAGTCTTGAAAAGGAGTTTCTTCCCTTCAACAGGACCTTGTGTTTTGGTCTGGATGTTAATCGTTTGGACGAGATGATCATCTGACTGAGTTCCCCTGTATAGAAAAAATCTACCTTACAAACAAACAAACAAACAATATATATATGTATACAACATACATACACAATATATATATTATAATATACATATATATATACATATCATATATGTATTATATATATATATATATATTATATATATGTATGTATGTATTATAATATATATATATATGTATAAAATGACATCAGCCACTAGATAATTGTATGTAGATAATATCAATGACATGGTTGTAATATATTCTAATGTAAAGCCCATGTAGTAGTATGAATGTATGTATGTATGTATGTATGTATGTATGTATGTATGTATGTATGTGTGTGTGTGTGTGTGGTGTGTGTGTGTGTGTGTGTGTGTGTGTGTGTGTGTGTGTATAAAAGAACTCATGGCAAGATGTTTTCCTGATTGCATTTTTAATGCCATCAGCTGTCATAAGCGTGAAATGGTACAGCAGTCAGACAGAAATATAAAACAAAATGCATTCACTGTGGCAACGTGCTTTTCCCACAGAAAGCAATCTTGTTGTCACGTGGTAAATCTGACTATGACAAGAAAAACAAATCGAGCAAGGAAACAACGAAGACAGACACTATTAGGCTCCTACAACTTGTAAGGGGTTGGGGATGTTGGTGGGTAAAGAGCCACACAGGTCATCATTTATTGTTCCACAATGGTCAACCTAGGCATCATGATAGTGCTGGATACATGGACATTGGTAATGTTGGTTTCACGTCAGCATATTATAGACTGTTTTGGTGACATCCCCATGGGCTAGACAGGCTTGATCCTCCTGTACATGCGAAGCACAATGTCCACGACAATGTCCACATATTGTAGGAATGCCTAGGGGCCTTGTTAGTGGTGAGGTAGATTTTCATTTCCCAATCTGACAGTACAAGTTCGAATCTGGGTCAATAAAAGTGTGTCCATATGGTCTTCAATCTACTATTATGTCGAGAAAGGCAAAGCATTGAGGGAAGAAGAGACATGCACCGCCTCATAATACTGGCCTTGAGACAAACTGAGACCTATATCTGCTCGTTTCGCTATAATCTCAGGTTATAGAATCATCTTACCTTACTCTGGTCGGGTACAAGGCTTCTTTCAACGACAAATCAACTGTTGTTTATTCATTTGTTTATTGTCATTTTTCGCATGAAAGTTAAATGCCCTCTTGCACTTGTGAAGCACTACACACCACACACACACACACACACACACACATATAATATTATATATAATTATTGTATATATATATATATATATATATGTATATATATTATATATCACACAAAATATATATATATATAATATATATATATATATATATATATATATAATATATATATATACGCATATGGTCATGTTGATTTTCCTTTGAGGAAGAATGCTAGGCTTGGAATTCAGTGTATGGGTAGGAATAGACGTTGAAACAAAATCAGTGTGTATGTACGTGATCCACGTTTGTTGACTTCTTAGGAGAGAGTGCTGAGTTGCATCATGTCACGTCTTATAGTGGCTTGAATCCATTGAGACAGGACAGACAGTTTGCCCGAGGACACTCATAGAAACATGGTCAAAAGCAAACCAACTATCTTCCCCTTTTGTGTCCATTAGACACATTCCATGCTATGGTCATTTTCAAAATCACTTGTCTTCAATAACGTGTTTATTGATGAGTTCTCCCTGAACATCCAATACATCTGTCAAACTGAATTTAAATCAGCCCACAAATATCTAAAATATAGATAAAACTGCCCCAAATGGTCTAAATGTCAAACCATGTGTTTTGTTGATATAAGCCCTTAATAGTAAGCAGTGTTGTCTAGATCTGTCACCAGTTACATTCAATAAATGTGTGTGAAGGTACAAGAGTGGAAGCTCTCACACACTCAGACACACACACATACGACACACACGTGTGCTGCGCACGCATGTACTCTGGCACATACTGGCAAACTCTGGCACCGACATACACATGCACTCACGTGCGTACTCACATTCTACACGTGTCCATTCAAACCCACATAAGTACTCACGTACGCACGTACACACACACACACACACACACACACACACACACACACACACACACACAACACACAAACACACACACACACACAGCTGTCTAAAATTCATATGGACTCTCCACCTCCCTCTCTCTGTCTCTCTCTTTCACTCTCTCTCCGTGTCTCTGTCTCTGTCTGTCTCTGTGTCTCTGTCTCTGTCTGTCTGTCAATCTGTCTGTTCTCTCTCTCTTTCTCTCTCTTTCTCTCTCTCTCTCACCTACACTCACTGGCCCACATACGCGCGCACGCGCGCACGTGTGTACACACGCACAAAAGGCCTCTCCCTCCTAAACAAACACGCAGGTACTCCAATTTACACACGCGCGCGCCCACAAACACATAAACACATGCACATACATACACATGCACACACCCGTCTAATATCACTCATAGTGAAAAGATGTTAAATCAAAGAACGAATATGCAAACACACACGTACATACGTACACATACACCTACATACGTTCACATACGCATACGCACACACACACACACACACACACACACACACACACACACACACACACACACCACGCACTTACGCACACACATACACACAAACACAACACATACACACACATACACACACACACATACACACATACACGTGCATACGTGAAAAAAACTCTCCCTTCTAAACATACACGCAGTGCTCCTGTTCACATGCGCGCGCGCACACACCAACATATAGACACACGGACGGATATATACGTTGTGTTTATGTCTTTTTGTCTGTATGTCTGTATGTCCATATGTCCGTATGTCTATTTGTCTGTTTGTCTGTATATATGTACATGTATATATGTATCCATATATATATATATATATATATATATATATATATATATATATATAAGAAGAGAGACAGACAGACAGACAGAAAAAGATATACACGTACATGTGTTGTTAAGAGCTACAGAGAAAAAATTCAACTAATTAATAAGAATCTGCTTGTTTTCATGGGGATGTTCGATCTCTGAACTAATGTTTCAAAAAGTAAATGAGAACAGTTTGAAATATTTGGGAAGAAAATTGATAATTGATAACATGCAAGTATGTTCCAAACAAGGTGAAGAAATTTGAACAACTCAATTAAATATTTCATACGCAATTGGATGTTTATTTTGAATTGCATGATTATATTAACTGCAACATTGAAAACAAAACAAAACATAAAAATAAAGAAAGAAACAAAATATTACATTGATGTTGTGGTGTTATCGCTTTCATTAGAATCCTATAAATGTAGAGATTGTCACGTAGCTGAGTCTTAGTTGTCTCCCATTTTTCATTGCTGAATGGTGTTTGTTCTGTACCTTTAGTGACAATTCCTCTTGTGAAAAACTGTCTTCGCGCAACAAGCAACAACAATGACAACAGCGGACAAGTAGAAAGGTTCCTTCTTTTATTTAACAAAATGTATGTGAAAATAAATTAGTTCATCGCATCAATCGGTCATTTAGTTTCGGGGCTTTTTATCCACATAAATTGTTCATGATCTCAACAACAAACAATACTCACTTATTAGAAATACAAACATATCAAAGCCACCTTGTCACAGCACATAAATACCAAAACATTTTCACAATTAGATACAATTCAACAGTATCATGATTTTCATCCTCTTCCTCGTCATCATCATCGTATCATAACATTGTTCAAATTTCTGAGGCCATTAGTGTGGCGTACAAATTGGAAAAAAAACTTCATAACACATTTTTTAAAAAGTATTCCTATAGCAAAACAAAAACCCTTTCCTTTATCATCCTGTTTCACTGATCTAATTTTTGTCTGGTGACGATGTCTGCACTATGAATGCTTTGACCTCTAAGTCTTCTTTAAAGAAAGAAAACTGTTGTTACCTTCTTCTTCACAAAGAATACATTACGTACTAAGTAACGTCGCATGAAATTCTTTAAACTTTAAACCGAGAACATTGAAATACTGGCATAATTGCCAAATGGGTCCAGGAGCATTTCCAGTACAGTACTCAACAGTGCCACACGAAATAGAAAAGTCTGGAACACGTCCTGCCTTCTCAGAATCATTTGCCTCTCTGACTTTCCAATTCAAAATCACAGTTTACCAAGAACTTTTCAAACGCAGATCACTTTTTCCAAGAAAGGTCACTGTACAATACACAGCGTGGGTAATCTCCCTTTATATCATGGTTGTACACCACATCTTCCAAACGTCCAGAACAATCACTCTGAAAAGCACAGTGACAACAAAAACCAATTGCTGGCAACACTTAGAATCTGTTATCATGTCTGCAAATCAGAAGTCCGAGTTAAAACATTCCAGTACTTCTGTTGCCATGCTTTCTTTTGTTTAGTTTCTTAGACAAACAATTATTCACTATCAACTTGCTATGCTTGTCATGACATTTTTTTCATATCTTGTTAGCACAAATAGGAAAAACATTAGCCATTCAAAGAATAAACAATGTAAAAATATTGTGCAATTTTAAACAACATATTGAAAACGTATATCAGAAACAATGTACAAACATCAACACACTGGAAAATTACAACTTTGATTTCCGGTGTACTGATTATTTGTCATTTAGTACTGTAAGCATTGACATGGATATGAAGAAGTGAAAAAGACTGTCAGTAAAGAAATGTAACTCTGCATCTTCACACAGTGTTTGAAGATACCCTAGCCTACAGCCTGTGCTCAGTATAGTAGGGCCAGAGGAAGACGTGAAGGCAAGATCATATGGATCAACCACAGAAGACATAAGACATTACTCCATCAGATATCTCCACCACTCTCAGTCTGTGTAACACGGTCTGTTATGTCAAATGAGTCCTGAGCACACAGACAGCAGATAGGGCCCCTTTAGCTTTCAGGTGATCAGGCACATTGCAGATAACTCAGGGGTGGTAAGTCATAGTTTTTCCTAACATTTACTTGCGCCTGATTCAATTTCTTCACTTTGACATTCAGAGCACTGGCAGAAAGCACACTGCGTCAACACCGAGTGATAGCCATCCGCGAATTAGACAGTCGGATTCCCCTGATCTGTTGACTGTTAAATACCAGTCGAAGTGACGGCCAAAGCTGCCACCTAGCTGAGACGGTCCACAGGAAAGTTGAGCCGGTGATCCAAACGCGGCCCCCGCAAATAGAGAAGGGGAGTCTTCGCCCAAACTCGAAGCCCGTTTCACAGTCCAGCCTGACTGACCCAGTAAAATGATTCATCTGAGAATATTGAACTCACAACACCTACTAAATCCAAAACAAGTGCAACTGCCCACGTTCAAGCAAACAGGAACCAGAAAAACAGAAAAACAGAATAAGAACGCGTATCTAATACAACAAGACAAAACAGGCGCAATTTTCATTTTGTAACGTAAGATTACAAACAAACACACCAGATACAAATATTATGTGAAAAAGACTGAAACTTCCCTGTTACTTCGTCCAGTTGGAGAAAGGCACTGCGTTTGAGCGCTTGTCTTGTCTTGTATGTATTAATATACGCGTTCTTATTCTACTTTTCTGTTTTTCTGGTTCACAACACTACGTTATGAGCATGGCCCTCTAATAACAGAACCACTGAGCCAATGGATTTCTAAAAAAAAAGATACAATACTAGTATGAAAATGTAGGCTTGGTAGTAAACATAGGCTAGGTAAGATCTCACTACCTGACCAGCTATGGGTTTAAGTATAGGCTTAAGGCTTGCGCCATGATCACCATACATATGGCACTTGTGACGTTAGTGCATATGGAATTCATCCCCAGCGCAGAGACGTCATCTTGAGAAACTGAAACTGACACTGACACTGACCTGACACTGAACTGAACTGAAACTGATGAAACTGAACTGAAACTGTCACTGATGGACGAGCATGACACTGTGAACAGAACTGACTCAAACTATGACATGTACATTCGGTCGTGAGTTCCAATTCAGGCTGTGCACGAGTGTACACGTTTGTACAGTATGTCTCATATCAGTACACACGTAAGTTCCAATGATATGTGTCAGACATGTCAAACGTAACATTGTATATCGCTAACTAAGATGGATGGAGAAATCAAGACAGATGATATGCAATATATGCCAATACATTCTAAACACTGATTAAGTCTCCAGTTTCAACCAACATTGATAGTTCTTTGTTGTTTGTACGTAAATCATATTGTCAATTCTTTCAAGTACCCGTCTTTGGAACATTCTGTACACTACAGAACAACTACCAGTTACCGAAGTCATTTAAAGCCATAAGCCATCTTCTGGAAAATTGTATCACTGGTATCACCGATTTGACCAGATAATGCTTCCACTAATGTAAATTTCCTGTATGGATATTTATACCTACCAGATTTTGAGTTCACAGCGTCCTCTTAATTCTCTGACGAAGCGCAAACACAAGCTCACACATGTCAGGTGATTTAAGTCTATACCACAAGAAAACAAAAACACAAACAAAAACTCCTATTCGTTCCAACAGCTCATATTGAATGCATAGACACTTAGCCACTGTTATCGGCACCACGTCCATTTTCTGCAGTCTCTCCACAAAGTGACCATCCTTGAACAACACCACCATCTCTAAAAGCCAACATTAACCATCACAGCACAAACTACAACATTTTCTTTTTTTGCGGGCACTCTGTAATTTTTTTTTCTGGTCATACAAAATCCCGCATTTTTCAGTCCTTCTCCATTCCAACACTTCTCCACCTCCAATACATCAATTAATTTTACATTTTCAGTCATCTCAGCATTCGCATACTTTCTTCCAAGTGTTTTACGTGTCCATGGCCATGTATCAGAGAAATGCAACACAGCTGATGATGACTGTGTCCAGTATCACAATGGGTGATTCTACCTCATCAGCAGACATCACTGACTTTAACTCGTTGCCATTAGTTCAGCTGTCAACATGGATCTGGACCATTGTCTGCCCATCGCTTTTATCCTGGGTGTGTTCGGCAACGTCATGACTATCGTCATTGTTCGTCGTCTTCGAGATAACCGTTCTGCTTTGGACCGTTATTTCCTGTGTCTGGCAGTGACTGATCTCTGTGTCAACATCACAGGACAACTCCCTGACTGGATCACCACTGTGATGTCGTTTGATGCTTTTGCACTTCATGATTTTGTGTATAAGGTGGACTTCTTCATCTTACAGAGTGCTGTGCTCTCTTCTGCTTGGCTTGTGGTGGTGATGGTGATACACCGGCCATGTCTGTGGTGTGGCCACATCGTATGAACGCTGTGTGTACACCAAAAACGTCCTGGGGAATCATTGTGAGTATTATCATCATTTTCAGCGTTTCTAAGTCTCACTTACCTTATGGGATTGAAATTTTCAATGGAGTTTGTGTACCAAAGAAAGACTACCTTCCATTTTTGAATAATGTGGTTGCTACATTTGATATTATTGTGTCTTCCCTGTTACCTTTCATTGTCTGATGATCAGTAACATTGTTCTTGTGGTGAAGTTAAGAATGTCAGTGAAGGAAGCTGGTGACCAGTTTGCTGCAACAAGCAGACAACAGAGTGAGAGACAGAGAAAAGTGAACTCCATCACTCTCACAGCGTTCGTTGTTTCTGTGTCCTTCATTGTCTGCACCCTACCTCTTAATATCGTGAATATTGTGGACACTCCAGCCGTTGGCAGCATGGATGGAAAGGATAGTCCTGATTTAGTTTCAGTCACTTTCTTGTATACGCTGCTATCTGTATCTCTTATTTCAACTTTTCTGTGAACTTTTACCTGTACTGCCTGACTGGCCAAAGATTCAGAAAGGAATTTCTTTATGCGTGGACTGGTCTTCTGCATCAGGTCTCTTAAAAACAGAAATAAGTAATACACTCTTATTGTCAGACATTCAACTAGTGCTTTGGCATCATGTGTTTAATTTAAGATTCTTGTGATGGACTGGTTTCAGTTTACCACAAATTCGTCTCTTTGCACTGATGATTAATTTATGTGACGTGTTATGTTTCGTAATATTTGTTATTTTTTTGTTGTCCACTTGTACATCATAGATATAGTAGGGAAGACCAGCTGACAGTCAGCAGGAAGTCCAGAAGAGGAGATATATCACGTGACGTCATTTCTTTCATGCCTTCGATCCAGATTTTGCATGGTGTACTCTCTTTTTAAATCCAAACTATCGTGTATCTTTGTTGTGCCAAAAATGGTGAGGTTGCATTATGGTCAGTTGACCAAAGCACTTGATTTTCTCATAATATATAAGCGTATTTGGTAGTAAATGGGAAATCATCCCAGGTGTTCCGCAAAAAAGAGGGTGTCGCCAAGATGACCCAATCTCTCCATTTCTGTTTGTGTTGTATACAGAAATAATGGCAGACACTATTCACAAAGAAGTCAACATTAAAGGAGTAAGGATATCAGACACAGAATGTACAATAAGTCAGTATGAAGATGACACAGCTTTTATGCTAAAGGGAAATATAAGATCTTGTAAAAGAATACTTAATACGTTAAATGAAAATGAAGAAAATTCAGGTCTAAAACTCAATTTGGAAAGACATTTATTTAAGGTCTTGCTAGGAAAAAAGCTTTAGGGAAATTTGCTTAGAACACAAAGGACTGCAGGCAGATTCTAGGAATCTGGTTTACAAGTAATTTGTCAAAGTTAACTGGAATAAATATAGCGAAAACATTTATAGCAGAGAAAAAATTATTTGAACTTTGATCAAAAAGGATAAACACGGTATAAGGCAGAGTAACAATATTGGACTTCCTTATACTGTCAAAACTAGTGTTTTTGTGGATATTAATACCAAACAAACCAGAAAATGAAATGAAACAACTACATGCAAACTTTGATGTCAAGCATGGAAATATTAATGCCACGACATAGATAACGAAAGTGTGCACTAAAACCCAAATAAAAGAAAATACTGTTTCTGTTTCGTTTAGAAAGAGACTTTATTAACTATCATGGCTCTAAACGATTTTAAGAGGTCAGTCTAATCACTTTTTGAAAGATGTATTCATGGTTCATACTAATTTCAACCTACATGCTAATTTGGATAAATGCAAAAATATTCAGGCTGAACTTGTTTTCTGCAATGACAGGTTCAAAATCATTAACAGGGATGTTTACTTCAAAATATGGAAAGAGGAAAATGTATTTTTATGTGAAAGACATCTTGACAAGATGGAAGATTTATGAGCCATGAAGCATTTTGAGACAAAGGGGAATGAGAGCCAACCAAATATATTTTTAGTTGCACACAATCAATCAAAGAATGCCCAGGGAAAGGAGAATAGAAATAAATATTAATACGTCAATGAAACAAGCAAAGCACTGCAAATCCTAGTTGGTATTTCTGAAGGATCAAAGGACTACTACAGGAATATGTGGCATAAAAGCTTTCGTGAAACAGGAAAATAAAACTGATGAACTGGGACACAATTCTAAAATTTATGAAAAAGGGTAAATGCATGAGTGAAAATGGTTTCAACTGAAGTTTTCTCGTTGTATTTTATGCACAATCATTCTTTTGAAGAGAATAGAAATTTTCGATAACGAAAAATACATGCAACTTTTATAATGTAGAAAAAGATATGATGCATCATTATTTGTGGTATTGCAGTTTCCCAATCGTTTTGTGGATACAGCTAGAAAGAGTTCTGAAAGAAAAATGCCAGCATCGTCAAAAATGTCTAGATGGAATTGGGTTAATATAGAACAGATGAAAAAACGAATACAGACGAATTTTGACATTATTGTACTATACAGAAAGTCTTACATCCAGAAATATAGAATTGATAAAATAAAACCTAATGTTGAAATGTTTAAAGGTAAACCGTAATACAGAAACATGAAAAGGAAAACATGTTCATCTAGTAGAAATGCAATATCATCAGTTCATAAAAAGACTGCCTTAATTCAGCTTCATGTTAGATTAAACATCTTAGCTTTAGGTTTTAACGGAGCAGAAATACGAATTCCACTTGTTTTTATGATTAGTCCAAACCAATGTAGATGTATAGAAACTAAAGATGCCACAGGCAGCATACACATTATAGAAAAGCATACATTCATTCTATTTTGTTCTCATATTTAGCCCTCTTGCACGATTTCTTGCCATGAAATCGTCTTTTAAAAATTCCATTATTGCAAGTAGATGGAATATCTTAATAATAAATGTTGAATATGAGGTATTATGTGTTGGTTGATCAAGGTTGCATCTCTGCAAGAGAAAACAAATCAAGCTACCAGAAAGAAAGCGTTATAAATCAATTGAATGCAAAGCATGATTAAGTGCAGTTCAGCACCAAAGTTGATTGTCAACATATGCCATCATCAGTTTTCATTCATATTTTGCGTTTTTCATCTTTCCCAATGCAATTTGCACATTCACTTTCTGCACACCCTTTGGGTATTCCCATCATCATTCATAACCTGAGCTGCATTTCATGCAAGTTTAATAAGTACATAAGTAATGAAGAATAAAGTGCAGGCTATTTTACCTATGACAAGTTAAACTGAATCTAATTACCTCCTGCTTTCCTTCACCTGGTGGGCTCCCACTGTTTACATTGTGAAACACAAATAGGATTGCGGTCCTCAAAATGGCCATCATACTGGTGGCCTGACGCTCAACATTCAAAGTGTCGACTGATTTTTTATTTTGTAAATTCTTTTTCTTTCTGTTTTGTTGCTTTTACATCAATTTTGACACCCCTTTCCCCTAAAAAATCTTAAGTTATATGACATTAGATTAGTGCAGTAAAACGTTTTGTACTCATCACTGTAATCTACACAAACAAAATGGTATTCAGAATTATTCTTAATCATGTCTAAACAATTCACAAGAACAATTTTCTTTATTTAATTGATAACGATAGAGGAAGTCTCATGTGTGGGTTATACTGATGGCAAGTTCATTCTATTTACTTTCACTTTGTTTTTGGGAAAAGCGTGGATAATCAATCAGTGTTGAGCATCTTGTCTACCACTGGCTGAGATTGTCCATCACTGACTGAGTACCCAATCACTTCAACTGTAGTGCCAGGGCTGCTTTTAATAGTGGAAGAGATTCTTGGATCTCACTGGACAGCTACCGCTCACCTAAGCTGGGCAGCCTCCAGCCAAATAGGTGCTGTCCCACCACAGTCTGGTAATAAAAGTTTACTCCTTAAACAGGTGGACTCATATAATATACTCCGACTATCTTGGAATGAAAATTTACTGCACTCTTAAAAAAGATTAACAATCAAATGTATTGTTTAAGAAATCCTAAAGTCTTATACGTTTAGCAAACAGAGACTCCAAAAGCTTTAAACATCTATTGTCTGTATTATGTCAGCGTTTGGCACTGTTGTTGAAGTAGAACTTGATCAAACATGATACAGATAAGTGTGAACAAGTCATCAAGAAAGCAGGAGGGGTTGTAGGTAAAGGACAGGATACTTTTACCAACATGTACAAGAGGAAAACAACTGACAGGCTCGTGAAATTTTGACAGATGAAACACCCCATTATCAACAACATTGGTGGTAGACAGATGTTGTCAGGTTTAGAACTCCATGCACAAGAGCATGGGGTTACATGAATTCATTCATTCCCACAGCCATTCACACATTCAATCAACAAGCACAACACACTTGCTAACAGACTGTGACGCTGTACCTCACCAGTAGATGTATGTGTGTGACTGTACAGACGTTTTGGAGTGCACGCAGAGATAAATGGGTATGTTACGTTGAACCAACAAATTGTTCGTGTACCTATGTGACTGAATGTTTTGTCTTGTCTACAGGACAGCGAGCATAAAACAGTGATAATGTATGGTTTGTGAGTCCATGGAAACCATGGATACATTTTTGTCTGAATAATTTCAATCCTCATCAATGTGT
>CM060312.1:10315329-10335687 GCA_030674185.1 Monoplex corrugatus
CCCTAGCCTACAGCCTGTGCTCATTACAGCTCAGTAGGGCCACAGGAAGATGTGAAGGCAAGATCATATTCATCAATCCTATCAAGACATAAAACATTACTCCATCAGATATTTCCACCACTCTCAGTATGTGTAACATGGTCTGTTATGTCAAATGAGTCCTGAGCACACAGACATCTGATAGGGTCCCTTTAGCTCTCAGATGGTCAGGCGCCGTACTGATAACTCAGGGGTGGTAAGTCACAGTTACTCCTGCCATTTACTTGCGTTTGATTCAATTTCTTCACTTTGACATTCAGAACACTGGGCACCGAGTGATAGCCATTGCAATGCTTTCATTTTTTAATTAGACAGTCAGACTCCCCTGATCTGCCGAAGCCGCCACCTAGCTGAGACGGTCCACAGGAAGGTTGAGCAGGTGATCCAAACGCGGGCCCCACAAAGAGAGAGGGGGGGAGGCCTCGCCCAAACTCGAAACCCGTTTCACACTCCAGCCTGACTGATTCAGAAAAATGGTCCAGCTGAGAATATTGAACTCACAATACCTACGTTATGAGCATGGCTCTCTAATAACAGAACCACTGAGCCAATGGATTTTAGAAAATTGATACAATACTAGTATGAAAATGTAGGCGAGGTAAAACATAGGCTAGGCAAGACCTCACTACCTCGCCAGCTCATGGTTTTATGTGCAGGCTTAAGGTTTGCACCATGATCACCATACACATGGCACCTGAGACGTTAGTGCATATGGAATTCATCCCCATGCAGAAACAACATCTTGAGAAACTGAAGCTGAAACTGAAACTGAAACTGAAACTCAGCGGTCGTGGGATCCACCCTCAGGTGGGCCACAATTTGTAGACGTTTGATACAAATCCACTTCAAATATACAGTCATCTTAATTCCAATGTCAGCTTGCTCACAACGGTGTCACAGCGTTTGGACGATGTCAATATGCGCTAACATTACAAATGTCATGAGATGGAGTAAATAATAATTATAATAATAATAATAATTACAATATTTATATAGCGCAAAATCTTGATAAAATCAAATCTAAGCGCTGAAACAGACACACACGCACGCACGCACGCACGCACACGCACGCACGCACGCACACACACACACACACACACACACACACGCATGGCTATAAATGGGGAGAAAGAATAAAAGCAATAAAAGCAAGAATAAAAGCAATAGAAAATTATAGAGAACATAGCATATACAATTACATATTATAACCATGTGATTCCCCTCTGAGCGGAGACAGGCTGCAGAGGGGTTGGGGGGGGGGGGTTGAGAGAGGTCAGGATTTTATGCAGAGGAGAAAAGGTGAGTTTTGAGAGCGGACTTGAAGGAGACAAAAGTAGGTTGCTGACGGACTGAGAGAGGAAGTTTGTTCCAGGAGAGTGGACCAGAAACAGAGAAGGCTCGTGGACCATAGGTATTGAGCTTAGTACGTGGAAAGCGAAAAGTCAGAGGATCGGAGGTAGAGCGGAGGGTACGTGAGGGAACATAGATCTCAAGTAGGCTTGACAGGTAATCGGGGGCTGCGTTATAGAGGCTTTTGTAGCACATGGTGTCTAGTTTGTACTGTATGCGCTTTGATACAGGGAGCCAGTGAAGTTGTGCCAGGAGAGGAGATATGTGGTCAGCTTTTTTCTTTTTGAGTACAAGGCGTACAGCATTGTTTTGAATGCGATGTAGGATGTGAATGGTGGAGGCAGGAAGATCAGACAGGAGTGAATTGCAATAGTCAATGCGAGACATTATGAAGGAGAGGACGAGTTTTGCAGTTGTTTCGACAGAGAGATACTTCCTGATCAGGCTTATACGATGGAGATGATAGTAGCAAGATCTGGCAGTTTGAGAAACAAAGTTGTTCATGGAGAGGGTAGAGTCAATGCAGACACCAAGGTTTTTAGCTGAATCAGAAATTGGGACTGATGTGTTACATAATGGGAGAGAAAGAGGAGGCAGCTGAGAAAGTTTCTGACGGGTGCCAATGACGATAGCTTCTGTCTTGTGGTCATTAAGCTGAAGTTTATTGTGTGTCATCCAGTTCTTAATGTCCGAGTAACACTCAGTGGTGCGAGTCAACAGGCGCTGTATATTATCAGGTGAGTCACTGTCTTGTAGTTGGGTGTCATCAGCATAGAAGTGGTGTTTTATAGAGTGGGAGTTGATGATGGTGGACAGGGGGGAGGTGTAAAGAGTGAAAAGAACAGGGCCAAGGACAGATCCTTGTGGAACACCACAGGTCAGGTATGCAGGTTGAGAGTAAGTGCCATTGATGAGAACAGTTTGTTTTCTGTTTGATAGGTATGAAGTGAACCAGGAGAGAGCAATGTCAGAGATGCCAAAAGTATGATGAAGTCTAGAAAGGAGAATACCATGGTCAATGGTATCAAAGGATGCAGACAGATCAAGGAGTGTGAGGAGAGAGACTTTGCCAGTAACAGTTGCAAGGAGGAGATTGTTGAGAATGTGTAGTAGGGCAGTTTCAGTGCTATGGCACTGGCGGTAGGCTGACTGGAAAGGATTGAGGAGATTGTTGGCACACAGATGAGAGTTCAGCTGGTTGAGGACGACTTTTTCAAGGAGTTTTGACAAGAAAGAGAGATTAGAGATAGGCCGGTAATTTTTCAGTTCATTTGGTTCTAAATTGTGTTTCTTGAGGAGAGGGTGAACAATAGCAAACTTGAAAGAATCTGGGACAGTTCCAGTTTGAAGAGAAGTGTTGATGATGTCAGTGATGAATGGGAGGAGAGTAAGGAGACAGTCAGAGTAGAGAGAACCTGGAAGAGGATCCAGTTCGCAGGTTTTGAACGACATGGATCTGATTGTGTTGAAAATTTCTTCTTGTGAGACTGGGGTAAAAGTAGTAAGAGGTGTGCCAGAGAAGGAAGGGTCAGGTGGGCATGGTTGACAGGGTGTCCTGTCAAGCCTGTCACGAAGAGTTCGTATTTTGGTGGTGAAATACTTGGAGAATACAGATGGGAGTTCTTCATTTGTATGTTTTGTTGGGAGAGGTAAATCTTTTCGTGTGCCAAGGAGATGATTCATGGTTGTAAAGAGTTCTTTTGAAGAAGAGGCATTCAGGATTTTGGTTTGGAAATAGCTTGTTTTTGCTGATGCAATGAGGGTGGATACTTTTGTTTTAGAGGCTTGGAAAAGTTGCCTGTGTACAGTGAGTTTGGATTTGCGCCAGCGGCGCTCTGCTCTGCGGCGGGCACGTTTTGCACAGGCAATCTCATGAGTGAGCCAGGGGGTAGGGGGGCGGTCAGGTAAAAGACGGGTTGTGGGCAGTAGTATAGAATTCATCGGCAAGGTTATGTGACTTTTCAGAAAGGAGACAGGAGGCATCAGTTGAAAATGTGGAGAGGTCGATAGATTTGAGAAAGAACTAAGCAGTTGTCAGTAGCTGAATTGTGGTGATCACGAGAAATGATCCAGTCAAGAATGTGACCTTTTTGATGGGTTGTTTCAGAAATGTGTTGAGTCATATTGTGATTGGACAGAGAGTTGATGATATGTCTTGTGTCATAACGGTGAGTGTTGTCATAGTGGACATTGATGTCACCTAGAATGATGAGATTTCCAGGTAAGAGGCAATAGTGGTCAAGCAGTTGGTCAAAGTCATAGAGAAACGTGGATGTGGTGAGTTTGTTGGCAGAGCTAGGTGGGGGTCGATAGACACAGGAGAAGGTGATGGGGTGAGGGGTGGATTGGAAGGATACTTCAACGTGCTCGAAAGAAGGATGGGAGAAAGGCAGAGACTGCGAGAAAGATAGGCGGGAATGGATTGAGCCGTTGTAGAGGATGGCGATACCGCCACCTCGGGATGAGCGATGGAAAGCCTGTAACCACTCGGAGTGAGGCTAGCATGTATAGGTTCGTGACCAAGGGGGTTAAGCCATGTCTCTGTGATAAAAGCAATGTCAACATGCTCATCTGCGATAAAGTCAGCAATGACTTCGGCTTTGCTATCCTTGCATGTTGACTGAGCATTAAAAAGGCATAGTTTTAGTTTATCAAAGTCATATGGTGGTGGCCGAGGTGGCGACGAAGGCGACACCAGCGGGGCAGAAGACGAAGGCAGCAACGAAGGAACAGAAGACGAAGGCGGCACCGTAGGACAGAAGACGGAGGCGGCACCGGCGGGACAGAAGACAAAGGCAGCATTGGCGGGACAGAAGACGAGGGCAGCGCCGGCGGGACAGAAGACGAAGGCGGCACCAGCGGGACAGAAGGTGAAGGCGGCACCGGTGGGACAGAAGGTGAAGGCGGCACCAGCGGAACAGAAGGTGAAGGCGGTACTATCAGGATAGAAGGTGAAGGTGAAGATGGCAGAGGAGGAGACGAAGTTTGCAGCAGCGAGGTCGAGGGCAGGGGCAGTGGAGGAGACGAAGAAGCAGGAGACGAAAAGTGGCGTCGGGCAGGAGGCAGGTTGTGCCAGAGAGGGTGGAGACGTCCACCACGACAGGATCGCGCAGTGCGGAGATTAGGACACAGCCCCAGTGTTCGTATTCGCTGGTAGACGCCTCCACCGAGGGAGCACTTGCTGTGTTTAAAAAGTGTCAGTCCAATTTGTTTTATAAAAGACGGGTACATAATTGCGAGCCAGTCAGGAGAGGAAGATACTTGCAGGTTGGTGTGTGGGTTGGTCAGTTCACAACACTTAAATCCAGAGAACACAAAGGTTTGGGAAAGCTGTAGCGTTGGGCGAACACAGTAAGCTAAAATGTAAAAACAGTTCACAGATAAAATGTCCGACTTGAGCGGCTGAATTAAAATGATGAAAAGTAGGTATAAAAACTTTAAAATCAGATTATCTGGTAAAATATTCAAAATTTATAAAAAATATTTACATCACCGTGTGTCAGGATTTCAAAGCAACAAACTGATACAAAATTCAATGCATAAAATCAAATAGAACCACGATAAAATCACTGTAAAACACCACACACACTTTTGCTGTATGTAAATCATATGATCAATTCTTTCACGTACCCGTCTTTGGAACATTCTGTACACTACAGAACAACTACCAGTTACCGAAGCCATTTAAAGCCATAAGCCATCTTCCTGGAAAATTGTATCACTGGTATCATCGATTTGACCAGATAATGCTTCCGCTTACGTAAATTTCCTGCAGTGGATATCTATACCCTACCAGATTTAGAGTTCACAGCATATCGTAATTCTCTGACAAAGCACAAAGCACAAGCTCATACATGTCAGTGACTTAAGTCTATACCACAAAAAAATAAAAATACAAACAAAAACTCCTATTCGTTCCAACATCCCATAGAGAACGTATGGACACAGAGCCACTGTTATCGGCACCACGTCCATTTACTGCAGACTCTCCACAAATTGACCATCCCTGAAGAACATCACCATCTCTAAAAGCCACCATTAACCATCACAGCTAAAACTACAACTCTTGTTATTTTTTTTATTTTTTTTTTTTATTTTGGGACGGGGGGTTCTGTGTGTGTGTTTTTTTTTCTAGTTGTATAAAATCCCACATGTTTCAGTCCTTTTCTATTCCAACACTTCTCCACTTCCAATATATTAATTTTACATTTTCAGTCATCTCAGCATTTGTATACTTTCTCCCAAGTGTTTTACGTGTCCATGGCCATGTATCAGAGAAATGCAACACAGCTGATGATGACTGTGTCCAGTATCACAATGGGTGATTCTACCTCATCAGCAGACATCACTGACCTTAACTCGTTGCCATTAGTTCAGCTGTCAACATGGATCTGGACCATCTGTCTGCCCATCGCTTTTATCCTGGGTGTGTTCGGCAACGTCATGACTATCGTCATTGTTTGTCGTCTTCGAGACAACCGTTCTGCCTTGGACCGTTATTTCCTGTGTCTGGCAGTGACTGATCTCTGTGTCAACATCACAGGACAACTCCCTGACTGGATCTCCACTGTGATGTCGTTTGATGCTTTTGCACTTCATGACATTGTTTGTAAGGTGGTCTTCTTCATCTCACACTCTGCTTGTACGTGTTCTGCTTGGCTCGTGGTGGTGATGGTGACACACAGGGCCATGTCTGTGGTGTGGCCACATCGTGTGGATGTACTGTGTACAGCAAAAACGTCCTGGATAATTATTTTGAGTATCGTCATCGTTTTAATCATTTCATGGTCACACTTGCTTTACGGAATGGAACTTCTAGATGGAATCTGTGTGCCAAAAGATGACTACCTGCCATTTTTGATTAATGTGTGGGTTAAAGTTGACCTAGTTGTGACTTCCTTACTGCCTTTCATCTGCCTGATGCTCAGTAACATCGTGCTTGCGGTGAAGTTAAGAACATCAGTAAAGGAAGTTGGTGACCAGTTTGCTGCCACAGACAAACAGCAGAGTGAGAGACAGAGAAAAGTGAACTCCATCACTCTTACAGCTCTCACTGTGTCTGTGTCCTTCATTGGTTTTACTCTGCCACTTTTCATCATCAATATTGGTGTTCCAACTTATGGCAACATTGAGGCAAATGGTAGTTCTGATTTAGGCCTTGGTCACTTTATGGTATACCTTGTATCTGTATCTATTATATGAACTTTTCTATGAACTTTTACCTGTACTGCTTGACAGGCCGAAGGTTTAGAAACGAATTCCAAAAGCTCATGAGTGGACTTGTCTTCTGCATCAGATCTTCGACTAACAGAAATAAGAAGTGAGCTCTAGTGGTCGGGCATTGAACCAGTGTATAGCTATCCAGCGTATGTTTAAGATTCTGGCGATGAATCGATTTCAATATACCGCACAAATGGCCTCTTTGTATAGATGATTTCATTTTATGTGATATATTGCACTTTCTAGTCATTCTTCTGTAACCCTCCTTCCAATGAGGAATGAAACCTAAACTTCAGGAGGGTATCATTAAAAAGGAATAACGGATTCGACATAGAAATAAATTTGTAATATTCAGAATAAAGAAAATAATCAGAAAAATAGACAAAGAAAGAGGATCTAAGTAAATAAGAAATGCTATAAATTAATAATCAAAAGGATAAAATAACAAATCCCAATAAATCCAATTACATTTTTTCATTTTCCGAAACACTGGAAAGAAAACCTAATAAAACAAATCACAATCGAATCAAAATAATCAAAATCACAAAATGATTTGAAATTATCTGATGTAACAATGATGGCGAACATAGGACTTAGGAGGCTTCTGAAACATAAATAGCACCGAGTATTTAATATTTTGTTCTAATTATCCACTCATGAAATGCACCAACTGAAAGGAAAAAAAATATGTTCAATCATCAAAAAACCAAAAAAACCAACATCAACAACAAAAAACCCATATTAAACAGATTGACTCTGTTTATTCTTACTCATCGACCGTTTTACGCATTATTAACTCCCATCATGCTTTTCTGCAAACTATCATCATAGACTTCCATATCTCAACAGAGATTATTCCATAAATTATATTTTATTAAAATTCAAATAGAAAATGGTTTGATCAGTGTTATTTGACAACACTCACCACTATCCATTTACTAGTGCTGAATTACAACAAAATTAGACATTTCAAATATCTAATATCGATAACAATCATCTTTTTTTTCCATTCCATATTACAGTGTTGAATAACAACAATCCAAAACATCTCCAATGCCTAATGATGATCATCGGTTTTGTTGTTGTTGTTGTTTTTGTTTTTTATAGCAGACCCCCACACATCATCTTAACATCCATTAACTAAACATCAAAAACACCGTTTCAATTAATTATTTTATGCAATACAATTAAGTAGTACTCAAATACACATAAACAATCATGTGACAACAAAACTATAATAATACATAAACACTAACCTGATTTAGAAACCGAAACCGTAAACAGGCGTCCCGTTCAGCGGACCATTTTTCAAATCGATCAAGTGACCCAGAAATTAAACAATAACAGTTAGCTATTATCTCAATCTATAAAGTTCACTAGAAATTATAAAAAGATCAAACCTAAACATTATTCAACTTACCAAAATTTACTGAATATAAAATTGACTTTATCTTTACAATACTATTTTTATTTATACTAAATTTTCACTATAATATTCATGAAAGGGAAATACGTCTCATTCCAAAACTACGATAGACATACTATGTAACCTCCTGAAGGTTTTCAGTAAAATACTTTTGAGGGGGGCTACACTTCTTTTTCCTACTTTATCCGTCTGCTTGTGTCACCATGTGTGTCGCGTGGAGAATGAGTTGGTAGTCAGCAGCGTGTAGTCAATTTTCCGCCATTGATCCAGGTCTTCCTTGGTGTACCTCTCACCTTAAGTCCAGATATTTTTTTGCCATATGTTTGATGAGATCGGGCTACATTCTGGTCAGACGACCAAAGCACTCAATTTTCTGTTGATAAATATGATTGTGAAACTGATGTCGTTCCCCACATTTCTGTCATCCTGACGTTTCTGATTATCTCGTGTCTGTTCTTGTCGACAGCTGTTTTCAAACAACATCTCCCACAGGTGTCAGTCTACAGCATCACTCCTTGGAATGTCAGTCGCCCACACTGCTCTCCGGGTCTCTGTCCTCCATATCTGTTTTTCCCCAACCAGACTTAAAATCTCTGGATTGTTACGACCTGTTCACTCCTTAGTGTTTCCCGTGTCTTCTGTGCTCTTCCCTTTATTCTATTGCCCTCCACTTTTCCCTGAATGACATATTTCATGAGAGAGCATTTTTAGTTTCTGCACACATGTCCAAAGATAGACAATTTCTTTTAGAGGATAACCTATACAAATTTTCTCCGGATTTCCACGTTTGTGTGGGTTTTTGGCAAGTGTATTTCCAGTAGCCATCTTGCGTGATTTATTTTCATGAAATTGTCTTTTGAAATTCCATTATTGCAAGTAGACGGTATGTCAATGATAAGATGTTGACTATGAGGTCTTATGTGTTGGTTGATCAAGGCTACATTGTTGTCGTTATAATGTATTCATGATTGCTAAGTGATTGTATGTATTTGTTATCTGACTGCATGTACTTTAATCTATCAGGAAAAAGAATGGAACTTGCATGGCAAGAGAAGACAAATCAATCTACCAGAAAGAAAGCGTTATAAGATTTAATTAAAGCATGATTAAGCTGCATTTTAGCACCACAGCTGACTTTCAACATTTGTCATCGTCAATTTTCATTCATATATTGCGTTTTTCATCTTTCCCAATGCGATTTGCACATTCACTTTCTGCATTCCCTTTGGGTATTCCCATCATCATTCATAACCTGAGCTGCATTCCATGCAAGTTTAATAAGTACATAAGTAATGAAGAATAAAGTGCAGGCTATTTTACCTATGACAAGTTAAACTGAATCTAATTACCTCCTGCTTCTTCACCTGGTGGGCTCCCACTGTTTACATTGTGAAACACAAATATGATTGCGGTCCTCAAAATGGCCATCATACTGGTGGCCTGACACTCAGCTCGATCCCAGTAAAACTCAGAAGTATTCATTTTGTGTTTAAAGTGTCGACTGAACTTTTATTTTGTAAACTACGCTTCTTTCTGTTTGTTGTTTTCACATTAATTTTGAACCCCCCCCCCCCCCCCCCAAAAAACACTTTAAAAATGTGACGTCAAATTTGTACTAATAAAACGTTTTGTACTCATCACTGTAATCTGCATAAACCAAATGGTGTTCGGAATTATTTTTAATCATGTCAAAACAATTCACAAAAACATTTTTTTCTCTAATTGATAACGATAAAGAACGTCTATTATGTGGGTTATACTGTTGGCAAGTTCATTCTGTTTCCTTTCACTCTGTTTGGGGGCAAAGCATGGAAAATCAATCAGGGTTGAGCACCTTGTCCACCACTTGTTAAGGTTGTCCATCACTGACTGATCATCAAATCACGTTCAACTGTAGTGCCAGGGGCTGCTTCCAGTGGTGGAAGAGATTCTCGGATCTCACTGGACAGCTACAACTCGCCTAAGCTGGGCAGCCTCCAGCCAAATAGGTGCTGTCCCGGCACAGTCTGGTAGTAAACGTTTAATACCTAAACAGGTGGACACATGCAAATGTCTTTGGGGTGATGATTGACTCTAACTATCTTGGAATGAAATTTTACTGCACTCTCTAAGAAGATTAACAGTCAAATGTACTGTTTAAGAAAACCTAAAGTTTTATAATTTTAGCAAACAGAGACTCCAAATGCTTTAAACATCTTTTGTCTGTACTATTTTAGCCTTTGACACTGTTGTTGGGGTAGACACCAGATCAAACATGATAAAGACAAGTGTGATAAAGTCATCAAGAAAGCAGGAAGGGTTGTAGGTAAAGGACAGAATACTTTTAGCAACATGTACAAGAGGAAAACTACTGACAGGTTCGTGATAATTTTGACAGATGAAACACCCCATTATGCAACAACATTGGTGGTAGACAGATGTGTCAGGTTTAGAACTCCATGAACAAGAGCATGGGGTTACATGAATTCATTCATTCCCACAGCCATTCACACATTCAACAACAAGCACAACACACTCGATAACAGACTGTGACGCTGTACCTCACCGGTAGATGAGTGTGTATGACTGTACAGACGTTGTTCGTGTACCTGTGTGACTGAATGTTTTGTCTTGTCTGCAGGAGAGCGAGCGTGAAACAGTGATAATTTATGGTTTGTACGTCCATGGGCAACATGGATACATTTTTGTCTGAATAATTTTAATCCTTGATCGATATGTGTGTGGCAAGTTTGTGTTTGTGTTTATTACAAGTCTGTGACTGCACAAATAAATTTCCATGTGGATCAATAAAATGATCCTGAATAAATAATTGAACTGAATTGAATTGAAGGCAGTGTAAACAGAACGAAGTTTATATATTCCGTGTTGGGGAAGCACAGAGTCAGAGTGCTACTGGCATCATTCCTTGTTCTGTTGACTCAACGTATTCTGTGCGTTTCAGTGACTGCAGCTTGTGCAGCATTGTGTGGAGGACTAGTTTACCTCTGAAACATCTGATTCCATCCCAGCCTTCCTGCAGTTCCAGCCTTTGTTCAGCTTCAGCATAAGGTTGAGATCTGTGACCAACTGGACCACCAAGACATACAGTATCATTTTCTCCTACACATCTAAAAGACCGGAAAGTTCCAAGTAGCAGTGCATTATGCACGATTAACCATTGAAGGATTTGGACTGATAGACGTCTTCCTAGACAGTTCAAGTCAGCTTTTAATGCATAATACAACTTTATCAGATTCTTTTCAGAAGGGGTAGCTGCTGTTGAACAGTTTAGCAGCCAAAGACTGTCTGGTGAACAGAAACGTTACTGTGGGACATTTTGTTTCTGAGCATTTGTCCAGTTAAAATAAAAATAATGATTACATCAAGTTGATTAAGTTAGTCTGTAGAAACAGTTCTATTTTCACGTTAGTAAATGTGGACATTTTATTCTTAGGTCAATTTCTTTATTTGTTTTGTACCTCTGGCCTCATTCCTCTAAGTTCTCTGTAGGGGTCATGCCATTTTTAGCTTACAGCCTGAAGACTTACCCTGTGGGCATCAGAGGCTGTGGCTTTACATGGTTCTTATCCCCCTGATGGCATGATGACTGATATAACGAGTGTATATATTTACTGGATGTGGCCTTCCTAAGTGCCACCCCACCTCACCCTGACAGAAATCATTGCCAGTCTGTCTGGGACTTCTTATTCATTCTAGCAAGCTTTGGTATTGTTAGATTTGTTTAAAGCCAAGCCGACTGCGTACAGCCATATCAGGGCTATAACCACTTCAAAACATATACAATATTTCAACAAGAAAAAAAGGGAAAGAAGAACTAGAAAAGTCCATTCTCACACTGGACGAAGCAACAGGGAAGTTTCGGTCTTTTTCTCCTAATTTCTGTGTTTGGTGTTTATTCTTTTGTGATTTTACGTCTACGCTTGACAACGGCGAGTTGGCCGAAAATTTGCGCCTGTCCTGTCTGGTTGTATAAATACGCGTTCTGATTAAGTTTTCGAGTTTTTTTCTGGTTCTTTCTTGCTTGAACGCAGTCGCACCTGTAAAGGGAAAAAATGGAGTACACATATCAATGCATTCACACACATAATCTAAGGAGATGTCCCTGGAGTTGACCACTCCGTCCAACTTAGAAGATTTAAAACCCGATACCTAAATACAAAGTTAAACGAAAGTAAGGACACCAAAATATACATACAAATATATTACCAAAATTGCTTCCGCGTGTATCATTTCCCTAGAACCAAAAATGCACTTAATACATTATATTCAGTTATCAATCCTAAGAAAAAGTACGTAAGACTTTATCCAGCACATACGTTTGAATAAACCAGCAAGGCATAAAATGATAAGAAGAAATGACAAAAAGCAAACGAGCAAGACGGAAACAAAGACATCATCATCATCATCATCACCAGGTGCCCTGCCTCATGGCGTTGGCGACCATGGAATTCCAACCATCTCTATCTCTCGTTGCCCCCAGCATCTCCCCCACCCTCTTCATCCCCAGCCACTCTGCAAGTCCGTCCAGCATTCTCTCCCTGGGTCTGCCTGGTGCTCTCTTTCCCTCCAGCTTTCCCATTGTGACCAGGTGCTCCAAATCCCCCTTCCTCATAAAATGGCCTATAAATGTTGCTTGTCTTTTCCTAATCTTCCTTATGAGTGATCTACTTGTGTCTGCCTCCATCAAGACTGTCTCGTTTGTTTTCTTTGCTGTCCATGGAATTCTCAACATTCTTCTGAGAAACCACATCTCGGCTGCGTCGATCTTGCTCTGGCTTTGCTTGTTGACTGTCCACGTCTCGCATCCGTACAACAGTATGTCAAGGTTGTGCCATTTCCTGTTATTTTGCATGGGGGGATTTCATGTTTTTTACTGATCACCATGACTTCAGTCTTCCTGTTGTTTAGTTCCAAACCCTTACCTTTGCTTTCTGTTTCAAGTATATTCACAAGGTTTTGTAGGTCCCTTTCATTTTCTCATCTGGGTACCGAATGTTGTTTATCATTTTCCCTCCAACCTTTAATCCAGGGTCTTCTTCTAGGTTTCTCATGATGTTTTCGTTATATAGTGAAAACAGATCTGGTGACAAAACACAACCCTGTCTGACTCCTCTTTTGATGTTTTGAAAAGAGCTTATAATTATTGTTTTCTATTCTCATTGCAGCTGTTTGTTCCCAGTACATATTCCAGATTATTCGTAGTTCTTTTCCATCGACATTGAGTCTCTCCAGTTGGCTGATCAATTCTTCATGTCTTACCCGATCGAAAGCCTTGGTATAGTCAACAAAGCATAAATACAAATCCTTATTCATCTCAATTGACCTCTCTATGATAGTTCTCAGGATGTATATGGCATTAATAGTTCCTTTCCCCTCCACAAATCCACACTGTTCTTCTGCTATTTCTCTTTTGATTCTATTCCTTGTCCTCATCATGATTATTCTTAACAGGATTTTTTTTACATGACTCATCAAACTGATTGTGCGATGGAGTTCGCATTCTATAGCCCCTGTCTTCTTTGGAAGTGCAAATGAAAATTGATTTTGACATATCTTTGGGGATTTTTCCAGTGTCATAGATTTCATTTAGGAGGACTGTTATTTTTTCTATGCCAAATTCGTCCAGGGCTTCAATCATCTCTGTAGTAATGTTGTCTGGTGGTTCTGGGGCTTTTCCTGGTTTCATCTTTTTCAGTGCTCTTCTAACTTCATCTTTCATTATGGGTGGTCCTTCAAAGTTCTTTTTTTATAATGTGTTCTTCGTTTCTGTCATCCTCAAAAAGGTCTTTAATGTACTCTCCACATTTGTCTAATATTTTGTCATTTTCCATGATAAGCGTGCCATCTTTCGATTTTAAGCAACCAGTTGATGTGCATGTATTTTTCCTGTGGACAGTTTCTTCAATTCGTCTGTACATACCCTGAGGATCCATTTTGTGTCGTTCTTCTATCTCTTTGCATTTTGTATTCAGCCAAGCTTCCTTAGCTTCATTGCACCTATACCTGATTTCATTGTTTATCTTCCTGTATATCTCCTCGTTTCTCTTTGCCTTCCTCCTTTCCCCCATCAGGACCAAAATTTCATTAGTCATCCAGCTCTTTTTTGCTTTTCTATTTGCCTTAGGGATTTCTTCACAAGCTCATTTATAGAACTTCTCAACTTTGTCCATTGTTCCTCACTGTCACCAACGTTTCCAGAGCACTGAATCTGTTTTGAACATGTACATTAAATTTTTGACGTATCATTTCATCTGCCTTTAAGAGTCCAAGGTTTAGTTTGATGTTGCTTTTGGTCTGCTTCCTTTTCCTCAATTTCAGCCTAAACCTTCCCACTACAGGATTAGGTCACTGTTGCAGTCTGCGCCTGATAGTGTTTTTGCTGACAGTAAAGAATTTCTAAATCTTTTGTTGATCAGGATATAGTCAATTTGATTTTTGGTATTATCTCCTGGACTCATCCAAGTCCATTTTCTTCTGTTAGGCTGCTCAAACCAGGTGTTTCCTACTATGAATTCATTCATCTGTGCCCATTCTACAAGCTTCCCCCTCTTTCATTTTGTGTACCAAGGCCATGAGGTCCAACTATATCCTCCACCCTATCCTGTCACACTTTAGCATTAAAATCTCCCATTATGACTGTAACTTCTTGTGATTCACATTGGACCTTGGCCATCTCTAAAACTTCGTAGAAGTTGTCGATGTCTTCCTGAGTACTTGCGGATGTTGGTGCATACACCTGTATGATGTTGATATCAAAAGGTTTGCCTCCAAATTTGACCAGTAAAACTCTGTCGGACACTGCCCAGTATCCCTTAACTGCTTTTGATTTGTCTTTGTCCATTATGATGCCTACTCCTCTTTCATGTGAATTACCACCAGAGTATATCACTGTATATTCTCCTGATGTTATCATGCCTGCCCCCTTCCATCTCATTTCCCCCAGTCCTAAATTACTGATGTTAAGCCTTTCCATCTCCATTTTGATGTTGTCTAATTTACCTTTCTGCAGCATTGTTCTGATGTTCCATGTTGCTACTTTGGTGTTGAATTTAATTTTGGTCGCAGTAGCTGGCTGACGGTCTGGTGTCACCTGCACCGCATGACAGTCACTACCGGACGAATGTGCTCCACAGGAGCACCTATTGACGTCGTTAACTTTCTTCTTTTCTTTCTCCTGTCCATGGTTTTCCTGGGGAAAACTACGATGGTGGTTTCCCCTTGCCTTCCATCAGTTTTTTTAGGGTTAACTCCCTTAGCCTTACTCTCTCCCGAGATGTCTACAAGGCAGTGGAGCTATTTACCCATAGCTTGGGATCTGGTTCGTGGGCACCAGGGCGTGTCCACACGCCGGTGGGCCTGCATGCCTCACGTCTGGGGGACAGACCTCCTCCGAGTCCTATGAGATTCAGCCTGAGTCCGTGAGGTGTTCAGTTATCGCCTGTCGCCACGAGGAGGCACAGCGTAGGGCTTGCTGATGGAGAGGCTGTGTACTGGCAGGAAGAGACTTATGCCTTGCTTTTGTTTTCGCACAGCAGTGCTAGCCAGTGGTGCAGGCCAAAGCCGACACACTAGACGCATCACATCTGCCAATATGACAAGCGAAACAAAGACATTGACAGAAAAGAGGAAATTTCTGGCACAGAATTTCCAGAAGGTGGGGATACTGTTTATACTGAAAGAACCCCAGGCATCCCCACGGGGGAAATCCTAGCAAGCCTGGCTTATTTCACAAGTAACCTTTATATCTGAAGGCCATCTATCATCTGCCACCTGCAAACCGCTCAGCTGGAGTTAATCACGCCATTACCAAGTTGCAGGTAGTCATTCCCACGCAACGCACCTTTCAAATCAGTAGAAAAGGCTTCATCCTACGATACCAAATGTGTTCCCAAACTTCAGGTTTCAACACCGAGTCTTGAAAAGGAGTTCCCCTTCCAACAGGACCTTGTGTTTTGGTCTGGATGTTAATCGTTTGAACGAAATGATCATCTGACTGAGTTCCCCTGAATAGAAAAAATCTACCTAACAAACAAATAAATATATATATATATGTATACACACACATACATATGCACATATACGTATATATACATATATAATTATATATATATATATATATATATATATGTGCATATATGTATGTGTATATATATATATGTATATAGATACATATGTATATATGTATAATATGTATATATTTTATGTAGTATGAATGTATGTATGTATGTATGTAGGTGTGTGTTGTTGTGTGTGTGTGTGTGTGTGTGTGTGTGTGTGTGTGTGTGTGTGTGTGTGTGTGTGTATAAAAGAACTCATGGCAAGATGTTTTCCTGATTGCATTTCATAAGCGTGAAATGGTACACGCAGTCAGACAGAAATATAAACAAAATTGCACTGCACTGTGGCAACGTGCTTTTCCCACAGAAAGTAATCTTGTTGTCACGTGGTAAATCTGCTATGACAAGAAAAACAACCGAGCAAGGAAACAACGACTATTAGGCTCCTAAACTTGTAAGGAGGTTGGGGGATGATTGGTGGTGTGAAAAGAGGTCCACACAGTGTAATCATTTAATTACATATATTAATAATAATAATTACAATATTTATATAGCGCAATAATCTTGATAAAATCAAATCTAGCGCTGAAGCAGACACACACGCAAGCACGCACGCACGCACGCACGCACGCACGCACACACACCACGCACACACCCACCCACACACACACACACCCACACACACGCATGGCTATAAATGGGAGAAAAGAATAAAAGCAATAAAAGCAAGAATAAAAGCAATGGAAAATTATAGAGAGCATAGCATATACAATCATATATTATAACCATGTGATTCCCTCCGAGCGGAGACAGGCTGCAGAGGGGGGGGGGGGGGGGGGTTGAGTGAGGTTAGGATTTTATGCGGAGGAGAAAAGGTGAGTTTTGAGAGCGGACTTGAAGGAGACAAAAGTAGGTTGCTGACGGACTGAGAGAGGAAGTTTGTTCCAGGAGAGTGGACCAGAAACAGAGAAGGCTCGTGGACCATAGGTATTGAGCTTAGTGCGTGGAAAGCGAAAAGTCAGAGGATCGAGGCAGAGCGGAGGGTACGTGAGGGAACATAGATCTCAAGTAGGCTTGACAGGTAATCGGGGGCTGCGTTATTGAGGCTTTTGTAGCACATGGTGTCTTGTTTGTACTGTATGCGCTTTGATACAGGGAGCCAGTGAAGTTGTGCCAGAAGAGGAGATATGTGGTCAGCTTTTTTCTTTTTGAGTACAAGGCGTACAGCATTGTTTTGAATGCGCTGTAGGATGTGAATGGTGGAGGCAGGAAGACCAGACAGGAGTGAATTGCAATAGTCAATGCGAGACATTATGAAGGAGAGAACGAGTTTTGCAGTTGTTTCCACAGAGAGATACTTCCTGATCAGCCTTATACGATGGAGATGATAGTAGCAGGATCTGGCAGTTTGAGAAACAAAGTTGTTCATGGAGAGGGTAGAGTCAATGCAGACACCAAGGTTTTTAGCTGAATCAGAAATTGGGACTGATGTGTTACATAATGGGAGAGAAAGAGGAGGCAGCTGAGAAAGTTTCTGACGGGTGCCAATGAGGATAGCTTCTGTTTTGTCGTCATTAAGCTGAAGTCTATTGTGTGTCATCCAGTTCTTAATGTCCGAGTAACACTCAGTGGTGCGAGTCAACAGGCGCTGTATATTATCAGGTGAGTCACTGTCTTGAAGTTGGGTGTCATCAGCATTGTTTCACAATGGTCAACCTAGGCATCATGATAGTGCTGGATACATGGACATTGGTAATGTTGGTTTCACATCAGCATATTCTACATGTAGACTGTTTGGATGGCATCCCCATGGGCTAGACAGGCTTGATTCTCCTGTACTGCGAAGACAATGTCCACGACAATGTCCACGACAATGTCCACGACAATGCACACACATTGCAGGGATGCCTAGCGGCCTTGTTGGTGGTGAGTTAGATTTTCATTTCCCAATCTGACAGTACAAGTTCGAATCTGGGTCAATAAAAGTGTGTGCATATGGCCTCCAATATACTATATTTTCGAGAAAGGCAAAGCATTGAGGGAAGAAGAGACATGCACTGCCCTCATAATACTGGCCTTGAGACAAACTGAGACCTATATCTGTTCGTTTCGCTATAATCTCAGGTTATAGAATCATCTTACCTTACTCTGGTCGGGTACAAGGCTTCTTTCAACGACAAATCAACTGTTGTTTATTCATTTGTTTATTGTCATTTTTCGCATGAAAGTTAAATGCCCTCTTGCATGTGTGAAGCACTACACACACACACACACACACACACACACACACACACACACACACACACACACACACACACACACACACACACACACACACACATATATATATATATATGTGTATAATTTATATAGGTATATATATACATATCTATATATATGTATATATGTGTATATATATATACACACACACACACATATATATATATATATATATATATATATATATATATATATATATATATATACGCATATGGTCATGTTGATTTTCCTTTGAGGAAGAATGCTAGGCTTGGAATTCAGTGTATGAGTAGGAATAGACGTTGAAACAAAATCAGTGTGTATGTACCTGATACACGTTTGTTGACTTCTTAGGAGAGAGTGCTGAGTTGCATCATGTCACGTCTTATAGTGGCTTGAATCCATTGAGACAGGACAGACAGTTTGCCCGAGGACACTCATAGAAACATGGTCAAAAGCAAACCAACTATCTTCCCCCTTCTGTGTCCATTAGACACATTCCGTGCTATGGTCATTTTCAAAATCACTTGTCTTCAATAACGTGTTTATTGATGAGTTCTCCCTGAACATCCAATACATCTGTCAAACTGAATTTAAATCAGCCCACAAATATCTAAAATATAGATAAAACTGCCCCAAATGGTCTAAATGTCAAACCATGTGTTTTGTTGATATAAGCCCTTAGAAGCGTTGTCTAGATCTCGTCACCAGTTACATTCAATAAATGTGTGTGAAGGTACAAGAGTGGAAGCTCTCACACACTCAGACACACACACATACGACACACACATGTGCTGCGCACGCATGTACTCTAGCACATACTGGCAAACTCTGGCACCGACATACACATGCACTCACGTGCATACTCACATTCTACACGTGTCCATTCAAACCCACATAAGTACTCACGTACGCACGTACACACACACACACACACACACACACACACACACACACACACAAACACACACACACACACACACAGCTGTCTAAAATTCATATGGACTCTCCACCTCCCTCTCTCTGTCTCTCTCTTTCACTCTCTCTCCGTGTCTCTGTCTGTCTGTCTCTGTGTCTCTGTCTCTGTCTGTCTGTCAATCTGTCTGTCTCTCTCTCTTTCTCTCTCTTTCTCTCTCTCTCTCACCTACACTCACTGGCCCACATACGCGCGCACGCGCGCACGTGTGTACACACGCACAAAAGGCCTCTCCCTCCTAAACAAACACGCAGGTACTCCAATTTACACACGCGCGCGCCCACAAACACATAAGCACATGCACATACATACACATGCACACACCCGTCTAATATCACTCATAGTGAAAAGATGTTAAATCAAAGAACGAATATGCAAACACACACGTACATACGTACACATACACCTACATACGTTCACATACGCATACGCACACACACACACACACACACACACACACACACACACACACACACACACACACACACACACACACACACACACGCACTTACGCACACACATACACACAAATACACACACATACACACACATACACACACACACATACACACATACACGTGCATACGTGAAAAAAACTCTCCCTTCTAAACATACACGCAGGTGCTCCTGTTCACATGCGCGCGCCACACACCAACATATAGACACACGGACGGATATATACGTTGTGTTTATGTCTTTTTGTCTGTATGTCTGTATGTCCATATGTCAGTATGTCTATTTGTCTGTTTGTCTGTATATATGTACATGTATATATGTATCCATATATATATATATATATATATATATATATATATATATACAGAAAGAGAGAGAGACAGACAGAAAAAGATATACACGTACATGTGTTGTTAAGAGCTACAGAGAAAAATTTCAACTAATTAATAAGAATCTGCTTGTTTTCATGGGGATGTTCGATCTCTGAACTAATGTTTCAAAAAGTAAATGAGAACAGTTTGAAATATTTGGGAAGAAAATTGATAACTGATAACATGCAAGTATGTTCCAAACAA
>CM060312.1:10335787-10350787 GCA_030674185.1 Monoplex corrugatus
AATGTCAGTGTCAGCTTTGTGTTTCACAGATCCTGTTCTTCTCTCCCTTCTTTATTTCAAGACCTTGCCAGTGAATGGGATTGTATGCAGGATCATGAGTCTGCCAGATAATTACTGGCAGATTTGAGCAGAGAGCATATGGAATTTTCCGAGTGCGATGAACTCCTTCTGAGCAAACACAAATAGTTCTTTCTGAACAATCTTTGAACTCTGAACTTTAGCCATGGACGTTTTCAACATTGGTGTAAATGTTTTTATCGTAAACGTTTTTATTCATTCTTTTGGCTTACAATAAACTTACGTCAACATACAATGTGGTAAGAAAAATGGTATCAACTCATAAACATAGGGAAACGTGTAGTTGACATACAAACAACATATAACATGCAGAATATACGTAATGATATGTCATACATTTGAGATTTAAAACTGAAGATCAAGACCCAAGAACATGTCAACATGTGTTGTGAATTTTATTTTCAGATCATATTGTCTTGTTGTATGATCATCAACGAACAACGTGGTAACAGAAATGACATCAGTTTTAAGCGTGTAGGTTTTCTGAGACAGAGTTTGTCAATAACTGGAGCTTCCAGTCCCTTCCATTAGACGTTATACTATTGACACAACTGGTTTTAGACAGACAGGTTTAAAAGATCCCAGCTCAATGTGGTTATCTGTAAAGCGTCCAGTAGCCTGGGTGACTAGAGTCAGAGCTATACAAATTGTCTTCATTATTAAGTATGACAGTATGGTCTGGTTTTGAAAATTGTCAAAAAAGTTCTAAACAGACTACCAGGAAAGCAAAATGTCCCATGAACCAATGTTGTATTCAGGACTGGAACGTGAAATACATGTGAAAGATATACACAGTACTTAAGCTGTTAGTTTGACATCAAAATGGTGCATTTCAGTTATAACCAGCATAGGATACAGTTCCTGATATGTCTCATGTGCCACTACCTGCAGTCTTCACAGCCACTCCATTTTTTATACCAAACATTGCTTTGAGGGTGGTCCTGAATTTAGAGCCAAATGTATAATATATGGGGAAGTTGAAGGAGGAGTTTATACAGCCAAATTGTGTGGCAGTGATCATCAGGATGTTGTACATGTTGTTGTAGCGTCCTCCAAAACTGAGACCTTTGACCAAGAGCATGGCAATGCGCATAGCAATGCGTGGGATAAAGCAGACGATGTAGAGGACAGACGTTCCCACCAGCATCCTCGTCACGGCTACGTCACGGCTTGATATTACGGCAGCAGATGAAGATGACTGTTTTCTCCATTCAGCCAGTGACTTGAGTTTGATGACAGTGATGATTGTAGCGACTGTGACTGTGATAACGCAAAACTGTGGAACGATTAAACCGAATACCACACCGTCTAACGTGTTAATCAGGTCTTTGTTGTCTAGGAAAAACTTACTGGGGTATATGTCCTCCTGAGTTAAGTTGGCCATAGGATGGAATGTACACACAATGTTCCACTTGGTATTTATCACAAAGAAGACTCCTAAAAGGACAGTGGAGGGCAACAAGATGATGACCCACATGGTCCTTGTCTTCAGCACTGTCTGAGAAAGCAGTGGATTCACCACACAGAAACACCGTTCACATGCAATAATGGTGGTTATCCAGACTGAAACCCAGCTAAATCCAAACAAACCAGAAAGATGGTTGTTCAACAAGAATTTTAATAATACTCCTTGGGATGATTTTGGGTCAACACAAGGTAGGTGTAGTCTGCAAAATGACAGTAGGTCTGCACCATGTGAATCAAATCCGCCAGTGACAGGAAAAACAGACACAGGTTGATACGTTCTTTGATATCATGTTTGAAGAAAATCACAGTATTGATGATGTTACATGGAACGCTGATGAGAAGAAATATAGGCATGACTGCGCCACTCACGAGTCTCCCCCACGTTGTCACCAGTTTGCTGACTAAGTTGTGAGGATTATTCCAAGGATCGAATTCTGCTGATGAATTTACAACGATGCATCCTTCTGGAGTTTCACGTAGATGGTCATGAGAGTAATTGAATTTCATAGTTAAAGTAGCATTAGGCATGCTGGCAGTTGAAAATGCTTCCATGGTACTTAATTGACCTTACAACGAAAGCCTCTGCACACTGAAGCACTAAGCACAAAAACAAAAACGAGTTTTGACAAATATACAAATCGCTATAACTTCTGGTGTAAAACTCACTTCAAGCATTAACCACCATTCTAGCCATGATTTTAAATTGTGAGTGTTGCAAGTGTTGCAAACACCAGTTATATTACTGTTAATGTTTTGTTGTTGTTGTGGTTGTTGTTGTTATGTGTTTTCCTTTTTTTCTAACCCTGTTGTGGATGGAGTCAATAATATGTAGCTAATAGTACTGATATACACGACAACAACACGTAACCAAGACCTCTGATTGTTGTATTGTTAGTAAGCTATATATACGTGAACAAAATAGCGGATGAAAATCACATATCGATAAATAAAATTAGGAGGTTAATGAGTATCAGACATTATACCTAGAATGAAATACCAGTAAAAGTTGAACAGAAATCTAAAGCACCAGTATCTTTATTATTATCACTGCTATGTTGCTACTACAATGCTACTGTTTTGCTACACTACATTACACTACAATAAGTGTTCTTACTTTTCAAATAATTCCATAACCAGAGAGGTCTTTGGTGAAATCATGAGACGTAGCAGCAAACAGGTCCCTCTATCTCTGTGAGGTTTTGCAACAGCAGTTCAGACATACTGAGACTGGTTCAGTATTTGATAGTCATTACAGATAGGCAGGGGTGGTTTCAGAGACAAAATAATGTAACAGCGAGTTAAGGGTTTCTTTTCTACCCGTGCATGGATTGGGAACCACTTAAGCTTGTAAAGAAGGAGCTGAATACGATCATATTTTTTGTGTCTACAAACCTACTCTTGTGGCATAATTTGACTTTTTGTGGTTTGCCATGGGATGATGTTCGTGTAGATGGCAGCATGGGATGATATTCGTGTAAATAGCAGCATGGGATGATATTCGTGTAGATAGCAGCATGAGATGATATTCGTGTAGATAGCAGCATGAGATGATATTCGTGTATATAGCAGCATGGGATGATATTTGTGCAAATGTGAACTGATTGTTAAATGTCTAAATGTGAACTAATGGTGTAAATGTGAACTGATGGTGTAAATGTGAACTGATGGTGTAAATGTGTAAATGTAAACTGATGGTGTAAATGTGTAAATGTGAACTGATGGTGTAAATGTGAACTGATGGTGTAAATGTGAATTGATGGTGTAAATGTGAACTAAATGCTATTCACTGTAACATGTATATAAATGTCAGTTCAGACAATGAGGTAATGGAGAACTCTGGAAGCCAGCAGTAAAACAACAAACCTGGCAAGCAACAGGAAACAACCATTCCATCAAAACAGACTCAGGAAAAAACGTCAGTGAAGCAGCCATCAGAGATAGTTAACAGCGAGAAAAGGAAAAAGAAAGAAAGCAGTTCACGAGTTGAACACACCGATGTCAGGAGTTCAGCGAAGTCATCTGTTCAGGATGCATCAGCAAAGTCATCTGTTCAGATTGCATCAGCATCAGGAAAGTCATCTGTTCAGGATGCATCAGCAAAGTCATCTGTTCAGATTGCATCAGCAAAGTCATCTGTTCAAGATGCATCAGATCAGCCATCTATTCAGGATGCATCAGCAAAGTCATCTATTCAGGATGCATCAGCAAAGTCATCTGTCAAGATGCATCAGATCAGCCATCTATTCAGGATGCATCAGCAAAGTCATCTATTCAGGATGCATCAGCAAAGTCATCTGTTCAAGATGCATCAGATCAGCCATCTATTCAGGATGCATCAGCAAAGTCATCTATTCAGGATGCATCAGCAAAGTCATCTGTTCAAGATGCATCAGATCAGCCATCTATTCAGGATGCATCAGGAAAGTCAGCCGTTCAGAATGCATTAGAGAAGTCATCTGTTCAGAATGCATCAGATCAGCCATCTATCAGATGCATCAGTGAAGTCATCTGTACAGGATGCATCAGCGAAGACATCTGTTCAGAATGCATCAGTGAAGTCATCTGTACAGGATGCATCAGAGAAGTCATCTGTTCAGAATGCATCAGTGAAGTCATCTGTACAGGATGCATCAGCGAAGACATCTGTTCAGGACGCATCAGCAAAGGCGTCTGTCAGGATGCATCAGAGAAGTCATCTATACAGGATGCATCAGAGAAGTCATCTGTACAGAATGCATCAATGAAGTCATCTGCACAGGACGCATCAGTGAAATCATCTGTTCAGAATGCATCAATGAAGTCATCTATACAGGATGCATCAGAGAAGTCATCTGTACAGAATGCATCAATGAAGTCATCTGACAGGACGCATCAGTGAAGTCATCTGTTCAGAATGCATCAGCAAAGTCATCTGTTCAGGATGCATCAGCAAAGTCATCTTTTCAGGATGCATCAGTGAAGTCATCTGTACAGGATGCATAAATGAAGTCATCTGTACAGGATACATCAGTGAAGTCATCTGTACAGGATGCATCAATGAAGTTATCTGCACAGGATACATCAGTGAAGTCATCTGTTCAGGATGCATCAGTGAAGTCATCTGTACAGGATACATCAGTGAAGTCATCTGTTCAGGATTCATCAGATCAGCCATCAACCACCAGTCAGTCAGACAACCAGCAACAAAGAACCTGATTTAGCCACAAAACAAACAAGGATAGGAACCAGATAGTTCTCCTTACAGAACAAGGTCTGATAGACGGAGCAAGAAACCAGATTTTCTGAAGTATGAATGAAACATGGACATGATGATGAGGGACAGTATACTGATCATGGATAAAATGATGTGAATGAATGAGTGAGTCCTTGGGGGAAAAGAGTGATTGGTTATTGAATAACCGTTGTAATAGAAATGGGGAAAACAGACATTTATCTCCTATGAGCTGAAAGATAGAATTAGAGGTATAAAGAAAATGTTTCATTGATTTCGTTCTCCTAAAGAAAGGTGGATGTGACGTGTATTAACCCTTTCATTCCCGTAAACCCGTTCAGCAGTTGGTGAAACTGGTGCTGCCATTCCTGCCAACTGCTTGAGCGGTTAAGAGACAGGACTTCCTTTCTTCTGGCCAACCACTATAGCAGTTGTAGAGCTCTGTAAACTAATTGACCCTCACACCTAGTTAGCTGGTGGCTCCCATCTGCCTGCCTGGCTAATGGGATATGACAGGTGTCTTGATAGGGAGCAGGGTGTTTTGATAAGAAATGCTTAATAGTATCCAAAGTGTGGAAGAGTCAATGACACTGAGAATCTAGTATAGTTTTACCAGGGATTGAGATTACTCTATACACTTGGTCAAGATGGAGGAAGAAGGATCAGACAATGACCAGTTTTGTGATCATGAATTTTACCAGATGACTTTGATCTTATCGACTTAACAAGATAGCAGAGGGCACAACTGGCAAATGTGCTGACAGTCCTAATAAAGTGACTATAACCACAATGATGTGTGAAAAGTGTAGTGTGTATTCATATTGCAACAATTGCAAAGACTGTTTCAAAACTTGCCTCACGCATGTGACATTGTGTGACATGTGACACATTCTTTTGTGACATTTCACACAGACATGTGTGTGCTACACTTTGTAAATATAGTGTATAAGGATCTGTAGTGACTGGGTGTTGTGATTGTTCTGAACTGTATATCTACAAAAGGACAGTTGTACCTCATTGCACAGTGTACAGTGTGACCCTATAAAACAACACAGTATTTGCATTTAGAGACATCAAGGCAGTGACAATATTCAAAGTATAATCAGCCATTCTGAACTGGATTTAGCAGTGCACACTGTCATGGCAGTTTTGTTCATCTTTTTATTTTTTCCCCTTTTCTTTTCGTTTAGGGACAGGAGTGTTTGGTTGGGTCAGTGGGTGTGTGGAGTCTTGGCCAACTAGGTCAAAACTCACCTAACCAGTTACAAGTTTACCTGTGCCTGTGTGTGTGATTTTTACGTGATTTTGTATCTTGTCTGTGAAACTATGTTCGCCCAACCTGTGTTTGTGGCCTAAGTTATGGTGTACGTGGGTCTGGTGTGTGTGGAATTTTGTGTTTTCTGTGCTGGTTCTGTGAACAGGGTTCTGTGAGCTTGTAAGTTGCTTTAAAAGTTAAGAATTGTGGGTGTTACGAATCCAGATGGTGTCTGCACCCCCCCCCCCTTCTGCAACAGTCAGTTTGCAGTTAAGGGGGGTGGGGTCTGGCCAGTTTCTGGTCAGAATAGTTAATGTTTGTGGGGTTTTTTAGATGTAAGAGTTTCATGTTATAAGAAAATAGTTCTGTTGGTGTTGTGTGCCCCTTCTACTACAGACAGTTTGCAGTTGGGTGGATAGGGCCAGTTTCTGGTCAGAGTCACCACTTGTAGTTGGATTTCATGTCCTAGAAGTGGTAGAGGTCTATGTGTCTTGTTGGTATGTAACCAGGAGTGACTCGACGCCTGTTATTTTTCCTCTTCTACAGACGGCATGCGACGGGTGCAGTGGTCAGTCAGTCCCAATTCTGTCAACATTGTTACTTGAGAGTATAGAGTATAGGTGTCGTTGTTAGGCATGTAACCAGCAGTGAATAGTCGTCTGCTCTGCTTTGCTGTAGTTGATGTGTAGTTTGGTGGTTAGGTTGTTGTTGATAGCTGGGTTCATCGACATATTTACAAATAATGCGTTTTGCTGCCGTGTCCAATCATAGCTGTTTGTGTACCTATGGGTCAGTAGGAGAGGTCGTATTCGGAGTTTCGCCAGCGTGAGGGGAGAAGATCACCAGAGTCCTGCACCAGTCATCGTTGCTGTCCATGTAGTCCTGGCTCTACGAGGATGTGCACGTTTTTGAGCTCCGGCAACGTTACAAGCATCCGAGGCAGGTGCGACCAGAGGGGCTTCTATGGCTGCGTCTTCTGGCAAGATCGGCGGTACTTCCACGTCACGAGCCTATGGCCCAGCCGTTCTACTCAGCTCGTTTCCTTGGCGCCGCCCTTCGCAAGACTTCACGTCTGCTGTAGTGAACATCTTCACGTCGTTTGGCGGTGGATTCATCCGGCGCCCGTTCGCTATGTCAAGCAACGGGAGACACGTTAGTGATTAGAAACCCTAGCATCTGAAATCCTATGGGCCAAAATCGTCGTATGGATTGAAATTTTCTGTGAGTGTGTTTGTTTGCTTTGCTTCTAAGTGAATTCCGTTGTATTGAAGATTTGAAATGTGTGCAATGTTGGTTTTGAGGTGCCACCTCTAGCAATACTATATCCATGTTCGTGATCTGTACGAATGATGCGTCATGTTGTCTTGTTTGTCTGTAATAAAATTTGTGTAACTGTACTTTGTACAAGGATTTCCTTATTTAGTCATAAACGGGTGTGTAAGAGCTGATAGATCTCTTTCCCCTCTAGTTCAAGCCTTAGTGAGCTTGACAAATCGGTGGCAGCGGTGGGATAGTTAGGAATTAGGTAGAACAGGTTAGCGGGGCTTTGACAGGTTTGGACTGAATCAGTGGGTGGTTGGAGGGTGTGTGCCAAATCTTGGGAGGCAGACACGTAAAAAGATTCAGTCGAGAAATTAGGTGTGTAACACCTGTTCATTGCTACTGTTTCTGTGTTAAGTGTGTTGTTGTTTTGTCTGGGTTGACGCAGCCCATGCGTGATCTATAGACTTTTTTTTGGTTGTTATCTACGTTATTGATAACAAAATATTGTGGAAACTGTTTAGTTGTTATCCATATTGGCGATAACAAATATTGAACGGAAGTTGTTTGGTTGTTATCCATAGTTGTGATGGCAAAAATATTTGAATGGAAAAGTTTTGGTTGTTATCCATATTTGCATTGAGTGAAAACTGGGTTGTTACCGTATTTTATGATGACAAAATAGTAAAGGAAGCTGCTTTGTGTTGCATCAATATTTTGATAACAAAGCATTGAAATGAAGCTGTTTGGATTGTTATCCATATTTTGATAACAAGCATCGAATGGAAACATTTTTGGGTTGTTACCTATATTTAAAGAAACGAGTATTGAGCAGAGATTGTTTGATTGTTGTCCATATTTGTGATAACCAAGCATTCAATGAGATTTTTTTTTTATTGTTATCCATATTCACGAAGATAAGTTGGATTAAAGTCTACACATAAAATACTTGTGGAAAAAATTACTAGTGGCCAGAAAGATAGCGATATGGAATTGTGTTCAGGGGAAATTAAAACTACCCATCAGTTGGGGTCCCCATTGGCAACCCCAGAGGGTAGACAGAGAATGGCTAGTATGATAACTAGTATGATGAAGGAAGAACCGAGGCAGGAACATAATGCGGTGTCCCTGTATGAAAAGTTTGCAGACATTGGTGTGAAGATGGGTTTACAGGGAGGGGAGTTAGCGACGTTTGTGTCAAGTTCTGTCCAGACAGAAAGCTGAGGAAAGACTGAGAATTAAAGATGAGAAGGATGAGGAGAGACTGAGAATCAAACACGAAGAGGAACTTTGGATGAAAATTAGGGAAGAAGAGAGGAGAGAGAGAGAGAGAACTTTGGATGAAGGAGGAGTAGATAAGGAATGAACAAGAGAGGAGAGTGGAGAAACTTGGGGTGTGGAGAGAAGAGGTGGACAGACAAATTAGAGCAAGAGAGGAAGAGGTTCGTATCAGGAAGGAAAAGAGCGAAGCGCAACATGTTTACTTAGACCCGTTGCATGACGGCGAAGACGCTGAGGCCTACGTGGCTCACTTCGAGAAAATGGCCAGCTTATGCAGGTGGAAAGAGTCAACATGGTCTACAAAGTTGGTAGCACTACTACGTGGAAAAGCCAGGCAGGCAGTCCTTTGGCTTCATCCAGATGATTTGAGCCAATACTGTAAAGTTAAAATGGCCTTGCTGAAATACTTTCGTCTGGACGTCGAAGCATACAGACTGAAATGTTGGGACATTAAGAAGGACCCGGACAAGACATTTGACCAGCTCCTTACTCGCCTGAGTTCTTGTTTTTCTCTGTGGTGTCAGGCTGCGGAGAAGAATGAAGAAGATGCGGGGGACATTAAGGATCTGCTCATGCAAGAACAGATGTGCCGGATTCTGTCACAAGATTTGATTGTGGAGGTCCGTAAAACGTGGCCCAAATCAACTGATGAGGTAGCTAAGCAAGCGACTGTATACGCGGAGGCAAAGCGTATGGGCCAGGTGTGAAAGGCAAGCGATTAGGCCAAATCTTCGAGGGAACGAGGAAGAAGGTATACCTGGAAGTAGGACAGAGGAAGCACCCTTAGTGGAGAGGCAAGGAAAACGACAGAGTACAGGAAAGAGTCAGGAAAAGCAACAGATTAGAGTGAGAGAAATGATACAGTGCTTCAAATGCCAGAAGAGAGGACATATTGCACGCAATTGCCCTGAAACGTACCAAAAGTCTTGGCGGTATTGACAGGACTTCCTCAACTGTTGGAGCCACCATTTACTCCTTCGTTATGCGTCTCATGCGCAGGAAAACCCTATACCCCTCGTTGTAAAGTGTTAGTAAATGGTATGCCAGCAAACGGGCTTCGAGATACAGGCGCGGGTTACACGGTTGTTTCAGAAGAGATCGTGTCCCCTGAGGACTATACTGGGATACCATGACCGTTGTCTTAGCTGAGACACGTTGCCGCAGCATTCTTCCTGTTGCAGAAGTCGTTCTCGAATCGCCTTTCGTGCGAGGGAAGATGAGAGTACTAGTAATGAAGAAGCCTGTGGAGGACGTACTGGTAGGGCATTTTGTGCAAAGGGGAAAAGATTTGTCGTTCGAAAGAGTCCCAGTGTATGCAGTACCAGCTTTGGTATGGGTAGTGCAGACTCGAGCACAAGTACGAAGGGAAAGGAAACCTATGAGCCCGTTGTCGCTCAAGGACCAAGTTATGGTAGCATCGAAGTCGTCGTTGGAGGAGAAGCAGGAAGAAGATGAGACATTGAAAAAGGCTAGGGTTGCATGTTCCAAGGGGACTGTATACCGTACGAGACATGGAGATATGACGTATGTAAAGAAGGGTGGCGTTCTGATGAGGAAGTTTGAGAGTGACAAGTAGACTGTCACGCAAATCTGCGTACCGAAGGAACTGCGTCCATCAGTATTAATGCTACGATATGACATTCCAATGTCAGGTCACTTAGGAGTGGGTAAGACCAAGGCTTGTATTCTTCCACATTTGTACTGGCCAGGAATGTGTTCTGACATCGTCAGGTACTGCCAGTCTTGTGTGAAGTGTCAAAGAACGATCCGCAAAGGACAAGTGCCGACAGTGCCGTTGGCAAGGATGCCACAGGTCCAAAAACCCTTTTCACATGTAGGATGGATCTCATTGGGCCAGTCGCTCCAGTCTCTCAGTCTGAGAGTCGTTATGTTCTTGTGATGGTTGACTACGCGACCTGTACCCAGAAGCAGTGCCGCTGAAGAACATAACAACTGAAGTGGTGGCGGAGGCAGCGTTTCAGATGTGGTCTCTGACGGGAATTCCGTGCAGTGTATTGACAGACAGGGGCAGTCAGTTTACCGGCCAGACCATGAAGGAGATTTTTCGACTATTGGCCATCAAAGGGTTGTGCACCACTCCTTATCACGCCCAGTGCAATGGGGCAGTCGAAAGATTTAACAGGACTCTGAAACGCATGTTGCGGAGGTTGGTGCAAGAAAAGCCAGAAGAGTGGGATAGATGGATCCCGGTACTGCTCTTCGCATATTGTGAGGTTCCTCAGGCCAGTACAGGTTTTTCTCTGTTCGAGCTCCTCTGTGGAAGGAAGGTCAGAAGTCCCATGCAGGTACTTAAAGAACTCTAGACGCACCCCAAAAGGCAGGAGCTACAAACGGAGGTTGAATACGTGGTGGATTTACGGAACCGTATTGCAGATTTATGTGCCATCGCTCAAGAGAACTTAGTTGAAGCTTTGACGTCAAGGCGAGGAAACGACATTTTGTGCCAGGTAGTAAGGTCTTAGTTCAAGCCTTAGCGAGCTTGATACACACAAAGTTGTAAGTTTGAAACATTTATGTTGCACTGTTTGTTTGTTGTTTGTGTCACGGCAGAATTGACTATCAACAAACAATTAGAAGAAAAGTGTCACCAATACTGTCATCTGTATGTCACCAAAACAGAGAGCATGACATCCAAACACCATCAGACACTTTGCCAAGCCACTGCTGCACCCAGTGATATAGGGTTTAGTATACCTATTCTACAGTGATATAGGGTTTAGTATACCTATTCTACACTGCTTCAATCTGTCTGTGACAAAACACCCACTTCACATTTGTTACCGAATTTCTCCAGAAACCCAGGAATGAAAAGAATTGCTGTTCGTAAGAAACATAGGAATGAAGGGAGAAGGTTGTCATAAATAGGCAGGACTGAACAGTTTACTGTAATTATTCTGCTGATAGCAGCACGTGTAGATAGCAACACGGGATGATATTCGTGTAGATAACAGCATGGGATGATATTCGTGTAGATAGCAACACGGGATGATATTCGTGTACATAACAGCATGGGATGATATTCGTGTAGATAGCAACACGGGATGATATTCGTGTACATAGCAGCATGGGATGATATTCGTGTAGATAGCAACACGGGATGATATTCGTGTACATAGCAGCATGGGATGATATTCGTGTAGATAGCAGCATGGAATGATATTCGTGTAGATAATAATAATAATAATAATAAAGGCAATTTATATAGCGCTTTCCAGAGCACAAAGCGCTTCACATAAAATCAGTATATAACTAAATACAAATAGATACACCAACATAAAATTTAAACATACCGCTGCTAACACTATATAACATAAAACATAAAATTTACGTTCAACAAGACATATTAACATAGTAAATTCAAATATTACTAAAAGTATTGACAATCATACAAAAATATTTTCTCTCTCTTTCTCTTCACACACACACACACACACACACACACACACACACACACACACACACACACACACACACACACACACACACACAGACCCAAACACACTCCCTCTCTCAACCACTCAGTTTCTCTACTATCAAATTCTATCACGCTTACACATACTGTTACTCATACTCTCCACTCTCTTGCCCCACCCCAACCATACTCTCGCTCTCTACCGTGCTCCCGATATTCCTTGCTCACTCTCTCTCTCTCCCGCACAGCCTCTCTCTCTCTCTCTTTTCCTCTCTCCCTCTCTCTCTCCCTCTCTCTTGCTCGCATAAACATGCTTCACACACACACACACACACACACACACACACACACACACACACACACACCAAACACACACACACACACACATATATGTAGGAACGATGATCAGGGCTGAGAGAGAAGAGAAAGAGAAGATCAATGAAAGTATTGAGTGAAAAGATAGGTCTTCAGACTAGACTTGAAAGAAGGAAGACATTGCTTATGGCGAATATGATAGGGAAGGGAGTTCCAGGTCATGGCAGCAGAGTGGGAGAAAGCTCTCTGACCATGCAGTTTCCGGTTGAAACGGGGAACACAGAAAGTTCTTGTGTCGGTAGAGGATCGGAGAGTTCTGGATGGTACATACACTTGAAGAAGTTCAGACAGATAAGAGGGAGCGGAGCAAGTAAGAATTTTGTAACAGAGACAGCAACATTTTATTTGATTCTTTGTTCAACTGGAAGCCAATGCAACTTTTTCAGAAGAGGAGAACATGACTGGGATCTAGGGGCTTTACAAACAAGCCTAGCTGCTGAATTCTGAACACGTTGGAGAGGTTGAATGACAACTGAAGGGCAGCCGATTAGAATAGAATTACAGTAGTCCAAGCGTGAAAGAATATAAGAGGAAATAAGAGTTTTAGTGGCTTCCTCAGTAAGAAAGGGGCGGATAGAAGCAATACGTCTTAGTTCCATATAAGAAAGCTGGCATATCTTAGTGACATGTTTTTGCATAGAAAGATCATGATCTAAAAGAACTCCTAAATCCCGGACACAGTCAGAAAATTCAATGGAACTAGAACCTATAGGGAGAGAAGAAGAAAGTGTGTTGATATCATGATGTGAGAAACGTATAGCCTCCGTCTTGTCACAGATAAGTTTCAGCTTATTTGATGACATCCACAGATCAATGTCAGAGGTACAGTTTTGGAGAGAAGAAATTGCATCAGGATAGTCATCAACAGAAGCTGAATGAAGGAGCTGAGTGTCATCAGCAAACATTTCATGCGAAATGGAATGGCAGCATGGGATGATATTCGTGTAGATAGCAGCATGGAATGATATTCGTGTAGATAGCAGCATGGGATGATATTCATGTAGATAGCAGCATGGGGTGATATTCATGTAGATAACAGCATGGGATGATATTGGTGTAGATAGCAGCATGGGATGATATTGGTGTAGATAGCAGCATGGGATGATATTGGTGTAGATAGCAGCATGGGATGATATTCATGAAGATAGTAGCACGGGATGATATTCATATAGATAGCAACATGGGATGATATTGGTGTAGATAGCAGCATGGGATGATATTCATGTAGATAGTAGCACGGGATGATATTCATGTAGAGTGTTACTCGGACATTAAGAACTGGATGACGTTCAACAAACTTCAGCTTAATGACGACAAGACAGAAGCTATCCTCATTGGCTGAGGTCAAGAGGATCAGACAGCAGAACACATAGTGCATAATGTCGCCTCTGTCCATTGGAGTGACAAGAATTATGGCTGATTACAATTCTGCTCATTATCAACAAGCTCCATGGCAGATGGTAGTTATTGACAAAACGATGGCCGCATTCACCACGAAATGTGGTCTGACTGTGTGGACAGAACGAAAGAAAGAAGGAAAGAAAGAAAGAAAGAAAGAAAGAAAGAAAGAAAGAAAGAAAGAAAGAAAGAACGAAAGAACGAAAGAAGAAGAAGAAGAAGAAGAGGAAGAAGAAGAAGAAGAACAACAAAACAACAACAACAACAGCAACAACAACAACAACAACTACAACACAAAGAAGAAGAAGAACAAGACGGTCAAAACAAAACAACCCAAGATATCTTTCACACTTCTCCAATGGACTTTTTGTGGATCAGTGCTTCTGGTTTTGCACAGGTTCAGGAGTCTGCCAGATAATTGTTGGCAGATTTGGGTGGAACACATATGGAATTATCTGAGTCCGACAAATCCTTCTTGAACAAACTCCAAACTCCATGATATTGTAGAACCAGCCATAGTGGTTCTTCTGGGGCTTAACGCCCACGTGACTGGAAGCATCGATAATTGTTTCACGCTTGCAATTTATATGTGTATTATTGACAGTGAAAGGTACAAAACTGGTTCTAGTTCTTCCTGCACTAAGCTGGGAGTTACCTCCCATTTATACTTACTTCTAGTTACGTTTGACTGATGTTTTGCATGCTGTCAGAACAACGTTTATCCTACTTGAAAACAAACAAAAATGGCAAGAAATCGTGGTCTCACTCGTGAGGAAAGCATGCGACTGTTCGACTGTGGTGATGACTACCTTGGCGATGGTGAAAATGAAATTTCTGAAGAGGAATGTAATAGAGAAGATGACAAAACAGAGGTGCTATAATACCTTTTCATCAAATGCTACTGATGGGTATAATGATGTATTGATTATGGAAAAAATACAAAAAAGCCAAATAACCACTTATACTACAAAAATACTTCAATATATAGATCTTATTTTGACAGATACAATTTTCCCAATCATTTCATCATATGTGTGTAAAAATGTGTTGTGATTCTATTAATAATGAGAGATGCCTATTAACAGATGAAAGTTTATAAACACAGGTAGAATCCTATTCTAACAACTCAACTGCAGTAACAATTTTCTACAATTTGTCCAAGATCATTTTTACACAGATAAATCGTCAAATGAGCATACTGATCACCATTAATTTTAAAAGATCGAAGTATTTTTAAACATA
>CM060312.1:10355787-10408287 GCA_030674185.1 Monoplex corrugatus
AGCAGTTGTTCTGCCTGTATCGAAAAAAAGGGAGGGCCATAGAGCCAATACTGTTGAGTTCTGTGGACTGCAAAAAAACAAACGAGACAGTGTTATAGGAGGCAGACACAAGAAGATCATTAATAAAGAAGATTAGGAAAAGACAAGCAACATTCATAGAACATTTATGAGGAACGGAAAATTAGAGCACCTGGTCACAACAGGAAAGCTGGAGGGAAAAGGAACATTAGGCAGATTCAGGGAGAAAATATTGCATGGAATTTCAGAGTGGCTTAGGACAGAGAGGGTAGGAGATATACTTGCAGCAACAAGGAAGAGATTTGTATGGAGGGCCATGATCACCAACGCCATGTGGCAGGGCACATGATGATTATGATGCATTGCAGGGAAGGTCTTCAAGCATAGTTATTCTTATCAGAATCATCACCAATGTAGCTGAGTCTATCATATTTGAGACTCATTGTTGTTTTCGTGGTGGAAGAGGAAAGAAAAACAGTGTTTGCCATATACCAGCTACAAGAGACGTGTCCTGAACAAAACCAGAAGGTCCACAGACTGTTTGACTGGTTTTCCTGTCACTGTTGGAATGGCTTGGTTGATGACGGTAAACGTTACAGTTTTGACTAACTTATCTTTCCTCAATGAGATGCTCCAACTGCGAAGGTACTGACGCTTACACTGACCAGGTTTCTGATAGGGGGGGGGGGGGGGGCAACCTTGGTAGTTTGCACATCATTTGCTAAGAAATATGAGGTGGGTCTTTTGTCAGAGACAGAGACTGAAGCAGTGTGAATAGGTATACTAAACCCAATATTACTGGGTGCAGCAGTGGCATGGCAAAGTGATGGTATTTGGATGTCCTGCTTTCTGTTTTGGTGACATACAGGTGACAGTATCGGTGACACTTATTCTTATCTTCTAATTGTAAGTTAATAGTCAATTATGCCATGACACAAACAACAAACAGCACAACACAGATGTTTCAAACTTACAACTTTGTGTGCACTGCTAAATCCAATTCAGAATGGCAGCTTACACTTTGAATATTGTCACTGTCCTGATGGCTCAAAATGTACAATGAGGTACCACTGTCTTTTTGTAGATGTACAGTTCAGAACAATCACAACACCCAGTCACTACAGATCCTTACGCATTTCTACACTATATTTACAATGTGTAGCACTCATATGTCCGTCTAAAATGTCACAAAAGAATGTGTCACGTGTCACACATGTCACATGCGTGTGGCAAGCTTTGAAACAGTCTTTGCGATTGTTGCAACATGAGTACACACTGCACTTTTCACACATCATTGTGGTTTTAGACACTTTATATGAACTGTCAGCACATTTGCAAGCTGTGCCCTCCGCTATCTTGTTAAGTCGATAAGATCAAAGTCATCTGGTAAAATTAATTATCACAAAAGTGGTCATTGTCTGATCCTTCTTCCTCCATCTTGACCAAGTGTATAGAGTAACCTCAACTCCCGGTAAAACTATACCAGATTCTCCGTGTCATTGATTCTTCCACACTTTGGATACTATTAAGCATTTCTTGACAAAACACCCTGCCGCTTATTTAAACACCTGTCATATCTCATTAGCCAGGCAGGCAGATGGGAGCCACCAATTAACAAGTTGTGAGGGTCAATTAGTTTACAGAGCTCTACAACTGCTATAGTGGTTGGCGAGAAGAAAGAAAGTCCTATCTCTTAACCGCTTAAGCATTTGGCAGGAATGACAGCATCAGCTTCACCAACTGCTAAACAGGTTTATGGGAATGAAAGGGTTAATGCACGTCACATCCACCTTTCTTTAGGAGAACGAAGTCAAGTAAACATTTTCTTTATACCTCTAATTCTATCTTTCAGCTCATAGGAGATAAATGTCTGTTTTCCCTATTTCTATTACAACAGTTATTCAATAATCAATCACTCTTTTCCCCCAAGGACTCACTCATTCATTCACATCATTTTATCCATGATCAGTATACTGTCCCTCATCATCATGCCCATGTTTCACTCATACTTCAGAAAATCTGGTTTCTTGCTCTGTCTACCAGACCTTGTTTGGTAGGGAGAACTAACTGGTTCTGGTTCTCCTGTCATTGTTTGTTTTGTGGCTAAATCAGGTTCCTTGTTGCTGGTTGTCTGACTGACTGGTGGCTAATGGCTGATCTGATGAATCCTGAAAAGATGACTTTGCTGATGCATCCTGAACAGATGACTCCGCTGATGCATCCTGTACATATGACTTCATTTATGCATCCCAAACAGACGACTTCTCTGGTACATCCTGTACAGTTGACTTCACTGATGCATCCTGTGTAGATGACTTCACTGATGCATCCTGAACAAATGACTTCGCTGATGCGTACTGAACAGATGTCTTCGCTGATGCATCCTGAACAGCTGATTTCTCTGATGTACCCTGAACAGCTGACTTTCCTGATGCATCCTGAACAGATGACTCATCTGAAGCATCCTGAACAGATGACGTCGCTGATGCATTCTGAACAGATGATTTCATTGATGCATCCTGAACAGATGACTTTCCTGATGCTGATACATCCTGAACAGATGACTTCGCTGATTCATCCTGGACAGATGATTTCACTGATGCATCCTGAACAGATGACTTCGCTGATGCATCCTTAACAGATGACTTTCCTGATGCTGAAACATCCTGAACAGATGACTTCGCTGATTCATCCTGGACAGATGATTTCACTGATGCATCCTGAACAGATGACTTCGCTGATGCATCCTGAACAGATGACTTCGCTGATGCATCCTGAACAGATGACTTCACTGATGCATCCTGAACAGATATGACTTCGCTGAAGTCCTGACATCAGTCCGTTCAACTCGTGAATTGCTTTCTTTCTTTTTCCTTTTCTCGCTGTTAGCTGTCTCTGATGGCTGTTGCACATTTCGTTCAGACTGCTTCACTGACGTTTTCTCCTGCGTCTGTTTTGGTGGAATGGTTGTTTCCTGTTGCTTGCCAGGTTTGTTGTTTTACTGCTGGCTTCCATTGTTTCATTGTCTTAACTTTCACTTATATACATGTTACAATGAATAGCAATGAGTTCACACTTACACGATCAGTTCACATTTACATGAATATCATCCCGTGCTGCTATCTACACGAATATCATCCTTTGCTGCTATCAACATGAATATCTATAATGCTACCAATTTTGAAGAACAAGGTCTCCCAACAGTGTAAAAATCGCTACTCACAGTTCCGTAGCTTTCGATGGCGTTCTCGCCATCTTCGTCAGCGCTCTAATGCTGTCTGCGTGAATCTCTACTCAGATCTCGCGAACATGGGATGAACCCAGTTCACGAGATCGAATCAGAGAATGGTACACCGGGGGCAGGGTGTAACGGCCCCGGTCCCTGTTGAGCGGGGGGTTGGTGGCTGCGATGTAGATGGCCTCCTTGACTCCTCGCTGGAACCACTTATTTTCTCTGTCCAGGATGTTGACATTGTCCGCACTGAATTGATGTTTTTCGGCGTGTAGGTGAGCTCCTACTGGAGAAGAGTCCCTCTTGTGTTCTGTTAGTCTCTTCTGAAGGGGTCGTTCAGTTTCACCGACATAATGTTGGTTACAGTCCTGGCAGTCTATTCTGTATATAATGCCAGCTTTGTCGAGTTTGCTGGTTTTGTCCTTGGGGGTGACCAGCTGGCTGCGTATGGTGTTGGAAGGTTTGGAATGTACAGCCACCCCCAGTTTTCTGATCTTTCTGGACAGAGCGTCACTCACACCTCCTACGTATGGGATGGTGATGTGTCCCTTGCGCTGGTGTTGTTTCACTGGCTGTTGGGATGCGGTGTTGGATTTCCTGCCTCCCGGGCTGTTCCAGGCCCACTTTTTGTAGCCCGAGATGGTGAGCACTTTTTTCAGGTGGTTTGTCTCCTTGTCTTTTGCCTCTTGGGTACTGCATATGGTGTTAGCTCTGTGGGTAAGGGTTCGAATCACTCCCAGTTTGTGTTCAAGGGGCTGGTGGCTGTCGAACTGTAAATATTGGTCCGTATGAGTTGGTTTACGGTAGACCGAGAAGGATAGAAAGCCATCAGTTCTGGTGATGAGGGTGTCCAGCATGGCTATGGAGTTGTTCTGTTCCACTTCCCTCGTGAATTTGATGGCTGGGTGTTGGTTGTTCAGATGTTCTGTGAACTGTTCGACCAGTTGCTGGGGGAGGATAGTCATGGTGTCGTCTACGTAGCGCCCCCAGTATCGTGGTGGGGAGTGGAAAGAAGCCAATGCTTTCTCTTCAAAATCCTCCATGAACAGGTTGGCTACTATTGGGCTTACTGGGGAGCCCATGGCTGCTCCTTCTTTTTGTTGGTAGAATTCACCTTGGAAGGTGAAGTAGGTGGTGGTGAGGCAGCAGGACAAGAGTTCACATACGTCGTCCACTGTGAGAGATGTACGTTGGTGGAGGGTTTGGTCGTTTTGTAACCTTCGGCGTATGATCTCTATGCTTTCTTTCACTGGTACGCTGGTAAATAGGGCAGAGACATCATATGACACAAGGAGTTCATCATGAGCGAGGGTGTAGTTGCTCAGTTTTTCCACTAGGTCAGCACTGTTGTGGATGTGATGATCTGTGTGTCCTACGAGAGGTGATAGGATGTCCGCCACAAATCTAGCCGTCTCATACATGATGGAACCTCTGGATGCGACTATGGGACGGAGGGGGACTTCTTTCTTGTGGACTTTGGGTAGACCATAGAACTTGGGGACGTCGGACACAGTTGGGTATAATTTCCTGTACTGTTTTAATGACAGGCGGTCCGTCTCTTTCAGGCGTTTCAGTGTGTCTTTCAGTTTGTTGGAAAACTTGGAAGTAGGATCTTTCTTGAGGCGTTCATATGTTGTAGTATCTTCCAGAAGTTTGCTTGCCTTCTCATAGTACATGGGTCTAGGCATGATGACTGTGGCACGACCTTTGTCAGCTGGTAGGATCATCGTGGCGTGTTCGTTCTTTAAATCCGCCAGAGCCCGTCTTTGGTCCGGTGTTAAGTTGGATTTCGGTAGTTTGGCCTGTTTCATGATTCTGACACAGTCTGATCTTAAGTGTGTGGCTTCTTCTGAATTAGGGCCAATATACCTGCAAGCTGTTTCAATGCTTGTGATGAGGTCTACCACTGGAAGCTTGTTAGGGGCTACGGCGAAATTTAGTCCTTTCTCTAGTACTTCCTGTTCAGGTTTAGTGAGTTGGCGATCTGATAGATTGATCACCCACCTCTCTTTGGTCTTTCTTTTTGTTTCTTCCGGTACAGGTGTAATCTCGCTTTTGTCATTCTGTTGTCTCCTGTTGTTTTTTGGTGCTAGAAGTTCGAATTTCTTTCGATGGCGTTGGCGTACTTTGTCCCATTCTATTCGTCGTGAATATCGTCCTTTGCTGCTATCAACATGATTATCATCCTTTGCTGCTATCTACACGAATATCATCCTTTGCTGCTATCTACACAAATATCATCCCATGCTGCTATCTACACAAACATCATCCCATGCTGCTATCTACATGATTATCATCCTTTGCTGCTATCTACATGATTATCATCCTTTGCTGCTATCTACATGATTATCATCCTTTGCTGCTATCTACACGAATATCATCCCATGCTGCTATCTACATGATTATCATCCTTTGCTGCTATTTACATGATTATCATCCTTTGCTGCTATCTACACGAATATCATCCCGTGCTGCTATCTATACAAATATCATCCCATGCTGCTATCTACACAAACATCATCCCATGCTGCTATCTATACGAATATCATCCCATGCAATTATCTATACGAATATCATCCCATGCTACTACCTACATGGATATCATCCCAAGCTGCTATCTACACAAACATCATTCCATGGCAAACCACAAAAAGTCAAATTAAGCTACAAGACTAGGTTTGAAGGCACAGAAAGATGATTGTGTTCAGCTCCTTGTTTACAAGCTTTAGTGGTTCCCAATACATGCACGGGTAGAAAAGAAGCCCTTAACTCGCTGTTACATTATTTTGTCTCTGAAACCACCCTGCCTATCTGTAATGGCTATCAAATACTGAACCAGTCTCAGTATGTCTGAACTGCTTGTTGCAGAACCTCACAGACAAAGAGGGACCTGTTTGCTGCTACGTCCCATGATTTCACTCAAAGACCTCATTGGTTATGAAAGTATTTGAAAAAGAAGAACACTTAGTGCAGTGTGATGTAGTATAGCAAAACAGTAGCATTGTAGCAGCAGCATAGCAGTGATAATAGTAAAGATGCTGGTGCTTTAGATTTCTGTTCAACTTTTACTGGTATTTCATTCTAGGTATGATGTCTGTATATTCATCAACCGCCTAATTTTATTTATAGATATGTGACTTTGATCAGCTATCTTGTTTGTGTATATACAGATTACTAACAATACAACAATCAGAGGTATTGGTTACGTGTTGTTGTTCATATCAGTGCTATTAGCTACATATTACTGACTTCACCCACAACAGGGTTAGAAAAAAGGAAAACACCTAACAACAACAACAACAACAACCACAAAACATTAACAGTAACACAACTTGTGTTTGCAACACTTGCAACACTCACAATTTAAAATCATGGCTAGACTGGTGATTAATGCTTGAAGCGGGTTTTACACCAGAAGTTATAGTGATTTGTAAATTTGTCAAAACTCGCTTTTGTTTTTGTGATTAGTGCTACATTGTGCAGAGGCTTTCATTGTAAGACCACTTAAGTGCCATGGAAGCACTTTCAACTGCCAGCATGCTTAATGCTTCTTTAACTATGAAACTCAATTACTCTCATGACCATCTACGTGAAACTCCGGAAGGATGCATCGTTTTAAATTTATCAGCAGAATTCGATCCTTTGGATAATCCTCACAACTTAGTCAGCAATCTGGTGACAGACATGTGGGAGAGACTCGTAAGTGGTGTAATCCTACCTTTACTTTTTCTCATCAGCGTTCCTTGTAACATCATCAATACTGTGATTTTCTTCAAACATGGCATCAAAGAACGTATCAACCTGTGTCTGTTTTTCCTGTCACTGGCAGATTTGGTTCACATGGTGCAGGCTTACTGTTATGCTGCAGACCAGACCTACCGTCTCTTGACCCAGAAACCCTCCCAAGGAAAATTATCAAAATTCATGTTTAACAACCATCTTCCCGGTTTATTTGGATTTAGCTGGGTTTCAGTCTGGATAACCACCATCATTTCGTGTGAGCGGTGTTTCTGTGTGGTGAATCCACTGCTTTCTCAGACAGTGCTGAAGACAAGGACCATGTGGGTCATCATCTTGTTGCCCTCTACTGTCCTTTTCGGAGGATTCTTTGTGATAAATACCAAGTGGTACATTGTGTGTATATTCCATCCTATGGCCAACTTAACTCAGCAGAATGTAGTATACCCCAGTGAGTTTTTCCTAGACAACAAAGACCTGATTAACACATTAGACAGTGTGGTATATGGTTTAATCGTTCCACAGGTTTGCATTATCACAGTCACAGTCGCTACAATCATCACTGTCAGCAAACTCAAGGCACTCGCTGAATGGCGAAAACAGTCATCGTCATCTGGTGCCATAATATCAAACCGTGACGTAGCTGTGACGAGGATGCTGGTGGGAACGTCTGTCCTCTACATCGTCTGCTTTATCCCACGCACTGGTACACGCATTGCCACGCTCTTTGTCAATGGTCTCAGTTTTGGAGGACGCTACAACAACATGTACAATGTGATGATGACCACTGCCACAATGTTTGGCTATGTCAACTCCTCCTTCAACTTCCCCATATATTATGTATTTGGCTCTAAATTCCGGACCACTCTCAAAGCAATGTTTCGAATGAAAACTGTAGTGGCTATGAAGACTGTAGGTAGTGGCATATCAGACATATGAAGAACTGTATCCCACGCTGGTTTTACCTGATTCCTTGAAATGCACCATTTAGTGTCAGACCAATAGTTTTAATACTGTTGGTATCCTTCGTATATATTTTGACATTCCAGTCCTAAATACAGAATTGTTACATAGACCAGTTTCCTGTCCTGGTTGGTCTGTTTAGAACTTTTTGACAATTTTCAAAACCAGGCCGTACTTAATAATGAATACAATTGCTATAGCTCTGACTCTAGTTACCTAGGCTACTGGACAATTCACAGATAAGCACATTGAGATCCACACACAAAAACACACACGTTTGGTTGACGTTTTGTATGCTTTGAGAACAACTTTTAGCCTATTTGTAAACATCATATGGCAAGAGATTGTGGTATCATGCATGAGGACATCATGCGAGGACTTCACTTTGATGACAGCTGTTGTGGCAATGGTGGAAATGAAGTTTGTCAGGAAGAAAGTGATACAGAAGAGGACGAAATAGAGATGGTTGTGCCTTCAACAAGTGCTAGTAATGGTCATCATAAATGTGTTCATTATGAAAAAAGAAATACGCAAAAGACAAATAACCACTTAGACAACGCAAATACTTCAACATACAGATCTGTTTTGACAGATTCAACTTTCCCAATCATTTTACCATAAGTATGTAAAATTTGTTGTAATTGTACCAATAATGAGAGATGCTATTTAACCAATGCTATTTATGCTATTTGAGTTTCACCAGATACTGCTGGAATGCTGCAACAACGTTTATAACCAAGACCCAATAGACAAATGGACTAGAGGATGCCTGCTTCGTTTCCCCAAGAAAGGTGACCTAGGCATCACAAAGAACTACCGTGGAATCACATTAACTGTAATTTCTGCAAAGATCTACAACCCTATGCTCCTAAATAGGATAAGGCCGGAAATGGATCCTGTTCTGAGGAAAAACTAAAACGGATTTTGCCAAAACAGGTCGACATCTGGACAAATACTCACCATCAGACGCATATTGAAAGCCAACAGTGACCACAATCCGGTAGTGGGAAGGTTTAGGCTGAAATTGAGGAAAAGGAAACAGACCAAAACAACATCAAACTAAACCTTGGACTCTTAAAGTCAGATGAAATGATACGTCAAAAATTTAATGTACATGTTCAAAACAAATTCAGTGCTCTGGAAGACGTTGGTGACAGTGAGGAACAATGGACAAAGTTGAGAAGTTCTATAAATGAAGCTTGTGAAGAAATCCCTAAAGCAGATAGAAAAGCAAAAAAGAACTGGATGACTAATGAAATTTTGGGCCTGATGGAGGAAAGGAGGAAGGCAAAGTGAAACGAGGAGATAGACAGGAAGATAAACAAAGAAATCAGGTATAGGTGCAATGAAGCTAAGGAAGCTTGGCTGAACACAAAATGCAAAGAGATAGAAGAACGACACAAAATGGATCCTCAGGGTATGTACAGGCGAATTGAAGAAATTGTCCACAGGAAAAATACATGCACATCAACTGGTTGCTTAAAATCGAAAGATGGCACAATGGAAAAAGACAAAATATTAGACAGATGGGGAGAGTACATTAAAGACCTTTTTGAGGATGACAGAAACGAAGAACACATTATAAAAAAGAACTTTGAAGGACCACTCATAATGAAAGATGAAGTTAGAGCAGCACTGAAAAAGATGAAACCAGGAAAAGCCCCAGGACCAGACAACATTACTACAAAGATGATTGAAGCCCTGGAGGAATTTGGCATAGAAAAAAATAACAGTCCTCCTAAATGAAATTGATGACACTGGAAAAATCCCCAAAGATATGTCAAAATCAATTTTCATTGCACTTCCAAAGAAGACAGGGTAACTCACATGAAAAAGGAGTAGGCATCATGATGGACAAAGACAAATCAAAAGCAGTTAAGAGATACTGGGCTGTGTCTGACAGAGTTTTGCTGGTCAAATTCGGAGGTAAACCAATTGATATCAACATCATTCAGGTGTATGCACCAACATCCGCAAGCTCTCAGGAAGACATCGACAACTTCTACGAAGTATTAGAGATGGCCAAAGTCCAATGTAAATCACAAGAAGTTACTGTAATAATAGGAGAATTTAATGCTAAAGTGGGACAGGATAGGGTGGAGGATATAGTTGGACCTCATGGCCTTGGTACGCAAAATGAAAGGGGTGAGAAACTTGTAGAATGGGCACAGATGAACTAGTTTATAGTAGGAAACACCTGGTTTGAGCAGCCTAATAGAAGAAAATGGACTTGGATGAGTCCAGGAGATAAAACCAAAAATCAGATTGACTACATCCTAATCAACAAAAGATTTAGAAATTCTTTACTGTCAGCAAAAACACTATCAGGCGCAGACTGCAACAGTGACCACAATCCTGTAGTGGGAAGATTTAGACTGAAATTGAGGAAAAGGAAACAGACCAAAAACAACATCAAATTAAACCTTGGACTCTTAAAGACAGATGAAGGGATACGTAAAAAAATTAATGTGCGTGTTCAAAACAAATTCAGTGCTCTGGAAGACGTTGGTGACAATGAGGAACAATGGACAAAGTTGAGGAATTCGATAAATGAAGCTTGTGAAGAAATCCCTAAAGCAGATAGAAAAGCAAAAAAGAACTGGATGACTAATGAAATTTTGGGCCTGATGGAGGAAAGGAGGAAGGCAAAGAGAAATGAGGAGATCTACAGGAAGATAAACAAGGAGATCAGGAATAGGTGCAATGAAACTAAGGAAGCTTGGCTGAAATCAAATTGCAAAGAAATGGAAGAACGACACAAAACGGATCTTCAGGGTATGTACACACGAACTGAAGAAATTGTCCATAGAAAAAATACATGCACATCAACTGGTTGCTTGAAATCGAAAGATGGCACGCTTATCATGGAAAAAGACAAAATATTAGACAGATGGGGAGAGTACATTAAAGACCTTTTTGAGGATGACAGAAACGAAGAACACATTATAAAAAAGAACTTTGAAGGACCACCCATATTGAAAGATGAAGTTAGAGCAGCACTGAAAAAGAAGAAACCGAGAAAAGCCCCAGGACCAGACAACATAACTACAGAGATGATGGAAGCCCTGGAGGAATTTGGCATAGAAAAAAATAACAGTCCTCCTAAATGAAATTTACGACACTGGAAAAATCCCAAAGATATGTCAAAATCAATTTTCATTGCACTTCCAAAGAAGACAGGGGCTATAGAATGCGAACTCCATCGCACAATCAGTCTGATGAGCCATGTAACAAAAATCCTGTTAAGAATTGTCATGATGAGGACAAGGAATAGAATCAAAAGAGAAATAGCAGAAAAACAGTGTGGATTTGTGGAAGGGAAAGGAACTATTAATGCCATATACATCCTAAGAAATATCATAGAGAGGTCAATTGAGATGAATAAGGATTTATATTTATGCTTTGTTGACTACACCAAGGCTTTCGATCGGGTAAGACATGATGAATTGATCAACCAACTGGAGAGAATCAATGTTGATGGAAACGATCTACGAATAATCAGAAATATGTACTGGGAACAAACAGCTGCAATGAGGAATAGAAAACAATGTAAGCTCTTTCCAAAATATCAAAAGAGGAGTCAGACAGGGTTGTGTTTTGTCACCAGATCTGTTTTCACTTTACAGCGAAAACATAATGAGAAACCTAAAAGAAGACCCTGGATTAAAGTTTGGAGAGAAAATGATAAACAACATTCGATATGCAGATGACACCGTGCTAATTGCAGAAAGTGAAAGAGACCTACAAAACCTTATGAATATACTAGAAATAGAAAGCAAAGGTAAGGGGCTGGAACAGCAGGAAGACTGAAATCATGGTGATCAGTAAAAAACATGAAATCCCGTCATGCAAAATAACAGCAAATGGCACAACCTTGACACAGGTTGAGAAATTCAAATACCTGGGAACGATCACTTCATCAGAAGGCAGATGCACATCAGAAAGCCGGCAGAATCGGCCAAGCCAAAACAGCATTCAAGAAGATGACAAGCATTCTTACCAACAAATGCCTATCAATTAACATCAGGAAGAGAGTTCTTGAATGTTATATAGAACCAATACTGTTGTACGGATGAGAGGCGTGGACAGTAACAAACAAAGCCAGAACAAGATTGAGGCGGCCGAGGTGTGGTTTCTAAGAAGAATGTTGAGGGTTCCATGGACAGCAAAGAAAAGAAACGAGACAGTCTTGATGGAGGCAGACCCAAGTAGATCGTTCATAAGGAAGATTAGAAAAAGACAGGCAACATTTATAGGCCATTTTATGAGGAAGGGGTATTTAGAGCACCTGGTCACGGCGGGAAAGCTGGAGGGAAAGAGAGCACCGGGTAGACCCAGGGAGAAAATGCTGGATGGACTTGCGGAATGGCTGGGGACGAGGAGGGTGGGAGAGATGCTAGGGGCAACAAGAGATAGAGGCAGATGGAAGTCCATGATCGCCAACGCCATGCGACAGGGCACCTGATGATGATGATGAAGAAAAACATTGCACTCTCTCTCTCTCTCTTCTCTCTCTCTCTCTCTCTCTCTCTCTCTCTTCTCTCTCTCTCTCTCTCTCGCTCTTGCCTTACGTTTAATAGATGATTATCGTATTGTAAAGCTCTTAATGATACAGTTAGATAAACAACCAAGCAAACAAACAAACAAACAGACAAAAGCAAAACAAAAACAAAACAAAAAATAACAACAACAAATATAAATCATGACAGCACTACTGAAATTTAAGATGTTGTGGAAATTACAGTCTTAGTCTTTTTTCTTACTGTTTTTGTTTTGTTTTCGTTTTGTTTGTTTGTTTTTTTAATCTATTGTCCTAAAGGCATTTCATGCACACATAAAGCCAATCCTGTTCCACACAAGTTCAGATCGCAACATGCACTTGAGGAAAACAAGCAGTCACAACAGAAAAATCAGAAGAGAGAAAAATAAACATCAAAGAGTACACATATGTTAGTATTTTCTCTTTTAATGTTGAACAATCATTAAACGAATTGTGGGAACCTTTCTTTTGTCATGCAAAACAAAAATGATAGCACATGTGAGAGAACATGAAAATCTTAAAACAGTGCCAGCTTGTCTTTGTTGACCAAGGGAAAGTATTAGATAGGGTCAAAAGAAACAAACTGTGAGAGCCATTGATGTTGACAATGACATCCTATACACAGTACGTACCAAGGTGTGATCGGGTTGCATATTGTCACTGTTACTGTTCAACGTCTACATGGACAAAATCATCACAGACGCCAGCCCAGACTCAGAGACCCTAAACGAACTGCTATTCATGACGACCAAATGATACTGAACGAAAACACGGAATTGTGTGCCTCAAGTCAGCAGTTGGCAAAAACAAAAGAGACAGGAACATTGACATCAGACAGACAGTTGGTGCTACACCTATGTGTGTGTGTGGTCTGTTCACTGATTACTATGATTTCACAATTCTTACTGTATAGCATTAGCCTTTTATTTCTGCTTTCTGTTTCTATCATGACATATTTTGTGGTCGTAAATAAATGCCCATTCGTTTTCCCAACTGATACCCACATTTTCAACTGCCTGATGTTCTTTTGTGATTTATGTCTTTGTAACGTTTTTTGTTTGTTTGGTTTTTTTTGTTAATCAGTCCGGCATTTCTAACCAGTCTCTTTATACATATGTACATTTTTATTCAAGTACTTATACATTCCTTCATTCAAGTTTTGATACTCATACCCTTTCAAAATGTATATCATTCCAGCAGGTCTCACAGAGCATGAACTCCGCCAATAATTTTAGAGTAAAAACCAACTGTTTGTTCTCTTGATTCTTTCCCAATTTCTTTGCTGCATGAATGCTTGGGTGAAATCCTCGCATAATTGACCAGGTTTCTTTCCAACAGTGATCAAAAATATTTTGTTCAAAAATACTTTGTTAAGTCTCTTCGAGACAAATCTGATCAGACTGGCAACGACTTGAAAAGCTATCGCTCAGTATTGCTTTGTTCGTCCCTGTCTACCTACAACCCATACCGTAGTACTGAGACGACACTCCTGAGGTAGCAAGTGACATTCATCTTGTTTATACAGTGGTAATGTGTCCATTTTGAATGTCCTTGATTTGTCTGCTGTCTCTGATACCATAACACATGACATTCCTTCTGTATAGATTAGAAAATTTTACGTTTTGTTAAACTGAACACATGCATGGTTGAAATCTTATCTCAGTGGTATAAAGCCAACTGTTTCGTGTTACTAACCATAAATCTAAGCTTGATGATGTTTAATTTGGTATCTACAAAGCTCTGTCTTTGGTCCTGTTCTGTTCATATTGAATACAAACCTCTTTGTCTGCACATTAGCTGACATTCTCTCTCAAGTCAGTCATTTGTAGATGATAAATACCCATCCAATTCTCGTCGTTCACACAAAATTTGTTCTACCATCCGAGTTGTGGAGAACTCTATTCACATACAAAAAGTTGAATGACGGAAAGGAAACTCGAACTGAATGATGCCAAGGCAGAAGCATCTCTCATTAAGTCAAAGAGAGCATTTTCTCCTGTACTTGATCAAACATCTTCCATACGTGTTGGCACACCAACATCGTATCCAGCCAAGATTTAGATTTTACAGTTAGTGACATGTAACTTGTCTTACGTCTCCTACATACCGCTCAGCATTTCGTCACATTAGTATTATTATCCCATGCCTGATCACTCACGCAACAAAACCACTAATCTGGGCCTTTGTTCTGTCCAAACTAGGCGATATATTGCAACTGTTTTCTTACTGGCTGCCCACAGTATAAATGTGGCAATCTAGAGAAGGTTCAAATCGTGCTGCAAGACTCATTTGGAAGGCCCTGAAAATGATCGTCTTCAGCTTCTTCTTTAAAACGTTATTGACTCCCAATCCATGCACTGGCAGAAAGCAAGCTCTCAACTCTCTGTTACAAGATTTTTTTCTCTCTGAAACCACCCCTGTCAGTACTTCCGTAATGTTCGTCAAATTCTGGAATAATCTCGGTATGCCTGAACTACTTGTTGCAACACCAGACAGAGATTTATGGACCTGTTTGCCACTGCCTCCTACAATTTCACCCAGAGACCTCACTGGTTAGTTATGAAATAATTTCAAGACGAAAAAGAAGAATATTTAGTGCTGTGTAGTGAAAGCAGCAGCATGTTGGAGCAGTATTGCTGTGATAGCAGTAAAAATACTAATGGAAGTTGTCTATACTTCTAATCGTGCTTTTGATTTCTGATTCCCTTTTTCTGGCATTTCATTGTAGGTATAATGTCTGATACTCATCAACTGCCTAATTTTACTTATAGATGTTTTAATCGTATTTCCTATTTTCTTTAAGTTCATATAGATTACTAACAATACAATAATCAGAGATAGTGGTTACGTGATGCTGTCGTTATATCAGTGCTATTAGCAATATATGACTGATTTCACCTGTAACAGGATGTATGTATGAATATATGTATATATATATATATATATATATATCACACACATGCACACACACATATTTATTACACACATATATTTATCACACACACGCACACACATATTTATCAGAGAGAGCTAAACACAACCACGTACGTTCCTACTCGAACAAAAAGATACATGTGACAGACAGTAATTCAATATTTTGAAGTGGAGTTTAGCAACAGTCTTTCAACAGATGAGCTTTTAGTGCGGACCTCAAAGTCAGAAAGGAAACAGCAACACATAGATTGAAGGGGAGTGAAAGCTACGCAGTAAGTAGCTTTTTTGTCACTGAGAGACAGGTTCAGACAGGTAGCCATTACAGAATGTTGTAACAGAAGGAGAGAATACCTTGCAGCCGTGTTTCTTCTGCTTAAAATGAGGAATTCGAACTATTCGGTCATGACAGATAGAAGTAAAGTATCAGGTAGGCGTGTACATGTCAGATAGTTCAGAAAGATAGATATGTGCTTCACTTGTGATAAGTTTATAGCGGAGACAGGTAGATGTGTGATGAATTTTATGCTTGATTTTGAGCCAGTTTAGATGTTTCAGGAGATCTGATAATTGATGTTGTGTTGGTGCTTTGTAAATAAAGCATGCAACTGAATTGTGCACACGCTGAAGAGTTGGAGCAGGGATGCCGTACACCTTTAAGAAAAACGTCACCGTAATGCAGTCTAGACAGAACACAAGAAGACACCACTGTTTTCCTGGCATCCTCTGTAAGAAATGGTCTGATAGCCTTTATGAAACATCTGGGATCAGACAGGGTTCCATATTGTTTTTCTTGCTCTTTATCAGTTGTATGGACCACATCAGCAAAGCAGCAGACCCAAATTCTGAAGTGCTAAACGAGATGTTATTTGCTGATGATCAGGCCATGATGAACATTGACAAAACCCAACTCCAACATCATTCAGACCAACTGAATGCATTCTGCAAGAAATATGGCATGAGGATTAGCACTGCAAAGGCAGAATTGTCGACGTCTGGAAAGCATGGAAAGCATATAAAATGCTGTATAATCTAGATGCCAATGGTAAGAAAAACTGGGTATCGAATGTACGTTTGTGTTTGTACAAATATGGATTTGGATATGTTGGTTATATCAGGGAGTCGGTAGTGTGAATGGCTTTATTCGTATTTTTCGTCAACACTTGATAGACTGTAGATGGCAGGACTGGAATTATCATATTAACAACAGCGAAAGATTTAATTTATACAGAACATTTAGTAGTGTATCTGAAATAAAACTGTATTTGCAGCTAAATTTAGAACATGTGAAGTATATTACAACAATATTTAGGTTGGGTGTATCTGATTTGGCTGTACATCGATATAGATATAAAGTATTAAATGATAATGATTTATATGTCCATTATGCAAAGAATCTAAAGAAGACGAAGTACACTTTATCTTTTGTTGTAAAGCACTTACAGATCTTAGAGAAAAGTTTATTCAGCCTAAGTATTATAGACAGCCTTGTCTGTTTAAACTGTGCTTGTTGTTGTCATCAACAAATATAGAAGTTGTCCGCAAATTTTCTGTGTTCTTATATAAAGCTATGAAATTTAGAGAAAATGCTGTGTCATAAGATGAGTTATGGATATGTATAATTCAAACCTTTTTGTGCATTATTTAGAAGGTATTGTATTGTTCACATACCTCTTCATAAGGGGCCATGGCCTAATATGAATAAACTATCTGAAGTCTGAAGTCTGAAGAAGTCTCTCCTTCTCTCTCGCTGTCCCTCGTCTTTTTTGCCTTACTTTTAGTAGCCAATTATCGTATTGTAAAGCTCTTAATGATACAGTTACATAAGCAACCACAAAAATTAAAAACAAATAAACAAACAAACAAACAAACAAAAGCAAGACAATAAAAAATAACAACAACAAATACAAATCAAAACAGCACTATTGACGTATTTAAGATGTTGCAGAAATTACACAGCCTTTGTCTTTTTTCTTTCTTTCTTTCTATCTGTTTCTTTCTTTCTTTCTTTTCTTTTCTTTTCTTTCTTTTGTTTTGCATCTACTATCTTAAAGTCATTTTATGCACATATAGAGCCAATCTCCATCCACACAAGTTCAGATCACAACATGCACGTGAGGAAAACAAGCAGTCACAACAGAAAAATTACAAGAGTGAAAACATAAACAACAAAAACTAACACATGTTAGTATTTCCTCTTTTAATGTTGAACACTTACCAAACGATTTGCAGGAATATTTCTTTTGTCATGCAAAACAAAACTGATAGCACACGTCAATCAAGAATGGGAAGGTAAAGCATGAATAGTGAGTGCTCTGCAGTTTGCAGATTGTTCAAATGTAACAACCGGGCTAAAAGCTATCTCAACAACACAACGATTAAAAATTTTACTGATATTTTGATCAGATTACGTACTGGATTAAATGATCTCAGAATAAACAGGGAGACCATAATAGTATGCGGAGAAACTGGCGTCGTGACTCACACCATATTCCAAAAGACATGGGAAGATGATTGTGTCTCGGACAACTGATGTAGAGCGGTTGTTGTGCCTGTATGGAAAAAAGGGGGAAGTAACAAAGACAGTGACACCTTCTTAGTCACACTGGCAAGATTAACAAAGACAGTGGCACTTTCTCAGTCACACTGGCAAGATCTTTGCCACGACTCTGAGTGGCACACAATAGCTAGTGGATCCTGTGCTGAGTGAAGTCTGGTTTGGCTTCATAAAAAGAATAGATTGAAGGGATGTTGTCATTGTCCTCCAAAAAGTCTGAGATAACATGCAACTACACACACTAACAGCAGTTCCGTCTTGTCTTTGATGACCAAGAGAAAGTGTTTGACAGGGTCAAAAGAATAAACTGGGATGTATTGAAACTGTCCAGTGCAAAGGGGCAACTTCTTGACAACATCAGGGTGGTCACAATAACACCCAATATGCAGTACATACCGAGATGTGATAGGGTTGCATATTGTCACTGTTAATGTTCGACATATATATGGACAAAATCATCACAAATGCCAACCCAGACTCAGAGGGCCTAAACGAACTGGTATTCATGACGACCAAATGATACTAAACGAAAACACGGAATTGTGTGCCTCAAGTCAGCAGCTGGCAAAACCAAAGACACAAAAACAATGACATCAGACAGACAGTTGGTGCTTCACCTATCAACCAGTACACAGTGCAAGAGATATCAACAAGCAACACCAACTAGTGACAAATGTCTGTTTTGCCCATTTTTATCCAGATGTGATAGAAAACGAAAACGACTTTCTGATTAAATGCCTTGTATATAACAGGATCAACATACCTTTCGCAGTTTCTGTCAGGAGATGCAGACTTAGAGCTTAAGGTTTTACTGAAATACTCTGATGTCAACCTTTCAAGAACATTCATTGTGTGTTGTCAATAATCACTGCGTCTTGGAGAAGAACCTATTTCACGAGAATACAATTATGAGATGTCAGTGAATGTTTATGATATCTGTCTATGACAAAGCCTATTGGTGATGTTTAAAATGCATTGTGCAAAATACTAGTGTTGCTCCAGCCTATATGTAATCTTGGTTTTTGTGTGGCCCAGTTACCTTCACAATAAACTGAAACATCTCACTGAGGAAAGATAAATTAGCCAAATTTGTAACGTTTGCTGTCATGAACAAAACATTCCAACAGTGACAGAAGAACCAGTCAAGAGCCTTTGAAGGTGGTATGATGACTCGTAGAAATGATGCACAAAAAGGGTAGTGAAACCAAGTGAATGGCAAAATAAAGTTTAGAAGTAACATACTAATTTGATCTCTTTGGCAAATACAAAATCTGGTGCCTGCAGTTCACGCTGATTCCAAAACTCTTCTGGCCTCTACTAATATACGATATCATTGCTAGCACAGTGGAATCAATGGAGGTCAAAATAAACAGACATGAGAAAATGGCTTGGTGTCTCACCTGGTTTCACTGACAATTCGTTCTATTGTCACCAGGCAAAGATGAAAAAAAAACTAAAATTATTTATCAGAATTACTAGGTGTGATAAGTCAGGCTTCTGAGAGTGCTTGAAGATTTAGGAGATAAGGACGTGAAATCAGTCCAGCCTAAGCTAAGACCTGACAGAAAACAGAATGTTAGGGAGGCAGTGGACGAAGCGAAAAAAATAAGTCTTGTGGTCAGAAAAAGGAAAGGTCACACAAAGGCCAAAAGGCAATGACTGGGATCAATAAAAAAAAAAAAGGAATGACGGCCAGAGACCATGTCTATCTCTGATTGTGATGTATCTTTCTCACAAACTGTTAGAAACCTTGGCTTCTATCTGGATGAAACACTGTCTATGGAAGCCCATGTCAAACAGTTGTGCCGTACTCTGTACTATCAGCTACGCAGAATTGGTAAGATTCGCTCCTTCCTTTCCACTGATGCTACCAACAAGCTTGCTGTCTCTTTCATACTATCTAGACTGGACTATTGTAACTCTCTATTCGCAGGTCTCCATGACAATCAACTATCTAAACTTCAGCACATACAGAACCACGCGGCTCGCCTTGTTCTCCGCAAGCCCAGGCGTGAGAGTGCAAAATCTCTGCTTAGAACACTTCATTGGCTCCCGGTAAAGGCTAGGATTCAATATAAAGTTGCCTGTCTCTGCTTTCAGTGTATCTATCACGAGAACATGCCATCCTATCTTGCCAACCTCCTGCAGGGTTACAAACCTTCTCGAACGCTCCGCTCTTCTGACACCTCACTGTTGACTGTTCCTCGCTTCTCTCGAGACACCTTTGGTAAAAATTCTTTCTCTGTCTTTGGCCCAAATGTATGGAACTCTCTACCACTGTCTCTCAGAAAAACTAAGTGTTTCTCAACCTTCAAACGGCACCTGAAAACCCACCTCTTTCAAACTCATCTAACCTGAAGAGCCTTAGTTTGCAAGTCTGTCATCAGACTAATCTCTCTGCCTGTATAACAGTATTTTGTATAAGGGCCTATAGAGCAAGGTGTGTGTGTGCGTGCATGTGTGTATGTGTGTGTGTGTATTGTGTGTGTGTGTGTGTGTGTGTGTGTGTGTGTGTGTGTGTGTGTGTGTGTGTGTGTGTGTGTGTGTGCGTGCTTGAGTGAGCATGTGTGTGTATCACTGTATGTGTACAGCTGAGGAAGGGATAGGGGAGAAATTGAGTGGGAAAGAGACTGAAATACTTTAAGAAACTTTTTCAAATCTTTGTTTGTATGTAAATTGTGATGTATGATATGCGAATAGTTCATAATTTGTGAGGAATTTTGATTGTCAAGGTATTAATGCTGTAATACTGAAGTTGTAATGTTTTTCCTGTATATGGATTAGAATTTTTCTGTTTTTATCTTCATTCAAAATATTGATTATAATTTTATGTACAACTATTGCATGCATAAACACACACACACGCATGCAAACATAGAACACGCACACACACACACACACACACACACACACACACACACACACACACTCTCTCTCTCTCTCTCTCACACACACACACACTCAACACACACACACACACACACACACACATTCTTACAAACACACGCGCACAGCAACGCACACACACATGTACACACACACGTACGCAAGCACACACACGCAGCAATATATAAACACAGTATGCCTCTTTATTCATATGAAAAATCTATTAATCTTTCTTCATTACATAAGTCAGTGTTTAAATTTTAATATTCTGTGGTTTCTTATGTGTCTTCTTACTTGTATAGCTTTAATGTTTGTTGTTATCTTATTGTGTATGTAATTGTGAACATTTTTTTATCACCTTTTGCCTTTCTTGCGAAATGTAAAGCGCTGGTGAGCATGTTTTTATATGGAATATGCGCTATACAAATAAACATTATTATTATTATTATTAGATAGCAGCATGGGATGATATTCGTGTAGATAGCAGCACAGGATGATATTCGTGTAGATAGTAGCACAGGATGATATTCGTGTAGATAGTAGAACAGGATGATATTCGTGTAGATATCAGCATGGGATGATATTCATGTAGATAGCAGCATGGGATGATATTCGTGTAGACAACAGCACGGGATGATATTCGTGAAGATAGCAGCATGGGATGATATTTCGTGTAGACAGCAGCACGGGATGATATTCGTGTAGATAGCAGCATGGAATGATATTCATGTAGATAGCAGCATGGGATGATATTCGTGTAGATAGTAGCACAGGATGATATTCGTGTAGATATCAGCATGGGATGATATTCATGTAGATAGCAGCACAGTGTGATATTCGTGTAGATAGCAGCACGGGATGATATTCGTGTAGACAGCAGCATGGGATGATATTCGTGTAGATAGCAGCATGGGATGATATCATGTAGATAGCAGCATGGGATGATATTCGTGTAGATAGTAGCACAGGATGATATTCGTGTAGATAGTAGAACAGGATGATATTCGTGTAGATAGCAGCATGGGATGATATTCATGTAGATAGCAGCATGGGATGATATTCGTGTAGACAGCAGCACGGGATGATATTCGTGTAGATAGCAGCATGGGATGATATTTCGTGTAGACAGCAGCACGGGATGATATTCGTGTAGATAGCAGCATGGAATGATATTCATGTAGATAGCAGCATGGGATGATATTCGTGTAGATAGTAGCACAGGATGATATTCGTGTAGATATCAGCATGGGATGATATTCATGTAGATAGCAGCACAGTGTGATATTCGTGTAGATAGCAGCACGGGATGATATTCGTGTAGACAGCAGCATGGGATGATATTCGTGTAGATAGCAGCATGGGATGATATCATGTAGATAGCAGCATGGGATGATATTCGTGTAGATAGTAGCACAGGATGATATTCGTGTAGACAGTAGCACAGGATGATATTCGTGTAGATAGTAGCACAGGATGATATTCGTGTAGATAGTAGAACAGGAATAAAAGCAATGGAAAATTATAGAGAGCATATTATATACAAATATATATTACAATGTGATTCCACTCCGAGTGGAGACAGGCTACAGAGGGGGATGAGTGAGGTCAGGATTTTATGCAGAGGAGAAAAGGTGAGTTTTGACAGCGGACTTGAAGGAGACAAAAGTAGGTTGCTGACGGACAGAGAGAGGAAGTTTGTTCCAGGAAAGTGGACCAGAAACAGAGAAGGCTCGTGGACCATAGGTATTGAGCTTAGTGCGTGGAAAGCGAAAAGTCAGAGGATCGGAGGCAGAGCGGAGGGTACGTGAGGGAACATAGATCTCAAGTAGGCTTGACAGGTAATCGGGGGCTGCGTTATTGAGGCTTTTGTAGCACATGGTGTCTAGTTTGTACTGTATGCGCTTTGATACAGGGAGCCAGTGAAGTTGTGCCAGGAGAGGAGATATGTGGTCAGTTTTTTACTTTTTGAGTACAAGGCGTGCAGCATTGTTTTGAATGCGCTGTAGATGTGAATGGTGGAGGTAGGAAGACCAGACAGGAGTGAATTGCAATAGTCAATGCGAGACATTATGAAGGAGAGAACGAGTTTTGCAGTTGTTTCGACAGAGAGATACTTCCTGATCAGGCTTATACGATGGAGGTGATAGTAGCAAGATCTGGCAGTTTGAGAAACAAAGTTGTTCATGGAGAGGGTAGAGTCAATGCAGACACCAAGGTTTTTAGCTGAATCAGAAATTGGGACTGATGTGTTACATAATGGGAGAGAAAGAGGAGGCAGCTGAGAAAGTTTCTGACGGGTGCCAATGAGGATAGCTTCTGTCTTGTCGTCATTAAGCTGAAGTTTGTTGAACGTCATCCAGTTCTTAATGTCCGAGTAACACTCAGTGGTGCGAGTCAAGAGGCGCTGTATATTGTCTGGTGTGTCACTGTCTAGAAGTTGGGTGTCATCAGCATAGAAGTGGTGTTTTATAGAGTGGGAGTTGATGATGGTGGACAGGGGGAGGTGTAAAGAGTGAAAAGAACAGGGCCAAGGACAGATCCTTGTGGAACACCACAGGTCAGGTATGCAGGTTGAGAGTAAGTGCCATTAATGAGAACAGTTTGTTTTCTGTTTGATAGATATGAAGTGAACCAGGAGAGAGCAATGTCAGAGATGCCAAAAGTATGATGAAGTCTAGAAAGGAGAATACCATGATCAATGGTATCAAAGGCTGCAGACAGATCAAGGAGTGTGAGGAGAGAGACTTTGCCAGTATCAGTTGCAAGGAGGAGATTGTTGAGAATGTGTAGCAGGGCAGTTTCAGTGCTATGGCACTGGCGGTAGGCTGACTGGAAAGGATTGAGAAGATTGTTGGCAGACAGGTGAGAGTTCAGCTGGTTGAGGACAACTTTTTCGATGAGTTTTGACAAGAAAGAGAGATTAGAGATAGGCCGGTAATTTTTCAGTTCATTTGGGTCTAAATTGTATTTCTTGAGGAGAGGGTGAACAATAGCAGACTTGAAAGAATCTGGGACAGTTCCAGTTTGAAGAGAAGTGTTGATGATGTCAGTGATGAATGGGAGGAGAGTAGGGAGACAGTCAGAGTAGAGAGAACCTGGAAGAGGATCCAGTTCGCAGGTTTTGAACGACATGGATCTGATTGTGTTGAGAATTTCTTCTTGTGAGACTGGGGTAAAAGTAGTAAGAGGTGTGCCAGAGAAGGAAGGGTCAGGTGGGCATGGTTGACAGAGTGTCCTGTCAAGCCTGTCACGAAGAGTTTGTATTTTGGTGGTGAAATACATGGAGAATACAGATGGGAGTTCTTCATTTGTGTGTTTTGTTGGGAGAGGTAAATCTTTTCGTGTGCCAAGTGAAGTGAAAACAGATCTGGGCGACAAGGAGATGATTCATGGTTGTAAAGAGTTCTCTTGAAGAAGAGGCATTCAGGATTTTGGTTTGGAAATAGCTTGTTTTTGCAGATGCAATGAGGGTGGATACTTATGTTATAGAGGCTTGGAAAAGTTACCTATGTACAGTGAGTTTGGATTTGCGCCAGCGGCGCTCTGCTCTGCGGCAGGCACGTTTTGCACAGGCAATCTCATGAGTGAGCCAGGGGGTAGGGGGGCGGTCAGTTTAATTTTCCATTGCTTTTATTCTTGCTTTTATTGCTTTTATTCTTTCTCCCCATTTATAGCCATGCGTGTGTGTGTGTGTGTGTGTACGTGTGTGTGCGTGCGTGCGTGCGTGTGTGTCTGCTTCAGCGCTTAGATTTGATTTTATCAAGATTTTGCGCTATATAAATATTGTAATTATTATTAAAGACGGGTTGTGGCTGGAGCATGAGTGTCCAGAAGATGGTGGAGAGTAGTATAGAATTCATCGGCAAGGTTATGTGATTTTTCAGAAAGGAGGCGGGAGGCATCAGATGAAAATGTGGAGGGGTCAATAGATTTGAGTCACTGTGCGCGTGGTACGGGATGGAGGAGAAATGTCAAGAGAACAGAGAATTGCAGAGTGGTCAGATGGAAGGGCTGAAGTTAGACGGGTAGAAGAACTAGGCAGTTGTCAATAGCTGAATTGTGGTCATCACGAGAAATGATCCAGTCAAGAATGCGACCTTTTTGATGGGTTGGTTCAGAAATATGTTGTGTCATATTGTGATTGGACAGAGAGTTGATGATATGTCTTGTGTCATAACGGTGAGTGTTGTCGTAGTGGACATTGATGTCACCTAGAATGATGAGATTTCCAGGTAAGATGCAGTAGTAATCAAGAAGTTGATCAAAGTCAGAGAGAAACGTGAATGTGGTGAGCTTGTTGGCAGAGCTAGGTGGAGGTCGATAGACACAGGAGAAGGTGATGGGGTGAGGGGTGTATTGAAAGGATACTTCAACGTGCTCAAAAGAAGGATGGGAGAAAGGCAGAGACTGCGAGAAAGATAGGCGGGAATGGAGTGAGTCGTTGTAGAGGATGGCGATACCACCACCTCGGGATGGGCGATGGAAAGAAGCAAGCCTATATCCACTCGGAGTGAGATTCGCATGTATGGGTTCGTGACCAAGGGGGTTAAGCCAAGTTTCGGTGATAAATAAAATGTCAATATGCTCGTCTGTGATGAAGTCAGCAATGACATCGGCTTTGCCGTCTTTGCAAACTGACTGAGCATTAAACAGACATAATTTCAATTTATCAGAGTCACATGGCGGTGGCAGAGGTGGAGATGAAGGCGGTACCGACGAGACAGAAGATAAAGGCAGAACCAGCGGGACAGAAGATGAAGGCAGTACCGACGGGACAGAAGATGAAGGCAGCACCAGCGGGACAGAAGATGAAGGCGGTATCGACGAGACAGAAGATGAAGGCGGCACCAGCGGGATAGAAGATGAAGGCGACACCAGCAGGACTGAAGATGAAGACGGGACCAGCGGGACAGAAAGTGAAGGCGGCACCATCAGGACAGAAGGTGTAGGCGGCACCATCAGGACAGAAGGTGAAGGTGAAGATGACAGAGAAGAAGGCGAAGTATGCAGCAGCAAGGTCGAGGGCAGGGGCAGTGGAGGGGAGACTGGTTCAGCTGGAGGCAGGTTGTGCCAGAGACGGTGGAGACGTCCAGCACGACAGGATCGCGCAGTGCGGGGCTTACAACACAGCCCCAACTCGCGTATGCGTAGGTAACAGTCTCCACCGAGATAGCACTTGCTGTGTTTAAGAAGTGACAGTCCAATTTTTCTAATGCGGGACGCGTCCATTGTTGCAAGCCAGTCGGAAAAGGAAGATATTTGTAGGTTGGTGTGTGGGTTGGTCAGTTCACGATACACTTGATTCAGAGAGACAAGAAGAAAATTCAGTGCAGTCTATGCATACGGCAAACTTACAAGCGACAGGAGAATTGTTCATGCACAAACGACAGTCGACTAAGGTTTAGGAGCTGTAGTGTTGGGGCCAACACAATAGGCCAAAAGTGTAAAAACAGTTCACAGATACAGTGTCAGACTTGTGCGGCTGAATTAAAATGATGAAAAGTAGGCATTAAAACTCCAAAGTCAGGTTATCTGGTAAAACACTCAAAATTCCGAAAAAGTATCCACATCACCACACCTCGAGATTCAAAAGGAACAAACTGATATAAAATTCAATGCATAAAATCAAATAGAACCTCGATAAAATCACTGTAAAAACACCACAACACACTTTTGCTGCCTGCTGGCGCGATATCAACTCACTTTCATGTTTTATATGAAGGGTATCAGCAGTATTAATGCTATTGGTCTGACACCAAAATTGTGCGTTTCAGGAATGAGTGTAAACCAGCATAGGATACTGTTTCTGATATGTATCATGTGCCATTACCTGCATTCTTCATAACCACTACAGTTTTCACACCAAACATTGATTTGAGAGTGGTTCGGAATTTAGAGCCAAATCTGTAATATATGGGGAAATTGAAGGATGAGCTGACATAGCCAAACAGTGTGGCAGTCGTCGACAGCATGTTGTATATAATAATATAATAATTACAATATTTATATAGCGCAAAATCTTGATAAAATCAAATCTAAGCGCTGAAACAGACACATACGCACGCACGCACACGCACGCACGCACACACACACACACACACACACACACACACACACACACACATACATATATATATGTTGTTATAGCGTCCTCCAAGTCTCAGACCTTTGATCAAGAGCATGGCAATGCGTGTACCAATGCGTGGGATAAAGCAGACGATGTAGAGGACAGACGTTCGTACCAGCATCCTCGTCACGGCTATGTCACGGCTTGATATTAAGGCAGCAGATGAAGATGATTTTTTCTCCATTCAGCCAATGGCTTGAGGTTGATGACAGTGATGATAGTAGCAACCGTGACAGTGATAACGAAAACCTGTGGAATAATTAATCCATATACCACACCGTCTAACGTGTTAATCAGGTCTTTGTTGTCTAGGACAAACTCACTGGGGTATACTACATTCTCCTGAGTTAAGTTGGCCATAGGATGGAATGTGCGCAAAATGTTCCACTTGGAATTTATCACAAAGAAGACTCCGAAAAGGATAGTGGAGGGCAACAAGATGATGACCTACATGGTCCTTGTCTTCAGCACTGTCTCAGAAAGCAGTGGATTCACCACACAGAAACACCGCTCACATGCAATGATGGTGGTTATCCAGACTGAAACCCAGCCAAATCCAAACAAACCGAGAAGATGGTTCTTAAACACAAATTTTGATGATGCTCCTTTGGATGATTTTTGGGTCAACAGAAGGTAGGTCTGGTCTGCAAAATGACAGTAGGCCTGCACCATGTGAACCAAATCCGCCAGTGACAGGAAAAACAGACACAGGTTGATACGTTCTTTGATGTCATGTTTGAGGAAAATCACAGTATTGATGATGTTACAAGGAACGCTGATGACAAAAAGTATGGGCAGGGTTACTCCACTCACGAGTCTCCCCCACGTGTCTGTCACCAGTTTGCTGAGTAAGTGTGAGGATTATCCCAAGGATCGAAATCTGCGGAGTTTCACGTAGATGAGAGTAATTGAGTTTCATAGTTAAAGTAGCATTAAACATGCTGCCAGTTGAAAGTGCTTCCATGGTACTTAAGTGAGCTCAGAATTAAAGCTCCACACAATGTAGCACTAAACACAAAAACAAAAACGAGTTTTGACAAATTGTCACTTTGCTATAAATTCTGGTGTAAAAACCAATTTTAAGCATTCATGGGCAGTCTAGCCATGACTTTAGATAGTGAGTGTTGCAAGTGCTGCAAATAACAAACATATTAGTGTTCATGTTTTGATGTTGTTGCTGTTTTGCTTTCACCTTTATCTAATCCTGTTACAGGTGAAGTCAGTCATATATTGCTAATAGCACTGATATAACGACAGCATCACGTAACCACTATCTCTGATTATTGTATTGTTAGTAATCTATATGACCTCAAAGAAAATAGGAAATGAAATTCAAACATCTATAAGTAAAATTAGGCGGTTGATGAGTATCAGACTTTATACCTACAATGAAATGCCAGAAAAAGGGATCAGAAATCAAAAGCATGATTAGAAGTATAGACAACTTCCATCAGTATTTTTACTGCTATCACAGCTATACTGCTCCAACATGCTGCTGCTTTCTCTACACTGCACTAAATATTCTCATGTTCAAATTATTTCATAACCAGTGACGTCTCTGGGTGAAATCATAGGAGGCAGTAGCAAACAGGTCCATAAATCTGTCTGGTGTTGCAACAAGTAGTTCAGGCATACCGAGATTATTCCAGAATTTGACGAACATTACAGAAATACTGACAGGTGTGGTTTCAGAGAGAAAAAAATCTTGTAACAAAGAGTTGAGAGCTTGCTTTCTGCCAGTGCATGAATTGGGAGTCAATAAAGTTTTAAAGAAGGAACTGAAGACGATCATTTTTAGTGCCTTCAGAATGAGTCTTGCAGCACGATTTGAACCTTCTGTAGATTGCCAAATTTATACTGCGGGCAGCCAGTAAGAAAACAGTCGCAATATATGGCCTAGTTTGGACAGAACAAAGGCCCAGATCAGTGGTTTTGTTGCCTGAGTGATCAGGCATGGGATAATAATACTAATGTTACGAAATGCTGAGAGGTATGTAGGAGACGTAAGACAAGTTACATGTCACTAACTGTAAAATCTAAATCTCTGACTGGACACGATGTTGGTGTGCCAACACGTATGAAAGCTGTCTGATCCAGTACAGGAGAAAATGCTCTCTTTGACTTAATGAGAGATGCTTCTGCCTTGGCATCATTCAGTTCGAGCTTCCTTTCCGTCATTCAACTTTTGATATCTGAATACAATTCTCCACAACTCGGATGGTAGAACAAATATTGTGTGAAGGACGAGAATTGCATGGATATTTATCATCTGCAAATGACTGATTTGACAGAGAATGTCAGCTGATGTGCAAACAAAGAGGTTTGTATTGAATATGAACAGAACATGACCAAAGACAGAGCTTTGTAGACATCAAATTAAACGTTATCGAACTTAGATTTATGGTGAGTGACACGAAACAGTTTGCTTTATACCAATGAGATAAGATTTCAACCATGTGTGTGTTTAGTTTAGGAAAACGTAAGATTCTATAATCTATAAAGAAAATAACGACATGTGTTATGGTATCAGAGACAGCAGACAAATCAAGGACATTCAAAATAGACACATTACCACTGTATAAACAAGCTGAATGTCACTTGCTACCTCAGGAGTGCTGTCTCGTTACTACGGTATGGGCAGTGGGCAGACAGGGAAGAACAAAGCAAACCATCAGCTGTTAGATAAATAAAAAAAATGTTGCAAAACAAATTTCTCCAGGTCCTTTCATTTTTCTGACCATAAGACCTTTTTTCGCTGCGTCCACAGCCTCCCTAACATTCTGTTTTCTGCCAGGTCTCAGCTTAGGCTGGACTGATTTCACATCCTTATCTCCCAAATCTTCAAGCACGCTCAGAAGCCTGACTTATCACATCTTGTATTACTGATAAATCATTTTAGGGGTTTCTTCTCCTTTGTCTGGTGACAATAGACCGAATCGTCAATGAAACCAGGTGAGACACCAAGCCATTTTCTCATGTCTTTGTTTATTTTGACCTCCATTGATTCCACTGTGCTAGCAATGATATCGTATATTAGTAGAGGCCAGAAGAGTTTTGGAATCAGCGTGAACTGCAGGCACCAGATTTTGTATTTGCCAAAGAGATCAAATTAGTATGTTACTTCTAAACTTTATTATGCCATTCATTTGATTTCACTACCCTTTTTGTGCATCATTTTTAGGAGTCATCACACTACCTTCAAAGGCTCTTGGCTGGTTCTTCTGTCACTTTTGGAATAGTTTGTTGGTGACAGTCATCATCATCATCAGGTGCCTTGCCGCATGGCGTCGGCGATCATGGATTTCCATCTGTCTCTATCTCTTGTTGCCTCAAGCATCTCTTCCACCCTCCTTGTCTTCAGCCACTTTGCAAATCCGTCTAGTATCTTCTCCCTGGGTCTACCTAGTGCTCTCTTTCCCTCCAGCCTTCCCATTGTGACCAGGTGCTCCAATTCCCCTTTCCTCATAAAATGACCTATAAATGTTGCTTGTCTTTTCCTAATCTTCCTTATGAATGATATACTTCTGTCTGCCTCCATCAAGTTTGTCTTGTTTGTTTTCTTTGCTGTCCATGGAACTCTCAACATTTATCCTAGAAACCACATCTGGGCTGCCTCAATCTTGTGCTGGTTTTGCTTGTTGACTGTCCACGCCTCACAACCATATAACATGATCAGTTCTATATAACATTCAAAAAGTCTCTTTCTGATGTTAATTGATAGGCATTTGCTGGTAAGAATGCTTTTCATCTTCTTGAATGTTGTTTTGGCTTGGCCGATTCTGCTGGCTATTTCTGATGTGCATCTGCCATCTGGTCAAATGATCGTTCCCATGTATCTAAACTTATCAACCTGTCCCAAGGTTGTGCCGTTTGCTGTTATTTTGCACGAGGGTATTTCATGTTTTTTTTCACTGATCACCATGACTTCAGTCTTCCTGCTGTTTAGTTCCAAGCCCTTACCTTTGCTTTCTATTTCTAGTATATTCACAAGGTGTTGTAGGTCCCTTTCATTTTCTGCAATTAGCACGGTGTCATCTGCATATCGAATGTTGTTTATCATTTTACCTCCAAACTTAAATTCAGGGTCTTCTTCTAGGTTTCTCATGATGTTTGCGCTATAAAGTGAAAACAGATCGTGTGACAAAACACAACCCTGACTGACTCCTCTTTTGTTTTTTTGGAAAGAGCTTATATCGTTTTCTATTCTCATTGCAGCTGTTTGTTCCCAAGACATTTCTAATTATTCGTAGATCTTTTCCATCAATATTGAGTCTTTCTAGTTTGTTAATCAATTCTTCATGTCTTACCCGGTCGAAAGCATTGGTATAATCTACAAAGAATAAGTATAAATCCTTATTCATTTCGATTGACCTCTCTATGATAGTTCTTAGGATGTATATGGCATTAATAGTTCCTTTCCCTTCCACAAGTCCACACTGTTCATCTAATATTTCTCTTTCGATTCTATTCCTTGTCCTCATCATGACTATTCGTAATAGGATTTTTGTTACATGACTCATCAAACTGATTGTGCGATGGAGTTCGCATTCTATAGTCCCTGTCTTTTTTGGAACTGCAATGAGAATTGATTTTGACATATCTTTGGGGATTTTTCCAGAGTCGTAATTTTCATTTAGGAGGACTGTTATTTTTTCATACCAAATTCCTCCAGGGCTTCAATCATCTCTGTAGTAATGTTGTCTGGTACTGGGGCTTTTCCTGGTTTCATCTTTTTCAATGCTGCTCTAACTTCATCTTTCACTATGGGTGGTCCTTCAAAATTCTTTCTTATAATGTGTTCTTCGTTTCTGTCATCTTCAAAAACGTCTTTAATGTACTCTCCCCATCTGTCTGATATTTTGTCTTTTTCCATGATAAGCGTATCATCTTTCGATTTTAAGCAACCAGGTGATGTGCATGTATTTTTCCTGTGGACAATTTCTTCAATTCTTCTGTACATACCCTGAGGATTCGTTTTGTATTGGTCTTCTATTTCTTTGCATTTTGTTTTCAGCCAGGCTTCCTTAGCTTCATTGCACCTATTCCGGATTTCTTTGTTTGTCTTCCTGTATATCTCCTCGTTTCTCTCTGCCTTCCTCAATTTCTCTGTCAAGCTAAAAATTTCTTTTGTCATCCAGTTCTTTTTTGCTTTTCTATCTATTTCAGGGATTTCTTCACAAGCTTCATTTATCGAATTTCTCAACTTTGTCCATTGTTCCTCATTGTCACCAACGTCTTCCAGAGCACTGAATTTGTTTTGAACATGTACGTTACATTTTTTACGTATCTCTTCATCTGTCTTTAAGAGTCCAAGATTTAGTTTGATGTTACTTTTGGTCTGTTTCCTTTTCCTTAGTTTCAGCCTAAATCTTCCCACTACAGGATTGTGGTCACTGTTGCAGTCTGCGCCTGGTAGTGTTTTTGCTGACAGTAAAGGATTTCTAAATCTTTTATTAATAGGGATGTTGTCATCTGATTTTTGGTATTGTCTCCTGGACTCATCCAAGTCCATTTTCTTCTATTAGGCTGCTCAAACCAGGTGTTTCCTACTATGAACTCATTCATCTGTGCCCATTCTACAAGTTTCCCTCCCCTTTCATTTTGTGTACCAAGGCCATGAGGTCCAACTATATCCTCCATCCTATCCTGTCCCACGTTAGCATTAAAATCTCCCATTATTACTGTAACTTCTTGTGATTTATATTGGGCCTTGGCCATCTCTAACACTTCATGGAAGTTGTCGATGTCTTCCAGCGTACTTACGGATATTGGTGCATACACCTGAATGCTGTTGATATCATATGGTCTGCCTCCCAATTTGACCAGCAAAACTCTGTCAGGCACAGCCCAGTATCCCTTATCTGCTTTTGATTTGTCCCTGTCCATTACGATGCCTACTCCTGTTTCATGTGAGTTTCCACCAGAGTATATTTCTGTATACTCTCCTGATGTTATCATGCCTGCCCCCTTCCATCTCACTTCCCCTAGTCCTAAAATACTAATGTTAAGCCTTTCCATCTCCATTTTGATATTGTCTAATTCACCTTTTTGCATCAATGTTCTGACGTTCCATGTTGCAATTTTGGTATTTTTGAGTTTGAGTTTGGTCACAGTAGCTTGCTGACGGTCTGGTGTCACCTGCGCCGCATGACGGTCCCTACCGGACGAAGGTGCTCCATAGGAGCACCTATTTACGTCGTTATCTTCGTTTTTCTTCTTTTGTCTGTCCATAATTTTTCTAGGAGAATACGATGGTGGTTTCCTGTTGCCTTCCATTGTTTTTTTGCCGTCTCTTCACTAGCCTTTGTCGTTCCCACGACAACCTGAAAGGCAGTAGGGTGATTTTATATTTCAGGGTTACCTCCCTTAGCCTTATTCTCTCCCGAGTCCACAAGGCAGTGGAGCTAGCTATTTACCTATAGCTCGGGGATCTGGTTCGTGGGTACCAGCACATATCGTCTTTTGTTTTTGCCAGTTGCTGATTTGAGGCACACAATCCCGTGTTTTCTTTCAGTATCATTTGGTCGTCAAGAATAGCAGTTCGTTTAGGGCCTCTGAGTCTGGGCTGGCGTCTGTGATGATTTTGTCCATATATATGTTGAACATTAACAGTGACAATATGCAACCCTATCACACCTCCGCATGTACTGCATATTGGATGTTATTGTGACCGCCCTGATGTTGTCAAGAAGTTGCCCCTTTGCATTGCACAGCTTCAGTACCTCCCACAGTTTGTTCCTTTTGACCATGTCAAACACATTCTCTTAGTCAACAAAGAAAAGATGGAACTGCTTTTAATATTTGCATGCTCTCTCACAGAGGTCTTTTAAAAGGACAAAGACAACATCCCTTCAACATTTTCACTTTCTTAAGCCAAACCAGACTTCACTCAGCACTGGGTCCACTGTTTCTATTGTGTGCCATCAGGGTCTTGGCAAAGATCTCGCCAGCGTGACTGAGAAGGGAGATGCCTCTCAAGGTGCCACTGTCTTTGTTGCTTCCCCCTTTTTTCCATACAGGCAGAATAACTGCTCTACATCAGTTGTCCAAGACACAAACCTCTTCCTATGTCTTTTGGAATATGGTGTGAGTCACTTGACGCCAGTTTCTCTGCATAGATTATGGTCTCCCTGTTTATTCTGAGATCATTTAATCCAAAACGTAATTTGATCAAAACGTCACTTAACTTTTTTATCGTTGTGTTGTTGAGATAGCTTTCAGCCTGACAGTTACACTTTAACAATCTACAAACTATAGAGCACTCACTACTCATGTTTTATTTTCCCATTCTTGATTAACGTGTGCTATCATTAACGTTTTCCATGACCAAAGAAAGTTCATGCAATTCGTTTGGTAAGTGTTCAACATTAAAGAGGAAATACTAACATATGTGTAGTTTTTGTCGTTTATTTTTCACTGTCATATTTTCGTCTTTATCGATTGCTAGAAAAACTAAGGTTTGATAAGTAGTAATAGTTTTATTTTATAGGATAGTAAGGAATCTTTTTTAACGTATATTCACAGTCATAATTTTAAACAAATTTTTTTTCATACAATACAGCGAAGAAGAAACTATATGATTAGTTCCCACAGCATCTCATCTTGCCATGTCTGGTCAGCTGCTTAACTTCCAGTCAGCACATGTCAGCGAAATGAATACTATCCTTGATGGGCTGAATTAGGATCTAGGTCTGGCACTGGTGTGTTAATGGGGGGTGGGGTGAAAATGGAACTGATAAGCTTGGCTTTTGTTTTGCCCCTATCTAAGTTTGTGAAACATGGACACTGACTGCTGAATCTTACACAAAAATCATATTCGTATTCATACTGATTTCTTGCTTATGCAGTACAGTCTTTCTTAATATTGGAGGTTGCCTTCATAAATCTGGGGCGTATGGGTACTTGTAATTTCCATTAAACAGCATCTCTCATTAATCATGAAATTACAAGAAATTTTACAAATGTACGGTAAAATGGTTGGGAAATTTGAATCTGTCAAACATTATTTGTATTTGGAAGTAATTTTGCAGTATAAGTGATTACTTGTCTGTTTTCTTGTGGTAATTATCTTTTCATAATCAATGCAATAACCATACCCATCACTAGCACTTGTTGAAGGCACTAGCATATCTGATGCATCCTCTTAAGAATCAAATGCTTCTTTTCCGCGGGAACAGAGTATTCTCAGGGAGGCTTATTCTGATCAGAGTTGACATAAGTCAATGCTACTACCATGGTACTGTTAACGTCTGGTACCACAATCCAACAGTGGCAACATTACCAATTATTTTTTACCTCCTGCACATGTGTCATTTTGGAAGTGGTTTTTGGCATGGCCGAAGTCGTGGTGTCAGTGTCGAGAGCCATTGTGCTCGAACTGTGATTGTTGATTTAAAAAAAACAGTATACTTGTCCATGTGTAGATGAACAAAATCCAAGAGCCTCTTTGAGGTTGGTGAAGAGACATATATCGCGCAGGTCTTCGTGTCTCATGAACGTGTGACAAGTCTTGTGCACCGAGACTTGCACAGATCCTCTGTGCCAATATTAAGAACGGCTGTACTGCAGAAGGGGTTAAACAATCTTTGATTTGTGATGATCAGTACACAGGATAAACTTATATAAATTCATCGCTTGGTGGATTTATTCAAATGTTCTCTTTAACGATCATCATCATCATCATCATCATCATGTGCCCTGCCACATGGCGTTGGCCATCATGGCCCTCCATATGCATCTATCCCTTGTCGCCACGTGCACATCTTCCACCCTCTCTGTCCTCAGCCACCCTGCAAGTCCGTCCAATATTTTCTCCCTGGGTCTACCTGATGTTCTCTTTCCCTCCAGCTTTCCTGTTGTGACCAGGCACTCTAATTCCCCTTTCCTCATAAAATGGCCTATGAATGTTGCTTGTCTTTTCCTAATCTTCCTTATCAATTATCTTCTTGTGTCTGCCTCCACCAAGACTGTCTCCTTTGTTTTCTTTGCTGTCCATGGAACTCTCAACATTTTCTTAGAAACCACATTTCGACTGACTCAATTTTGTTCTAGCTTTGCTTGTAGACTATCCACTCCTCACAACCATATAACATGATCGGTTCTATATAACATTCAAGAACTCTCTTCCTGATGTTAATTGATAGGCATTTGTTTGCAAGAATGCTTTTCATCTTCCTGAATGCTGTTTTGGCTTGGCCAATTCTGGTGGCTATTTCTGATGTGCATCTGCCGTCTGCTGAGATGACCGTTCCCAGATATTTAAACTTATCAACCTGTCTCAAAGTTGTGCCATTTACTGTCATTTTGCATGAGGGAATTTCATGTGGTTTTTTGTTTACTGATTACCAGTCTTCTTGCTATTTAGCTGCAACCGTTTATTTTTGTTTTTTATTTCTATTGTATAACGATCATATTTGTCTCAATACCTTACTACTCAAGTACACTACTTACCGGTGTTATTCATGATCATGTGGCAGACCTAACTTTTGGAAACATGGCCAGATTTTGTGCTTCTGCTCATTGCAACAGTGGCACGTTTGTTCCATATCAAGAGTCAAATGTGACCACTGAGGTTTATGAAGCCAACAAATAGATACAACCAAGAAGTGAAATGATCACTTAAAAGAACGGCTGCAGAAAAACCAGACAAACATGAAAACAAACAAACGAAAAAACAAACACACAAAAACACATAAACAAACAAAAATCAAGGAAATACACACACATACACAAATCCCAAAACAAATGAAGCAGATTGATGAAATGGGCATTGATGATACAAGAATATAAGTTTAAGGTCAGACACATCATAGGAATGATGAATGTTCTGGCTGCCTTTGTGGTCTTTAGCCAAGATCATGATGTTATTAAAAACTACCGGCATTGTTTGATAGTCATATTTGTAGTGTTTGTGCATGAGACAGATCATTGGTTTCTATTGATAATGTCTAGCTGTTCATAAATGACCAGTAAGTGATGACCATTTGATTGTATTTTAATGAATATGAAATATGACGTTGTAATCTGATGCAAAAAAAAATCATCATGCTGATTGCAGGATAATGAACATGTTTTCTGCATGTTAGATACCAAAAGTTTATTCTGTAAAAATATTTTACTAACCTCTGAGACTGCGTATCGATTAAATCATATTTTATTTAAAAGATAAAAAAAAAAATCAGTTCTGCTTTCGTAGTTGCGTGCATGTGTGCGTTTACGGTAGCTGAATTATGTTGTATCTGTGCAAGAATCTAAGTGTTTTGTGAGTAGTATACGAATGTTTGCTTAAATGTTTATGGATATTGACATCTAATTGCTGTCTTGTTGATACCAATGACAAAAACAAACAAACAAACACATAAAAGCAAAGGAAATTTGTTGAAATGTAACCTGTCATGTGAATGTGTATGTTTCCTGTTGAATTTTGTTTCATGATGGAACAAATAGTTATAAAGAATAATACATATAGTGTAGCCAGTGTAAACCCTTAGATTTTATAGGACAGTTTATGAGACAAGAGATATTGGAGCACCTAGTCACAACAGGAAATCTAGAGGGAAAGAGAACACCAGGTAGACCCAGGGAGAAAATATTATTTTTTCAGAGTGGGTGAGGACAGATATGATAGGACATGTACCTACAGCAACAAAAGCTCGATTCTTATGGAGGGCCATGATCGCCAACGCCATGTGGCAGGGCACATGATGATGATAATAAGCTTTTCAAGCAGTGCAGAAAGATTGAAAGACTGGTATTCCACTTGATATTCCATGCACTACATGATAAACATGTTGGAGTACATGTGGTTACCAAACTCATAAATTCTGTTGTATCGGTAGAAAGGTAAAAGTCTCACAGATGAACACACTCATGTTCCATGCTGAAACTCCTCCTTTTCTCTCAGTCTTGGCTGAAAGGGAGGGGAGGATTTCAGGTGGACTCGGTCGTACCTGCTACGTTGTATGGTGTGTAGGCAGGGTGTTTGCTTGATTCGACAGGACAGGTAAGACACCCTTTCCTTTGTACCTTGTCAATGTGTCGCCTGTTTTTGTTTTTGTTTAGTTTGTTTCTTTCTTTCTTTCAGTTGTGAGTGCTTTTCGATTTTCAGGTGCCGCAGGTGGTGTGTTTCCTTGAGGTAAGTTTAGTTCTGAAGGCCTATAACTTTGCTGGAAGTATTGTATCGTTCCTTGTTTATAAGTGCTCCTGGAATGCGGTTGAACCTCAAGAGCAGTAAGTTAGCTAGGCTAACATTCGTCAGATTATCTTCTGACAGAGCAAGTGTAGAGTTGGACTTCTGTCACACATCATCATCATCATGTGCCCTACCACATGGCGTTGGCGATCTTGGCACTCAACATGTATCTATCCCATATTGCCGTAAGCACATCTTACACCCTTTCTGTTCTCAGCCACCCTGCAAGTCCCTCCAATGTTTTCTCCCTGAGTCTACCTGGTGCTCTCTTTCCCTCCAGCTTTCCTGTTGTGACCAGGGGCTCTAATTCCCCTTTCCTCATAAAATGGCCTATAGATGTTGCTTGTCTTTTCCTAATCTTCCTTATGAATGATCTTTTTGTGTCTGCCTCCATCAAGACTGTCCCTGTCACACAGCCTAGAAGAAAGGAAATGGTTCTCGTTTAGCAGCCTTCCTGGGTGTCCACAGTCATCTTGCCCAAGAGAAAAGGATCTCAGAAGGGGAGGGAGGGGAGGGAAAGAAGGGGATCGGAGATGAGGGAAAGGTGAAGGGGAGGGAAGGGAGGGGAGGGGAGGAAAAGGGAAGGGAAGGTGAAGGAAGGGAGGGGAGGGAGGGAGGAGAGGGGAGGGAGGGATGTGGAAGGAAGGAAGGGGAGGGAAGGGGAGGGGAGGGAGGGGAGGGAAGGAGAGGGGAAGGGAGAGGAGGGAAGGGAGGGAAGTGGAGGGGAGGGAATGAAGTGGAGGGCAGGGCAGGGAAGGGAAGGGAAGGGAGGGAGGGAAGGGAGGGATTGAAGGGGAGGCGAAGGAAGGGAGAGGAGGGAAGGGAAAGGGAGGGGAAGTGGAGGGATGGGGAGGGGAAGGGAGGGAAGGGAAGGGAGGGAAGTGGAGGGGAGGGCAGGGGAGTGGAGGGAAGGGAAGAGGAGTGGAGGGGAGGGAAGGGAGGGGGGAAAGAGAACGGAACCTCTGGAACATTCACACCAAGACGGACGTTGATTGATTGATTTGATTCAATTTTTTCGTCAGCACCCACTTCAGCCGAAAGAGTCGACGGTGATAACTATCCCAGGATAGTGTGGGACAAAGGGAAGTCTGATCTAACCCCACGCTGACTCCAACAGCAACCATGTTAGGACAGGCTGTAAGAGAAGCTAGCTTAACCCTTTGACTCCACCAACATCCTGCATCCATGCTAGGAAAGCAAAAACTTAACCCTTTGACTCCCTCTTCCTATTCACCAGCTTCCTGCGGAAGCTGGTGAATAGGGAGAGGTAGTCAAGGAGTTAAGTAGGAAGCAGGTGAATAGGGTGAGGGAGTTAAAGGGTTCAGTTTTTGCAGTGATAGATCAGGGCGCGGGAGTCAGAGGGTTAATGTAGCACACCCCAGGTGGAAAGAGACGTAGAGACTAGAGTCCGCATGAGAAACCCAGTCAACCTTCAATAGCATCTATCCTGGAACACCTAAGCATACCCATGGAACCAGTGTCAGAGTGATCAGTACAACCTTCATTCCCGCCCTCACCAATCAGTGCCAGACCGGGAGAGATATGTACGGAGCGCGTCTAAAGTTAACAAGTTAACAAGTTAACAAAGGAATGTTCTGAGCTTACCACTTTATGCTTGTGGCTGCGTCTATGCTAGCTGAATGGGTAGCGCAAACTGTGCTCGGTTTGAGAAATTCTACATGGGAGATAACTCCGTGACTCTCAAGAGTTATGTTACTTAGTTGATATTTAAAATTCTCCCTGCTTCCCTCTTATTTCCTAAGTTAACAAGAAATTAACAAGAAACACCACGAGAGTGCGGATGGGACCCACAGCACCAATTCCTCACCACTCGCCGGACGATCGTCTCCCAAGCTCCCGACACCGCTCGATAGTCAGTTCGTCAAGCCAAGGGGGGCTGTCCACGCGCTGCATGACCCATTCGGACCCAGTCATCATTTACCTTGCTTACGAACTGAATAGCAAGGTGGGGGAGATGACAAATCCCGGGACATAGCCACACAACGCATACCAACCAGGTCCAGTCCAGTCTCCGGACCAAGAGAGAAGGGAAGAGCCCTCTCTCGCCCCACTCTGGTCGTCTAACTCTCACCGATCTGAACTCTGAACTCTGAACAAAGCCTTGGGGTAAAACCTCACAACTTGTGAAATGAGATGCCCCCAGTGAGCAGGTGGCAAAAACCAGAAAGGACCTGGTTAGAAATGATGACCTGACAATGACAGATAGTTGGTGCTGCCGTCTATCAATCATCACATAGCGCACACACATAAAGTGAATCATCACATAGCGCACACACACATAAAGTGATTCATCACATAGCGCACACACACATAAAGTGAATCATCACATAGCGCACACACATAAAGTGAATCATCACGTAGCGCGCACACATAAAACGAATCATCACATAGCGCACACACATAAAGTGAATCATCACATACTCCCCACACACATAAAGTGAATCCTCACATAGCGCACACACACATAAAGTGAATCATCAAATAGCGCGCACACATATAAAGTGAATCATCACATAGCGCACACACACATAAAGTGAATCATCACATAGCGCACACACACATAAATCGAATCATCACATAGCGCACACACACATAAAGTGAATCATCACATAGCGCACACACACATATAAAGCGAATCACATAGTGCACACACACATATAAAGCGAATCATCACATAGCGCGCACACACATAAAGTGAATCATCACATAGCGCACACACATAAAGCGAATCATCACATAGCACACACATATAAAGTGAATCATCACATAGCGCACACACACATAAAGTGAATCATCACATAGCGCACACACGCATAAAGTGATACATTACCTGACAGAAATACTGGTCAATCACCAAGCCCTGCCCACAACACCAGGTATCCAAGCTTCAGAGCCAAAGAGGACCGCGCTGACGGTGGAATGAAGAAGTCCCAGACACACTCTGTGCCCGCAGTAGGACGCTCTTCCAGATCTCCCGTCTTGCCGTAGATTGTTGGCTTCATCTCCTCCCGACACCCTCCTGGTCCAGGACGTCATCATCATCATGTCATCATCATCATCATTATCATCATCATCATCATCATCATTATCATTCATCATCATCATCATTATCATCATCATTATCATCATCATCATCATCATCATCATCGTTATCAAGTGCCCTACCGCATGGCGTTGGCGATCGTGGCCCTCCATATGTATCTATCCGTTGTTGCCGCAAGCACATCTTCCACCCTCTCTGTCTTCAGACCCCCTGCAAATCCATCCAGTGTTTTCTCCCTGAGTCTACCTGGTGCTCTCTTTCCCTCCAGCTTTCCTGTTGTGATCAGGTGCTCTCATTCCCCTTTCCTCACAAAATGGCCCATAAATGTTGCCCGTCTTTTCCTAATCTTCCTTATCAATGATCTTCTTGTGTTTGCCTCTGTCCAGGACGTAGGAAAACGAAACAAAAACCCAGGTTTGAATACACAACCTCTGGCACATGAGTCCCTGACCCTCAATCAGCTGAGCGATTGAGCCTGTGTCAAAAGGTGTCCAGGCAAAAATAGGGAGAGAAAGTGTAGATAACTCTGGAAGGATGGACAGCGGTGAACATCATGAACTGTTATGCGGACATTTGAGACAGGTCCGTTCCTCATTTCCTTGGAAGCAAGCTATCTCAAAGGCCTGCATAACAACACAATATTTAGTTTCAGTTTCAGTTTCTCAAGATGACGTCTCCGTGCTCGGAACGAATTCCTTATGCACTAACGTCACAGATGCCATGTGTATGGTGATCATGGCACAAGCCTTAAGCCTGCACATAAACCCATGAGCTGGCCACGTCCTGAGGCCCTACCTAGGCTATGTTTTACCTAAATGGAACCAGAAAAAAAAAAACACGAAAAAAGAATAAGAACGCGTATTTAATACAACAAGACAAGGCAGGCGCAAAATTTCGGCCAACTGGCCTTTGTGAAGCGTAAGATCACAAACAAACAAACACCACATACAAAAATTATTTCTTTTCTCACACTGGACGGAGCAGCAGGGAAGTTTCAGTCTTTTTCTCCTAATGTTTGTATCTGATGTTCGTTTGTTTGTGATCTTACGCTTGACAAAGGCCAGTTGGCCGAAGATTTGCGCCTGTCTTGTCTTGTTCTATAAAATACGCGTTCTTATTCTTTTTTCATGTTTTTTTCTGGTTCCTGTTTGCTTGAACGCGGGCAGTCACGTTTGTTTTGGATTATGTTTAACCTAATCTATATTTTATATTGGTATTTTATCAGCCTCAAAGTGTAGACAATTCTGGAAGGATGGGCACTGGTGAGCATCATAAACTGTGATGCAGACATTTGATACAGCTCCGTTCTTCCTGTCCTTGGAAACAAGCCATCTCAAATTCCTGCATAACAACACGGCATCTGATGTGTGTCTATGTTGTGTGTACTGTAGCTGCTGGGTTTGTGGACTTTGTTTATTTCCTGACATTGTGACTTTGTTTATTTCCTGGACATTGTTTGTGACTTTGTTTATTTCCTGGACATTGTTTGTCACTTTGTTTATTTCCTGGACATTGTTGTCACTTTGTTTATTTCCTGGACATTGTTTGTCACTTTGTTTATTTCCTGGACATTGTTTGTCACTTTGTTTATTTCCTGGACATTGTGACTTTGTTTATTTCCTGGACTTGCCTGTGACTTTGTTTATTTCCTGGACATTGTTTGTGACTTTGTTTATTTCCTGGACATTGTTTGTGACTTGTTTATTTCCTGGACATTGTTTGTGACTTTGTTTATTTCCTGGACATTGTTTGTGACTTGTTTATTTCCTGGACATTGTTTGTGACTTGTTTATTTCCTGGACATTGTTTGTCACTTTGTTTATTTCCTGGACATTGTTTGTGATTTTGTTTATTTCCTTTTATTTCCTGGACATTGTCACTTTGTTTATTTCCTTTTATTTCCTGGACATTGTCACTTTGTTTATTTCCTTTTATTTCCTGGACATTGTTTGTCACTTTGTTTATTTCCTTTTATTTCCTGGACATTGTTTCTGATTTTGTTATTTCCTTTTATTTCCTGGACATTGTTTGTCACTTTGTTTATTTCCTTTTATTTCCTGGACATTGTTTGTCACTTTGTTTATTTCCTTTTATTTCCTGGACATTGTTTGTCACTTTGTTTATTTCCTGGACATTGTTTGTGACTTGTTTATTTCCTGGACATTGTTTGTCACTTTGTTTATTTCCTTTTATTTCCTGGACATTGTTTGTGATTTTGTTTATTTCCTGGACATTGTTTGTCTTCCACTTTGTGCTGTGATCAGTTGTTTTATTTAATCTATCTATCTATCTATCTATCTATCTATCTATCTATCTATCTATCTATCTATCTATCTATCTATCTATCTATCTATCGATCGATCTATCTATCTATCTATCTATCGATCTATCTATCTATCTATCTATCTATCTATATATCTATCTATCGATCTATCTATCTATCGATCTATCTATCGATCTATCTCTCTGCCTGTCTGTCTATCTATCTATCTATCTATCTATCTATCTATCGATCGATCTATCTATCTATCTATATATCTATCTATCGATCTATCTATCGATCTATCTCTCTGCCTGTCTGTCTACCTGTCTATCTATCTATCTATCTATCTATCTATCTATCGATCTATCTATCTATTTATCTATCTATCGATCTATCTATCTATCTATCTATCTATCGATCTATCTATCTATCGATCTATCTATCGATCTATCTCTCTGCCTGTCTGTCTATCTGTCTATCTATCTATCTTTCTATCGATCTATCTATCTGTCTATCTATTGATCGATCTATCTATCTGCCTGTCTGTCTATCTATCTATCGATCTATCTATCTATCTATCTATCTATCGATCTATCTATCTATCTATCGATCTATCTATCTGCCTGTCTGTCTATCTGTCTATCTATCTATCTATCTATCTATCGATCTATCTATCTATCTATCTGTCGATCTATCTATTTATCAATCTATCTATCTATCTATCTATCTATCGATCTATCTATCTATCTATCTATCGATCTATCTATCTGCCTGTCTGTCTACCTGTCTATCTATCTATCTATCGATCTATCTATCTATCGATCTATCGATCTATCGATCTATCTATCTATCTATCGATCTATCGATCTATCTATATATATATATATATCTTTCGATCTATCTATCTGCCTGTCTGTCTACCTGTCTATCTATCTATCTATCTATCGATCTATCTATCTATCTATCTATCTATCGATCTATCTATCGATCTATCTATCTGCCTGTCTGTCTATCTATCTATCTATCTATCGATCTATCTATCTATCTGCCTGTCTGTCTATCTGTCTATCTATCTGTCTGTCTATCTATCTATCTATCTATCCATCTATCTATCTATCTATCTATCTGTCTGTCTATCTATCTATCTATTGATCTATCTATCTATCTATCGATCTATCGATCTATCTATCTATCGATCTATCTTTCTGCCTGTCTGTCTATCTGTCTATCTATCTGTCTCTCTATCTGTCTGTCTATCTATCTGTCTATCTATCTATCTATCCATCTATCTATCTATCTATGTCTGTCTGCCTATCAATCTATCTGTATGTCTATCTATGTCTGTCTGTCTGTCTGTCTATCAATCTATCTATCTGTATGTCTATCTATCTATCTATCTATCGATCTATCTGTCTGCCTGTCTGTCTATCTGTCTATCTATCCATCTATCTATCTATCTATCCATCTATCTATCCATCTATCTATCTATCTATGTCTATCTATCTATGTCTGTCTGTCTGTCTATCAATCTATCTATCTGTCTGTCTGTCTATCTGTCTATCTATCCATCTATCTATCTATCTATCGATCTATCTATCTATCTATCTATCTATCGATCTATCTATCTGCCTGTCTGTCTATCTGTCTATCTATCTGTCTGTCTATCTGTCTGTCTATCTATATATCTATCCATCTATTTATCCATCTATCTATCTATCTATGTCTGTCTGTCTGTCTGTCTATCAATCTATTTATCTGTATGTCTATCTATGTCTGTCTGTCTGTCTATCAATCTATCTATCTGTATGTCTGTCTATCTATCTATCCATCTGTCTGTCTATCTGTTTGTCTGTCTGTCTGTCTATCCATCCATCCAACCATTTCCAGCCAGCCAGCCAGCCAGCCAGCCAGCCAGCCAGCCAGCCATCTATCCAGCCATCCACCCACCCACTCGTCTGTCTGTCAATCTAGCTATTAGTCTTACTGTCTTATGCACGTGAAATCGATCGATCGGTGAACTACTGTCAAACTGAAGGAAAAAGAGCAGACCCGTATCGTTTTCCTATTGGCAAAATTCAGTCACTGGAAGAGAGACCTGTTTACAGTGTGTGGAACTGAATGAGACACATGCTAATGTAGCGATTTGTTAGTAAAGTCTGGACAGTCAGGACCTAAAAACAAAAACTGAGCCTACATGTATACCAACACCACCAGAACAACAATGATGTTAAGATAGGACAAGTGAGAAGACCAGTTGTATTGTAGCGAACCCTGGGATTCGAACCCACAACCATAAACATGTGAATCCGACGCTCAATCAACTGAACTACCGAGGTCCGTCCCTCATGCCTAAAATTCTCTCTCAGGTTTTTTATTCAAACCGTCATTCTTTACGCTCTTATTGTTTGTTTTTTCCTTGATTCTATTATGCTTACCATTCCAGATAAATGCATGGCATATTTTCGAACATTATTTACACATTCTATCATTAATAAATGAAAGACAATTAAGATAAATAGGCCATGCGCTATGAAACCAAGAGACTGACCTTATGAAGACTGTCTTTCAAGGCAAGATAGGCCAAAAAGAAAAAGAGGCAGACCACCAGCTTCTCTCATTGGTAACATCACCGAATCCAGCAGCACGAGAATCCATGAAGTCAGCAGAGTCAACAAAGACCGGAACAAATGGAGGGGGATAACCCTGTCGGTGTCATTGACTGCAGCGGCGAACATCGCACCCGGTGATGCCGACAGGTGAGACAGGTGAGACCTACACATTTATCAGGAGGATCTGGGAGTAAATCCAGTGATGGATTGATCAGGGTAGGATCGGATCTTTTAGCACTGCGACTGTTCCTGGAGTAATCATATTTCTTTTGAACCAAATTTTGAACTAAGCCCTTCCTTTGGGTAATTTTTAGCATGGTTTAATTCTTTACGTCCTTTTACAGTTTGGATAAACCAGGGAAAGATTGTATATACTAATTGTTTGAAAAGATATATTCCTCTTTGGCCTTAAGGGAAATATAATGTGATATTCATGGCAGCGTTTCTTGTAGTAGAGAATAAACGTTTACTAATTACATCACCTGAACAGTTACAAGTTTGCAGATGTTTTCTCGACATGTCTTTCCCTAGTCTCTTGCACTGTGGAATCAGAAGTGCAGCTCATTTTCTATATACTCACGAAATGATTCAATCAAGATTTAAGGAGCATTTATTAAGAAAGCATTTCTAACGTGTCGTTTATTAACTTCAAGACCGTTTACAGATACTCTGTATCTGACAGAAGCTGTCTTGAATTGAGGGTGGGAGAGAGAGACAGACAGACAGACACACAGACAGACAGACAGACACACAGATAGACAGAGAAAAACAGACAGACAGGCTTACAGACTGAAAGAGAAAAAAAAAGAGAAACAGACAGACAAACAGAGACAGCCCAGAGAATAGCAGTGTACACATTCCGAGGAATCCATAAATGAGGCATCACCTCAGACATGTGTCCACGCCACAGCAAAAGACCAAGGCCACCAATGTTGAAAAGTTGATATGATCATTGTGGTGCTATCTGAAGTGAGATGCGACTTATTCAAAGTATACTTCTACATTTTAAAACTGCCAACAACATGCTTTTATACCAGTAAAAAACCCAATAATATGACTTTTTTGTCAAGTTTTACGTTCAGGCTCACAAACAGCGTGCTCTCTGTCACATCAAATCAAAGAACTACAACAAGAACTATACGTAAGAAAATACGATGATGTAGTTTCAAAAATATAAGAAAATATAACATTGTTTGTCAAAGATGATGATGTATTTTCACAAATATGTTTGTTTCAAGACAAATCTGCTGACATACAACATCACATATACGTGCATTAATTTTAAGATACTTCAACCTGAAATACACAACCTGATTTGTCTAAGCGCTGCCGCTTGCTTTCTTCTGAGTCTTAATAGCTTTGTTACAGAACAGTGTTTTCAGTGTCGCACGAAATTTGGAACCAAAATAATAATAAATAAAGAAGTTAAAGGAAGAGTTGATGTAGGTGAAGAATGTGATAGTGAGCAAGAACACATTGTAGGTGTTCATGTAGCTGCCCCCAGCATTCATGTCTTCGATGAAGAGCATCAGTACACAAAGAAGGACACGTGGGATACAGGTAAAGATATAGAAGACAGACGTTCCTATCAGCATCCTTGTCAGGGTCACATCACGACTGGACACCGTGTCAGCAGTGACAGATGACTGTTCTCTCCATTCAGACATCTTCTTAAGCTTGATAACAGTGACCATGGTGGCAATTGCAACGGCAGCGATGCAGAACTGTGGAACAACTAAACCGTATACCACGGCGTCCATGATATCAATTATGTCCTTGTTGCGAAGGTAAAATTCACTAGGACCATGGACTAGTTCAGCATGATCGTCCTTTAGAAAGAACACACACACGATCTCATACTTGACTCTTACCACATAGAATCCTCCAAACAGGACAACGAAGGACAACACGATGATTACCCACATGGTCCTTGTCTTCAGTATTGTCTGAGAACGCAGTGGACTCACCACACAGAAACACCGCTCACAGGCAATGATGGTGGTCATCCATGTTGAAGACCAGTAAAAGCCATAGAGTCCAGTGATTTTGTTGTTCGTCATGAACTGGATCCAGGGTCCTATAAAGGGCAGGTTGGACAGCTCCCGGTATATCCTGTCTGCATAGCAAACGAAGGCCTGAGCTATGTAGATAAAGTCCACCAGTGACAGAAAGAATAGACACAGATTAATACGCTCTTTGATGCCATGCTTAAAGAAAATCACAACGTTCAGAAAATTACAAGGGGTACTGATGAGAAAAAGTGTTGGCAAGAATATACCATGGATGATTCTCTCCCACGCGTAAAGCTCTGACATGTGACCAGATCGTCAGGATTATTCCGTGCAATATCCTGTGCTGAGAAATTTACAACAATGCAGTCTTCTGGAACCATTAGCTGACTGTCTTGCGAATAATTAAAAATCGCAGTCAGTGTGGTGCTCAGACTGATATTAGTAGAAAATGTTCCCATGACTGTTAAGTGATTTCAACTATAATCAAAATAATATAGCATTATACACCAAACCACCCAATGAACTGTGACAGTTTTAGCTCCACGAGTTCAGCAGTTGTCAAGAAGTTCCAGAGTTTGAATCTGTTTCATGCGATGACGGACCAGCTGATTTTCTTTTTCAGGTTAACTTCTGGCAAGATTTTGAAATTGATGAATGGCACTAAGACAAGACCTCCTATATCACATTCAAAGTATTCAGGCTGTAATGTTCTAAATCTGTTAAATCAAATATTTCTAGTTTTTGTGTTGTATAATTTGCATGGAACAAAACGAAAGGATACCAATGAAATGTAATTTCGATGTATTACGATTTTATGTTCATGAAGAAGTCCCAACCCATGGATTAGATAAGCGTCTATACTCAAATATGAAACAGCTGTCTGAAAATAGCAAAACCAAACAGTAAGACCCTTATCGAGTAATATAGCATATTGCACGTTTCATAAATGATTCATAACTCTTTGTGAATTATAGATGTGGTAAGTAATTATCATTTTTACCGATCACATCATTGAGGTGTATGCACCAACATCCACAAGTACTCAGGAAGACATCGACAACTTCTACGAAGTATTAGAGATGGCCAAAGTCCAATGTAAATCACAAGAAGTTACAGTAATAATGGGAGATTTTAATGCTAAAGTGGGACAGGATAGGGTGGAGGATATATTTGGACCTCATGGCCTTAGTATACAAAATGAAAGGGGAGAGAAACTTGTAGAATGGGCAATGAATGAGTTCATAGTAGGAAACACCTGGTTTGAGCAGCCTAATAGAAGAAAATGAACTTGGATGAGTCCAGGAGATAATACCAAAAATCAGATTGACTACATCCTCATTAATAAAAGATTAAGAAATTCTTTACTGTCAGCAAAAACACAACCAGGCGCAGACTGCAACAGTGACCACAATCCTGTAGTGGGAAGATTTAGGCTGAAATTACGGAAAAGGAAACAGACCAAAAGTAACACCAAACTAGATCTCGGACTCTTAAAGACAGATGAAGTGATACGTCAAAATTTAATGTACATGTTCAAAACAAATTCAGTGCTCTGGAAGACGTCGTTGACAGTGAAGAACAATGGACAAAGTTGAGAAATTTGATAAATGAAGCTTGTGAAGAAATCCCTGCAGTAGATAGAAAAGCAACACAAAAAAAATTGGATGACAAAAGAAATTTTAAGCTTGATAAAGAAATTGAGGAAGGCAAAGAGAAACGAGGAGATATGCAGGAAGATAAACAAAGAAATCAGGAACAGGTGCAATGAAGCTAAGGAAGCTTGGCTAAAAATAAAATGCAAAGAAATTGAAGACCGACACAAAACGGATCCTCAGGGTATGTACAGACGAATTGAAGAAATTGTCCTCAGGAAAAATACATGCACATCAACTGGTTGTTTAAAATCGAAAGATGGTACGATTCTCATGGAAAGAGACAAAATATTAGATAGACGGATGGGGACAGTACATTAAAGACCTTTTTGAAGATGACAGAAACGAAGAACACATTATAAGAAAGAACTTTGAAGGACCACCCATAATGAAAGATGAAGTTAGAGCAGCATTGAAACAGATGAAACCAGGAAACGCCCCAGGACCAGACACATTACTGCAGAGATGATTGAAGCCCTGGAGGAATTCGGTATAGAAAAAATAACTGTCCTCCTAAATGAAATTTACGACACTGGAAAAATCCCCAAAGATATGTCAAAATCAATTTTCATTGCAGTTCCAAAAAAGCAGGGGCTATAGAATGCGAACTCCATCGCACAATCAGTTTGATGAGTCATGTAACCAAGATCCTATTAAGAATAGTCATGATGAGGACAAGGAATGGAATCAAAAGAGAAATAGCAGATGAACAGTGTGGATTTGTGGAAGCCAAAGGAACTATTAATACCATATACATCCTAAGAACTGTCATAGAGAGGTCAATCGAGATGAAAAAGGATTTATATTTATGCTTTGTTGATTATACTAACGCTTTCGATCGGGTAAGACATGAAGAACTGATCAACCAACTAGAAAGACTCAATATTGATGGAAAAGATCTACGAATAATCCGAAATAATGGGAACAAACAGTTGCAATGAGAATAAAAAACGATATAAGCTCTTTCCAAAACATCAAAAGAGATGACATACACTGTTGTGTTTTGTCACAAGATCTGTTTTCACTTTACAGTGAAAACATCATGAGAAACCTAGAGGAGCACCCTGGATTAAAGGTCGGAGGAAAAATGATAAACAACATTTGATACGCAGATGACACCGTGCTAATTGCAGAAAATGAAAGGGACCTACAAAACCTTGTGAATATACTTGAAATAGAAAGCAAAGGTAAGGGCTTGGAACTAAACAACAGGAAGACTGAAGTCATGGTGATCAGTAAAAAACATGAAATCCCCTCATGCAAAATAAGAGCAAACGGCACATCCTTGAGACAGATTGGTAAGTTTAAATACCTGGGAACGATCATTTCACCAGACGGCAGATGCACATCAGAAATAGCTAGCGGAATTGGCCAAGCCAAAACAACATTCAAGAAGATGAAAAGCATTCTTACCTATCGGTTAATATCAGGAAGAGAGTTCTTGAATGTTATATAGAACCATTACTGTTGTACGGTTGCGAGGCGTGGACAGTCAACAAACAAAGCCAGAGCTAGATTGAGACCCGAGATGTGGTTTCTAAGAAGGACGTTGAGAGTTCCATGGACAGCAAAGAAAACAAACGAGACAGTCTTGATAGAGGCAGACACAAGTAGATCAATGATAAGTAAGATTACGAAAAGACAGGCAACATTTATAGGCCATTTAATGAGGAAAGGGGAACTGGAACACCTGGTCACAACGGGAAGCTGGAGGGAAAGAGAGCACCGGGTAGACCCAGGGAGAAGATGCTAGACGGACTTGCAGAGTGGCTGGGGACAAGAAGTGTGAAAGAGATGCTTGAGGCAACAAGAGATAGAGACAGATAGAGGTCCATAATCGCCAACGCCATGCGGCAAGGCACCTGATGATGATGACCGTTCATGTGTTTTAGCTTATCTGTCTATCTATCTATCTATCTTCTATCTATCTATCTATCTATTTATCAATCATCTATCTATCTATTTATCTATCAATCTATCTTTCTGTCTGTTTATCTGTCTAGATATCTGTCTGTCTACCTACCTGTCTGTCTGTCTATCAAAATAGATAGATAGATAGATAGATAGATAGATAGATAGATAGATAGATAGATAGATAGATAGACTGTGAAGAGAAGAGCATTCTGCCAGCTGCCCTGGTATGAAACGCTGGAGAGGTAGTCAGATTTCCCTGGTCCCTCCTGTTGAAGGCCATGTAGTCTGCTTGCCTTTCTGAAGTCTTGGTCAAAAAAACAAAAACAAAATCAAACGGATATCGCTGATTGGCGGCGACGTGTTTTCAAAAGGGAGAGCAGCCCGAGTTTCACATGCTAAATCCACTGTGATAAACAAAATAAAACTGTACATAAATATGAATGATATGAATATGAATATGAAATGTCTCTTTGAACCCGGAACAGTGTGTAAATACAACAAATGGATAGCTCAGTAAATCCATGATAAAACGCTTTTCAGATGCAAAGAAAATTGTAACTGAAATGGAAATAGCGTAGTAAATGATCCCTTGTATACGCTGATGTTAGGGAGAAGAGTGGCAGAATGGTTCAGACGTTCGCCTGCCAGTAACTAAACTCGAGGTTCCAGAGTTCGCTCCCAGTACAGGCCTTGACTTTTCTCTTCAGTTTGACTGGAATATCGAACTGAACGTCTAGTCCTTTGGAAGGGGACGAAAAACGAGTCGGACCCGTGTGCCTTCTGGCTGCGCACGCTAAAGATCC
>CM060312.1:10415787-10425787 GCA_030674185.1 Monoplex corrugatus
AACCGCCTTGGTAACACAATAGCTCCAAAGATACAAAGTTGACATTGCTGCTCTCAGCTAAACAAGATTTTTAGACAAGGGTCAGTTAAGCGAGCTTGGATCAGGATATACTATATACTGGTTAGGTCGCAAAGCTGAAAGGAAGGCAGACGTTGGCTTCGCAGTAAGGATTCCTTTCGTCTCTCAGCTTGAGTCATAGCCCAGGGCATTAATGACAGAATCATGACTATGAGGCTCCCCTTATCCGACAATGCACATGCTACTTTGGTAAGTGTCCATGCCCCCACCATGACAAACCAGGATGAAAACAAAGAAGCCTTCTACCAACAGCTTGATGATGTTGAACGCAGCGGACCTGCAGGTGATAAGTTTATCATCCTGGGGGATTTCAACGCAAGAATCAGCTCACACCATACAGCATGGGCTGGCATTATTGGTCAGCATGGTACCGGTCATGAAAACTGAAATGGCAAACGTCTACTTTCACAATGCTCCCAGCACAATCTCTCAGTCACAAATACATTCTTCCAACCGAACGATGCTTAGAAAACCACATGGATGCATGCAAGATCGAACAACTGGCATCAAATAGATTTTATCATCTGCAGACAACGTGATCTGCTTGACTTTTATGTCACGAGAGGAATGAGAGGTGCCAAATGCTCAACAGACCACCTTCTCCTCTGACCAAAGGTGAACCTCCAGGTGCAAAGAAAAAGAAGGCCCCAGGGCAAGAAACCTCCCCAAAAACTGGATGTTCAGAAAACCAATAACCCCGGTATAACAGTTGCCTTACAGAACGAACTCTCAAAGCGTCTAGAGCAATTACCTTCACCAAAGAAGAGACAGAAGAAAACTGGGCCAAACTAAGAAATGAAGTTGACACCACCGCCAAAGAGACAATAGACGTCCTTCAAAAGACATCACTAGGACAGGTTTAACGACAACGATTCTGAAATTCAAAGTCTTCTCGCTGAGAAGAACACTGCACACAAGAATTGGCTAACAGACTAACAGTGACTCAAAGCGGGTCAAGTTCCACCATCTCAGAGGAAAAGATCAGAAGTGGTTGCGTTCCATGAAGGTGAATGGTGGAAAAAGAAAGCAGAGGAGATCCAGGGTTCTTCTAACTCAAAAAATGCCAAGCTCTTCTACTCCAGCTCGAGGGGGATGTATTGGCCACCACAGAGAAGTACAGCCCCAATCCGGAACCTGCAGGGTGAGCTCCTCACTGATAATGAGGCAATAAATAAGAGATAGTCAGAACACTTCGAGCAGCTCCTTAAACAGGCCTTCGTCAATTGACCCCAGTGTCATTGAAGAGATCCCAGCAAGACCCCTACATATGGAACTTGATGATCCGCCCATGATGAATGAGGCGACAGAAGCAATTGCATAGTTGTAATGTGGTAAATCAGCAGGTTTCAATGGTATTCTGCCTAACATTTTTAAAGCAGGTGGTCAGCCCTTGATACAGAAGTTTACTGAGTTCATGTGCTGGGAAGATGGATGTTTATCCCAAGATCTGAAAGATGCCAGAATAGTGCACATGTACAAAGGCAAAGGTGACAAGTCCAGCTGTGACAACTATCGTGGGATCTCCCTTTTGAGCATTTCAGGCAAGATCCTCTCCAAGGTCATCTTAAACAGGTTGAATACCCATCTTCTTGGCGAGACAGTACCAGAAAGCCAAAGTGGTTTTCACCAGAACAGAGGGACAGTCGACATGATATTCGCTGCAAGACTGATCCAAGAGAAATGTAAGGAACACAATATGAATCTACCCAGTGTCACGCCCAGGACTGTGGAACATACTTCCCCGAATTGGAATCCCTCCCAAGATGGTAAAAATTATCAGATGAACGAAGTCAAGCGAGGATGCGTTCTTGCTCCAACACTCTTCCTTTTCAGTATTATGCTTCTCTCTGCCGTTAAAGATGCAGATCCAGGCATCCAAATCACATACAGGAGTATCTTCTTTACTCAACGCCTGAAGGCAAAGACGGAAAGTCATTAAATCGTGTCTTCCTTCTGTATGCTGATAACTGCTATCGTTGCCCACTCAGAGACCTTCAAAGACTTATTCTCTGCCTGCGACCACTAACACTTTGGACTCACAATAAGCATCGAGAAGACTTAAGTTATGTTTCAGCCTGCAAAGTATCAACAGCAAATATGCCTGAAATAAAGACCGACGGCAAGGTCTTTAATAATGTTAACTCTTTTACCTATCTTGGTAGCAGTCTCTCCTCTTCCAACAGTCTCGATAAGGAGGTATCCAGCCACATCGCTAAGGCAAGTGCTTCCTACGGCAGACTCCAGATGCAAGTATGGAACGAAAGGGGCATGAAACTGGAGACGAAGTGCGCAGTATACACAGAGCAGTAGTCCTGACTGCATTGCTGTATGGATGCAACTCCTGGACTCCCTACCATAGGCATGTCGAGCTACTAGATCAGTTTCTCTGACATATCTTAAACATCAAATGGTACAATAGAGTCTCAAATGTGACTGTACTTTTGCAAGCCTAGATGCCAAGCATGGACACACTGCTAACACAGTCTCAGCTAAGGTGGTTTGGACATTTCGTTTGCATGCAGGGTAACAGGCTTCCAAAGCAGCTCTTCTACGGTGAACTGACAGAGGGCCATCGACCAAGAGGACGGCCAAAGCTTCACTACAAAGACACCCTGAAAAAATCCCTCCAGAAATGTAACATTGATGATGAACAATGGGAAATCATGGCCACAAACAGGTCTGAACGGAGGCAAGCTATTTACAATGCACCATTCGCCGTGCTGTGGTGGTTAGCGCAACGGACTACCGACTCGAAGATTGTGGGTTCGAATCCGCATCAATCCCTTCAAGTAACATTTGGGATTTTTCAGCTCTAACCGGCTCCTACCCAGAGTTGGGCATGCTATGGACTCATTGGGAAGACTGAGACCACACAGTCCTGTCTCATCCACTTCACGGATGCATCCGTCAGGGTGTTGCTCAAATCTTCTGACCAGCACCGCAGGTATCTGTATCTCTCGGGCCTGGTTGACGCCAGAATACATTATGATAGTAAATGTAGAGTACAGCCCTGTCACGCAGTCTCAATCCTAGATTGAACTACATAGCATCATGATTATCATCCTCATCGACATCATCACCATCATCACATTGTAAGAAAACAAACAAAAACAAAACAAACAAACAAACAAAAAACTGTTTCAGCTTCTATGACCATCAAGACAAGCAGACAGCCCATCTTGACATTAGAACGATGTACTTTGTCCATGGTCAGCCATGACCGAGGGAGGCCTACTGTACTGTACTGACCATCAAGGTGGCGCAGACAATGGGACGTAAAATAATGTGAGCACAAAGGTAACCTCCCTCAGTGAAATGATTCTAAAAAACAATTACAAAGCAGTTTTCACGTGAAGACGATCGTGGACTTGTTCTTAACTGTTGTCTTTTTGCCTAAAATTGGAAGTTGGTTATAACGTGGTGTCAGTCCTGATATGGCTCTAGCGGTCGGCTGGGCTATAAGCAATATGAACCTGAATCTGAGTCTTGCCTTCATTTGGAAAAAAAAGTTTTTAAAAAAAACAGTAAAAATCCTGACACTGGGGGAAAAAAAGTTATAAAATGCAGAGTCTACTCTGTTGGTGCCCTCTTGGAGGCTTGATCGCGACATGTTTTTAGAGTTCCTGGTTCTGGCCGTCCTACTGAGAATGAACCTTGACCTGGTGTCAAGTGACACGACAGCGTATGGGGTATTGTAATTGAAGTGACACAGGGAAATGTGGAGCAGGAGAACAGAAAAAAACAACCAACCAGCCAACAACTCTTTACCAACCCACCAACCACGCAGCCAAGTGATCAACCAACCAAATAACCAACCAACGATCCAACCAAGCAACCAAGCAACCAACCAAACAACCAACCAACCAACCAACCAACCAAGTGATCATCCAGCCAACCAACCAACCAACCAACCGACCAGCCAACAAAACAACCATCTAACCATCCACCCAACCATCCAACCAACCAACCAACCGACCAATCGATCACCCGACCAAAATATGATAATTAACCAACTCTCTAACCAGCCAACCAAACCATTAAACGACCAACCAAGCCGATCAGCCATCCACACACACACACCCACACACCCAGACAGACAGTCTCCCCATCACACACCCACACCCACACACCCAGACAGACAGCCTCCCCATCACACACACACACACACAGACAGTCTCCCCATCACACCCACACCCACACACACACAGACAGACAGCCTCCCCATCACACACACACACACACCCAGACAGACAGCCTCCCCATCACACACACCCCCAGACAGACAGCCTCCCCATCACACACACACACACACAGACAGACAGCCTCCCCATCACACACACACACACACACACACACAGACAGCCTCCCCATCACACACACACACACACCCCCAGACAGACAGCCTCCGCATCACACACACACACACACAGACAGCCTCCCCATCACACACACACACACACACAGACAGACAGCCTCCCCATCACACACACACACACACACACACAGACAGACAGCCTCCCCATCACACACACACACACACACACCCGACAGCCTCCCCATCACACACACACAGACAGAGAGCCTCCCCATCACACACACACACACACACACAGACAGACAGTCTCCCCATCACACCCACACCCACACACACACAGACAGACAGCCTCCCCATCACACACACCCCCAGACAGACAGCTTCCCCATCACACACACACACACACACAGACAGCCTCCCCATCACACACACACACACAGACAGACAGCCTCCCCATCACACACACAGACAGACAGCCTCCCCATCACACACACACCCAGACAGACAGCCTCCCCATCACACACACACACACACAGACAGACAGACAGCCTCCCCATCACACACACACACAGACAGACAGCCTCCCCATCACACACACACACACACACACACAGACAGACAGACAGCCTCCCCATCACACACACCCACATACAGACAGACAGCCTCCCCATCACACACACACACACACACAGACAGCCTCCCCATCACACACACACACAGACAGCCTCCCCATCACACACACACACACAGACAGACAGCCTCCCCATCACACACACCCCACACACACCCAGACAGACAGCCTCCCCATCACACATACACACACACAGACAGCCTCCCCATCACACACACACACACAGACAGGCAGCCTCACCATCACACACACACACACACCCAGGCAGACAGCCTCCCCATCACACACACAACAACACACACACAGACAGCCTCCCCATCACACACACACACACACCCAGACAGACAGCCTCCCCATCACACACACACACACAGACAGCCTCCCCATCACACACACACACACAACAGACAGCCTCCCCATCACACACACACACAGACAGACAGCCTCCCCATCACACACACACACAGACAGACAGCCTCCCCATCACACACACACACACAAACAGACAGCCTCCCCATCACACCCACACACACCCAGACAGACAGCCTCCCCATCACACACACACCCAGATAGACAGCCTCCCCATCACACCCACACACACCCAGACAGACAGCCTCCCCATCACACACACACACCCAGACAGACAGCCTCCCCATCACACACACACACACAGACAGCCTCCCCATCACACACACACCCAGACAGTCAGCCTCCCCATCACACACACACCCAGACAGACAGCCTCCCCATCACACCCACACACACACACCTAGACAGACAGCCTCCCCATCACACCCACACACACACACACAGACAGCCTCCCCATCACACACACACACACACACACAGACAGACAGCCTCCCCATCACACACACACACCCAGACAGACAGCCTCCCCATCACACACACAACCCAGACAGACAGCCTCCCCATCACACCACACACACACACACAACAGACAGCCTCCCCATCACACACACACACACCCAGACAGCCTCCCCATCACACACACACACACAGACAGCCTCCCCATCACACACACACACACACCAGACAGACAGCCTCCCCATCACACACACAGACACCCAGACAGACAGCCTCCCCATCACACACACACACACACACACCACACACACCCAACAGACAGCCTCCCCATCACATCCAACACCACACACACACACACCCCAGACAGACAGCCTCCCCACACACACAACACACACACACACCCCCAGACAGACAGCCTCCCCATCACACACACACACACACACACACACACACACACCCAGACAGACAGCCTCCCCATCACATCCACACACACCACACAGAACACCCCCAACAGACCAGCCCTCCCCATCACATCCAACACACACACACCCCCAGACAGACAGCCTCCCCATCACACACACACACACACACACACACACACACACCACACCCAGACAGACAGCCTCCCCATCACATCCACACACACACACCCCCAGACAGACAGCCTCCCCATCACACACACAGACAGACAGCCTACCCATCACACACACACACACACACACACACACACCCAGACAGACAGCCTCCCCATCACACACACACACACACACCCAGACAGACAGCCTCCCCATCACACACACACACACACACACACACCCAGACAGACAGCCTCCCCATCACACACACACACACACACACACACACACACACACACACCCAGACAGACAGCCTCCCCATCACACATACAGACAGACAGCCTCCCCATCACACATACAGACAGACAGCCTCCCCATCACACACACACACACACACACACACCCAGACAGACAGCCTCCCCATCACATCCACACACACACACACACACACCCAGACAGACAGCCTCCCCATCACATCCACACACACACACACACACCCAGACAGACAACCTCCCCATCACATCCACACACACACACCCCCAGACAGACAGCCTCCCCATCACATCCACACACACACACCCCCAGACAGACGGCCTCCACATCACACACATCCCCAGACAGACAGCCTCCCCATCACACACACACCCAGACAGACAGCCTCCCCATCACACACACACACACACAGACAGACAGCCTCTCCATCATACCCACCCACCCACACAGACAGACAGACAGCCTCCCCATCACACACACCCCCACACAGACAGACAGCCTCCCCATCACACCCACCCACCCACACAGACAGACAGACAGCCTCCCCATCACACCCACCCACCCACACACACAGACAGACAGCCTCCCCATCACACCCACCCACCCACACAGACAGACAGCCTCCCCATCACACCCACCCACCCACACAGACAGACAGCCTCCCCATCACACACACATACACACACACCCAGACAGACAGCCTCCCCATCACACACACAGACAGACAGCCTCCCCATCACACACACACACACACCCCCAGACAGACAGCCTCCCCATCACACACACACACACACACACCCAGACAGACAGCCTCCCTATCACACACACACACACACACCCAGACAGACAGCCTCCCCATCACACACACACACACACACCCAGACAGACAGCCTCCCCATCACACACACACCCAGACAGACAGCCTCCCCATCACACACAGACAGACAGACAGCCTCCCCATCACACCCACCCACCCACACAGACAGACAGACAGCCTCCCCATCACACACACCCCCACACAGACAGACAGACAGCCTCCCCATCACAACCACCCATCCACACAGACAGCCTCCCCATCACACCCAACCACACAGACAGACAGCCGACGAGTACTACGTTACCTGCGTTAAAATCTGCACCATTGATAGCAAAGTCGATCTGACTGGTAGGAACAGACGAAGCGGTGCACGCGAATGTAGCCGTCTCGCCTACTTCTATGTCCCTGTAGAAAGGCCTGCTCTGCCATTCAGGGCGAGCTGGCAAACGAACAAAACCAAGTTTCAATCTTTATTTTTAATCCAGTTCAACTTAATTTTCTGTTCAGTGCAAAATATTTTGTTATATGTGACCTGTGTGAGCCTTTTATGTCAAGGGCAGCACCGTTAGTGGACAGCAATGCACACTCCCCCCGCCGGATCAAACGGTTCAAATGGCCACATTTTCACCAACTCCGTTTAAATACCTCTATCTCAAGCACTGTTAAGCTTAAAGGTTTGATTTAAACATGTTTGGACAGAGCATTTCTTGTACTTTTCGGTTATATGAAAAGCGTTTCTTCTACTTTTCAATGATATGAACATCTTTTGATCCAAAAAGTCGACTCTGGCCCCTTTTCATCAGAATGGGTGACTTCTTCTTATCCTGCTCTATACGACAGGCACGATAGTTCACTGGGTAAACGTCAGACTTCCAATTGGAAGGTCCTGGGTTTAATCCTGCCTGGATACCTCCGCCAGGTGTGTGAAGGAGTGGGGATTTTTCTCCTGCTTTCCCAGCGTGAATATGTGTGCAGACTTGCCATTGCAGACTTGCCATTGCCTAAACTCCCTTCACTGTGTGTACTCGTATGTCATACAGAATATCAACACTGCACGTTAAAGATCCTGTAAGTCATATCAGTGGCTGCATTAACAGTCGCCATGGTATGGTGGTTCGCGCGACGGACTACCGACTAGAAAGTTGTGGATTCGATTCCTCATCAGCTCCTTCGAAAATCAGAGGATTTTTCGGCTCCAACCGGCTCCTATCCAGAGTTGAGCGTGCTTTGAGCTCATTGGGAAGACTGGAACCATACAGTCGAATCTCATCCACTTCACGGATGCGTCCGTCAGGGTGTTGCTCAAATCTTCTGACCAACACTACAAGTGTCTGTATCTCTCAGGCCTGGTTGACGAATGGATACATAAGGATAGTAAGCGAAGAGCCCTGTCACGCAGTCTCAATCCTAAATGGAACTCCACAGCGTCATGATTATCATCATCATCACCATCAATCATCATTATCATCGCATTGCAAAAACTGTGCCAGCTTCTGTGGCCATTAAGGTGGCATAAAGATGAGACCCAGAAGGAAGACAAATCAGTGGCTGGCTTATGGAAACATGATGACACCCGGCATGCACACCCACCGAAGGCTGTACAACAACATAGTGGAATGTGGTCAGCTCGCTATCATCTTGAGGTCTTAACGATCCACTAAAATGTTTGATCTTGTGAGATGACCAGTGAGTGCAAATGGCTTTGGAGAATATCGCTATACAAGAACGCATTATAATTGATGTGTATTTAAGAGATACACATCAGTTATAACGCGTTCTTACATGACATAATAACTGGAAACATACAACAACAACAACATGAGCAAACCAATAAAAACACACGGACGCACACATACACGACACCTACCCCCCCCCCCCCCCAGTGCACACACACCTAAACTAAATGATTAAACAGTACTGGACTATGTCTGGTAAATCTGTAATACGAGATGGCCAAGCCATTCTAAGATATCTTTTTCCATACCAAAATTATTAGAAAGTCCAGATTTTGCACACACACACACACACACACACACACATCAACACACACACACACACACAAACACACACACACACACACACACACACACACACACACATACACACAACACACACTCACACACACACACACACACACACACACACACACACACACACACACACACGCCCTTCAAGGTCCCTTTAACCTTGAAGAAACGATGAATTAAACCTTGGCAACAACAAACTATCGCAACAGCGAAAGCGCAGTGAAAATATTGTCATTATCAGAGATCAACGAAGTAACATAACTCTTGAGAGTCACGGAGTTATCTCCCATGTAGAATTTCTCAAACCCAACACAGTTTATGTTACTTAGTTGATGTTAAAAATTCTCCCTGCTTCCCTCATATTTCCTTTGGTATTATCGGAGATGCTAAGTTCTTATTGTTTGTTTGTTTGGGGGGATTTTGTTGTTGTTTTGTTTGTTTTTGTGTTTGTTTGTTTGT
>CM060312.1:10440787-10448287 GCA_030674185.1 Monoplex corrugatus
GAATATACGGAAGTTAATGAAAGACCAATACCTGACAAACTGTTTCAAAATATGTTCATAACTACTGTTTCTATAAGCCATTGGTGTCCACTGTTAGTGTTATAGTAAATGTAGAGTACCGTACCAAAAAGAATGCACTGGGATAAAGACTGGAGGAAAAGTGATAAACAATCTTCGTCAGGCGAATGACATCGTTCTAATTGCAGAAAATGAAAACAAAAACTACAAAATATTGTGAATATCGTAGAAATAGAAAGCAAAAATAAAGGGCTGGAGCTCAATAGCAAGAAGACTGAAGTCATGGTAATCTGTAAAAAAACAAGAAGTCCTCTCATGCAAAATAACAGCAAATGGTACAACATTGCGTTGCGACAGGTTGGTAAGTTTAAATGTCTGGCAACATTCCATTTCTTACCCACTGGACGAGGCGGCAGGGAAGTTTTTAGTCCCGTTTTTATTATCCATTGTTTGGTGTCTGTGATCTGTCTGTGACCGTGCGTTCGCGCTTGACAAAGGCTAGTTGGCCGAAAATTTGCGCTTGTTTTGTTTTGTCTCGTTGGATACGCGCTTACATTGGTTTTCTTGTTCTTCTGGTTTGTGTCTGGCAACAGTCATCTCAACAGACGGCAGAGGTACATCAGAAAAAGCCAGCAGAATCGGCCAAGCTAAACCAGCGTTCAAGAAGATGAAAAGCGTTCTTACCAACAAATGCCTATCAATTCACATCAGAAAGAGAGTTCTTGAGTTATATCATCATCATCAAGTGCCCTGCCGCATATCGTTGGCATTCATGGCCCTCCATATGTATCTATCCCTTGCTGCCGCAAGCACATCTTCCACCCTCTCCGTTCCCAGCCACCCTGCAAGTCCATCCAATATTTTCTCCTTGGGTCTACCTGGTGCCCTCTTTCCCTCCACCTTTCCTGTTGTGACCAGGTGCTCTAATTTCCCCTTTCCTCATAAAATGGCTAAACAAATGTTGCCTGTGTTTTCCTTATCTTCCTTATGAATGATCTTCTTGTGTCTGCCTCCATCAAGACTGTCTCGTTTGTTTTCTTTGCTGTCCATGGAACCCTCAACATTATTCTTAGAAACCACATCTCGGCTGCCTCAATCTTGTTCTGGCTTTGCTTGTTGATGGTCCACGCCTCACAACCATATAACATTGTCGGATCTATATAACATTCAAGAACTCTCTTCCTGATGTTAATTGATAGGTATTTGTTGGTAAGAATGCCTTTCATTTTCTCGAATGCTGGTTTGGCTTGGCCTATTTTGCTGGCTATTTCTGATGTGCATCTGCCGTCTGGTGAAATGATCGTTCCCAGGTGTTTAAACTTATCAACCTGTCTCAAGGTTTTGTCGTTTGCTGTTATTTTGCATGAGGGGATTTCATGTTTTTTACTGATCACCATGACTTCAGTCTTCTTGCTATTTAGCTCCAACCCTTTATTTTTACTGTTTTGTAGGTCCCTTTCATTTTCTGCAATTAGCACGGTGTCATCTGCGTAACGAATGTTCTTTATCATTTTTCCTCCAACCTTTGATCCAGGGTTTTCCTCTAGGTATCTCATAATGTTTTCGTTGTAAAGTGAAAACAGATCTGTTGACAAAACACAACTTTGTCTGACTCCTCTTTCGATATTTTGGAAAGAGCTTATGTTGTTTTCTGTTCTCATAGTAGTTGTTTGTTCCCAATACATATTTCTGATTATTCGTAGATCTTTTCCATCAATATTGAGTCTTTCTAGTCGGTTAAACAATTCTTCATGTCTTACCTGATCAACAAAGCATAAATATAAATCCTTATTCAACTCGACTGACTTCTCTATGATAGTTCTTAGGATGTATATGGCATTAATAGTTCCTTTCCCTTCCACAAATCGACACTGTTCTTCTGCTACGTCTCTTGTTATTATATTCCTTGTCCTCATCATGATTATTAGGATTAATAGGATTTTTGTTACATGACTCATCAAACTGATTGTGCGATACAGTTCGCATTCTATAGCCCCTGTTTTCTTTGGAACAGCAATGAAAATGGATTTTGAAACATCTTTGGGATTTTTCCATTGTCATAGATTTCATTTAAGAGGGCTGTTATTTTTTCAGTACCAAATTCATCCAAGGCTTCAATCAACGTCACAGGTGCCATGTGTAAAGTGATCAAAGCACAGGCCTTAAGTCAGCACATGAACTAACGTCACAGGTGTCATGTGTAAAGTGATCATGGTACGAGCCTTAAGTCTGTGCATGAACTAACGTCACATGTGCCATGTTTAAAGTGATCATGGCACGAGCCTTAAGCCTGCACATGAACTAACGTCACAGAAGCCATGTGTAAAATGATCATGACACACGCCTTAAGCCTGCACATGAACTAACGTCACAGGTGCCTTGTGTAAAGTGATCATGGCACGAGCCTTAAGCCTGCACATGAACTAACGTCACAGAAGCCATGTGTAAAATGATCATGACACACGCCTTAAGCCTGCACATGAACTAACGTCACAGGTGCCTTGTGTAAAGTGATCATGGCACGAGCCTTAAGTCTGCACATGAACTAACGTCACAAGTGCCACGTGTAAAGTGATCATGGCACGAGCCTTCAGTCTGCACATGCAATAACGTCACAGGGGTCACGTGTAAAGTGATCATGGCACGAGCCTTCAGTCTGCACATGCAATAACGTCACAGGTGTCATGTGTAAAGTGATTATGGCACGAGTCTTCAGTCTGCACATGAACTAACGTCACAGGTGTCACGTGTAAAGTGATCATGGCACTGGCATGAGCCTTCAGTCTGCACATGAATTCATGACAACAATGCATACCTGCAACGTGGCTTCGAGCAGATGATATCTGTCACTGACGGCAGTGCCAGCGCTATTGCTGACGTAACACTGATAAACACCGGCGTCTGCGGATGACAAGTTGTTGAGTTGCAGACTTGATGTAGATTGTTGAAGGTTTTTACCATCCAACTTCCAGACAAAAGACCTGAGATATGTGTCATGGATAAACACATCTGCATGTACAGCTAAATCTGTATCTATAGCTGTAGGTATATCTCTATCTGTGTCTATATCTATATCTACATCTGTGTCTATACCTATATCTATGTCTGTGTCTATATCTATAATATATATGTATCTATAACTGTATCTACATCAATATCTGTCTATATCATATCTTTACTACATCTATATCTATGACAATGTGTATATGCATCTATGTGTATTTCTGCATGGATATCTACAGTATATTTGTACCTATATCATTCATATTTACATGTATATTCTTTTTTTTTTTTTTTTGTCATAGTGTATTTACCTTTTGAAGCTCGGGCTGCTCTCCCCTTATGTATGTATGTAAGTGTGTGTGTGTGTGTGTGTGTGTGTGTGTGTGTGTGTGTGTGTGTGTGTGTGTGTGTGTGTGTGTGTGTGTTTGTGTGTGTGTGTGTGTGCACATACATGTCTATCTATCTATCTATCTATCAATCTAGATCTATCTATTTATCTATCAATCTGTTGATCTATTTATTTATCTATCTATCTGTCTGTCTGTTTATCTATCTATCTATCTATCTGTCTGTCTGTCTGTCTGTCTACCTATCTATCTATCTAGCTATTTATCTATCTGTCTGTCTGTCTGTCTGTCTGTCAGTCTGCCATTGCCTGTTTCTCTCCCTCTCTCTCACTCTTTCTTTCTCTACAAACAAACAGAGAGAGAGAGAGAGGGAGAGAGACAGTGACAGACAGACAGATAGACAGATAGACAGACAGACAGACAGATAGACAGACAGATAGATAGATAGATACTTACATACATACATAGATACATAGAGAACTTCTTCTTAACGTTAAGTGATAGGTATTTGTTGATAAGAATGCTTTTCATTATCTTGAATGCTGGTTTAGCTTGGCCAATGCTGCTGGATAATTCTAGTGTGCATCTGCTGTCTGGTGACATGATTGTTTTCAGATATTTAAAAACTATCTCTCTACGAGCGTCGGGATTTCCCGATCATGTCTCAACAACGCTTGTGTACGAGCGTCGGAGAAATCCGACTTGGGTTTTGAAAATTCGCGGGGCTCTCAGTATTTCCGTTAAACGAAACCGCTGGCCAGAAATAGATTCTTCGGTCATTTTTAGCCTCGTCCCAGGCCATTAGGTCACTGTACTCTGCAGTTTTATGTGTAGACAGTGCAAAGTTCACGACCCACTAGCCCTGCAGCGAAGCTGACGACGGAAAGAAAATGGCTGAACGATACTCAACATCTCAGCGCTTTTCAAGACGATCTCTTCCTTCAGTGCACTTAGAGTGTGTGCAAGTTGGATTTTATGTAATGTCATTCAAAATAAGACTGTAGGAACTGATGTATTGATCTGACTGTGTATTTTGGAAGACATTTTTCACCTGAAAATTTCTCTAGTTTTACTTTTACTATTACTCAGCAACCATGAGAGTTTGAAGTTTCAGCATGTTGTACACGTAATCTTTTAATATATGACCTGCCAAATTTCAAAGCTCCTTCTTTTCATTTCTTTGTATGAGAATTTTTCTCATGACCTATACAAATGGTGTGTATCAAGGGAACGGCAAGGGGCATAATCGTACGTAGTGAGTGAGTTTTAAATTAAACTTGGCAACTTGTCTCAGTGTTGTGCCATTTTCTGTCATTTTACAGGAGGGGACTTCTTGCTTTCTACTGATTACCATGACTTCAGTCTTCTTGCTATTAGTTCTACCTTTTAATTCAGTTTCAGTCCTTTATTCCTGCTTTCTATTTCTATTATATTCACAAGGTTTGGTGTGTCTTTTAAATTTTCTGCAATTTGAACAGCGTCATCTGCATAACGGAAATTGTTTATCATCTTTCTTTCAACCTTTATCCAAAGCATTCTTGTAGGTTTCTCATGATGGTTTCTCTGTAAAGCAAAAACAAATATGATGACAGAACACATCTGTTTTATACCCTCTTACATCATTTTCTTCCCTCATTGCTTCTGTTTGTTCCCATTAAAAGTGTCCCATGACTGACTGGTCCGTCATGCTATAGTGTACAAAAAAATGCCCCATGACTGACTGGTCCGTCATGCTATAGTGTACAAAAAAATGCCCCATGACTGACTGGTCCGTCATGCTATAGTGTACAAAAAAATGCCCCATGACTGACTGGTCCGTCATGCTATAGTGTACAAAAAAATGCCCCATGACTGACTGGTCCGTCATGCTATAGTGTACAAAAAAATGCCCATGACCGACTGGTTCGTCATCCTCATTTCATGATTTTTCACATCTCCAATTTTAGACAGGGGTTCCCCCATTTACTCCAATCAGAAAGTGTGGTGTATCAGCTTCAAATATTCATGAGGTTTGAAGTGGTATCTCAATGGGCATTGGTCAAAGAACTCGGTTAAGTGATCCACCCGGCTGTCACTTTCACTCGACTTTTCAAAATGGCAGACGACGAATCACAACCAGGCCCAAGCTCGGGAAAAAGAAAGCGTACACCCAAGGATTTTCGGATTTTCACTGGCAAGATCCTAATGTAGTTTTAGAAATGATGGAAGATACAGAATTTCTCAAGATGTATGGCGAAGCATCGTCAGATAATTCTCTGGACGAGGAAGATGAAGGCGATGAAATGCGGCGTGTCGGTGCCGACGTCAACATCGCTCCGATTGTGCGAGCGAACGCTGACAGAGAAGAAAGAGCAGAACTAGAAACAGAATTTGAGGATATAGATGACCCAGACCACCAGCAAGGTGACGGACAGTCCAGTGAATCAAGTGAAATGAGGGAAAATGAAGAAGAGATACAAGAACCGACGTCGGAGAGCACCGACAATGACACAACTCGGCGAGCTACGCCCAACACACCAACACACGCCTTCACGTGGTTAGCGCGTGTTGATAGCTCAGCAGTCCAAGCGAGAGGACGGGGCAGAGACTGGCGTCATAACCTATTGTCTTGTGCTGTGGCCTACTTCGCTGACTGACCGGTTAGGTTGTGTGCGCGTGTAATCTGCCCAGTGTGAAGTGGGCGTGGCAGTGTGTATGTGTGTGTGTGTGTGTGTGCGTGTGCATTTCTGTCTCGTGTGTGTTTGTGTGTGTATGTGTGTGTGTGTGTGATACAAATACTAGTAATAGATACTGATTGTACTTAGGTGTATGTGTGGTGTGTGTGTGCATTTCTCTCTCTCTCTCTCTCTCTCTCTCTCTCTCTCTCTCTCTCTCTCGTGTGTGTGTGTGTGTGTGTGTGTGAGAGAGAGAGAGAGAGAGTGAGTGTGTGTGTGTGTGTGTGTGTGTGTGTGTGTGTGTGTGTGTGTGTGTGTTTCATGCTTACATCTAGGACTTTTAGGTGTTACTATAGGCATGCTGTGACACAAAATCACAAAATGCAAGGGAAAAAAAATAATTTTCAACTTCATAGGCCATGTGCTATAAAAACATTAGATAAAATAAAGTTACAACTATCATAAATGAAAAGTGTTCAATTCCCTTTCAGAAAACCATAGGTTTTATATACTTTCCTTCAGTAGTTTTTATGCTAGAATTTTTTGTTAATTATTACCCTCCGCAGCCAAAAAACCCTTGGCCAATAGTTGTCACTGAGCAAAAAATATTCATGGCAGTGAAGGGGTTTAAGGAATAGTTAATTCCTCATTGTGCTTTTCCATCAACATTGAGCTTTTCCAGTCGGTTGATCAATTCTTTGTAAATTCTTCCTGTCTTACTTGATCAAAAGACTTGGTATAATCAATAAAACATAAACATAGTCAACTAAGCAGATCGTTCTATGAGAGTTCTTGGAAGTGTATGGTACTAATGGTTCCTTTCCCGTCAATAAATCCACAATGTTCTGCAATATCTGGTTTGATTCCATCCCTTGTCCTCATCATGATTATTCTTAATAGTATCTTTGTCACATGACTGATCAGACTGATTGTATGATGGAGTTCGCATTCTATAGCCCCTGCTTTCTTCGCAAGTGCAATAAAAATTGACTTTGACATAACTTTGGGGATTTTTCCAGTGTCATAAATGTTATTTTATCAAATTCAAATTCATTTAGAGACTCAATCATTTCTGCAGTAATAATGCCTGGTCCTTGAGCTTCTCCCTATTTCAACCTTTTCATTGCTGCTCTAACTTTACCTTTTATTATTTGTGGTCCTTCAACGTTCTTTCTAATGATGTGGTCGTCTTTTATACCATTGTCAAAAAAGTTTTCAATGTATTCTGCCCATCGGTCGATTATTTTGTCTTTTTAATAATAAGTGTACAATCTTTAGATTTTAAGCAACCAGTTGATGTTCAAGTACTTTTCCTGTGAGCAATTTCTTCAAAATGTCCACACATACAATCAGAGTTTGTTTTTGTTGGTTTTCTATTTCCTTACATATATGTATTATCTATCTATCTATCTATCTATCTATCTATCTATCTATCTATCTATCTATATACGTATATATATACATAGGTGCATTACACA
>CM060312.1:10453287-10455787 GCA_030674185.1 Monoplex corrugatus
TTTTTTTATCAAGACTTCAGAAAAGTAAGAAGGTTAATTGATCTTCAAGGGGTGGGACCTTGGAAATCAACCTATCTCTCCAATGTTTTATACCAAGGCAGCCGTGCCCTACTCTTCACGATTTTCAACTGCCGTGGGATCTTTAGCGTGCACAGCCAGAAAGCACACTGGTCCGACTCGTTTTTCGTCCCCTTCCGAAGGACTAGACGTTCAGTTCGATTTTCCGGTCAAACTGAGGAGAAAAGTCGAAGTCTCTACGGGGAGCGAACCCTGGAACCTCGAGTTAAAGTACTGACAGGCAAACCTCAAAACCATTCTGCCACTCTTTTCCCGTCTGTTGAATAGGAAGCCAGTGGAGTGTATAAAAGAGGAGTGTTGAACTCTCACAGCGAGAGGCTTCAAGGACGAGTTAAGACTCACAGCTTATGAAATACTTCAAATCTTACCTGCACAAAGCTGGACCACCATCACCAGGCCCAGCATCAATGCCGTACACTTCCACATGGTTTCTTCAACGTCAAATCTGAAACATGAACGAACACAAAGACAACTGATATCTGAGTACTTGTTTTCCGACCTGTTTGATCACCTGTGATAAGGTTGAACACAAAGAATTGATGTCTAAGTACTTCTCCGATCTGTTTGTTCAGCTCTGATAAGGCCTTTGATTTCGGCTCGACTCTTATTTTTCGGACAACCCCCCTTAGCTTGATGAAATTACTATCGAGTGGCGTGGGGAGTTTAGGAGGTGACTGTCTGGAGAATGGTGAGGCATTGGTGCTCCGGGTCCCATCTGCACCCTCGTGATGTTTACTTGTTAAATTGTTGTTTTATGTATGAAATGGATTTATTTGTTTTGTTTTATCTTTTTTTTTCCCCCCTTTTCTTCTTTCTCCTTTTGTTTCTTGTCATTTCTTCATCCCGATATTGTTTCTTTTTCTTTTCTTTTCTTTTCTTTTCTTTTCTTTTTCTACCCACGATTCATAATCTGTTTTTTGTTCTCGTTTCTTTTAACTTTTATGTCATCATCATCGTCGTTGTCGTCAAAGTCATCATCATCATCATCATCAGTAGTAGTAGTAGTAGTATCATTATTGTTGTTGTTGTTGTTGTTATCATCATCATTATTATTATCATCATCATTGTTGTTGTTGTTGTTACCATTCATCATCGTCGTTGTCGTCGTCAAAGTCATCATCATCATTATCATCATCATCACAATCACTATTACCACTGCTACTGTTAGACTTTCTTTTTTGACGCCCCATCTTCTGCAGCGTTCCTGGTATTACCATCCCCTACGCCGTCATTTTAGCTCTTCGACATCTCCATACCCACAGAAAACTGAGGTCACCACGACAGCAGGACATGAAGGGCCACAGAATCTGCCACAAGGTGTTTAACATGCTATAACGATGAAACCTGGAATAAAAGTGATAATGCGATAGAATTCCATCTTTGAACCAGACTAAATCACATGGGCTATACTCTATGCGTACTTTAATAACGATGTATCCTGGCGCCCATTTCAATGGTAGGCTGATAAAGTACCGGTATAAAATATAGACCAGGTAAAACATAATCTGGGTAGGGCCTCAGGACTTGGCCAGCTCATGGGTTTATGTGCAGGCTTAAGGCTTGTGCCATGATCACCATACACATGGCACCTGTGACATTAGTGCATATGGAATTCGTTCCGAGCGCGGAGACGTCATCTTGAGAAACTGAAACTGAATCTGAAAGTAAAACCTGGCACCCGAGAGATACAGACACCTCCGTTGTCGTCAGCAACTTTAAGCAACACCCTAAACGTAAAGTGGATGAGACTCGACCGCGTGGTCTCAGTCTTCCTAACGAGCCAGAAGTGCGCTCAGTTTTGGTTAAGAACCTGTTCGGAAATGAACTATCCTGCAATAACTTTGAGGAGGGGGCTGACTGTGGATTTGAACCCAGACGCTCTTAATCCTTGGCCCGTTGCGTTCATGTGGACTAATTTTCTTACCTCTAGCAATATGGTCGCCCTGTAGATTCTTCGAAATCAGAGTACCCCCACATACTGAAGTCAGCTCTTTTATACACTACATGTGACCTCAAAAAGGTTTTAAAAAAAAAATAAAAGAAAAAAGAAAAAAAAAACATACCAAAAAAAAAAAAAAAAAAAGAATAAATGAAACAGGGAGCGCAGCAAAAAATCGTCTTTGTTCTGTTTTAACGTTCTCTATTGTTCATTTTTTTTCTATTCACCTTGTAAATCTTCGTTTTCAATGACATTATTTCCATATACGTCATGGAGATGTGTGTATGTGCGCGAGCGTGTGCGCGTGTGTATGTGCGTGTGCGTGAGAGTGTGTGTGCGAACGTTTGGAAGGTTTTTCGCCGAGGGATTTTTTTTATTTGATTTTTGACATTTTTGTTTTGGTTTTTTGTTTGTTTGTTTTGGTTTGTTTTGAAAACTATTTTTGAACATTGAATGCAGACATGCACCGACAAACAAGCGGCC
>CM060312.1:10465787-10468287 GCA_030674185.1 Monoplex corrugatus
ATCACTTTAAAAAAGACAACTCCACAGAGAACACGGAATTACATCAGGAAATTGTATCAAATTGATCTTGATAATCTTGGAAACTATATGTTAGAAAATGGTCTGTCGTTGTCGGCAGAAAAAAACTAACATGATGCTGTTTGATCCTGGTGGTAACTCAAATAACTTGCCTACTTTCAAATTGCTTGGTGAAGTGTTTAATTACAAACAGGTCGTAAAATTTCTGGGAGTTTACATCACTTCGAAATTAAGCTGGAATGTTCATTTTGATTATATTTTAACAAAAGCACGAAAAACCTTAAATTTTCTAAAGATAATAAGCAAATTACCCTGGGGAATGGATACAAATATACTGATTCATCTGTCAGCAGCGCTGGTCAGGTCTAAATTATCCTACGCGCAAGTTTTTTTTCAATGCACCTAAATATTTACTAAAAAAGATTCAGAACTTGGACTGCAAAAGTCTTAAAATTGCACTAGGTGTACCAACTCATGCTTCTATTCTGGAAACGTACAAAGTTGCTGGAATTCTACCTCTAAACAACCATCGTGAGCTAGCTACAGCAAAGTTTGCAATTAGAACTACTTCACAAGCGAATAATTTTGTGAGCAAAGAAATTAAAATCAGGTCTGATATTGACTTTCCAAAACGAGCAAAAAACATTTCATCACAAATTACAACCGCAACTTACATATCTGACCTGATCAAACAATCCAGCATAACTATGGATGAAATAGCCGAAAAACCAACGTTAACGCCTATCCCTACATGGGAAATGCTAAAGGCCACGTTTGATCTCGATTATGCAGACGTTAAAAAAGATGATAATGTCAACATTACGCTATCCACAGCTTGTGAACACATCGATGAAAAGTACCGTACCCACCTCCACATTTTTACTGATGGGTCAGTCTTAGCAAATCAGAGCGCTGGAGCAGCGTTTTATGTTCCAAAATTTAACATTAAAAAGTCTTTTTTCATTGGGGCAAATGTATCTATATATACAGCAGAATTGGTCGCTGTTGTTCAATCGTTGCATTATTTAATAAGCCTTCGGCCTGTGCCTTTCAAAGTAGTTCTGTTTGTTGATTCAAAATCTGTATTATATGCCTTACAGTCTTTTGATACAGACACAAGACCTGATTTAATAATTGAGGCAAATCATCTAATACTTACAACTCGCTAGAATTAGCATCATGGATTCGATTTCATGAACATTTAAATGAAAAATTTGTGTCTCAAAAAAGAATCAAACTTTCAGTTCAAAATATCTGTAAAAAAAATGCAGTATTCTTCATTATATCATTTGAGATTAATTGTTACCACATATTTTCGTATTCAACTGAACGCTTTGAAAACAAAATATTGTAAAAACGTTTTATGTATTTGCGGTGAACAATTCACATTGTATCACTGTTTGTTTTACTGCAGAAAGCTTCGTTATTTTTTACCAAAGATGTTTACACAAGGAAACTATCTTGAAAAGCATTTTAAAGAAGTGATATCAGATCAAGTTCTGTTAGTTAAAATTTCAGAATCAGTGGTTCACAGTCCTGTTAATGCGTTACTTTAAGGTTATTATTTTAATTATCATTATCTAATTTTGTTTTGTTTTGCTTTTTATGACGATTTTTCTTTTACATTTGATGCTAGCGTTGTTCTAGTTTCATTTCTCTGTTCATCCATATCATTTTTCTAAAGACCTTGCCGATTCCTTTTAATTTTTTTCCGTCTCTTACTCTGTTCCCTTCTTTCCCCCTCCTCCCCCCCCCCCCCCCCCCCCAAATCATCCTCCATGCCATTTTTACCCGTCTAATATCACTTATAGTGAAAAGACGTTAAATCAAGGAACGAACACAAACACACACACACACACACAAACACACACACACACACAACACACACACACACACACACACACACACACACACACACACACACACACACACACACACAATCCCGGCAAAATGATTAATGTGTTTTTAGTGTAACAGAAGGTCCATAAATTAACAGAAGATGGAGTATCCGAGTATTGGATGTTTAAAAATTCATATCGACTTGAAAATAACTTGAACATCTATTCGTGTATACAGAAACAAAAATAAGAACAAGGGTGAATGACCTTCTTTGGTTGGAACTTAGAAAAAAAATCCATTCGTGTGAATATGTCATATTTTACAGTCTGTCTGTGTGTTTGTATGCTTTTTTGTGTGTCTGTGTGTCACAGTATCTGCGTCAGTTTGTCTATCTGTGTGAGTGTTAGTATGTTACTGTGTTTGTGCGTGTATGCCTGAGAGAGAGACAGACAGACAGACAGACAGACAGTGGGAGAGATAGACACACACACATACAGACAGGGAGAGAGCGCCAGAAAGCCAGAGAGAGAGAGGGAGAGAGATGGAGAGAGAGAGAGAGAGGGAGGGAGGGAGGGAAGGAGAAGGAGGAAGAGATAGGGAGAGAGACACACAGACAGGAAGAGAGAGAGAGACAGATAGGGTG
>CM060312.1:10480787-10485787 GCA_030674185.1 Monoplex corrugatus
TTTAGCGTTGTTCATGATATTTCCCTAATAACTTAAACCATAACACCGATGAAACGTAACGCAAGAGGCTGGTATGTGTTTGTGATACTGACACTAATACTGGTGTGTTGAAGATACTGTCACTGATACTAACATTCGTTTGTTGAAGATATTGATACTGATACTGACACTAATACTGGCGTGTTGAAGATACTGTTACTGATACTTACATTCGTTTGTTGAAGATACTGATACTGATACTGATACTGGCATGTTGAAGATAATGATAATCATACTGAAGATATTGATATTGATACTAATACTAATACTGGTGTATGGAAGATGATACTAATACTGGTGTGTTGAAGATAATGATACTAATACTTGTGTGTTGAAGATAATGATACTAATACTTGTGTGTTGAAGATAATGATAATGACAATGATACTAACACTGATGTGTTGAAGATAATGATACTAATACTTGTGTGTTGAAGATAATGATACTAATACGTGTGTGTTGAAGATAATGATACTAATACTGGTGTGTTGAAGATAATGATACTAATACTTGTGTGTTGAAGATAATGATAATGACAATGATACTAACACTGATGTGTTGAAGATAATGATAATGATACTTATACCGGTGTGTTGAAGATAATGATAATGATACTAATACTGGTGTGTTGAAGATAATGATAATGATACTAATACTGGTGTGTTGAAGATAATGATAATGATACTTATACCGGTGTGTTGAAGATACTGATAATGATACTAATACTGGTGTGTTGAAGATAATGATACTAATACTGGTGTGTTGAAGATAATGATACTAATACTGGTGTGTTGAAGATAATAATAGTGATACTTATACTGGTGTGTTGAAGATAATGATACTGATACTGGTGTGTTGAAGATAATGATACTAATACTGGTGTGTTGAAGATAATGATACTAATACTGGTGTGTTGAAGATAATGATACTTATACTGGTGTGTTGAAGATAATGATACTAATACTGGTGTGTTGAAGATAGTGATACTTATACTGGTGTGTTGAAGATAATGATACTGATACTGGTGTGTTGAAGATAGTGATACTTATACTGGTGTGTTGAAGATAATGATACTGATACTGGTGTGTTGAAGATAATGATACTAATACTGGTTGTTGAAGATAATGATAGTGATAATGATAATGATACTGGCGTGTTGAAGATACTGATAATGATACTAATACTGGTGTATTGAAGATGGCAGTGATAATGATACTAATACTGGTGTATTGAAGCTGACAGTGATACTAATACTGGTGTATTGAAGATGGCAGTGATAATGATACTAATACTGGTGTATTGAAGATGGCAGTGATAATGATACTGATACTGGTGTATTGAAGCTGACAGTGATAATGATACTAATACTGGTGTATTGAAGATGACAGTGATAATGATACTGATACTGGTGTATTGAAGATGACAGTGATAATGATACTAATACTGGTGTATTGAAGATGACAGTGATAATGATACTGATACTGGTGTATTGAAGATGACAGTGATAATGATACTGATACTGGTGTATTGAAGATGACAGTGATAATGATACTAATACTGGTGTATTGAAGCTGACAGTGATAATGATACTAATACTGGTGTATTGAAGATGACAGTGATAATGATACTGATACTGGTGTATTGAAGATGGCAGTGATAATGATACTGATACTGGTGTGTTGAAGATGACAGTGATAATGATACTAATACTGGCGTGTTGAAGATAATGATACTAATACTGGCGTGTTGAAGATAATGATACTAATACTGGCGTGTTGAAGATAATAATACTAATACTGGCGTGTTGAAGATAATGATACTAATACTGTGTGTATTGAAGATGGCAGTGATAATGATACCGATACTGGTGTGTTGAAGATAATGATAATGATACTAATACTGGTGTGTTGAAGATAATGATAAAAGATACTAATACTGGTGTGTTGAAGATAAAGATAATGATAATAATACTGATACTGGCGTGTTGAAATAATGATAATGATACTGGCGTGTTGAAAACTATGATATGGTAATGACACTTCACCAGATAGCAGATTCACATCAGAAATAGCCAGCAGAATGGGCCAAGCAAAAACAACATTTAAGAAGATGGAGAGCATTCTTACCAACAAATGCCTATCAATTAATATCAGGAAGAGAGTTCTTGAATGTTATATAGAACCAATACTGTTGTACGGTTGCGAGGCGTGGACAGTCAACAAGCAAAGCCAGAACAAGATTGAGGCAGTCGAGATGTGGTTTCTAAGAAGGATGTTGAGAGTTCCATGGACAGCAAAGAAAACAAAGAGACAGTCTTGATGGAGGCAGACACAAGAAGATCATTCATAAGGAAGATTAGGAAAAGGCAGGCAACATTCATAGGCCATTTTATGAGGAAAGGGGAATTGGAACACCTGGTCACAACGGGAAAGCTGGAGGGAAGGAGAGCACCGAGTAGACCCAGGGAGAAGATACTAGACGGACTTGCAGAGTGGCTGAAGACAGGGAGGGTGGAAGAGATGCTTGAGGCAACAAGAGATAGAGACAGATGGAAGTCCATAATCGCCAACGCCATGCGGCAAGGCACCTGATGATGATGAATAATACTTCATTTTCCAGCGGTAGAAGTTATCAGATAACAGCGTTTATATTTTCGGACTTGCCGTTTCTCGCGTCTGAGTGTGTTTTCGTGTTCAGATAAAATCAGTCATTGACATGACTTACAGAATATTTGATATAATAATAATAATAATAATAATAATGTTTATTTGTATAGCGCATATTCCATATAAAAACATGCTCACCAGCGCTTTACATTTCGCAAGAAAGGCAAAAGGTGATAAAAAATGTTCACAATTACATACACAATAAGATAACAACAAACATTAAAGCTATACAAGTAAGAAGACGCATAAGAAACCACAGAATATTAAAATTTAAACACTGACTTATGTAATGAAGAAAGATTAACAGATTTTTCATATGAATAAAGAGGCATACTGTGTTTATATATTGCTGCGTGTGTGTGCTTGCGTACGTGTGTGTGTGTGTGTGTGTGTGTACGTGTGTGTGTGCGTGCGTGTGCGTTGCTGTGCGCGTGTGTGTATGTAAGAATGTATGTGTGTGTGTGTGTGTGTGTGTGTGTGAGTGTGTGTGTGTGTGTGTGTGTGTGTGAGTGTGTGTGTGTATGAGTGTGTGAGTGTGTGTGTGTGTGTGTGTATGAGTGTGTGTGTGTGTGTGAGTGTGTGTGTGTGTGTGTGTGTGTGTGTGTGCGTTGCTGTGCGCGTGTGTGTATGTAAGAATGTATGTGTGTGTGTGTGTGTGTGTGTGTGTGTGTGTGTGTGTGTGTGTGTGTGGGTGTGTAAGTGTGTGTGCGCGCGTGTGTGTGTGTGTGTGTGTGTGTGTGTGTGTGTGTGTGTGTGTGTGTGTGTGTGCGTGTGCTATGTTTAAATGTATGTTTGATATTCGGCAAGCGGGTGCACACGAGTGGGGAGGGGGTTTAGGCACTGGCAGGTCTGCAGGCATGATGACTGGAGAGGTGGGAAAAATCTTCACCCTGTACCCACCAGACGGCGCTGTCCGGGCGGACTGTATCCAGGACGTTCCGATTGAAATTCGACGTTCGTCCACTCGACAATAATTATGCAGTTGGTGGATAGGGTGCAGGAGTGAAAGGGTTAAGAAGCGCGTGTACCCTCGTCTGACAGGTAGCCCGATTCGGTACACAAGTCTCCATCCGTGAATGTTTAATTTAACCCTTTGACTCCCGCACCCTGTCTATTGCACCGGGTAGACCCAGGGAGAAATACTAGACGGACTTACAGAGTGGCTGAAGACAGGGAGGATGGAAGAGATGTTGAGGCAACAAGTGATAGAGACAGATGGAATGTCCATAATCGCTAACGCCATGCGGCAAGGCACCTGATGATGGTGATGATGACCCTGTCTATATTGGCATCGTGTATTGTCAACAATGCTACCAAAAGCAAAAACGGCGCCGGAATGAGCGGCATGGGGTCAAGGCCACTTAAAGCGGCGCAGAGGACAGGCAAGCTAAACACGAATACAGGCCAAGAGGATTTGGGCCAGAGTTGTGAGCCAGTGACAGGGAGAGCGTGGCTGACATGTATGGGCTGGATCTTGCTGAGTAGACGTGAAGTTTGGAAGTGGTTTTTGATTGTTTATTTGTTTGCTTGCTTGTTTGTTTGTTTGTTTGTTTGTTTGTTTGTTTGTTTGTTTGTTTGTTTGTTGTTTGTTTGTTTGTTTTGTTGTTTGGGCCTGTTTGTTTGTCTGTCTGTCTGTTTAATTGTTGGTTGGTTGGTTGGTTGGTTGGTTGGTTGGTTGGTTGGTTGGTTGGTTGGTTGGTTGGTTGGTTGGTTGGTAGGTTGCTTGGTTGGTTGGTTGCTTGGTTGGTTGGTTGCTTGGTTGGTTGCTTGGTTGGCTGCTTGGTTGCTTGGTTGCTTGGTTGCTTGCTTGGTCGCTTGGTTGCTTGGTTGCTTGTTTGAAGACCAGAGTGTGGAGTTTAGAGTTTCTTCAAGAGGGATTCCTCATACTAAGACAACAAAAGTCCATATGCGCTCTACCCAAATCTGCCAGCAATCATCTGCCAGGCTGTCTGAGCCTATGCGCTGGCAAAATCTTGAAATAAGGAAAGGGGGAAGAGAGAAAAGTAACCTATGAAACACCAAACTGACACCCACCAGAATGATGGAAACATTACGATGGGCAGCGAACAGGCCAGTTTTTACTGTGGCGGGCTGGGATTGAACTCAAGATACCAGACCTCGACTCCACAGCCCTATCTAAAGAACCAACCAGCTCGCCAAGAGAAGGCGAGGATGAACGGTGAGACACTGTGACATGGGAAAGAGCATTTAACAGTAACGGGAGGGCGGGGAAGAAGGGGGTGTGATAAAGAATGAGGACCAGATGGGGGGGGGGGGTGAGTGGATGGAGAGTGA
>CM060312.1:10493287-10515787 GCA_030674185.1 Monoplex corrugatus
ACATGAGAAGGCACCCAGCATAAACTGATATCTGTACCTTTGACCCTTAAACGATGTATAAGATGATTTGCCTCAGTAATTAAATCAGGTCTTGTGTCGGCATTAAAAGACCGTAAGGCATATAATACAGATTTTGAGTCAACAAAGAGAACTACTTTGAAAGACATGGTTTTAAGATTTACTAGATAATGCAATGCTTGATTAATAGCGACTAATTCCGCTGTAAAGATCGATAAGTTTGCCCCAACGAAAAATGACTTTTTTATCTTAAATTTTGGAACATAAAAAGCTGCTCCAGCACATTTATTTTCTAAGACTGATCCATCGGTAAAAATGTGAAGGTGGGTACGGTATTTTTCATCGATGTGTTCTCTTGCTGTGGATATCGAAATGTTGACGTTTTCAGATTTCTTAGCGTCTGTATAATCAATATCAAAAGAGGCTTTTTGCATTTCACATGTAGGGATAGGCGTTGTTGATGGTGTCTCAGCTATTTCATCCATATTTATGTTAGACTGTTTGACCAAGTCAGATATGTAAGTTGAAACAGTCATTTGTGATGAAATGCTTTTTGCTCGCTTTGGAAAGTCAACATCAGACCTGATTTTAATTTCCTTACTCACAAAATTGTCCGTTTGTGAAGTAGTTCTAACTGCAAATTTTGCTGTCGCTAGCTCACGATAGTTGTTCAGAGGCAGAATTCCAGCAACTTTGTACGTTTCCAGATTAGAGGCATGAGTAGGGACACCTAGAGCAATTTTAATACTTTTGCAGTCTAAGCTTTGTATCTTCTTTAATAAATATTTTGGTGCACTGAAAAACACTTCTTGCGCATAGGATAATTTAGATCGTACAAGTGCTGTTGACAGATGAATTAGTATGTTCGTATCCATTCCCCAAGGTAATCGGCTTATTATCTTTAGAAAATTTAGGGCTTTTCTTGCTTTTGTTGAAATATAATCAAAATGGACATTCCAGTTTAATTTCGATGTCATAAAGACTCCCAGAAATTTTACAACCTGTTTGTAATGTAACACTTCACCAAGCAATCTGAAAGTAGGCAAGTTACTTAAAGTACCACCAGAATTAAATAGCATCATGTTAGTTTTTTCCGCTGACAACGACAGACCATTTTCTAACATATAGTTTCCAAGATTATCAAGATCAGATTGATACAATTTCCTAATGTAATTCTGTGCTCTCTGTGGAGTTGTCTTTTTTAAAGTAATATTCATCCAAATACATATATCATCAGCATACTGTGCCAAAACAACACGATTTGAGAGTGCTTTAGGAAGATCCTGTATAAGGATATTAAATAAAAGCGGTGCTATCACTGAACCTTGTGGAATTCCCATATCAAGATGTCGTGAAGTAGAATAACTAGTTCCCACTCTTGCCTGAATAGTTCTATTGGCTAAAAAAGACTTAATGTAATCATACATATTGCCAGATAAACCAATAGATTTCAGCTTGTACAATAAACGCGTATGCCAAACTTGATCGTAAGCTTTTTTCACATCAAAAAATGTAGCTAAAAGACTTTTTCTGCGGGCAAACTCTTTCTTGATGTGAGTGGTAAGTTTAACCAGGTGCTCAACTGTAGATCTCCCTTTTCTAAAACCAGCCTGATTTACTGGAATAACGTTATTTTTATCACAGTAATGTACAAGTCTGGTTAATACCAATTTTTCCAATAGTTTGCTCGTATGGGACGTTAAAGCAATAGGTCTGTAACTGTTTTTATTGTTTTTAGGCTTTCCTGCTTTTAATACTGGTATAACAACAGACGTTTGCCATAATTGTGGTATAGTTCCACCAGCCCAGCATTTCTGAAAAATTTTGTGTAAAAAAATAATATAGTTTTCTGGAAGATGTTTAATCATTTCAGTTGAAACTGCATCAACACCTACCGAACTCCTTTTGTTGCGCAGAGACAAGATAGTGTTTTTTAACTCTTCTAAGGTGATTGGAGAATTAAACCAGAGATCATTTTGAGGTATTGGATCAGTGTAGATAGGGTTGTTAGCTGCCATTTCCCTGTAGTGTTTGCAGGTAGGAGTCAAACCATCTACTTTACTATTTTGGGCAAAAAGTTCCACAAAAGTTTCAGCTTTGTCCATGTCGGAAAGAAATTTGTGACTTGTATCAATCATTATTGGACACCTAGGTAAGTTGGCTCCATTTTTCATTTGATTCATTTATGTCCATACTTTATGGAAATCCTTGAAATCTGAAATTTCTTTTGTGCAGTATGATGCCCAGTAATTTTTCTTTGCTTCAGCGATGATTTTATTACACTGGGTGTTAGCTTTTTTCATTTCCATATGATCTTCAGGTTTCCTGCTTTTGATGTAGATTTTGTATTTCTCTTTTTTATACTGAACTGCTTGCTCACATACCTCCGTCCACCAAACATTACCCAAACGGTTATTAGACTTAAAAGTTTTGAGTTTCGGGATGGAAAGGTCTGCAGCAGCTAGAACTGACTCCTGGAATTTAGAAAACATAACGTCTACATTTTCACTGTCATAATGTGTGAAATCTCGATTAGAAAGAACAGTCTGAAACAAGGACCAATCAGCGCGTGTATAATTATATTTTGGTATAATATCAGGAATGCTGTCTTTCATCCTGATGTTTTCGTTAGTTAGTGTTATGAGGATAGGTAAGTGATCACTTCCTAAAGTATCTCTGTGAGTGTCCCAGGTACAGCAGGGTACTAATTCTGTGTGTGTGTCTGTCTGTGTGTGTGTGTCTGTGTGTGTGTCTGCGTGTGTGTATGTGTCTGTGTGTGTGTGTCTGTGTCTGTGTGTGTCTGTGTGTGTCTGTGTGTATGTGTCTGTGTGTGTGTCTGTGTGTGTGTCTGTGTGTGTATGTGTCTGTGTGTGTGTGTATGTATGTGTGTGTGTCTGTGTGTGTATGTGTCTGTGTGTGTGTGTCTGTGTGTGTGTCTGTGTGTGTGTTTGTGTGTGTTTATGTGTGTGTATGTGTATGTGTGTGTATATGTGTTTGTTGTGTTTCTCTGTGTATGTGTGTGTGTGTGTGTGTGTGTGTGTGTGTGTGTGTCTGTGTGTGTGTGTCTGTGTGTGTGTGTCTGTGTGTCTGTGTGTGTGACCACTGACTATGTGCCTGCAATATTTTCTCAGCTGTTTCAGAATGGATCTTTACCAAGTGGATCAAACGCATGGACTGTTAAGGAGTTGGGAATGTGTCAGTTCACAGGCCAAGGTCGTGGTCATACAGACCCACCCCCCACCCCCACCCTTCACACCAAAAGCCCCAAATAAGCACTTTTTCAAAAAGTTCTGACAACACTTCCATTCCGTTTTCACTGTTTTGGCAGTGTACAATTGTCATCAATGCAAATCAAATTTGGGTTTACATGTGGTTGGTTGGTTGTTGTTTTTTTCCCCCGGATGAAAGTTCCTCGAGGTCACTATAATTTAGGAAGAACAAAATCTACTTTTTCGTATTTGTATGAAAAAGTAGATTTTTAGAATGGCTTGATCATTTTTTTTGTAGAGATAATAGTCTTTTTTTCTGTGATTGCTAGCGCCCCACCGTTGAAGTAACCCAAAACAAGTGTGACCACCCGACTTCAAACAAACAGAAAGCACTGACAGAGGCAAGGAAGATACAGTACGACGCTGACAGCGTGTACTGGTCATCCTCACCTCTGTCTCCATATTATGACCCGGCTCGGACTGCGGACTTGTGAATTTTCTATTGCGATTTATTTGCAATATATGTTTGATAATGGATAAATTACGTATCCTTAGTGTTAACGTAAGAGGTCTCAAAAAACAGGGGGAAAAACGTCATTGTGTTTTTAACTATTTTAGAAAAGGAAATTATGACGTCATGGCAATTCAGGAAGGACATATATCAACAACAGATGAAGAGGTCAATGGGAATTACAATGGGGCGGTAAACTGTATTATTCAACTAAGACCGCTCACAGTCTTGGGCAAATCATACTTGTAAATAGGAAACTCAGAAATGATTGTGAACTTATTCATGCAGAAGACAGAATAGTGGCTGTCACAATATCAGTAAATGGAAAAAAAAAGACACTCATAAACGCATATCATCATCCTCATCAGGTGCCCTGCCGCATGGTGTTGGCGACCATGGACTTCCAACCATCTCTATCTCTCGTTGCCCCCAGCATCTCCCCCACCTTCCTGATCCCCAGCCACCCTGCAAGTCCGTCCAGCATTCTCTCCCTGGGTCTACCTGGTGATCTCTTTCCCTCCAGCTTTCCCGTTGTGACCAAGTGCTCCAAATCCCCCTTCCTCATAAAATGGCCTAAAAATGTCTTTTCCTAATCTTCCTTATGAGTGATCTACTTGTGTCTGCCTCCATCAAGACTGTCTCGTTTGTTTTCATTGCTGTCCATGGAACTCTCAACATTCTTCTGAGAAACCACATCTCGGCTGCCTCAATCTTGCTCTGGCTTTGCTTGCTGACTGTCCACGCCTCGCATCCGTACGACAGTATTGGTTCTATATAACATTCAAGGACTCTCTTTCTGATGTTAATTGATAGGCATTTGTTGGTAAGAATGTTTGTCATCTTCTTGAATGCTGTTTTGGCTTGGCCGATTCTGCCAGCTATTTCCGATGTGCATCTGCCGTCTGATGAAATGACCGTTCCCAGGTATTTGAACTTATTAACCTGTGTCAAGGTTGTGCCATTTGCTGTTATTTTGCATGAGGGGTTTTTTACTGATCACCATGACTTCAGTCTTCCTGCTGTTTAGTTCCAACCCCTTACCTTTGCTTTCTATTTCTAGTATATTCACAAGGTTTTGTAGGTCCCTTTCATTTTCTGCAATTAGCACGGTGTCATCTGCGTACCGAATGTTGTTTATCATTTTCCCTCCAACCTTTAACCCAGGATCTTCTTGTAGGTTTCTCATGATGTTTTCGCTTTATAGTGAAAACAGATCTGGTGACAAAACACAACCCTGTCTTGATTCCTCTTTTGATGTCTTGGAAAGAGCTTATATTGTTTTCTATTCTCATTGCAGCTGTTTGTTCCCAGTACATATTCCTGATTATTCGTAGATCTTTTCCATCAGCATTGAGTCTCCCCAGTTGGTTGATCAATTCTTCATGTCGTACCCGATCGAAAGCCTTGGTATAGTCAACAAAGCATAAATACAAATCCTTGTTCATCTCGACTGACCTCTCTATGATAGTTCTTAGGATGTATATGGCATTAATATTTCCTTTCCTTTCCACAAATCCACACTGTTCTTCTGCTATTTCTCTTTTGATTCTATTCCTTGTCCTCATCATGATTATTCTTAACAGGATTTTTGTTACATGACTCATCAAACTGATTGTGCGATGGAGTTCGCATTCTATAGCCCTTGTCTTCTTTGGAAGTGCAATGAAAATTGATTTTGACATATCTTTGGGGATTTTTCCAGTGTCATAAATTTCATTTAGGAGTACTGTTATTTTTCTAGGCCAAATTCCTCCAGGGCTTCAATCATCTCTGTAGTAATGTTGTCTGGTCCTGGGGCTTTTCCTGGTTTCATCTGTTTCAGTGCTGCTCTAACTTCATCTGTCATTATGGGTGGTCCTTCAAAGTTCTTTTTTGTAATGTGTTCTTCGTTTCTGTCATCCTCAAAAAGGTCTTTAATGTAATCTCCCCATCTGTCCAGTATTTTGTCTTTTTCCATGATAAGCGTGCCATCTTTCGATTTTAAGCAACCAGTTGATGTGCATGTATTTTTCCTGTAGACAATTTCTTCAATTCGTCTGTACATACCCTGAGGATCCATTTTGTGTCGTTCTTCTATCTCTTTGCATTTTGTGTTCAGCCAAGCTTCCTTAGCTTCATTGCACCTATACCTGCTTTCTTTGTTTATCTTCCTGTATATCTCCTCATTTCTCTTTTCCCTCCTCCTTTCCTCCATCAAACCCAAAATTTTATTAGTCATCCAGTTCTTTTTGCTTTTCTATCTGCCTTAGGGATTTCTTCACAAGCTTCATTTATCGAACTTCTCACTTTGTCCATTGTTCCTCACTGTCACCAACGTCTTCCAGAGCACTGAATTTGTTTTGAACATGTACATTAAATTTTTGACGCATCATTTCATCTGTCTTTAAGAATCCAAGGTTTAGTTAGATGTTGCAAAAAAAGAAACAGACCAAAAGCAACATCAAAGCAACATCAATAAACGCATATGCACCCAACAAAATACAAGAAAAACTCCAATTTTATGAACACTTAAGAACAGTAATTGAAAAACTAGAAGTTGACACAACTGATACAGTTTTACTAGGTGACTTTAATTCGGTGATGTCTAACAAAGAAGACATTATTACAGGAGAAAGACATAATCACCTAGCAGCACAAACAAACACACATGACGTATGGAGACTACAACATGAAGAAGTTAAGGAATACTCGTGGAATAGGTCTTATCCCTTTATAGCTAGACGAATAGATTACACCTTAGTATCAGCTACACTGTTACCATTTGTAATAAAAAACAGAGATTTTACTATTTGCTTTCTCAGACCATAGAGCCATCGAAACAACACTGATTAATTTCATCATTTCAAAAAAGGTCCCTCTTACTGGAAGCTCAATAACAGTCTGCTCAAGGACGCGGCATACATCAACAAAACAAACCAATTACTAACAGATCTGGAAACGAAACACCAAACTCTTTCTCCACATCAAAATGGGAGCTAGTAAAAATAGAAATAAAAGAATACACGATAACCTACGCAACAGCAAAAGCAAAGAAAAAGAAAACTGAAATATATGAATTTACAACAAAACTGAACGCAATAGAAAAAGAAATGGCACAGCCCAACAGCAATAAAGACATACTTGAACGGGAGCTCATGAAAAGTAAAAAAAAAAAAAACAACTAGAAATAACAGCATTAGCCAAAGCTTAAGGCGCCCAAACAAGATCCAGAGTCAAATTCATAGAACAGGGAGAAAAAAACACAAAATATTTCCTTGGATTGGAAAAAACAAACTTCATAAACATTACAATTACTAACATTGTCACGGAAGGTGGACGAGAAATAACGAACCAAACAGATATAATAACAGAACAGGCCCACTACTTTGAAACACTGTACAAAGAAGACATCGACCTACAGAACAAGGAAAGCACGTACAAACAGACTTCTTAGGCCCTGATTTCACACATTCTACTCTGGACAGGGAGGAACAAAGTCCGTGTGAAGGCAGACTTAGAGAAGATGAAGTTGCCGAAGCACTAAAACATATGAAAAATGGGTCAGCACCAGGATGTGATGGCCTAACTACAGAATTCTATAAAATGTTCTGGACCAAACTCAAAAACATGCTAATCGACCCATATACCTACTCCTTTGAAGAGGGACATGTCTCTCAAACCCAACAGAGAGGAATATTGACCCTATTACATAAAGGCAAAATCTACCACGAGATAACCTCGCCAATTGGAGACCAATAACTCTATTGAATACTGACTACAAAATTCTAGCGAAAATCATGGCTAACAGACTCAATACTGTTTTGCCTAAACTAGTAAATATGGACCAGTGCGGCTTCATGAAAGGGCGAAATATATCGACAATCCACAGAGTTATAGATGATACAATTGAGTATCTAAAACACAAGAAACTCCCAGGGATTTTACTAGCGGTAGATTTTAACAAAGCCTTCGACATGTTGTCCAAAAAACTTATAACAGACAGCCTGCATTATTGCGGATATGGCAGAAATTTTATCCACTTGGTGACCACCCTGACCACACAAACAGAGAGTTGCATCAGTCATTACGGCTGGTTATCTGATGCATTTAAAATTGAACGTGGCATACAACAAGGATGCCCACTTTTACCATTACTTTTTATATTCATAGTTGGACTACTTGCTGTTAAGATAAAAAATGTGACCTGCCAGCACGAAATCAGTTTTAACTAGCATTTTGGGTATTTTGAGATATACATATCACTGGAAAGTGTACATTCTGCTGATTATTTCGGTACTTGAATAAAGCTTGTACTAAAAAAAATATAGAAGTTATGTTTGTTTAAAGTCATTAAGTTGTATGATGGCCATTTTCAGAAAACGGCCTCTAAAGTTTTTATGTACTCTCCTACAAATTTTCCTTAAATTTCTTTATTTGGCGGCTTTGGCCCAGTTTGTTTCTAATTTTAGCTGTCATTATCTGAAAGGTGCACCAAAGACCTTTTTGTCAGTATATTACATGTGGGGGTACTGTACAGGTTACAGTTCATAATATGAGACAAAAATAGGTACTTTTGGTAGGAAATTGCTTTCTTTCTGCTGCAATCAGTGCATTAAAATACCATTCTAAATTGATTAATAATATTTTTTCCAAAAAAAATTTCTGTGGGGGATAGATTATAGTATACAGAAATCAATTTTGAGAAAAAGTCAAGACACCCCAGATAGACCCTCAGTCATCTTTTCAGCTCCTAGTGCTGTTCGACTGACAACGAGTTAAGACCGATTTGGTGGTGGGAGGTCACAAATGGTAATATTACATGAATAACAATCAGGAGCGACAACCAAGAAAAAACAATAACTATACAACAATTTGCAGATGATACAACATTGTTTCTAAGAGCTGAGGAAGATTTACACAAATCAGTAAAAAAAAATATTCAAAGAATTGGCAAACATATCAGGCTTACACATGTCCCACCTTAAAACGGAAGCAATGTGGTTAGGCCTAGACAAAGATAGAACTGATATATCCCTTAACTTCACATGGGTAAAACAAATGACGATTCTAGGCATACACTTCCAAAATGACACACGGGCATGCAATATTAAGAAAAACTGGTATACAAAAATACTAAACATGAAACGCATAATAAAACAATGGGCTAGAAGAACAATACAACAATACAATATTTTATTTGTATAGCGCAAAATCTTGATAAAATCAAATCTAAGCGCTAAAACAGACACACACGCACGCACGCACACACACACGCAACGCACACACACACACACACACACACACACACACACACACACACACACACACACACACACACACACACACACACGCACACGGCTAAAATGGGGCGAAAGAATAAAAGCAATGGAAAATTATAGAGAGCAGTATATATGGTAAAGTGCTCATTGCTAAAACTATGATTATTTCACAGTTCATATATGTCATGCAATCAGTAGGACTGCCAGAGGACGTCCTTTCCAACATAAACCGTACACTATTCGCCTTCATATGGAAAAAGAAAACATGCAATAAAAAAGCATTTGAAAAAGTAAAACGTAGTGTACTAACACAATACTCTGAGAAAGGTGGATTAAAAATGATAGATATAAAAACACTACAAGATGCTCTGTACTTAAGTTGGATCCCAAAACTCCTATCACAGAACTCTGAAACATGGAAGATCTTCCCCAGTATGTATTACTCCCAGATGGGTGTTGGCATGAGTGTCCTTTACACACCATGCAAACCGAAAGATCTTATTGATAACAATAAATCAACTGGGGGCTTCTGGAAAAAAACACTGGGTATATTCCTCAAAATAAGACAAGCCGAAGAAGAAAATGGCACGGTTACACATACCCTCACGTCAAACACAGTATTGTGGAACAACACACTATTCCAATACAAACACACTATTCTACTCTTAAAAGATTGGATTAGAGCTGGAATAAAAAGACTAACAGACATCATCAACGAGAATAAACTTATCACCTTCGAAGAGGTGGAAACCAAAGTGGGCAAATCAGCCTCAAGACTGTTTGAATACAACGCGGTAAAAACAGCTTTTGAACAAGCCTGTAAAAAGGGCCGTATTGATCTTGATAATAACGAAACACAAGACACGACTCGTATCTGGTTGTACGAGAAACTTCTACTAGGATATACAGTAAAAGAATTCAGAAAGATTCTGACCCCAGATATACAGCCATGTGCCAACAACTTTTGCCTACGGAAACTGAATGCACAAATAGACAATACCATTGGTCTTCAATATTCATATCAAACACAGAAACACGACTGAGAATCTTACAATGAAAAATTCCCCACAACATTTACCCCACAAATATACTAATGAAGAAAATGGGGCTAAAAGATATCGAAACTTGCGATGCATGTAAATCTGGAGATAAGGACTACATCGAGCACTTTTTCTTTACATGTCCTGAAATCAAACATGTATGGAAACTAGTAGAGTCCACAATAAAGACCACAATCAATAAAGACATTTCAATAAACCAGTCAATAGCCTTACTTGGATATCATAACAAATATACGAGTGAGGAAAAAAGACGCAAGGTCAATCACATATTAACAATAGCAAAACTCTGTATTAGTAAATTCAGATATGGAACAAGATTTAAAATAGAATTAATATGGGAAAAAGAATTCTCGTTGAGAACACAAACTGGCTTATGCCTGAAATAAATGCTGACCCTCAATCAAAAAAAATATGGAAATGGGGAAAAATAAGAGAGAGAGACAGACAGACAGACAGAACACTTGATGATGTTGATGATTGTTTTTCAGTATTCCCTGTATCGTAAATATTGTAGCTATGAAGGCGATTGCCGTAATGTTTGTATGATATCATCATAACAACATTTCTGACTGCATTATTAACGTTCTTATACAACGCGTCATATCAAAATTCGCATGCTGATGAATAATACTAAAAATAGAAAGAAAATAATAAAAAGGAGACATGATGATAACGGCAATCTAGCCGTGAAAATGAGTAGAAAATGAATGAATGTTATCTAAGTTCGAATGATGTACAGACTAACCTCAAGAAAATGAATGAATGTATGGAAGACTTGAATGATCAGTGCGCAGTTACTGACCACACATCACCCGTACCAACATTCACCAAAACCAACAGACAGCCCACGAAAAGGATGAACCAGAAACATCAAGAACACACAGAAGGGGGACAGAAAAAGGACCCAACACATCCCATTGCAGAAGCAAAGTTGGACCCAGACTCCAGATGCAGAATCAGATGCCCAAGCAACCCATGAAAGAAAAAGAAAAGGAGACAAAAGAAAACAAAGGGAAGAGTCCACTATAAATACAGCGCCAAAGACGAGACAGGCAGACAGACAGACAGACAGAGAGAGACAGAGAGAGAAAGAGAATGCAATGAATAGTATAATGCATGCACCATTTGTGTCCATCTAAGGTACATTAAAAGAAAGAGCTAAGATTCCCTCCCATTCTACAGAGCAAACACGCACTGTAGATAACACTGGGAAAATCTTATCTCCACAAAACAAAAACAAAACAAACGAAAAAACAAAAACAAGGGAGGAAGCAGGAGAGACGTGTCAACAAATGTAATGATGAAAATGGATGAATTATAACACTTACAACGTCACAGAAATTATAAGAAAAAAGATCTCTAATGAAATAACGACACGATCTATAATAAAAAAAAAAATTGACTCCATATATCAATTGCATTACATAATCATGAGATAGATAATTCAGACATATGCATGAAAAATAGCTTCAACCTCTGACAACAACAATACCAACAACTTTTATAACAACACAACAATAGCAGTAGTTATAGTAATGATATTAGACGTAGGTGTATTTTTCAAACCTGAACACAAATTTAAACATAACTAAGGACACTAAAACATACATAAAAACGGGCCTAAATTACCTAAAATTGCTTCCATATATCTCACCTCCCTAGAGCCCAAATGCACTTAAAACATGTACCCAATTATCAATCCTAAGAAAAAGTATGGAAGACTTTATCGAACACGTACCGGTGAATGGACCAGCAAGGCAGAAAATGATAGGAAGAAATGACAGAAAGCAAAGGAGGAAAGAAAGAAACAAAAAAGAGTGACAGAAAAGAGGAAATTTCTAGCACATAATTTCCAGAAGGTGGGGATACTATTTATACTGAAAGAGCCCCCGGCATCCCCACGGGAGGTAGTTGGTGGGTAGAATGCGGAAGTTAAAGGGTTAAAGAGAAACATCTTAAACTTGAGAAATGTGATACGCATTATCCGTCATGTTAAGTATCGGCTCTATGTAGGCAGACTCCACAGACTCATAGTTGTGTCCAATCATGTCCAGGGGGTCATAAAGATGGTGCACATTGTCTGTTTTATTGGTCAGTGTGGCTCTCGCTTCTTCTCCACTTGGCTCTGCATCTGCAAATCAATGTTTATCAATTAATATTTATACGCTACATATCAAAGGGAAAGACACTGAAAACAATCATGAGATTACAATTAACAAAATTTCTTCACAAAATGTTAGGGATTTCAAATAGCTTGGCTCTGATGATGGTACCTGGTCCAAAGACATCAAAATAAGAAATGGAATGGCAAAGCAAAAAATGGTCCAATTCAACAATATCTGGACAGACAGAGGTATACAGAATGGCCTGAAAGTTAGACTTCAAAAACGTTTCATCTGGCTATTCATGATTTACGGCTGCGAAGCCTGAGAAAAACTGATTGTAGAAGAATTGAGGCAGTAGAGATGTGGTTTTGTTGGAGACCACTACATATGAAATGGACGGACAGAAGAACTAAAGAAAGTGTCCTGGAAGAACTTGATACCACCAGAAAAGTATTAGCAGACATCAACAATCTCAGACTAAAATACATTGGCCATGTGTCACGCAACAAAAACACGGACCTCATGGCAATCTTCTTTCGAGAAAAAGCAGTGGCAAAAAGGAAGAAAGGCAGACCTCTATTCTCATACATCAAGAACATAATCAACATCAGTGGCCTAAATATTCAATAAATTGTCCACAAAAGTTAAGACAGCAGCCTGGAGGGAGATGGTGGTATTCAAATGTGCCATGGCCAACACCGAACCCGGTGACGCCGACAGGTGAGACAGGTGATTTGTACGTCAACCCGCACCTTGGACTCAGCTTCAGACACTCTTTCCTTTCAGCGTTCTTTTGCTGTCTCAGGACCGTCTGCCTGGAATAGACTTCCGCTCTGCCTTCGCCTAACACATACACTTTCTGCTTTTTAATCCAATTTAAAAACCCACCTCTTTATCCAATAATGAATTCTACAACTACTTCATTCCCTGAGTGACCTTTGTCGATTGTATGCGTGTGCCTGGTGCGTGAGTACGCTTTGATTTGAATTGTCAAGATTTTGGCGCCGTATAAATACTGTAATTGTTATTATTAATGTCATTGATATAAAGCATCAAAACTGATGAAGTTTCGGTTGTTTTCGAGGACATAAACTTTCATTATCTTCGTGAGTCTTAAACATTTTTCGTGTATCCTGAGTGTACATCGTGAAACGGTTGCAGCGTGAGATCATGAGAACGTGGAATATGAAGAATATGAGGGAGTTTGAGGGAGAAAAAAACAAAGACCGCTTTAAAAGTTGATGGCATACTTGCCACGTTTAAGATCCTCCTCCTCATCATTATGTGCCCTGCCGCATGACGTTGGCGATCATGGCCCTCCATATGCATCTATCCCTTGTCGCCACAAGCACATCTTCCACTGTCTGTCCTCCGCCAATCTGCAAGTCTGTCCAATTTTTCTCCCTGGGTCTAACTGGTGTTCTCTTTCCCTCCAGCTTTCCTGTTGTGACCTGGTGCTCTAATTCCCCTTTCTTCATAAAACGGTCTATAAATGTTGCTTGTCTTTTCCTAATCTTCCTTGTCAATGATCTTCTTGTGTCTGCCTCTTCAAGACTGTCTCGTTTGTTTTCTTTGCTGTCCTTGGAACTCTCAACATTCTTCTTAGAAACCACATCTCGGCTGCCTCAGTCTTGTTCTGGGTTTGCGTGTTGACGTTAAGCATGCTTATCAGAAATCCGTACACCCTTTTTTCTTTAAGTGCTGCAGATACAGATATAGATATAGATTCAGGTACAGATAACCCCGTATCCCTGGGTCGTACGGAAGTGAGGTGATAGAGACCTGAACTTTTTTCGGGGCCAGCATTACGAAGGCGGTGCCCATCTCCTCTCCCTCAATTCATACTCATATTCATTTTCATATTCATATTCATATTCATATTCATATTCACTGTTTTTATCAAGACTTCAGAAAGGCAAACAAGCTAATTAGTCTTCAAGGGGAGGGACCTGGGAAATCAACCAATCTCTCCAATGTTTTATACCAAGGCAGCCGGGCAATGCGCTGCTCTTCACGATTTTCAACCGCCGTGGGACATTTAGCGTACGCAGCCAGGAGACACACGGGTCCGACACCTTTTCCGTACCCTTCCGAAGGACTAGACGTTCTGTCCGATTTTCCAGTCTAATTGAGAAGAAAAGTCAAGGCCTCTGTGGGGAGCGGTCTGAACCATTCTGCCACCATTCTCAAGCTCATGCGCTATCTCAATAAATAGTAGGCATCTTCACTTCCGTTTTGATGTCAGTGGGAACAAACTGTGAAGACACTAGAAATAGAAAGCAAAGGTAAGGGGTTGGAATTAAACAGCAGGAAGACTGAAGTCATGGTGATCAGTAAAAAACATGAAATCCACTCATGCAAAATAACAGCAAATGGCACAACCTTGACACAGGTTAATAAGTTCAAATACCTAGGAACGGTCATTTCATCAGACGGCAGATGCACATCAGAAATATCTGGCAGAATCGGCCGCCAAGCCAAAACAGCATTCAAGAAGATGACAAGCATTCTTACCAACAAATGTCTATCAATTAACATCAGAAAGAGAGTCCTTGAATGTTATATACAACCAATACTGTTGTACGGATGCGAGGCGTGGACAGTCAGCAAGCAAAGCCAGAGCAGGATCGAGGCAGTCGAGATGTGGTTTCTCAGAAGAATGTTGAGAGTTCCATGGACAGCAAAGAAAAGAAACGAGACAGTCTTGATGGAGGCAGACACAAGTAGATCACTCATAAGGAAGATTAGGAAAAGACATTTATAGGCCATTTTATGAGGAAGGGGGATTTGGAGACTTGGTCACAACGGGAAAGCTGGAGGGAAAGAGATCACCAGGTAGACCCAGGGAGAGAATGCTGGACGGACTTGCAGAGTAGCTGGGGATGAGGAGGGTGGGGGAGATGCTAGGGGCAACGAGAGATAGAGATGGTTGGAAGTCCATGGTCGCCAACGCCATCTGGCAGGGCACCTGATGATGATGATGATGATGGGAACAAACAGCTTTCTGTGAACTTTGAATTGTTCCATGAAAAAAAGTCTCCATAGTTGGAAAAAAATCGACATTTAACCCTGCTTTTACTTTGGCATGTCCCCCCCATGGGGATGCTGGGAGCTCTTTCAGTATGAATAGTATCCCCACCTTCTGGAAATTCTGTGCTGTAAATGTTCTCTTTTCTGTCACTCTCTTTGTTTCTGCCTTGTTCCTTTGCTTCCTGTCATTTCTTCCTATCATTTTCTGCCTTGCTGGTCCATTCACCTGTATGTGTTCGATAAAGTCGTATGTACTTTTTCTTTGGATTGATAATTGGGTACATGTATGAAGTGCATTTTTGGTTTCTAGGAAAGTGAGATATGCGGAAGCAATTTAAGGTAAATTAGACCCGTTTTTATATATGTTTTCTTGTCCTTGTATGCTTAACTTTGTATTCGGGTGTTTTTGTTTGTTTGTGTGTGTGTGTGTGTGTGCGATTAAATTGGACGGAATGGTCAACGCCAGGGGCATGTCCTTAGATTACATTCGCGAATGCATTGATATGTGTACTTATTTTTCTGTTCTTTTTTTTTTCCTGTTGAAGTGTTGTATGTTTTGAAGCGGTTATAGCCCTGATATGGTTCTACGCAGTCGGCTGGGCTTAAACAACAATAACATAACAATAACTTTGGCGTGTAGACCTAATTTAACAAGACACACCCACTGTCCAAACAATCACCTCATAGCTCCCGACGCCCAGCGATGGCTATTTCACCAATCAGAATGGGAGAAAAGGGCTGTCTATGCGCTGCATGACCCAATCGGACCCAGTCATAGCTACCATTGGCCAAACAATCATCTCCTAGCTCCCAACACATGCAAAATGGTGGTTTCGGGGGTGGTGGCTGTCTATGCGCTGCATGACCCATTAGGACCAAGTCAGAGTCACCTTGTTCACAGTTGATGGAAACTTCATTACATTAACTTATTATTACATTAGAACTACTTATTATTACATTAGATCTCTATGCGCTCCATGACCCATTCGGACCCAGTCAGAGTTATCTTGTTCACAGTTGATGGGGACTTCATGACATGTACATAAACTTATTATTACATGAATACTTTAATATGTGTGAGAAAGGTGACTTTGTAACAGCATGGAAAATGATGAAAACAAAAAACAAACAAACAAACAAACTTTCAGGAAACAATTTATCAACGAAGAGATGAAAAAAGTTAAACAACTCCAGAAATATCAATGATCTAGAACGGACATTATTTGCAATACAGATCTCAAAACTCAAGTCTGCACACACACACACACCCTTCCCGTGGGGATGCCTGAGGCTCTTTCAGTATAAATAGGATCCCTACCTTCTGGAAATTCTGTGCTGTGAATTTCCTGTTTTCTGTCACTCTCTTTGTTTCTTTCTTCCTCCTTTACTTTCTAACATTTCTTCCTGCCGTTTTTTGCCTTGCTGGTCCATTCGCCTGTATGTGTTCGATAAAATCTTACATACTTTCTCTTTTAGGATTAATAACTTAGTCTGTGAATTAATTGCAATTTTGGCTCTAGGGGGCATCTCCTGGGGTTGTGTGCGCGAACGCATTGGTATGTGTACTTTATTTTTTTTCTATTTTTTTTCCAGTTGAAGTGGTGTGTATGTCTAGAAACGGGTTAAATGGCTCTATGAAGTCAGCTGGGCTTTAAACATAAATAACAGTAATAGTAAGTCAGCAAACATAAACAAGAACAAACAAAAAAAGACAGAAAGATTTCAAATAGGACATGAAACAAGGAAAATGCGACGAAATATGTCAAGACTAAAATCGACCAAGGAATCAGGAAAACAACAACAACAACAACAAAACAAACCACAATATCTTTCCTGAGCACGGAAAAAACATTTGATAACTGCAAATTATCATGTCGACTGTTGAGTCCTACATATAAACAACCCTGCTGAAAATTTAATGCAAAATAAACCAACTCTTATGTGAAAAACTAGGATAAAAATGCTTAAGAGACAAAACACAAACCTCTCTGAAATTAACAAATATCAAAGATCAGTGATAGAAAATGATATGTTTCAAACAATTTATGTTAGTGAAATCTTTGAGGACATCATTTGTGAACTCTCAGACTTTGACAACATACACACATGCACACGCTCGCGCACATACGCACACGCACTTACACACACACACACACTCACACACACACACCCCACACACACACACACACACACTCACTCACACACACACACACACACACACACACACACACACACACACACACACACACACACACACACACCCACACACACACTTTAGGCAAGATAAGTTTACCTGGACAAGAACCATGGATGTTCACCACAACAGGTGTTTCTGTTTCTCTGGAACGTTCATGCCTTCGGAAACGATTTATAAACCTGCAGAGAGACACAATATGCTTTGAATACTCAAACATCCAAAGAGATACCGGTATTTTTACTGAATTGTTGAAGTTTATCAACACTGGACGTAAAGTAACATTCATGAAAGTATATCATGTCATAATCCTTCTCATCATTACGATATCACCCCCCTCCTCTCCTTGGGGATTCCGGGGGCTCTTTCAGTATAAATAGTATCCCCACCTTCTGGAAATTCTGTGCTAGAAATTTCCTCTTTTCTGTCACTCTCTTTGTTTCTTTCTTCCTCCTTTGCTTTCTGTCATTTCTTCCAACCATGTTCTGCCTTGCTGGTCCATTCACCTGTATATGTTCGATAAAGTCTTCCATACTTTTTTAGGACTGATAATTGGGTTCATGTATTAAGAGCGTCTTTGGCTCTAGGAAAATGAGATATGCGGAAGCAATTTTAAGCAATTTAGACCCGTTTTTATATATGTTATAGTGTCCTTAGTTATGTTTGAATTTGTTTTCAGGTATAGTTTTAAATCCCCTGTGTGATAAATAAGGCGGAATGGTCAACGCCAGGGGCATTTGCTTAGTGATGTGCGCGAATGCATTGATATAATTGTGCTTAACTGTCTTTCCCTTTTTTTTTCCTGTTGAAATATTGCGTATGTTTTGAACTGTTTATAGCCCTGACATGGCTCTACAATAACAATAAACAATAACAATCACGATAATCAGCAACAGAACATTAGCAACAGCAGCAAAATGTTCAGTACTAGCATGGCACCAGCTACAGCAGCAATAACATAGCAGTAGTAAGAATAGCGGCTCTGCGGAGCAGCAACAGCAAGGACAGCGGTAGCTGTCATATATCATCATCATCATCATCATCATCATCATCATCATGTGCCCTGCTGCATAGCGTTGGCGATCATGGCCCTCCATTATGCATCTATCCTTTGTCACCGCAAGCACATCTTCCACCCTCTCTGTCCTCAACCACTCTGCAAGTCTGTCCAATGTTTCCTCTCTGGGTCAACCTGGTGTTGTCTTTTCCTCCAGATCTCCTCTTGTGACCAGGTGCTCTAATTCCCCTTCCTCATAAAATGGCCTATAAATGTTGCTTGTCTTTTCCTAATCTTCTTTATCAATGATCTTCTTGTGTCTGCCTCCATCAAGACTGTCTCGTTTGTTTTCTTTGCTGTCCATGGAGCTCTCAATATTCTTCTTAGAAACCACATTTCGGCTGCCTCAATCTTGTTCTGGCTTTGCTTATTGACTGTCCACGTCTCACAACCGTATAACATTATGGGTTCTATATAACATTTAAAAACTCTCTTCCTGATGTTAATTGATAGGCATTTGTTGGTACGAATGCTTTTCATCTTCTTGAATGCTGTTTTGGCTTGGCTGATTCTGCTGGCTATTTCTGACGTGCATCCGCCGTCTGGTTTAGAAGTCTGTTCCCAGACGTTTAAACTTATCTATTTTCTCAATGTTGTGTCTTTGCTGTTTTTTTGCATGAGGGGATTTCATGTTTTTTACTGATTACCATGACTTTAGTCTTCTTGCTATTTAGCTCCAACCCTTTATTTTTGCTTTGGATTTCTGTTATATTTACAAAGGCTTTTAGGTCCCTTTCATTTTCTGCAATTAGCACAGTGTCATCTGCGTAACGAATGGTGTTTATTGTTTTTCCTCCAACCTTTATCCCAGGACATTCTTCTAGCAGTCATAGCTGTAGCAATAGCTTACCTGTTCACCTGTCGGTGACATCATTCTTGATGGTAGCCACTGTTGCATGCCCCGTCAGCTGTCTCCATCAACTTCTGTTTACATTCCTTCTGTAGATTTCACCTTTCGGCAACTTCGTCCACTTGGCTATGTATTCTACATGGGAAGTCGGCGGTCTTCCTTGTCGTCTCTTGCCCTCCATTTTGCCCTGGGCCACAGTCTTCATTACATGGCAGCTCTGATGTCTCATAGCATTCCAAAGTATTTCCTTTTCCTTTACCTAACCAGGCCTAACAGTTCAGGTTGTTTGCTCAGTTCTCCTAGAATGCTTTGCATTGTTCGTCTTTCAGTCCAGCTTATTCTTAAGAGTCTTCTGTAGAACCACATCTCTGCACTTTTGATTCTGTTTTCATCTGCAGCTTTAAGAGTCCATCCTTCACTTCCATATAACACAACGGGCCGAATTAGTGTTTGCAGTATTTTAAATTTGAGCTAATTTCCTAAATATCTGTCTTTCCAAATGTTAGTAAGATGGACCATTCTTTGTTTGGCTTGGGCAATTCTTGCCTTGATGTCTTTGCTACATGTGGCATCAGCTGACTTGTAAGACCCAAGGTATTTGAAGTGTTGTACAAATTCAAGGAGTTCTCCATCGACTGTCATGTTTCCATCCATGGATCCACCGATATGCATTATCTTGGTCTTCTTTGCGTTGAGTTTTAGGCCTGCAGTTCTGCCCGCTTCATTTACTTTGCCAATGATTGTTTGCATATTGTCTTTGCAGTCTGATACGAGAGCAGCGTCATCCGCGTACCTCAGGTTTGTGATTTCCTCCCCGCCAGTCTTTACACCAAGCTCTTCAATCTCTGCCTCTGTCATTACCTGTTCTGTGTACAAGCTGAACAACTGTGGTGAGAGTATGCATCTTTGCCTGACTCCCTTCTGTAGTAATAGTACGAAATCCAAAACAAGTTCGACCACCCCCCTACAAGCAAAAAGGAACCAGAAAAACACAAAAATAGAATCAGAACGTGTATTTAATACAAAAGACAAGCGAAGCAGCAGGGAAGTTTTGGTCTTTTTCTCCTATTTTTTTTTTAATTTAGTGTTTGTTCTTTTGTGATCTTACGTTTACGCTTAACAAAGGCCAGTTAGCCAAATATTTGTGCCTGTCTTATCTGGTTGTATTTTATACGCGCTCTGATTCTATTTCCACGTTGTTTTTGGTTCCTGTAGCAATGGTACTAACAGAAGTAATAGAAGCAGCAAGTGCAGAAAACGCAGTAACAGCATAAGCAGCAAGAACAGCAGTAGCAACAGCAGTAGTAGAAGTGGTAGAGTAATAGTAGTAGTTGCTTTGTCTGTGTGCGGGAGTGTATGTATATATGTATGTATATACATATATAAACATATATATATGAGTGTGTGTATATATGTATATCTATATATATCTATATATGTGACCTCCCACCACGAAATCAGTCTTAACTCGCAGTCAGTCGAACAGCGCTAGGAGCTGAAAAGGTGACTGAGGGTTATCCGGGGTGCTTTGACTTTTTCTCAAAACTGATTTCTGTAGACTATAATCTATCCCCCACAGAAATTTTTTTTCTTGAAAAAATATTAATGATCAATTTAAATCGGTATTTCAATGCACTGATCGCAGCAGAAAGAACGCAATTTCCTATCAAAAGTACCTATTTTTGTCTCTTATTATGAATCGTAACCTGTATTGTACCCGCACATGTAATATACTGATGGAAAGCTCTTTGGTACACCTTTCAGATAATGACAGCTAAAATTAGAAACAAACTGGGTCAAAGCCACCAAATAAAGAAATTTAAGGAAACTGTGTAGGAGAGCACACAAAAACTTTAAAGGCCGTTTTCTCAAAATGGCCGTCATATCACTTAATGACTTTAAACACACATAACTTCTACAATTTTTTAGTACAAGCTTCAATCAAGTACCAAAATAATCAGCAGAATGTACACTTTCCAGTGATATGTATATCTCAAAATGCCCAAAATTCTAGTTAAGACTGGTGGGAGGTCACATCTCTCTCTCTCTCTCTCTCTCTCTATATATATATATATATATATATATATATATATATATATATATATATATATATATATATATATATACATGTGTGTGCGTGTATTTACTGCTATTTCTTATTTCTCATTTCTTACTGTATGTGTGTGTATTGCCACAATGTTATGGAAACACAAACGTGTACTTTCCAGGCAAAATGCTGGCACATATTTGTCATGGTAAGGCAAACAGACACTGAGTTATACAAACACATACATTTAGGATTAATACTAATAATCAGTGGGTTTAACTGTACTTTCTTTACAAAGAGGAAGGAAAGACAACACTTTACGTACGCTGCAGTCACAATCGCCAGTGCAATAAGCATGAATCCTCCCACAACAGCACCAACAATAGGACCAACTGCATCTGACGGCTGTACAGGTTGCTGACCTGATGCATGTCAAAGAAAAAAAGAAAGTGTACAAATGTAGACATAAAATGGTATGAATCATCATCAGGGAGAAGAGTGGCAGAATGGTTCAGACATTCACCCGCCAGTAACTAAACTCGAGGTTCCAGGGTTCGCTCCCCGTAGAGGCCTCGACTTTTATCCTCAGTTGGACTGGAAAATCGAACTGAACGTATATTTTTTCGGAAGGGAATGAAAAATGAGTCGAACTCGTGTGCCTTCTGGCTGTGCACGTTTAAAATCCCACGGCAGTTGAAAATCGTGAAGAGCAGGCATTGCCCAGCTGCCCTGGTATAAAACATTCGAGCGATAGGTTGGTTTCCCAGGTCCCACCCCTTGAAGACCAATTAGCCTTCTTGCCTTTCTGAAGTCTTGGTTAAAAAATGTGAATATGAATATGAATTTGAATCGAGGGAGAGGGGATGGGTGCCGCCCTCGAGGTGCTGTTCCCGTGAAAAGTTGAGGTCTCTGCCACCTCACTCCCCTACGACCCCCAGGGTTAAGGAACTATCTAGGTAGGACCTCAGGACCTGGCCGGCTCATGGGCATATGTGCAGGCTTAAGGTTTGTGCCGTGATCATTCTGGATCTTCTCCATCACATGGCACCTGTGACGTTAGTGCATATGGAATTTATTCCTAGCACAGAGACGTCATCTTGAAAAATTGAAATTGAAAAATATCATCATCATCATGTTCCTTGCCGCATGGCTTTGGTAAT
>CM060312.1:10520787-10523287 GCA_030674185.1 Monoplex corrugatus
TAATCTGCTCATAATTGGGAGTACTATTTTTTAGGAAAAAAGGGGCATAATCATGCTTTTTGCAGTATGTTCACTAACATGTACATTACTCATCCACTTATTGAGTTATTTGTTAGATTTTTTGTGGACTTCTTCCTTATACCCTTGTTTACAATTTCACATCATTCTAATTTGATTTTGTTGGTAATGATGATGGTTCACACTAATAACATGTGATAAATCAGTTTTTGTTTTGTTTTCAATTTGAGAGTTTTAGAACAATTCAGCACATAAAAGCCCACTGAACAAAGCAAAATACCTTTTGGTGTTTGCTCAGCAATATTACAAACACCTGGGATTCAAACTGATGTCAATAAATGTCCCTCTGTGTAACAATCTGTATGTTACTGGGGGTACCCCAATTCTACTGGAAAGGGGCATAATTTTACTATTTGGGGTAGGTTCAGTACCGCAATCACTGCTTATTCATTTGTTGACATATGACTTAGATTTTATGGCTTCTCTTTCATTTTACCCCAAGTTATAATGCTATATAACAATAGTGTAATTTTGTTAGCCATTGGGAAGATGGCCAGGGATATAACGGATGGTGGTTTTACAGAAAATAAAAGTTTCTAAAAACATACACATGTTACAACACATAAAACCTGTAAAACACTGACAAAAACTTCTGTTAGTGTTTACTCAACATCACTGTAAGTACACAGTATGGTCCAAATTGTTATAGTATAATATTATACATATTGGTAAATGTTCAAAATGACAACTATGGGAAAAAAAAGTCTGAAGAAAAAAATAAACAATTGTCTGTTCAAAAAGAAAGACCCTCCCCCCACATACACACACACTTGGTATCCATTTGTTATCACATAAAACACTGTGGGAACTGTGTTAGTGTTTCTGAACATATTGTACTCACATTACTGCCATACTGTTCTATAGGAATCCAGCACTTGCGCTTGGACATAATCCTCAGGTTGTCTACATTCGTTACTTCATAACTTTGGGGGATGGTGTTCATTTTTTTGTCTGTCCAAATTGTGGTTCAAAGAAACACACAAGGGGATTCATTCTATACTCCACTTGGTCTTCTTTCACTGATGGCACTCAGTCTTGTCACAGCGTTCACAAAACGGTGAACACACACACAGGTGAGGAAAAAAAAATGCACTGTAGAATGGAAAACTAAGAACACAAAAACAAAAGCACACAAAAGCAGAAGAAAATGAAATATATATAACTGAGGGGAAAAAAAAAACTAACACAGAACACCCTACTGCCAATACACAAACTTGGTGTGGTAGTCCTTGAAACATTGGCCTAAGCACAATCCAGGCTTGGATGGGCAGGAGGGGCAGTAGTAGCGGGATTCCTTCCGCACTTTTATTTTCTTCGTGCAGACCCGACACGGCTTGGTGGGGTTAGACTTGTTTGGTGTCGGTGGCAGTGGAAATAAAAAGTGGTGTGCACCCACCCTCACCTCGTCATCTGTTTTTCCCTCTTCCACAGCTGGCACCTGATCTGGCCAAATCCAAGAGGTGATGACACTCTCCAAAAAACTTAGGAAAGTGTTACAGGAGTCATCACCTCTTGACTTTTGCAAGATGAATGCATTGCAGGCTGCAACCTGCAGAAAATGGAAAAACAGTTTTTTTGTCCATTTCATCGACTTACGTGAGCAGTCATATGGGTGAAGCAGCTGATCTTGTTTGTCAACTCCACCCATATTCCTGTTGTAATTCGATGAAACAGACGGACGCATGTTGACACCCCGTCGTCCCCGGTGTGGAATGGGTGCCTCAGTGTGGCCATGCACAGAGGACAGCAGGTGCACCACTTTTGTGCTGTGGTACTTTGTGGCGACGATCTTGTTGTCACCACAAAGAGCAGCTGATGATCCGGGGTCCAGCTTCACTCCACGTAGCTCCTCTGGAATACCCCGGTTCTCCCGGACGGTGCCGCAGGCCAAGGTGTTCCTTTCCAGGAGGTAGAGGTACAGCCGCAGACTACTGTACCAGTTGTCCGTGTAGACATGGTAGCCCTTTTCCAGGAGAGGGGCTACCAAGTACAGCACCATCTTCTCGCTGGCCGAGAGAGTTGGGTTGTCTGCATTTACGGACTCTAGGACAGGCTGCACCTCATTGACGGGGTCCTCCTTTCCAGCATACACCTTGAAGCGGTAGCAGTAGCCACCACTTCCCTTGACACCGCCGTCAGACTCACAGCACAGGTATATTTTGATGCCAAACCGGGCACGTTTCAACGGTATGTATTGACGAAATATCAGTCTACCCTTCCAAAGAAGTAGACTTTCATCAACACATACCGCTTGCCGGGGCTCATACACCTCCTGGAACCTCTCATGCAGATGATCCAGAATAGGACGGATCTTGTAGAGCCGGTCGTACGCTGGATCACCTGGCACTGGCATGGCTGCATTGTTGTTGAAGTGCAGAAACTGAAGAAGAATCTGAAATACAGAGTAAACTTTCAAGATAAG
>CM060312.1:10530787-10540787 GCA_030674185.1 Monoplex corrugatus
TTAATGTCCTTAGTTGTGTTCACATTTGTATACAGGTGTGTATTTTTAATCCCTTTCCCCGTGACAAATTGAGGGAATGGTTAACGTCAAGAGCATATCCTTAGATTATATGCACGAATGCATCGTTACGTGTACTTTATTGATTTTTTCCGTTTTTTTAAAAGGTCATCGAAAGGATGTGTATATTTCACAATGGTTATAGCCCTGATCTGGCTCCACGCGGTCGGCTATATTTTAAATGACGACAACAACAACAACAACAACAATAATAATAATAATAATGATAAAAATAATAATAATGATGATGATGATGATGATGATGATAATGATGATAATAATGATAATAATACTATTAAGAGAGAGAGACAAAGAGAAAGAGTGTGCGAGAGAAAGAGAGAGAGGGAAGAGAGGATGGTGGTGGAGGGAGAAGTAGGTACTCGGAATATTAATGAATATAGGCCAACAGCCCCTTTCATAGGGAGAATCACAGCACACATATTTGTCATAAACACAATGAGAGACGGCAAAATCCAAAATAACCTTAAATAGCTATGTTGAATTAATACATATAATGACAGAGCTTGTCATCGGCAGATGTGATGCGTCTACCGTGTCGGCTAGTGACTGCGTGCTTGTCACCTCTCACTTTCAGCCTGCGCCGCTGGCTAGCACTGCTGCTGCAGCTATGCGAAAAGAAGAGCAGAAGGCGTAAGTCTCTTTCTGTCAGTACATAGCCTCTCCATCACCAAGCCCTACGCTGTGCCTCCTCGTGGCGACAGGGAGTAACTGAGCACCTCACGGACTCAGGCTAAATCTCGTGGGACTCAGAGGAGGTCTGGCCCCCAGACGTGAGGCATGCAGGCCCACCGGCGTATGGGTATGCCCTGGCGCCCACGAAGAAGATCCCCAAGCTATGGGTGAATAGCTCCACTGCCTTGTGGACATCTCGGGAGAGAATAAGGCTAGCGGAGAGACCGTACACAAACCGATGGAAGGCAACGGGAAACCACCATCGTAATTTTCCCTGGTTACTCATGAACAGAAACAAAAAAATGGAAAATGAAGACAACGGCGTAAATACGTGCTCCTGTGGAGCAGCTTCGTCCGGTAACTCATATGAAAGAGGAGTAGGCATCATGACGGACAAAGACAAATTTAAAGCAGTTAAGGGATACTGGGCTGTGTCCGACAGTTTTGCTGGTCAAATTGGGAGGCAAACCATTTGATATCAACATCATTCAGGTGTATGCACCAACATCCGCAAGTACTCAGGAAGAAATCGACAACTTCTACGAAGTATTAGAGATGGCCAAAGTCCAATGTAAATCACAAGAAGTTACTGTAATAATGGGAGATTTTAATGTTAAAGTGGGACAGGATAGGGTGGAGGATATAGTTGGACCTCGTGGCCTTGGTAGGCAAAATGAAAGGGGAGAGAAACTTGTAGAATGGGCACAGATGAATGAGTTCATAGTAGGAAACACCTGGTTTGAGCAGCCTAACAGAAAAAATGGACTTGGATGAGTCCAGGAGATAATACCAAAAATCAGATTGACTACATCCTGATCAACAAAAGATTTAGAATTTCTTTACTGTCAGCAAAAACACTACCAGGCGCAGACTGCAACAGTGACCACAATCCTGTAGTGGGAAGATTTAGGCTGAAATTGAGGAAACGAAAACAGACCAAAAGCAACATCAAACTAAACCTTGGACTCTTAAAGTCAGATGAAATGATACGTCAAAAATTTAATGTACATGTTCAAAACAAATTCAGTGCTCTGGAAGACGTTGGTGACAGTGAGGAACAATGGACAAAGTGAGAAATTCGATAAATGAACTTGTGAAGAAATCCCTAAGGCAAATAGAAAAGCAAAAAAGAGCTGGATGACTAATGAAATTTTGGGCTTGATGGAGGAAAGGAGGAAGGCAAAGAGAAACGAGGAGATATACAGGAAGATACACAAGGATATCAGGAATAGGTGCAATGAAGCTAAGGAAGCTTGGCTGAAAACAAAGTGCAAAGAAATGGAAGACCGACACAAAACGGATCCTCAGGGTATGTACAGACGAATTGAAGAAATTGTCCACAGGAAAAATACATGCACATCAACTGGTTGCTTGAAATCGAAAGATGGCACGCTTATCATGGAAAAAGACAAAATATTAGACAGATGGGGAGAGTACATTAAAGACCTTTTTGAGGATGACAGAAACGAAGAACACATTATAAGAGAGAACGTTGAAGACCATCCATAATGACAGATGAAGTTAGAGCAGCACTGAAAAAGATGAAACCAGGAAAAGCCCCAGGATCAGACAACATTACTACAGAGATGATTGAAGCCCTGGAGGAATTTGGCCTTGAAAAAATAACAGTCTTCCTAAATGAAATTTACGACACTGGAAAAATCCCCAAAGATAATTATGTCAAAATCAATTTTCATTGCACTTCCAAAGAAGACAGGGGCTATAGAATGCGAACTCCATCGCACAATCAGTTTGATGAGTCATGTAACAAAAATTATGTTAAGAATAATCATGATGAGGACAAGGAATAGAACCAAAAGAGAAATAGCAGAAGAACAGTGTGGATTTGTGGAAGGGAAAGGAACTATTAATGCCATATAACATCCTAAGAACTATCATAGAGAGGTCAATTGAGATGAATAAGGATTTGTATTTATGCTTTGTTGACTACACCAAGGCTTTCGATCGGGTAAGACATGATGAATTGATCAACCAACTGGAGAGACTCAATGTTGATGGAAAAGATCTACGAATAATCAGAAATATGTACTGGGAACAAACAGCTGCTATGAGAATAGAAAACAATGTAAGCTCTTTCCAAAACATCAAAAAACATCATGAGAAACCTAGAAGAAGACCCAGGATTAAAGGTTGGAGGGAAAATGATAAACAACATTCGACACGCAGATGACACCGTGCTAATTGCGGAAAATGAAAGGGAACTACAAAACCTTGTGAATATACTAGAAATAGAAAGCAAAGGTAAGGGGCTGGAACTAAGCAGCAGGAAGACTGAAGTCATGGTGATCAGAAAAAAAACACCTGAAATCCCCTCATGCAAAATAACAACAAATGGCACAACCTTGACACAGGTTGACAAATTTAAATACCTGGGAACGATCATTTCATCAGACGGCAGATGCACATCAGAAATAGCCGGCAGAATCGGCCAAGCCAAAACAGCGTTCAAGAAGATGACAAGCATTCTTACAACAAATACCTATCAATTAACATCAGGAAAAGAGTTCTTGAATGTTATATAGAACCAATACTGGTGTACGGATGTGAGGCGTGGACAGTCGGCAAGCAAAGCCAGAACAAGATTGACGCAGCCGAGATGTGGTTTCTAAGAAGAATGTTGAGAGTTCCATGGACAGCAAAGAAAACAAACGAGACAGTCTTGATGGAGGCAGACACAAGTAGATCATTCATATGGAAGATTAGGAAAAGACAGGCAACAGCTATAGGCCATGTTATGAGTAAAGGGGATTTGGAGCACCTGGTCACAACGGGAAAGCTGAAGGGAAAGAGAGCACCAGGTAGACCCAAGGAGAAAGTGCTGAACGGACTTGCAGAGTGGCTGGGGATGAGGAGGGTGGGGGAGATGCTTGGGGCAAAGAGAGATAGAGACAGATGGAATCCATGATCGCCAACGCCATACGGCAGGGCACCTGATGATGATGAATGACAGAGAGAGAGAGGGACAGACAGACAAATAGACAGACACACAGACACAAGACAGAAAGCAGACAAAGAGAGAGAGACAGAGAGACAGAGACAGACACAGAGACAGAGAGACAGACAGACAGACATAGAGACAGAGAGACAGACAGACAGACAGACAGGGAGAGAGACAGACAGACACAAAGAGAGAGAGGAGAGACAGACAGAGACACAGAGACAGAGACACAGACAGAGAGCACATACCCCATACTTGTACTTCACAGAGACCAATATAATTGCTGCTCTTCTTCCTGTTGTGTTTGTGTAACCTGACGAAACGACCAGTCAGAGGTGAGTTACAAGTGACGTCAAATTTCACACGGGTAATGTTGTTGGGATATTCGTAACAGGTCTTGTTGTCTATTTCCACAATCATACCTTCCATGAAAGATGTCCTTTCTGAGGGAAAGAAAACACATACACACACACAAACACACACACACACACCCCACACACACACACACACCACACACACATACACACACACACATATATACACATACACACCACACACACACACACACACACACACACACACACACACACACACACACCACACACACCCGTGGCCTGGTTAGTTCTGCTTAAATGCTTCTTCTCTATGCGATTTCTGCTGAAGGATAGCACAACATCAACAACAACAACAACAACAACAACAAAAAGAAAAAGGCTTGATTAGAGCTGCTTAATGTTTCTTTTCAGACATTTCGCAAACAATCCAAAAGATTTCTTTTATCACAATCATCATCTCGGTCAATTTTGATAACAAGAATGATTTATAATGATGATGATGATGATGATAATAATAATAATAATAATAATAATAACAACAATAATAATAATGATGCTGATGCTGCTGATAATGGTGATAATGATGATGATGATGACATAATTAAAATAATAATAATTATTGTTATGTTATCATCGTCATGATTATGAGTGTTATCATATTATCATAGCCTCATTATTTTTTATCGCTTTTATCATTTATCATTGCCATCATTATCACCATGGTTATTACTATTATCAGTATCATTATTACTGTTGCTTGTTAGCAGATGTAGTCATAGAAGTTGTGGTAGAAGTAGTAGTGTATCATGATTATTATTCCTCTCATTACTGTTACGAAAATAATAAATATTACTATTATCATCTTTATCGTTGCTACCGTTGACATTTATCATAATAGTATACTCGACGCATAATTCATTATCATCAGCATGTGCCCTGTCTCATGGCATTGGTGATCATGGCCCTCCATATGCATCTATCCTTGTCGCCGCAAGCACATCTTCCACCCTCTCTGTTCTCAGCCACCAGTATCTTCTCCCCAGGTCTACCTGGTGTTTTCTTTCTCTCCAGCTTTCCTGTTGTGACCAGGTGCTCTAATTCCACTTTCCTCATAAAACGGCCTGTAAATGTTGATTGTCTTTTCCTAATCTTCCTTATCAATGATCTTCTTGTGTCTGCCTCCATCAAGACTGTCTCGTTTGTTTTCTTTGCTGTCCATGGAACTCTCAACATTCTTCTTAGAAACCACATCTCGGCTGCCTCAATCTTGTTCTGGCTTTGCATGTTGACTGTCCACGCCTCACAACTATATAACAGTATCGTTTCTATGTAACATTAAAAGAACTCTTTTCCTGATGTTAATTGATAGGCATTTGTTGGTAAGAACGCTTTTCAATTTCTTGAAGACGCATACTTAGTGAGGGTGAAATACTGAAGTCTGTGCACAAGCTGGCCATAACAGTGAAGCTGGAGGAAAAGAGAATACCAGGTAGACCCAGGGAGAAAATATTGGACGGACTTGCAGGGTGGCTCAGGACAGAGAGGGTGGGAGATGTATTTACAGTGCCATTATCGCCAACGTCACGCAGCAGGGCACACGATGATGGTACAAATGTTACGGGTCGTTATGGTATTGGACTTGTGTTGTATTAGATTGACACTAGTCCAAGGATGGTGCTACGACACTGGTTAAGTGGGGTAATATTTCCACGCGACCAGTACACAGTTCTTTAAGCTAACACCTTACCATTTGCCTCGTCTGGATACTGGAGGCTCTTTCAGTACAAATGGTATCCACACCTTCTGGAAATTCTGTGCCAGAAATTTCCTTTTTTTCCGTCACTCTTTGTTTCTGCTTTGCTCTTTTGCTTTCTGTCATCTATTCCTACAGTTTCTGCCTTACTGGTCCATTCACCTGTATGTGTTCTCTGAAGCCTTACAAATACTCTCTTACGATTGATAATTGGGTGCATTTGTTACGTGACTTTTGGCTCTAAGAAAATGTGACGTGGAGAAGCAATGTTTGGCAATTTAGGCTCTTGTTTTTGTATGTTTTATCGTCCTAAGTTATGTTTAAATTTGTGTTCATTATTTTCAAATCCCCAGATGATAAATTGGAATGCTCAACGCCAGAGGCATATCCTCAGATTATGTGCGGGAATGCATATATATGTGTACTTAATTTTCTTTTCCAGATGACAGTGTTTTTTTGTTTTTGTTTGTTTGTTTGTTTTTTATCTCCCAGTATTGTATTGCGTACGTTTTCAGATAGTTATAGCCCCTGATATGGCTCTGCGCAGTCGGCCAGGCTTTCTAAAAAAATAACGATAACAACAACTTCTACCATTACTACTGCTAGTACTACTACCACTACTACTACTACCACTACTACCACTACTACCACTACTATTACTACTACTACTACTACCACCACCACTACTACTACTACCAGAACTACTACAACTACTGCCGCTACACTATCATAAACACCACTGCAGCCTAAACCGTACTTTCATCTGCATAGATGGTTAAAGATGACAAGGTGTATATGTCACCCAGGTCGACCTGCCACCAGGCATTCATGTCCTCTGAGCTGGTGTAGACACAGTTTGTTGACGTCCCACCATTCACAGCCACGCAAGCCGGGCTGGACGTTCCAACAGAATTCCGGAAGAGTGAGCTGATGACGGCTTTCTTCCTGTACGCTACATTTACTGCAGACATACACACAGTGTCTTACTACCACAGAAACAATCAATATCTTTAACCCTTTGACTCCCCCACCCTGTCCACCAGCGTCCTGCATTGCCAAAAATGCTAGGAAAGCAAAAACTTAACCCTTTGATTCCCTTGCCCTATCCACCAGCTCCCTGCAGGAAGCTGGTGGATAGGTTGGAGGAGTCAAAAGGTTAAGTTTCTGCAATTGGTGGACAGGATGAGGGAGTCAATGGGTTAAATAAAAAGATTGCCCAGATAATATTTCAAAATCTGTTGTGTGGAATGTTTTGCAGAAATTGTCAAGAAGTTAATTCTAAATCGTTGGTAAAATATCGCCAGAAATTGTTAAAAGAGAAGATTTCAAATTTGTTGGTGCAATATCTTGCTGAAATTGTTAAAAGAGAAGATTTCAAATTCGTTCGTGCAGTATCTTGCAAATTACTGTTACATTATTTACATTGGCTTTGCTTGAAACATTGAATACAACCAATCGGTGTTTTACAAATTTCGACGAGAGACACACACACGCACACGCACACACACACACACACACACACACACACACACACACACACACACACACACACACACACACACACACACACACACACACACACATACAGAATCAGAACACGTGTTACTGTAACAAAACAGCACACAGAGCTGGTCGCTAGGATGTTGGATCACTGTAAGATTAATGATGTAACTGTTTCCATTTTGTTTTGTTTTTTCCTGGTTCCTATTTGCTGGAACGCGGTTCATCTATTTACAAGTGTTGTCTGGAACTCTCTTCCCCCGACCCTGCCTCTCCTCCCAATCTGTTCACTCATGAGCCTGGAGAGATAAAATGGGCGTGAGGTTCCAACCAACTCTACTATGAATAGGTATACTTACTCTGTTCAGGGTTGGAAACAGCAGTGAGGGACATGACATTGATACCGCTATCGTAATGTTCGCCCCAAGAAGATTTGAGATATGTGCCAAAACAAGATTGCGACAGCTGAAATGTGGTTTCTAAGAAGAATGTTAAGAGTTCCATGGACAAACAAACGAGACAGTCTTGAAGGAGGCAGACACAGAAAGAACACTAATGAAGAAGATTGGATGAGACAAGTAACAGTTATAGGACATTTTATGAGGAAAGAGAAATTAGAGCACCTCGTCACAATAGGAAAGCTGGAGGGGAAAAGGAGCATCATGGAGAAAATACTGGACGGACTTGTGGTGTGAATGAACACAGAGATGGTGGGAGATATACTTGTAGCAACAAGGGATAGATTGGTATGGAGGGCTATGATCCCCAAAGCCATGCAGCAGGGCACTTGATGATGATGTCCAGTTGTTTCCTCTAAAAGGTCAGGACACGAAAAACTTGACCTCTCACGTACGTTAAGAGGCTGCTTTTTCAGTTGGTGTAGGGCATTGACTCAGTTTCAGTTGATATGCAAAACTCAAACAGTATTAAGGTTACGAATACTGTCCTTCACTGAAAAAAACTCGCTCATTACTTTTGCATAATGTGTATAATAGTGTTCTGAGATATTGCCTTAGAAATCATGTCTTGTCGTGCTGCTGTTGTCAAAGTTATTTCGAATCTAGGTCAACGTTTCTTTTTTTGTTATATACAGTATATACAACAACGAACACGCAAAGATGCACAGCCATAGAAAATAGGAAAAAATAACTTTTTTGTGTATGATGAATGACAGCAATTGACAAAGATTTTAACAACATTAAAATTTACCAAACGAATGGCTGAATGATGGAATGATCTGTACAAATGGGATATTGTAGGAGCTTAGTATAGATAAACATGCCCTACTAGTCCAAACCAAGTACCTTTTCTGCCATCAGAAGACCTGATTCCCTCAGTGCCGCAACCGTTCAGACATGTACACTGGGGATCTGCGAGAAGAAACCACATTCAACGCTTGATCATTCTGGACACTTTAGTGAAGAGATTAGAAGTTACATTTGGGATTTATGACGGATCCTTAAGTGGAACCAGAAAAAAAACACGAAAAAAGAAGAAGAACGCGTATTTAATACAACAAGAAAAGACAGGCACACACATTTTCAGCCAACTGGCCTTTGTCAAGCTTAAGATCACAAACAAACAAACACCAGATACAAACATTAGGAGAAAACGACTGGACAAAGCAGCAGGGAAGTTTCAGACCTTTTCTCCTAATTTTTGTTCTGGTGATTGTTTGTTCGTGATTTTATGCTTGACAAAGTCCAGTTGGACGAAAAGTTGTGCCTGTCTTGTCTTGTTGTATTAAATACACGTTCTTATTCTCTTCTCATGTTTTTTCCCTGGTTCCTGTTTGTTTGTAACGTGGGCAATCACACTTGTTTTGGATCCTCAAGTGGTTTGTCTCTAATGTCAGTGAGCGCTGCCTGTCCGTCTTGAGTAAACGGCAGTCTGTTTATTCATTGCCCTTCTCTCATGTACAATGTTGCACAAGGTTCTGTTCTGGATCTTGCTTTGTTTACATTATACCTACAGCCCCTGCCTGATGGAACTGCTGTACGTGACTGTGATTTTCATACCTCTGCAGATGACACAGAACTGTCAAAATGTTTTTGACCACATGATTGCTCATCTGTTGAAAGTAGCGTCCAGATGTGTTGTCCAGCTCTCAGCATGTTTTTTGTTTGTTTGTTTGTTTGTTTGTTTGTTTGTTTGTTTGTTTGTTTGTTTGTTTTGGCGGGGCTATGATTAAAGAAATGGTGTCCTCTACCTTGTTGATAGGCAGCTGAGGCTTTGTGTATCGACTGAGAAGGAAGAACTTTCTGTGAAGCGTGACAAGTTTAAACTGAGTAGTTAGTTGTGCTGTGATTCAGACCTCTAATTATTATTTACATCTTTGTATATCTGTTATGTCGTGATTCAGACCGCTGATGATTTATTCACTTTATAGATTTGTTCTTTTCTTTAAGATAAGATACGCAGATACACATGCCATTTACATGTAAGCACGATTGTTTCAATGATAGACTGATACAATTCTAGTATTAAAAAATATAGACTAAGTAAAAGATAGGCAAGGTAGGACCTCAGGGCCTGGCCAGCTCATGGGTTTATGTGCAGGCTTAAGGTTTGTGCCATGATCACCGTACACATGACACCTGTGACGTTAGTGCATACGGAATTCATTACAAGCGCGGAGACGTTGTCTTGAGAAACTGAAACTGAAACTGGGATGAACAGCCACAAACTCAAGCTGAACACAGA
>CM060312.1:10545787-10550787 GCA_030674185.1 Monoplex corrugatus
TGAATGCAACACATATGAAATGTCGTGACAAGCACATCAGCATCATACACTCTGTTCACATCATGAACCAGGACACACAAAACAATGGTGGGGTATAAGCTCCTACTTCCTTTTCTGTGAATCACTTCCTTCCAGTTGTAGTCGGGGTCCAGACCATACTATAGATATGACGAACAGAAACTAGCAGAAGAAACAACAACTATATGTCACGCCATTCTGAGAATCTCCCTTTTTGATACAAAAAGCTTTATCAAAAATCCGTATTTTGTACTTTTCAAAATCACTGTGATCTGGACAAAGCTTTGATTCAAACAAAATTCGATGTGAATTGAGGATGATGGTAAAATGTCAGAACTGTGTAGACAACATTCAAATATTGTTAAAAGTTGCTGATGAAATGCTGTTCACACATCTTGTAATGAACTTGTCGGCCCATCAGTCGCTGTGGTGTAGTGGTTAACACAACGGACTACCGACTGGAATGTTGTGGGTTCGAATCCCCAGCAGTCCCTTCATAAATATGTTATTGTGGTGGTTTTCGGCTCTGACCCGTTCCTACCCAGAGTTGGGCGTCCTGTGGGCTCATTGGGAAGACTACGATCACAAAGTCGAGTCTCATCCACTTCACGGATGGGTCACTAAGGGTGTTGCTCAAATCCTATGACCAACACGGCAGGTATCTGCATTTCTCGGGCCTGGTTGACGCCAGAATATGTGATGATAGTAAGCGTAGAGTACAGCCCTGTCACGCAGTCTCGATCCTAGATGGAACTCCATAGTATCATGACTATCATCCTCATCGACACATCGTCATCGCATCGTTAAAACAACAACAAACAAACGAAAAATTGTGCCAGCTTCTGTGGCGTAAATAATGGACTAAATAAAAACATGAGCACAAATATAACCGCCCTAAGTGCGATGATCCTAAAAAAAACCTTGTAGGCCACAATGAAGACATTTAACATCGGGCAAAAATGTAATCAACACCATCCATCAACCATATTCCAAGACAACCAGTGCTGTCCTTACACAGGGTGCTGCAGGAGAGTGGTTCCATACTTCGATTGGAGTTTGTCAGGGCTACTTTCTGTCCCCCACGCTTTTCAACATATTCCTGGGACGTATCATGAGTGAGGCATTTGAAAGTCACGATCACGTACGTTCCCTTTGCAGCCTTTGCAGACGACATAAATGGCCTGGCAGTAAATGAGCAAGAACCCATTAGGAATCAGAAAAACACGAAAATAGAATCAGAACGCGAATTTATACAACAAAGCAAGACAGGCGCAAATCTTTGGCCAACTGGCCTATGTCAAGCGAGAATGTAAGATCACAAACACCAAATAAAAAATTAGGAGAAAAAGACTGAAACTTCCCTGCTGCTTCGTCCAGTGGGAGAAGAGGACTGAAATACGCGTTCTGGTTCTATTTTCGAGATTGTCTGGTTCCTGTTTGCTTCAACGCGGGCAGTCTCACTTGTTTTTGAAGAACTTATTCATCATCATCATCATCATCAGATGCCCTGCCGCATGGCGTTGGCAATCATGGATTTCCATCTGTCTTTATCTCTTGTTGCCCCAAGCACCTCTTCCACCCTCCTTGTACCCAGCCACTCTGCAAGTCCGTCTAGTATCTTCTCCCTGGGTCTACCTGGTGCTCTCTTTCCCTCCAGCTTTCCCGTTGTGACCAGGTGCTCCAAATCCCCCTTCCTCATAAAATGGCTTACTAATGTTGCCTGTATTTTTCTAATCTTCCTTGTGAGTGATCTACTTGTGTCTGCCTCCATCAAGACTGTCTCGTTTGTTTTCTTTGCTGTCCATGGAACTCTCAACATTCTTCTTAGAAACCACATCTCGGCTGCTTCAATCTTGTTCCGGTTCTGCTTGCCGACTGTCCATGCCTCACAACCATACACCAGTATTGGTTCTATATAACATTCAAGAACTCTCTTCCGAATGTCAATTGATAGGCATCTGTTTGTAAGAATGCTTTTCATCTTCTTGAATGCTGCTTTTGCTTGGCCGATTCATGCTGGCTACCTCTGATGTGCATTTGCCGTCTGGTGAAATGATCGTTCCCAGGTATTTAAACTTATCAACCTGTCTCAATGTTGTGCCATTTGCTGTTATTTTGCATGAGGGGATTTCAGGTTTTTTACTGATCACCATGACTTCAGTCTTTCTGCTGTTTAGTTCCAAGCCTTTACCTTTGCTTTCTATTTCTAGTATATTCACAAGGTTTTGTAGGTCCCTTTTCATTTTCTGCAATTAGCACGGTGTCATCTGCGTATCGAATGTTGTTTATCATTTTTCCTCCAACTTATTAGTCTTGTTAAATTAACAGATTAGATAAAACGTCAACAAGACATGGTGTGGAAATCAGCTTCGATAATACCATCACTACTGACATAAATGCCCATGGACTGAAACTAGGAAGTGTTCAACATTTATTTAACTGGAATCTATCGTTAGCAACAAGGGATCCAAACCAGAAATCCTTTTCTAGGGCAACAAAGACAATATCAGCGCGTACCAAGCTGAAACCTGTATGGAAGGACGAGAACATATTCACGAAATTACACATCAGGATTTTACGTGTGCTGATATATTCCATCTTCCTGTATAGATCATCATCATCAGCAGGTGTCCTGCCGCATGGCGTTGGCGATCATGGACTTCCATCTGCCTCTATCTCTCATTGCCCTAGCATCTCACCCACCCTCCTCGTCCCAGCCACACTGCAAGTCCATCCAGCATTTTCTCCCTGGGTCTACCGGTGCTCTCTTTCCTCCAGCTTTCCGTTGTGACCAGGTGCTCCAAATCCCCCTTCCTCATAAAATGGCCTATAAATGTTGCCTGTATTTTCCTAGTCATTCTTATGAGTGATCTACTTGTGTCTGCCTCCATCAAGATTGTCTCGTTTGTGTTCTTTGCTTTCCATGGAACCCTCAACATTCTTCTTAGAAACCTGTATAGATATGAGACAAAAACCTTCAGAGCGAATTCGGAAAGACCAATTTAAGCCATGGAAATGGGGTGTTATCGTGAGGAACTAAACACCAGATACAGTAATCACATCACCAATGAACATCAGAGACACTAATCACATCACCAATAAACACCAGATACACTAATCACATCACCAATGAACATCAGAGACACTAATCACATAACCAATCAACATCAGAGACACTAATCACATCACCAATGAACATCAGATACAGTAATCACATCACCAATGAACATCAGATACACTAATCACATCACCAATCAATATCAGATACAGTAATCACATCACCAATCAACATCAGATACACTAATCACATCACCAATCAACATCAGATACAGTAATCACATCACCAATCAACATCAGATACACTAATCACATCACCAATCAACATCAGATACACTAATCACGTCAATATCAACATCAGATACACTAATCACATCAATATCAACATCAGATACACTAATCACATCACCAATCAACATCAGATACACTAATCACATCAATCAACATAGATACACTAATCACATCACCAATGAACATCAGATACACTAATCACATCACCAATCAACATCAGATACACTAATCACATCACCAATCAACATCAATACAGTAATCACATCACCAATCAACATCAGATACACTAATCACGTCAATATCAACATCAGATACACTAATCACATCAATATCAACATCAGATACACTAATCACATCACCAATGAACATCAGATACACTAATCACATCAATATCAACATCAGATACACTAATCACATCAATATCAACATCAGATATACTAATCACATCACCAATCAACATCAGATACACTAATCACATCACCAATCAACATCAGATACACTAATCACATCACCAATCAACATCAGATACACTAATCACATCACCAATCAACTACTACTACTACACTACTATTACTACCACTAAATCTTTAATGCACTCTCCCCATCTATCACACACACACACACACACACACACACACACACATACGCCACACACACAGACACACACAACACACACACATACGCCACACACACACAGACACACACACATACATACACACACATACACACACACATACGCCACACACACACACACACTCACACAGGCATACACACAGACACACTCACACGTACACACACGTACATACACCACACACATACACACACGCACGCACACACACACACACGCACAGACGCACACACACACACACACACACACAACACCACAACACACACTACATCACACACATACACACACACCAGCTGTCATTTTCCATGATAAGCGTACTATCTTTCGATTTTAAGCAGCCAGTTGATGTGTATGTCTTTTTCCTGTGGACAATTTCTTCAGTTTTTCTGTACATACTCTGAGGACCTGTCCTGCGTCGGTCCTCCATCTCTTCACAATCCGTTTTCAGCCAAGCTTCCTCAGCCTCATTGCATCTATTTCCCTGTTAAGAGGCCTGTGTGTGTGTGTGACAGGATGGGATATGGTCTTTTGTAGGAATGGTGAAGGGATTTGTCCGCTGTCGTGTAGGAAGAGCAGGGGGTTCGGAGACTGGAGGATTCAATTACCAGCAATACCCTTGAAAAGGCCAGCCAGGTCTTCTTGTCTCTTGTTCTTGTTTGGTATTATTAATGTCCCAGCGTGGTTACGATTGGGACTGACTGTCTGGAGGATGAAGTGTGTCGTATAATTAAAGAGGGAAAGCGTTGCTTGTAGTTTCCTCCAGAACTAGCCAGGTGAATGAGTTAATGACTGTCTTTTTGTATTGGTATAAGCCAGTGAAGGGGTTATGCAGATGCCTCTTTTTGTTAATCTCCTCGCTACCCTCCCCCCCCCCTTTACTTTCAAGACAGATTATTTTATGACATCTCAGAGGGATGTGTGTGTGTGTGTGTGTGTGTGTGTGTGTGTGTGTGTGTGTGTGTGTGTGTGTGTGTGTGTGTGTGTGTGTGTGTGTGTGTGTAAGAGA
>CM060312.1:10555787-10583287 GCA_030674185.1 Monoplex corrugatus
TATATGGGTTCATAAACTGAATACACATAGCAGTAAATGGGCTCATGAAAAATTTTGGGTTCACAAAATGTGAACCCTTTTTTTTTTACCTATGAAAATGAAGCAGATGGTCATGAAATATCCTAAAAATAAATCTCAGCAATTTGTCTCATTTGTGGGTTTTTTTCGGGAACCTTGCAGATTTGGCTGACTTAACATGTTTTAAAAATCTGGGTTTAGAATCTTCAGAATCAGAATGAAATTCAAGAGAACATGACATTTGATAAAATCATAGCCCAACGATGTAATTATTTTATTGATTGTTTAGATAAAACTTCAGTGGTTACTTTCTTATGTGGTTGTTTTATTGATGGTTTAGATATATATCACGGCTGTTCCAACCCGACTCTTTAGTTGCAGAAGCCCCTAGCTGTGACCTGACCTTATTTCAGAGGGAGAGGGCAGACCATGCAAATTACGCCTGCTTATAGCGGTTGTGCAGCGGAAGGAAGAAAAATGAGTTAGTAAATAAATAGTCGTAGATTTTACAGCGCCTTTTAATAGTCTGTCTGATATATAAATGACCGTGTTGCTGATACAAACAGCTTTAAAATGATACCAAACATGACTAGATTAGTCTAGTAGTAGTAGGCTACGCTACCACATACTGAACAAAACAGGCTTAATTTCACGGAGTAGAATGAATTTGTCAAGATCTCAGGGTTTGTTTTTTTTTTTCGTAGCTTCCAACCCCTCTAGCCAAACTTCTGAAGTTTTTGCACACTATTAGAGCTATGTCGCACAAACTTCAACACTTCAGAAAGGGTCTCCACTTACGGCAACAACTCACACCTACTATAGACCATTTCCATTTTCTTTTCTTGAATTAGTGCACGCACAACCACGAGGAGAGGGAGAGAGAGGAGTGAAAGAGGGAGAGAGATGAGTGAGAGAGAGAGAGAGAGAGAGAGAGAGAGAGAGAGAGAGAGAGAGAGAGAGAGGAGAGAGAGAGAGAGAGAGATGCTATAATCTTCAACACACTGTCATACGTATTGATGATCTCTTACCAGATCCCAGTAAGTGGTTTCCGGCTGAGAGTGACATAAGTTAAGTACACCACTTTCACGAAGTCGGCCACCTGACTTGGCTAACACGGCATGGGCACATTAAATTTTCGCTCATAACTTGTAGTGTTACTTTGTCTTTTATTATTATTATTAATCATTATTATTATTGTTATTATTATTATTATCATCATTATTATTGTTATTATTATTATTATTATTATTATTTATTGGTCTGCTTGAGTCGCACAATACTTGTACATCACATTGTTGTAACATGATCTTTATTCATTAACTCATTAGTCATTCTGCTGAGCATTGTTGAGACACTTGTTTATGTCAAACATCAGAGGTATATAGTAAGACCACTTTGATACGAATGTTGTATAGCACATATTTACTTGCTATGCGTCGTTCTATCATGAACCTCCATTTAAACTGTTGTAAGAACACATGAAAGATAGGTTGTATTTTCTCTTTTCGACATTTATATAAGAAGAATTTTTCGAAAATAAAAAATCGCCACTTTTTAAATTAACAAATGCAAAGAAGGGAAACACCCACGTCAGTGGCATGCTGACACTGGAATGTCTATCACAGCGTGTGTACAGGGGAGTCAAGGGCCAGGCTATGTGCCATGCCTCTCAGCAACTAAAGATGCTGTTTCTGGTCATTTTGCACAGCCGTGATATGGAATGTTTATTTTTGTTTGTTTGTTTTGTTTGTTTGTTGTTTGTTTGTTTGTTTTTTGTTTCAGTGATATACCAACACAGTTCTCTGATACTGATGTTGATGGAATGCAGTCTTCAGGATCTGAACGGCAGCCTGGAGATGGCAGCTCTTCCTCTGAGGATGAGTTCATCCCTGTTGACTACATCTCACAAAGGAAAATAAGCCACCAACCCAGCGGGCTGTGTGTGCCATCTGCAGGCTGCAGTTCTGGCAGAGATGCAGCAAGAGAAACATTGACCGTGTGTGTATGTAATCAAAATAATGACTTGATGGATTGATGTGATGTTAAAGGGTATTCAGAGTCTGATAGTAATGCTGACAGCTTTGTATTCCCTATGCTGAGTAAACGCAAGGAACGTATGATTACGGTTGCAAAAAGAGCAACCAAAAACAGATGGGACAAAAAAATGTTTGTAAATTTTTCAATCAGCCAAAGACCAAAATGAGTACACATCTTCAGAGAATGCATAAAATAAAGTAAAGGTGGCTGCTGTTTTAGCTTTACCAAAAGGTAGTAAGGCAAGAGAGATGGGTTTGTTAATCTTCTTCATGAAAGTGATTATGAGCATAACGCCAGTGTTCTCCGGTGTGGGTCAGGGTGTCTTATTTTTATTCAAAAGTACCGTTCAGACAAATGTAGCAAGCATGACTGTCTAGCTTGTCCCCACTGCAAAGGCTTGTATAGTAAATCTTTGCTTTCAAAACATGTCTCCCGCTGTCCTTTGAAACCTGAAGGGAAATTGGGGAAAGGCCACAGCTCAAAAATGGGGCGGCTGATGTTGTCTGTTACATACTCTACTTCTGCTTCTTTTCGAGAGAAAATTCTTTTGAAAATGAGAGAGGATGATGTCAGCAGATTAGTAAGATCAGACGGTGTGACCATTCAGTACTGGGAAAGGTTGTTTAATGAGAGAGACATAGAGGAGCACACAGTTGGACAAATAGTTGGACGACAGAGAGAGCTTGGCAGGTTGGTAAAATTGTTACAGGAATGATGTGACTTGACGGTTTCCACCATAACGGCTGCTCTTGATCCGGCAAATTTTGATGTCCTCATTTCTTGTGTGAAGGAGCTGGCAGAGTTTTCTGAATCATGTCCCAATTTCAAAAAACGTTCTCTTGCTCTGAAGATGGGCTACTCACAAAGGAAATGCTGCCAGATACTTGATGCAGAAGCGATCAAAATCGATGATGGAGATCAGAGAGACAAAGCTGAATATGAACGTTTCATGCTCTTGAATGAAGGAAACTGGTATGACAAAGGGTCAGCGTGCACTGCACAGTGTGTAGAGCGAGCCAACATGAACAGGCCACAGTTGTTGCCCTCTGTGCCAGATGTCGAAAAAGTGACTTCACTGTTGGAGGCTGACTCCAAATCTGAATCCTACCCAGTTTGGCAAAGGCAACACTTTGCTTAATTACAATCTTTAATCATAAGAGGGGAGGTGAAGTCCAATGCATGAAAGCTGAGGATTTTAAAGTTAGCCGAAGATGAGCCTTGCTGACACAGAAATTCTGGAAAGTCCGACCGAATCAGAAAAGAGGCTGTCTCGTGTTCATCAACGAGTAGAAGTCAAGAGGGAAGTTTAATCGGGATGTGTCATGACAGAGAGTATTCAGAGGTTAATGCAGATGCGAATCATTCTAAAGATAGACAGTGTGTACTTTTTTCCTCCCCTACAGTGAAAACCCGTACCGTGGCTCTGATGTCCGTGGACACTACACTTTTGCTGCTGGGGTCAATGAAGATTCTCTTTACGGCCACAAACCTCACAGAGCAGTTGGCCACACTCAGCCAGGCAATGGAAGTACAAAAATGGACCAAGATCAGCTGGCCATATTTCTGGGCCATGACATTCAGGTTCACCGAAATGTATATCGACAGACACCGGAAGTAATGCCGACATACAAAGTAGCCAGTGTCCTGCTGAAGTTAAATGGCGGCATTGAACTTCTGTCTGAAATCACTGATGAAAGCATCACCAGTGAAGAGATTATGCCAGAGGCTGAGGAGACACCAGACAATAAGCAAGAGAGTACCCAACGAGTAGTGACACATACAGACAGAACTACAACACTTGTGGTAATCACACAGGTAAAATCGGACCTTAGTCTGCCTACAGACAGACACAAAAGACCAAGCATGCTGCTGCAGATCTTTCTTTTGTTTCTACAGACAGAGTCCTAGAAGAAGGAAGAGGTAGTGTAGAAAGTGACAGCGATGAAGAGAAGTTTCATCTCATGTGGAGTGCTATTCAACACCAAACAGACAGCCCAAAAGCGAAGACTTGCATGGACTGTGGAGAGTGCTTTGTTTTGAACAGATTGTCAGGAAAACATTAAGTGGAAGTGTTGATGGCGAAAGAAGCCTTGTCTTAGGCGAAGAAGTTGGACAGATATCAAATACCATGTTTACAATCAGTTAAAAAAAAAAACGTCCTGTCATGTGACTCTGTTTTTAATTGCTTTATGAACTAAGCGCATTCATTTATTCACATTTTGTCCAAGAGTTCTGTTTCGATAATACACTTTGCGTAGGGGCATTGCATGAACTGAGTGGACAAGTGCAGGGGATGTCGAATGAAACAGACGCATCAGATTATTGATTGTTGTCCTCAAGGGTCTTAGTTTTTTAACAAAGCTGACATTTTTGGTACAGTTAAGTGCTCACTAAATTGAGATTCCTGTCAATGGACTTCTTGTTCAAGAGATCAGTATTGTGCCTTTATTTCCTTGATATGACCAATTCCATGTAGGGATACCGGAGACTCTTTCAGTATAAATCATATGTCCACCTTATGGAAAATTGTTAGGAATTTCCTCTTTTATGTCACTCTCATTGTTTCTTCACTCCTCCTTTGCTGTCTGTCGTCTTTTCCTATCATTTCCAGCCTTGCTGGTCCATTCACCTGTATGTGTTCCATAAAGCCTTACATACTTCTTAGGATTGATAGCTGGGTACATATATTGACTGCATGTTTGGGTCTTAGGAAATGTGCTGTGCAGGAGCGATTTTAGGTAATGTAGGCCATTTTTATATAAGCTTTAGTGTCCTTAGTTATGTTCACATTTGTGTTTATTTGTTTTGTTCTTTGTTTTTGAAACCCTCAGGTGATAAATTGGACAGAATGATCAACGCCAGGGGCATATCCTTGGACTATGTGCGCACATTCATTTGTACGTGTACTTAGTTCTTTTTTCCAGTTTTTTTTTCTCTAACCAGATGTTGTGTACTTTTTGAAATGGTTATAGCCCTGATATGGCTCTTGCAGTCGTCTGACCTATAAACAGTTAGAATAAGAATGAAGATGTGGCCAATTCAAACTGTGAGATCCAGCAGGTATTTAAACTTTCAAGGCTGCCAATATGCATTCAGCATATTGCAAAGGGATGACCAAGACAGAAACACGAAATGTATGATATTAATCTGTCCGTCCCCTACCTCCCCCATAATGGTGGAAAGTAAGAACCCCTTGTATGTAAAGTTTTGGCATTTGTTTTATGACAGTATTACAAGAAATGAATAATGCTCATTATGTTTTATGACAGTATTACAAGAAATGATAATGCTCATTATGTTTTATGGCAGATTACAAAAATATAATGCCTCACAATGTTTTATGACAGATCAAGAAATGATAATGATCATTAATGTTTTATCGACAGTATTACAAGAATGATAATGTTGCATTATGTTTTATGACAGTATTACAAGAAATGATAATGCTCATTATGTTTTATGACAGTATTACAAGAAATGATAATGCTCATTATGTTTTATGACAGTATTACAAGAATGATAATGCTCATTATGTTTTATGACAGTATTACAAGAAATGATAATGCTCATTATGTTTTATGACAGTATTACAAGAAATGATAATGCTCATTATGTTTTATGACAGTATTACAAGAAATGATAATGCTCATTATGTTTTATGACAGTATTACAAGAATGATAATGCTCATTATGTTAAGAGCTCTTGCTATTGTAATATTTTCAACATTTTTGTATAACCAACACGTCTTGAGGAACAGTTCTGTGGGTCCTTTTATTACATTAGGTTCTAGTCTGAAACAATCTTTGTTATGACTGTTGATTCAGAGTATGTCACAGAGAATGACTAACATTTAGTGAGGAAGAACTTTCAACACCCACATGGGTTTTATTTCTGAATCATTCCATTTGCGAATTAAAGACCACTTTGAATTCTGTGACTGCAGTACAAATCTAATCTATGAGAGTATGCTATGATTCCATATCTGAATTCAACAAACAAAACATTTCGATAAACATTTACAAGAATTGTTTTTGGAGGGTAGTATAATCAGTTGTCTGAAAACTGTCAGAGTGGACTAGACAGTTTGTACAATATCAACAATAATTTTGTAAGGGAACAAAGTTCATCATTATAATTTTTGTTCTTCTGTTCAGCCTAGCTGATTATTTCATTGATTGCTTATCCAGTATGACGTGTCAATAATTCCTTTCGTGAAAACGAATTAGAAATAAAAGATTGAATGGTACTTTTTAGTAATTTATGTGCTTGTTCTGTGTGAATTGTGTTCTTTTCTGTTGTGGATGTCCTTTCATGTAGCAGATTTCAGACTAAATAGAGAGACTGCACCAGATGACATCTTTGCAAGAGCTCTCAACCCTTTGACTCCCTATCCACCGACTGCAAAAACTTATTCCTTTGACCCCTCACCCTATCCACCAGCTTCCTATGGTAAGGTGGTGGATAGGGTGAGTACTTTGCTGACATGGTTGACAATACAGATTGTTGGTGGACAGGGTGTGGGAGTCAAAAGGTTAAGGTAGATGTAGATACAACTACACAGCAACTACACACTCTGTTTGGAAAGATCTTGAAGGAAAGAAGACGTACTATCAGAGTGGAAAGACAAGTTACCTCATCGTAAAGCTTCCAAATAAGGACATCGTAGTTCAATCATACTGAGACTTTCAGTCAGTACCTGGAGACATAGTCAGTACCTGGAGACATAGTCAGTACCTGGAGACATAGTCAGTACCTGGAGACATAGTCAGTACCTGGAGACATAGTCAGTACCTGGAGACATAGTCAGTACCTGGAGACATAGTCAGTACCTGGAGACATAGTCAGTACCTGGAGACATAGTCAGTACCTGGAAACATTTTTAACAATGCCATCATGGGAAGAATCAAAGACGCATTTGACCCCAGCTCAGAGGCTAGGAAGCAGACTTCCAGAAGAATTGATCGTATGCGACCAGACTGTCACCCTCCCATATCATTGTGGAACAGTTCCTATACTTCTCTATCAACTTTGTCAACCACGAAACAGCATTTGACAGCGTAAACAGAGAGCCCTATGGGAACTGCTCTTACACCACAAAAACTACCCTCAACAAAGTGCAGACTTTCATTAACAGGTGTCTGAGAAGAATGGTCCAGATTCCACAGACCAGATAAGATCAGCAACATCAATCTGTGGAAGAAGAATAATTGTCAGCAGAAAAACTGGAAGAAGGTGGGGATAAATCAAGCATACACTACAGAAGCCAACCTCGTGTATCACCAGACAGGCCCCAAGATGGAACCCCCATGTGAAGAGAAAGAGAGATTGGCCGAGAAACACCTAGTGAAGAGACGTTCAAGCAGGCATTAGAAGGGATGGGTCTTACCAGGAGACAGCCCAAAGCAAAAGGCAGGACAGAGGACTGTGGAGGTCTCTTGTTGATGCTCTATGCCCCCAAGAGGGATGAAGGGCATAAGTAAGTAAATAAGCAATGCTTGTTAAATCAACAGCCAATTATTATTGTTAACATTATTGTTATGAACACTGAGCCTAACCAAAACAGCCATTGGCGTGTACAAAATCCAGAAAAAGTCATGATAATAATAAAAAATAAAATAAAAGCAGAAAAAAACAGGACAAATCACAACACAAAATTAAATAAAATCAAATACAGACATTACAACATTTATCTTCAACTCAACTCAGAAAACACAAAATTAAAACGTGTGCAGATACACAACAAAAGTACATAACTCCAACTCACAACAAAAATTCATCAATACAAAACACGCTACATCCAACGCTTCTATCATTAGCAAATCATCATCATGTGTCATGCCACATGGTGGTGTCTGCCGATCATGGCCCTCCATACGAAAATATCTTTTGTCACCGCAAATATATCTCTGACCTTTTCTCTCCCCATCCACTCTTCAAAACTACTGTTTTCTCCTTAAGTCTACCTGGTGCTCTTTTCCCCTCTTGCTTTCCTGTTCTGACTAGGTGCTCTAATTTCTCTTGTTTCATAAAATGTCCCATAAATGTTGTTTTGTCTTTTTGTAATCTTCATTAATGATCTTTTTGTGTTAGCTTGTTTCAAAATTGTCTCATTTCTTTCTTTGCTGTCCTTGGAATTCTTAACATTTTTCTTAGAAAGCACATTTCAGCTACCTTTTTCTTGTTCTGGCTTTGCTTGTTGATTGTCCAGGCTTTGCATTATTGGTTGTACATAATACTGAAGATCTCTCTTCCTGATGTTAATTGATAGGCATTTGTCGGCAAGAATGCTTTTCATTTTCTTGAATGGTGTTTTAGCTTGACCATTTCTGATTGATATTGCAAATGTGAACATCACTAACAGCATTTGTGACAGTTGGATACTTCATAAATGATGACCTCATTTTGCTGATGGGCAGTGTGTAAGTTATCTAAAAATAGAATAAACCCACTAGTACGACGGTTGCCCCATTTCTCACCACTACCATACCATGTAAAGTTATGCAATATTTGTGAAACTTTTGTCATAAATAATGAAAAATACTTATTCGTAGCCTACCCACACTGCCTCTGTCACAAAATCATCACTACAAACGTTAGAACCCAAATGTGCTAAGTTTGAAATGTAGCTCATTTCCCCCGTTATACACGTGTGTGTGTGTGTGTGTGTGTGTGTGTGTGTGTGTGTGTGTTGTGTGTGTGTGTGTGTGTGTGTGTGTTGTGTATGTGTATGTATGAGTGAGCGATTGAGTGTGTGAGTGAGTGAGTGAGTGAGTGTGTGTGTGTGTGTATGTATGTGTGTGCGCACGTACGTGCGCATAGTGTGTGTGTGTGTGTGTGTATGTGCGCGCGCACGCGCGTTGAACGTGTATAGGATATTGCGTGGATACGCATGTGTGTGAAAAGGGAGAGGGGGAGGGGTTATTTATGAGGAAAGAGCTAGGCAGTGTTTTGTTGCTGCTGCTGCAGTTCTTGTTAATGTTGTTGTTCTTTTCCTGTCTTTGTATTTGTTTGTTTGTCTTTGTATATTTTCTTTTTTCTTGTCTATTATTGTGCTAACTAGAACATCGTGCGTATGCCGATTTCGAAGGGCATGTCATGTTTGAATTAACTTGCATTAAGTTAGTTTCAACGGATCTCAGATTTTCACCCACTTGGTTATGACGAACTAAAACAAAAACAAACAAACAAAACAAACAAACAAACAAATGCCAAGCAAACAATTTAACTAATCTCAACACCTGTGCAGGAAAACGTATCTGTGGCTGCGCCGTTCTTCTCAATGAACAGGTGGAGACAATCATTTACAATGACGTTGTGTGAGAAGCCACTGACGTATTTCTTTTCTTCTTCTTTTTTCTGCACCCCCTCCCTCCCCCTTCTTTCTTTTCTGTCTAGGAGAGAGGTGAGCGGCATGTAGCATGGGAGGTGTGGATCAGAGAACAAAGAACAAGAAGAACGAAAACACATTTTCATTTTCGAGGGGAGAGAAGCATAAGCACAATAATGCCTTGTCAGAGTCAGTACTCGCCCATGGAGGGTCTGTGTTTACACCAGTACATACTTGTATAGAATCCATATTAATACAAATAAACTGAAATAACATAATAACATCAAAATATAATGCAAATCTGGATTAGACGGAAAGACAGACAGAGAGAATCAGAATCAGAAATTTCAGAATCAGAAATTCATTCCGTAAGGCCAAAGCCCCATTTGAAGGGGCGTGAACGCATTATAAACATTATACAAACATAAACTGCAATACATAGTAGTCGCTCTTGGACAATGCATACTTTAAATATTTTGAAATAATTACAATACAGGGCCCGCAGCCAAACTTCAATAATACAATAGGAACATATCATCAGGTTTGACAAACACACATAAGAAGAATTAAACTTTATGATAAGGCAAACTGTCTTCTCTCAAAGTCTTTATAGACGTATGTTGCCAGATTTCTAATTGTACGCTTATTTTTTGAAGCCACGAACGTTATTAATCTGAAATCATTTGGTTTATAATATACTTTGGCTGAATTAACAGGCACAGAGAGACAGACAGAGAGACAGAGACAGAGACAGACAGAGAGAAAAAGAGACAGAGACAGACAGAGAGACAGAGACAGAGAAAGAGAGTGAGGGAGAGAGAGAGAGAGAGGGAGGGAGTTAAAGACACATAGAGAGAGAGAAGAGAGAGACACAGAGAATGAGAAGGGGAGAGAGACACAGAGAGAATGGACAACATGGACATAATGGTTTATTTGTGTTTGGCCTGTGGTCTGTTCAATACATTTTACATACAGACAGACAATGTATGGGGTGTACTATGAATGTATGTATGTATGTATGTAGTATGTATGTATGTATGTATGTGTATGTATGTATGTATGTAGTATGTATGTATGCACGTACGTACGTACGTATATATGTATGTATGTATGTTTGTATTTTATGTTCGTATGTTGTCCGTACGTATGTACGTACGTACAAAGTACGTACGTACGTTATGTTGTTATGTTATGTTATGTTATGTTATGTTATGTTATGTTGTGTTGTGTTGTGTTGTGTTGTGTTGTGTTGTTGTTTGTTGTGTTGTGTTGTGTTTGTTGTGTTATGTTATGTTATGTTATGTTTGTTGTTGTTATGTTATGTTATGTTATGTTATTACGTTACGTTACGTTACGTTACGTTGTTACGTTACGTTACGTTACGCTACGCTACACTATGTTATGTTATGTTATGTTATGTTATGTTAACGTCTACATCGTGAACCACGTCACATTAATTTTTAGCTTTGTACACGTTTTTAATCTCTGCCAAATGTCTTGGCTAATAATAATTACAATATTTTAATAATTACAATATTTATATAGCGCAAAATCTTGATAAAATCAAATCTAAGCGCTGAAGCAGACACACACGCAAGCACGCACGCACGCACGCACGTACGCACGCACGCACACACACGCACGCACACACACACACACACAACAACACACACACACACACAAAGCATGGCTATAAATGGGGAGAAAGAATAAAAGCAATAAAAGCAAGAATAAAAGCAATGGAAAATTATAGACAGCATAGCATATACAATTATATATTATAACCATGTGATTCCCCTCCGAGCGGAGACAGGCTGCAGAGGGGGGGGGGGGGGTTGAGTGAGGTTAGGATTTTATGTGGAGGAGAAAAGGTGAGTTTTGAGAGCGGACTTGAAGGAGACAAAAGTAGGTTGCTGACGGACTGAGAGAGGAAGTTTGTTCCAGGAGAGCGGACCAGAAACAGAGAAGGATCGTGGACCATAGGTATTGAGCTTAGTGCGTGGAAAGCGAAAAGTCAGAGGATCGGAGGCAGAGCGGAGGGTACGTGAGGGAAGATAGATCTTAAGTAGGCTTGACAGGTAATCGGGGGCTGCGTTATTGAGGCTTTTGTAGCACATGGTGTCTAGTTTGTACTGTATGCGCTTTGATACAGGGAGCCAGTGAAGTTGTGCCAGGAGAGGAGATATGTGGTCAGCTTTTTTCTTTTTGAGTACAAGGCGTACTGAGAGAGGAAAAACAATGCTAATATTACTCTAACACAGGTGTCTGTTGGCTCCTTGTTGTGAGGAAGGGGGCAGAGGAAGACATAGATTATTATAGTTTAGTTAGGAGGGTGAGGGAGTTTATAGCATTGATAAATTTAGTTATGAGGGAGGGGGAGGGAGGGAGGGGTGGGTCAAGGTGTCGGCCAATTAAAACAAACAATCACAATTCTTTCCTTCTGCTGATTATGTCGAAATAAAAGATGTTATGTTGGCGATGAAGGCGTAAACGGTTTACCTGGAACTGAGCCTATCTTCTGAATGAAAGTAGGTCTCTGTTGTTTTTTTGTTTGTTTACTTCTCTGTCTGTTTGTCTTCAATGTCTCTGTCTGTCTGTCTGTCTGTCTGCCTGTCTGTCTGCCTGTCTGTCTGCTGTTTTGTCTGCCTCCCTGTCTGTCGTCTGTCTGCCTGTCTCCTGTCTGCCTGTCTGCCTGTCTGTCTGCCTGTCTGCCTGCCTGCCTGTCTGTCTGTCTGTCTGTCTGTCTGCCTGCTTGTCTGTCTGTCTGCCTGTCTGTCTACCTGTCTGTCTGTCTGTCTGTCTGTCTGTCTGTCTGCCTGTCTGTCTGTCTGTCTGTCTGCCTGTCTGTCTGTCTGTCTGTCTGCTTGCCTGTCTGTCTGTCTGTCTGTCTGTTTCTCTGCCTATTTCCACGCATGTCAGTCTGTATCAGAGACAGCGGGATAGGGAGCTAGAGACCTGAGAGATCGAGAGTCAGCGAGAGAAAGCGAGAGAGAGAGAGAGAGAGAGAATGAGAGAGAGAGAGTGAGAGAGAGCGTGAGAGAGATAGAGAATGAGAGAGAGAGAGTGAGAGAGAATGAGAGAGTGAGAGAGAGAGAGAAGAGAAGAGAGGAGAAAGAGAGAGAATGAGAGAGAGACAGAGACAGAGGCAGAGAACAGAAGCCAGCAGACCAGTCCAATCTCTCGACACAACGTTCATTTGTAAAGGAGATCAAGTTTGAGCTGGATTCCTGCCAAATCTCCTTTTTCTTTCATTCTTTCTTTCTTTCTTTCCTTCTTTCTCTCTTTCTTTCTTTCTTTCTTTCTTCGTTATCATCTCTCCCACCGCCTCTACCCCCACTCTCATCCTACCCTCCCCGATGATCGCTGATCTGTTTTCGTAGCAAGGGATATTTAAGTGCTAATGAAGCCAAACCCTCTAGCAGCTATTAAAGAGATAGCAGAGGGGTATTAATCTCTGATTACCCACACACAGACAGACACAGAATACGATATGGTTCGTTCTTGGTCATGATACTTGGACGTTGAGTTCAATCTGGAGAAGCTGTCCGGTGATCTGAACAGAGAAATTCATAATCCTGATGCTGCAGTATCAGCATCACCTTCTCGCGTCGTTTATGCCATCATCAAGAGTGTGTAAAGAGATGTGGCACTTGGAGCCAGACAGGAGAGACTTAAGAATGGATGAGAACCAGCGATACCCGTCCACTCGTAAAATGCGGCTGCCAGATGATAACGTTAATACCTCTGACCAGAGCGTTACTGATGAAATGCTCAAGGTCGGTGGGAATAATTATCTCTTGGATGCTTCATACTTGCAACGATATCTTGAGATTTGGAGTGGTTCCAGAATATTGTAGTGACGGTGATGTTACCTGCATATTTCCCAAGAAAAGAAACTTTGCTGCCTGTGATAACTGGTGAGGAGTGGCCTTGCTCTCACCTGGAAAAGTACACTGTCAGATGATTTTGAATTGGATGAGAAAGGGAGTCTACCATAAGCTACATGAGAACAGACATATTTTATTCAGACCCATCCTGTCCATATCTCATTTTACACTCTGATGCATCATTTTGAAATACAAGAAATTTCAGGTCCCCTAGCAGTGAGTTTTATCGACTTCAGCAAGGCGTTTGACAGTATCCATAGACCTTCGTTGCAGAGGGTGCTACTCTCATATAGCATTCCCAAGATTGCTGTCAAAATAGTAGAAAACAGCTATAGTATCTCTCGTTGCTTACGTGCGTACAGATTGACAGCTATATCGACTGGTTTCAGGTTCTCAATGACGTTCACCAAGGCTGTAGTGTCTTCCCAGTCCTGTTCGCTGTAGCTGTCGACGAGGCTCTTAAGAAATCATCTGAAAACCATGGCATCAGCCGACAGGAAGAAGTTAACCTGTTTGGTCTTGTCTTTGCTGATGATATAGCAGCCTTATCAGATAGCACTCAGCGTCTTCAAGAGCTTGTAGATGCCAATGGTAAATATGTTGGAGAAATGGGTTTAGCAATTCAGAGGTCCAAACAAAATAGAAATTGTTGATAACTTCACCTACCCAAGTAGCTCAGTCAACGACCAGAGTGATACTGACCAATAAAACTCAACTGCAAAAATAGACAAAAGCATCAGCAGCTTTCAAGCAGCTGACAAAAATCTGGCCAAGCAAAAAGTCCTCTTTAAAAGCTAGGATTAGATTCAACGATTCCTTTGTCTATCCACCTTACTTTATAACTGTGAAATCTGGCACTTGACTTCCACTGAGAGGAACAAACTTAACAGCTTAACTCAGAATGGCCAAGAAAACTCCTAGACATCAAAGTGAATGACTTGATAATCAACGACGGAGTAAGAAAGCAGTGGAATCATACTTCAAATTACAATGATATTTGCAAACAGGGCATGTTATTGTTCTTATTTTTGTTTTAATCCCAGTCGACTGCGTAGAGCCGTATCAGGGTTACAACCTTTTTTTTTTTTAAAAACCACAATACTTCAACAGGGAAAAAAAACGGAAAAGAAAATTATGTACCACATGTCAACGCATTCATGCACACGATCTAAGGATATGCCTCTGGCGTTGACAACTCTGTCCAATTTATCACACGGGGAATTCAGAACAAACATACCTGAATACAAATTTGAACAAGATTAAAGACAGTAAAATATACATAAAACGGGGTCTAAATTACCTGTAATTGCTTCCGCACATCACATTTCCATAGAACCAAAAATACACTCGATAGATGTACCCAATGATCAATCCGAAGAGAATGCACTTAATGCATGTACCCAATGATCAATCCGAAGAGAACGCACTTAATACATGTACCCAATAATTATTCCGAAGAGAACGCACTTATTACATGTACCCAATCATTATTCCGAAGAGAACGCACTTAATACATGTACCCAATAATTATTCCGAAGAGAATGCTTTTAATACATGTACCCAATTATCAATCAGAAGAGGACGCACTTAATACATGTACCCAATAATTATTCCGAAGAGAATGCTTTTATTACATGTACCCAATGATCAATCCGAAGAGAATACACATAATGCATGTACCCAATTATCAATCCGAAGAGAATGCACTTAATACATGTACCCAATAATTATTCCGAAGAGAATGCTTTTAATACATGTACCCAATTATCAATCCGAAGAGATTACACTGAATGCATGTACCCAATTATCAATCCGAAGAAAATGCACTTAATACATGTACCCAATAATTATTCCGAAGAGAATGCTTTTAATACATGTACCCAATTATCAATCCGAAGAGATTACACTGAATGCATGTATCCAATTATCAATCCGAAGAAAATGCACTTAATGCATGTACCCAATTATCAATCCTGAGAGAAAGTACGTAAGACTTTATACAACACATTCAGGTGAATGAACCAGCAAGATAGGATAAGACTTTATTCAACACATACATGTGAATGAACCAGCAAGATAGAATAAGACTTTATTCAACACATACATGTGAATGAACCAGCAAGATAGAATAAGACTTTATTCAACACGTACATGTGAATGAACCAGCAAGATAGAATAAGACTTTATTCAGCACGTACATGTGAATGAACCAGCAAGATAGAATAAGACTTTATTCAACACGTACAGGTGAATGAACCAGCAAGATAGAATAAGACTTTATTCAACACATACAGGTGAATGAACCAGCAAGATAGAATAAGACTTTATTCAACACGTACAGTGAATGAACCAGCAAGATAGAATAAGACTTTATTCAACACATACAGGTGAATGGACCAGTAAGGCAGAAAGTGACAGGAAGAAATTGAGCATGAAATGACTTGGCCACGTGTTAATGTTCCCTCCAGTATGGCCAACCAAGTACTGTGGCGGACTCCTAAGGGAAAACAGAACACAGGACTGCCCAAGACCAGCTGGCACCAAACCAACCAGATAGAGCTCAAGCGAATAAACAAGACCTGGATTGGCATCAGGGCTCTCACTGCTGACTGACTCAAGTACAGATTTTTGACTGTCTCAAGTATCGGACGACGCGGGAGTGACTGAACTGCCCCCCTTCCCCCCCCCCCCCCCCCGCCCAACCTCCAACCCTCTCCCGACCAGTTTGCAAAGAAGCAGGGTCAGCACTTTTTCTTATCTTGTCAGGCCCTCCGTGTGATGTTCAGTTATCCACCATGTTCCCCCCTGCCCTCTCCGTCACTTATCTAAAAGAAAAAAAGGGGAAGGGGACAGGAGGCGGACGTGGAATGTGGGCATCACTATTGGGGATCTCCCTGTGTGTTGATATTTGTTTATTTATTTGTTTGTTTATTCATATATTCATTTGTTAAATTTTATATTATATCTGGGGCATCCAGGAGTCATGACCTGAATGTGGCCCAGCCCCTCAGACTGTCAAGAGTTAAGGACCGAAACACTTGCTTGACGGGGGGGGGGGGGGGGGGGGTTCTCCCAGAGTTTTCCATTTATTTATTTATTTATTATTTTGTTTATTTATTATTTCCTTCTTTATTTATTTATTTCATGTATTTAGAACACTTCATTGGCTCCCGGTAAAGGCTAGGATTCAATATAAAGTTGCCTGTCTCTGCTTTCAGTGTATCTATCATGAGAACATGCCATCCTATCTTGCCAACCTCCTGCAGGGTTACAAACCTTCTCGAACGCTCCGCTCTTCTGATACCTCACTGTTGGCTGTTCCTCGCTTCTCTCTAGACACCTTTGGTAAAAAATCTTATCTGTCTTTGGCCCAAATGTATGGAACTCTCTACCACTGTCTCTCAGAAAAACTATGTGTTTCTCAACTTTCAAACGGCACCTGAAAACCCACCTCTTTCAAACTCATCTAACCTGAAGAGCCTTAGTTTGCAAGTCTGTCATCAGACTAATCTCTCCTGCCTGTATAACAGTATTTTGTATAGGGGCCTATAGAGTGAGGTGTGTGTGTGCGTGCATGTGTGTGTGTGTGTGTGTATGTGTGTGTGTGTGTGTGTGTGTGTGTGTGTGTGTGTGTGTGTGCGTGGTGTGTGTGCCTGAGTGAGCATGTGTGTGTATCACTGTATGTGTACAGCTGAGGAGGGGATAGGGGAGAAATTGAGTGGGAAAGAGACTGAAATACATTAAGAAACTTTTTTAAAATTTTTGTTTGTATGTAAATTGTGATGTATGATATGCAATAGTTTATAAGTTGTGAGGTAGGCCTAATTTTGATTGTCAAGGTGTTAATGCTGTAATACTGAAGTTATAATGTTTTTCCTGTATATGAATTAGAATTTTTCTGTTTTTATCTTCATTCAAAATATTGATATACTTTTATGTACAACTATTGCATGCACAAACACACACACGCATGCAAACATAGCACACGCACTCACACACACACACACACACACACACACACACACACACACACACACACACACACACATCTTACATACACACACGCGCACAGCAACGCGCACGCACGCACACACACACACACACACGTACGCAAGCACACACACCCAGCATATATATAAACACAGTATGCCTCTTTATTCATATGAAAAATCTGTTAATCTTTCTTCATTACATAAGTCAGTGTTCAAATTTTAATATTCTGTGGTTTCTTATGTGTCTTCTTACTTGTATAGCTTTAATGTTAGTTGTTATCTTATTGTGTATGTAATTGTGAACATTTTTTATCACCTTTTGCCTTTCTTGCGAAATGTAAAGCGCTGGTGAGCATGTTTTTATATGGAATATGCGCTATACAAATAAACATTATTATTATTATATTATTATTATTATTATTTATCTGTTTATTTTATATGTTTACTTATTTGTTTGTTTTTCTTTTTTTCTGTTTTGTTTTTTTTATTCGTTTATGCATTCATCCATTCATCCATCAATTCATTATTCATTCATTCATTCATTCATTCATTCATTCTTTGTGGAAGAAAAATGCGAAAACTGTGATTCCAGATCTGTATTTAGCTCATTCAAAATAACATGTCCGGAACATTCCTTCCTTCTCTTCCTTCATTCATTCATTCATTCATTTATCATTCATTCGTTCGTTTGTTTGTTCGACCGGTCGTGAGTTCTTCATGTATATGTCTATCTATCAGGAACGTTTATAGGCCATTTTATGAGGAAGGGTGGATTTGGAGCATCTGGTCACAAAGGGAAAGCTGGAGGGAAAGAGAGCACCAGGTAGACCCAGGGAGAAAATGCTGACGGATTGCAGAGTGGCTGGGGACGAGGAGGGTGTGGGGGATGCTAGGGGCAACGAGAGATAGGGACAAATGGAAGTCCATGATCGCCAACGCCATGCGGCAGGGCACCTGATGATGATGATGATGTCTATCTTTGCAAGGACAGGGGACAGCACTCACTCTAAATTTGTATCTCATTCAAATTCGTATCTCCGGATTTTTCACTAAGCTGCATTTTTACCCCAACATGATCATATATCATCCTTACAGAGTCGAAACGTCTTTCATGATACATTTCACAACACACACACACACACACACACACCACACACACCGCCCCACACACACACACACACACAAACACGCACGCGCGCGCGTGCATGCACACACGCACGCACACGCGCATGCACGCAAGCATGCACACACACATATGCGTACACAAACCCGCACGCATATACATGCATACTCAGAACCACTTACAAACACACACAGACACACACAGACACACACACACACCACGCAGGCACGCACACACACACACACACAGCACGACCACACGCACATGCACCACACAAACATGCATGCATATACACACACACACACACACACAAGAGGAACACACATACATGCCACAAACACACACAAACAATCACACACGCACACACACAGAGGAACACACACACAAACACACACAAAGTCAAACACACACACACACCCAACACACAGCACACAACACAACACAACACACAACACACACACACACACACACACACACACAACACACACACACACACACACACACACACACACCACACACAGACGATTATAGTTAGATAAGAACCATCCAGACCCAACAGGTGTCGGAGTCAATTTCAAAGAGAAACCTCTGCAATGTATCTTTTAACAGTCCTGCTTTGAAGGTGCTTATGATACGTGTGCTGTGTGTGGTTGTGTGTTGTGTGTGTGTGTGTGTGTGTGTGTGTGTGTGTGCGTGCTTGCGTGTGTGTGTGTGCGTGCTTGCGTGTGTGTGTGTGTGGTGTGTGTGTGTGTGTGTGTGTGTGTGTGTGTGTGTGTGTGTGTGAGTGTGGAATGAATGTGTGTGTGTGTGTGTGTGTGTGTGTGTGTGTGTGTGTGGTGTGTGCGAGCTTGCTGTATGTGTGTACGTGTGTGTGTGGTGTGTGTGTGTGTGTATGTGTGTGTGTCTGTGTGTTCGTTCTTTGATTTAACGTCTTTTCACAATGAGTGATATTAGACGGGGAAGAAAAAAAAATAGAGGATGAGAAATGGGCGGGTTGGATTTGGGGCAGAGGGGAGAAGAGGAGACAGAGTAAACGACATAAGTAGGTGGGAAAATAGAAAAATGGAACAAGAATTTAACACTAACAATTAACATCAACAATGTGAAGGGAAATTTTAACACTAAAATACAAACTTCGTAAACTTAAAAGTAATGCATTAACAGAATGTAAACCAACGATTCTAAATTTTAACTGACAAAAATTGATCGGAAGTTACTTCTTTAATATGAGTTTCAGAATAGTTTTCTTGTGTAAACATTTTTGGTAAAACAGAACGTAGTATTTTGCTGTAAAATAGACAGTGAAACAGTGTGAATTGTTCACCGCAAATACACTCGACATCTTTACAATATTTTGTTTTCAATGCGTTTAGCTGAAGACGAAAATGAACAGCAACAATCGATCTCAAATGAAATATGGAAGAATACTGCAATTTTTTACATACATTTTGAAATGAAAGTTTTATCATTTGTTGCGACGCAAACCTTTCATGGAAATGTTCATGGAAACGATTCCATGAGGCTGATTCTAACAAGTTGTAAGCTTCTTTTACGGAAGTATTAATACGTAATTCTATAGTATTATCAGAGTTGTGTGCACCTTGCTTAGCTGCTCTGTCAACGTGAGAAGGCACCCAACAAAAACTGAGATCTGTACCTTTTATCGTTTTAACGATGAATAAGATGATTTGCTTCAGTAATTAAATCGGGTCTTGTGTCTGTACCAAAATACTGTAAGGCATATAATAGAGATTTTGAATCAACAAAGAGAACTACTTTGAAAAATACATGTGTAAGGTTTACTAGATAATGCAACGCTTATAAGATAGCTACTCATTCCGCTGTAAATATAGGTATATTTGCCCCAATGAAAAAAGACTTTTTATTCTAAATTTTTGAACATAAAATGCTGCTCCAGCACATTTATTTTCTAGTACTATTCATCGGGTGTGTGTGTGTGTGTGTGTGTGTGTGTGTGTGTGTGTGTTGTGTGTGTGTGTGTGTGTGTGTGTGTGTGTGTGTGTATTGTGTGTGTGTGTGTACCTGTGTGTGTACCTGTGTGTGTATGTGTGTTGTGTGTGTGTGTGTGTTATGTGTGTGTTTTGTGTGTGTGTGTGTGTTGTGTGTGTGTGTGTGTGTGTGAGTGATGTGAGTAGTGTATGTGTGTGTGCGTATGTGTGTACGTGTGTTTGTGTATGCATGTGAATGTAAGTGTGTAGGGTGGATGGGAGTGGATGTGTGTACGTGTGTGTGTGTGGTGGGTGGGGGGGGGGGGGTAGGTGGTTGTACGTATGTGTGTGTGTGTTGTGATTGTATGTGTGTGCGCACGCGCTTGCACGAGCGCGCGCTTGTGTACATACGTGTCTGTGTGTGAGACAGAGTGTGTGTGCGTGTGAGTGTGCATGAGTGTGAATGTGTGCACGTGTGCGTTTTCCGAATTGAGTAATTTAATTCAATTAGAATTTTGTTTAGTTGCTGAGTATTTGTGTGTGTGTGTGTTGTGTGTGTGTGTGCGCGCGCGCGCTTAATTGTGTACATGCGTGTGTGTGAGAGAGAAGGAGTGTGTGTGCGTGTGAGTGTGTATGAGTGTGAATGTGTGTACGTGTGCGTCTTCAGAATTTAGTAATTTAATTCATTTAGAAGTTTTGTTTAGTTGCTGTGGTGTGTGTGTGTGTGTGTGTGTGTGTGTGTGTGTGTGTGTGTGTGTGTGTGTGTGTGTGTTTGTGTGTGTGTGTGTGTGTGTATTTATTTGTTTGTATGTGTGTGTTTGTGTGTGTGTGTGTATGTGTGTGTGTGTATTTGTTTGTTTTGTATGTGTGTGTGTATGTGTGTGTGTGTGTGTGTGTGTGTGTGTGTGTGTGTTGTGTGTGTGTGTGTGTGTGTGTGTGTGTGTGTGTGTGTGTGTGTGTGTGTGTGTGTGTGTGTGTGTGAATGTGTGTGTGTGTGGGTGGGTGGGTGGGTGTACGTGTGAGTATGTGAAAAAAAACAACAACCCCGAAACATTGCGGAATGGACAGAGAAACCATTTTACAGCCCCATGCTTTGGCAAGCAACCGACACAACAGTAAGAATCTGAATCTGATGACTGCTCTTGCTTTGGCAAGCAACCGACACAACAGTAAGAATCTAAATCTGATGAACTGCTCTTTCGTGCGGCGGGCCAATACCTCTCACGGAGTTATGGGAGGGAAGGGGGGGAGGAAATGCTAACTGCAATCTCATTTTGGTTTTTGAATTCTTGTTTAATAATTTAAAACCGGGAGAAGTGAAAAAAAGACAGAAGGATTCCATGTTCAGATTTGTTTGTTAAATAAGTGGCTAATGGGGAGGGGTGGGTGGTGGAGACCATCCCTAACCCTGCAGGTGGCAGGTTGAGGATAGCGGAAGGCCTGATGATATAGAGGTTAGCTGCAAAATAAGCCGGCCTTGTCTGGATGAATTAGCAGTCCCGGATCAGCAGGCGATAGTTTCTATCAGAACGAGAGATGGTGACGCTCGGTAGCGCCACTCCTACAAAATGCTCTATGCATCCTGCATGTGCAGGCCGATTCTTGAGTGGCAATCTCTGTCACATCTGCCACATACAAATTGAGTCGCTGATGTCTGGTTTCTGGAACGTTGCTTGCGAAGAGCCCTTATCTCATCTGCGCTTTCTGCTCTCCTCCTCTCCGCATTCACAACGCCTTGCTGAACGGCTATGCATCCTATGGTAGAACTACCAGGTGCATAACTGGATAAGGGGCGCCCAAGGCCCCAGCCACCTGTGTTCACAAAGTAGGTCTTTTGTCCATAAGCTAAGGGCGGGTACATAAAACCTAGACGGCTGAAGTCAGAGGTACCAGGCCTGAAACCGCATTCTATCAAAACCAGTGTACCATGCAATGTTACACAAATGTCTGCACGGTCATCTATGTCTGACGAGAATGGCGCTCGTCCATTGAAATCTCTTCAGGGTGAAGCATCAGGGTTGCCGTCATCATCATCGTCGTCCGTCATCATCGTCGTCGTCGTTATCATCCTCATCGTCGTTTATTCACCGTCGACGTTGTCGTCATCGTCGTCGTCATTATCATCATCACCACCGTCGTCGTCATCGTCATCATCGTCGTCGTCGTCCCATTTTCGTCGTCATCATCATTGTCGTCTCATTATCCATTTTTTTCGTCGTCGTCGTTGTCATCGTAGTCAATATCATTTTCACGTCGTCGTTCTCGTCGTCGTTCGTCATCATCATCGTCGTCATCATCCGTGCCTCAAACAGAATCCAGGCTACAGCTACTGGAGGTCCTTCACATCTGTCTTGTTGCTCCAGAGAACGTGGAAGGAAAGCTTTTCTCCCCTGACCACCAGACTCCATGGCAGCCAGCAAGAGCTGGAAAATTATCAGCCACGTTCATTAAGGAACCAGAAAAGAAAAAAAAACACGAATAAAAAAAATAAGAATGCGTCTTTTAATACAATAAGACGAGACAGGCGTGAATTTTCAGCCAACTGGCCTTTGTCAAGCGTAAGATCACAAACAAACAAACACCAGATACAAAAATTTGGACAAAAAGACTGAAACTTCCCTGCTGCTTCGTCCAGTAGGAGAAGAGGACTAAAATCTATTTTGTATTTCTCTGTTTCCTGTTTGCTTGAACGCAGGCAGCCCCGCTTGTTTTGGATGACAGACGATAGCTTCTATCTAGAACGGGCAGGCCGCACCTACAAAATGCTCTATACATCCTATGATGGGACTATCAGGCGGATAGGGCCGCCTAAAGCCTTAGCTACTTGTGCTCACAGAGTAGGTCTTCTGTCCATAAGCTAAGGGCGGGGTAACGCCTACATAAAACCCAGAGACCTGAAGTCAGAGGTATCAGGCCTGAAACCGCCTTCCAACAAAACCATGCTACCATGCAATGTAACACAAATGTCAACACGGCCATCTATGTCTGACGAGAATGATGTTCGTCCATTGAGTTCCCTTCAAGGTGGGGCATAAGGGTTGCTGTCATCATCATCATCATCGTCGTCGTCATTCGTTGTTGTCATCATCATCATAGTCGTCATCGTTATCATCATTGTCGTCGTCGTCGTTCATCTTCATCGTCGTCGTCGTCGTCGTATCATCATCGTTGACGTTGTAGTCGTCATCATCATCATTATCGCCGTCGTTGTCGTCGTCGTTGCCGTCATCATCATCGTCGTCCTTGTAGTCATCGTCGTCATCATCATCGTCGTCGTCATCATCCTCGTTGTTGTCATCGTTGTCGTCGTCATCACAATCATCATCATCGTCGTCATCGTCATCATCGTCGTCGTCGTCATTGTCGTCGTCGACATCGTCATAATCATCGTCGTCGTCGTCGTCATCGCCATCGTCGTCGTCATCATCGTCGACGTCATCATTATCATCCCGTGCCTAAACAGGATCCACGCTCAGCTATTGAAGGTCCCTCCCATTCGTCTTGTTACTCCAGAGGACGTGGAAGGAAAGCTACCCTCCGCTGGCCACCAGCCTCTATGGCAGACGGCAAGACCTGGAGAAACGTCGGCCACATTCATTGCCAGATATGGCCTGACCACGTAGAATGAAATCGAAACAACAACAACAACAACACCAAAAGCAATAACAAAAAAGCCCGTAGCGGATGTTGGCAATCAGGCCTAGGCATACGGACCATGGTCTGGATCGGCATTTACAGAATTGCAGCTGTTGATTCGTTTCTTGTCGCGAGTAAACAAATGACGTCTTTTTATCACGACGTCATGATAAGTGACGTAAAGCAGACTAGGCAAGCTTTCCCCTTGTCGCAATTCATTTAGAGTAAATTCTGGGCTCAGTTGATGTAATAAGTTGGAGGTTTGTGAAGCATGACATGGCAGTCAGTCCAGCTTATCGTCGTGTTTCATACTGATTAGTTTCAAGATTTCTCAGGATTACAGCTTTGGGATCTATGTGAAAAATAAACAAAGAATAATAAAAAAAAAATAAAAAAAAGAAACACACACACACACACACACACACACACACACACACACACACACACACACACACACACACACACACACACACACACACACAAATAAGCAGAACACCCTGTGATACACGCACAAGCCTACATATACATGTATACACACGCTCAGACATGTATACATACATAGACAGACAGACAGACCGATAGATAGACAGACAGACAGATAGATAGATAGATAGATAGATAGATAGATAGATAGATAGATAGATAATGGATGAATGGATGGATGATGGATAGATAGATAGATATATAGATAGATAGATAGACAGATAGATGGATAGATAGCTACATAGATAGATAGAAGATAGATAGATAGACAGACAGACAGATAGATACCTAGATAGATGGATAGATAGACAGATGGATAGACAGACAGATAGATAGATAGATAGATAGATAGATAGATAGATAGATAGATAGATAGATAGATAGATAGATAGATAGATAGATAGATAGATAAACAGAAAAAAACACAGAAAACAAAAATGTTGTGGTCTTTGATTTAATGTCTATTGATTAAAATGATCTTAGTAAACAAAAATATGTGGATGTATGCGTGCACTTGTGTGTGCGCAAGTGTGCGTGTGCGTTTGTGTTTTTGCGAGTCTGTACTCGCGCGTGCATGTGTGTGTATGTGTATTTGTGTTGTTCGTGTGTTTTCAAAGTAGAAACACACAAAAAACATTTTTCGTGCCCAATTTACTTTGCAAGTTACACCCTTAAACGATGACCATTTCTTTTCCTCTTTCCTTCCAATTGTTTCAAACACGGTACATGGCATTGTACCAGATTATTTTTATCTTTTCTGTTTTTCATTTCATTCGTTTATTTATTTTTAGTTCATTTTGTTTATTCAAATTTTTCTTAATTTATTTTTTTCTTTTCTTTTCTATTCTTTTTTTTTTTTTCTTTTTTTTTTTCTTCTTTTTTTTTTTCCTTGCATTATACCAGCACTATGTGTTTAACTTGCCAGGACGCTACGATCAGAAACAGCATCCTGGTAAAATAGTCAAGTCATACTTACTCTGTTTACTGTCCATTGTGCGCTATTGGCTTGTAGGGCAGCAACGGAGGTTCTACGCTTCAGTCTGTTCTGGACCAGCACCTGTATGGTGCCACGATGGGTGTGTTTGAGGACTTTGAATCTCCTTTTATTGTTCGTCGTCAACCATCATCATCATCGTCGTTGTCTTCTTCATAATCGTCGCCGTCGTCGTAGTCTCGTCGTCATTGTCATAATCTCGTCGTTATCGTCGTCGTCGTCATCGTCGTCGTTGTCGTCGTCATTATCGTCGTCGTTGTCGTCGAAGTCGTCATCATCATCGTCATCGTCGTCATCATACATACAGACACACCACACACACACTACACACACACACACACACACACACACACACACACACACACAAACACAACACACACACACACACACACACACACACACACACACACACACACACAGACACACACACACACACACACACACACACACATACACACACACACTCACACACACACACACAGATACACTCACACACACACACACACACACACACACACACACACACACACAACACACACAAACACTACTAACATAAAATCTCCTCCTTTTCTCTAAAAAGAACCCAAAGGCAAAAAAAAAAAAAAATTGCAATAAGAAAAGTTTGCAAAAACCCGTCAAGCAGGAGGTTCATCACGCACCACACACCCCTCCCCCTTACTGACACCCTCCGTCCCCCTCCCTCTCCCTCCACCACCACCACCACCACCACCACCACCCAACCTCACACACACACACAACCAATTTTTATGCAGTTAAGACACACACGATGTACGCTTTCTGCGTCTTTTCACTCACATCTATTTTCAGGTGATCGGGGAGCTAAAAACAGTTGTGTCTGGCAGTGAAACTGACACCTGCCAAGTCACTTTAAAGGATTCCTTCTCTGCATCTTTTGTCACGAGAAGACTAGAAGAAATCTTGGACAAATGAGTGTTGCGTTAAAAGAGTGCAAGTAGCGCAGCAAAGTGAGAATTTGAATGCCTTTCTCCACATCTAGGATATCGTTGAAAATAGACTAAGGTGATGGAGTCGCAGAGAGAGACAGAGAGAGAGAGACAGAAGACAGAGACGAGACAGAGACGAGATAGACAGAGACAAAGACAGAGAGGGTAGAAACAGACAGACAGATAGAAAAAGAAAGAGAAAAGAGACGGAGAAATGGAGAGAGCAGAGACAGACAGACAGAAAGAGAAAGAGAGACGGAGAAACAGAGAGAGCAGAGCAGAGAGAGAGACAGAGACAGACAGACAGAGGGAGAGAGGTAGAGACAGACAGACAGACAGACAGACAGAAAGAGAACGAGAGAAAAAGAGAAGGAGAAACGGAGAGAGCACAGAGAAAGAGAAAGAGAGAGAGACAAGACAGAGACAGAAAGACAGAGACAGACAGAGACAGACAGACAGGCAGAGAGAGAGGTAGAGACAGACAGACAGACAGACAGAAAGAGAAAGAGAGAAAAAGAGACGGAGAAACGGAGAGAGCACAGATAAAGAGAAAGAGAGAGAGACAAGACAGACAGAAAGACAGAGACGACAGAGACAGACAGAAAGAGAGGTAGAGACAGACAGAAAGAGAGGTAGAGACAGCAGAAAGAGAGGTAGAGACAGACAGAAAGAGAAAGAGAGAAAAAGAGACAGGGAAACGGAGAGATCAAAGAGAATTGGCAGACAGACAGAAAGAAAGACAGAGACAGTGAGATCAGTAAGAGAATTAGAGAGAAAGAGAGAGAGACACACAGAGAGACAGAGACAGAGAAACAGAGAGAGACAGAGACAGAGGAAAAGCAATGGGTTTATGGAAATACATGATTCAATTTTAGAGAATCGCTAATGATCAGCATTGCCTTTCGTTTTCTTCTCTTTTCACTCCTGCATTTTTTTCCTAAGAGTAAGACTCGTGGGACAAAGGAGAGTAAGATGGAGTACTTTGCCAGCGTGATATTGTTGGACCTGAAACACCTCTGAGAAAAGTATGAAAATGAATGAATGAATGAATGAATGAATGAATGAATGAATGAATGAATGATGAATGA